>OZ018398.1:4588184-5284859 GCA_963969525.1 Ontholestes murinus | reverse complement strand
CTCAAAATTTCGTATCTCCACCAGTGCGTTTTTGGGTCTTTTTATTTTTTTGTTCGGCGCCAACGTAGAAATCACAATGCTTGCTGTTTGAGAATAGTGCGCTCGACCCAATTTTATTTGGTGGCGCCGAATCAAAAAAATTAAAAAGACCCCAAATATGCACCTATGGAGATACGAAACTTTAGGGGTAGTTAAAGAAAACCTTAAAGTAATTTTTGGTGATATTTCTAGACCTCATTGAATTGACATTTTTTATATAACAATTTCTAAAGTTGAACACGGTTTTGCTCGACCCAATTTTTATAGGTAGCGCCGAATAAAAAAATTAAAAAGAGCCTAAATATGTACAGGTGGAGATATAAACTTTTAACGGTAGTTAAAGAAAACCTTAAAGTAATTTTTGGTGATATTTCTAGATCTCATCGAATTGACATTTTTCATATAACAATTTCTAAATTTAAGCACGGTTTCCCTCGACCCAATTTTTATAGGCCGAATAAAAAAATTAAAAAGACCCCAAATATGCACCGGTGGAGATACGAGCTTTTAAGGGTAGTTAGAGAAAACATTAAAGTAATTTTTGGTGATATTTTTAGACCTCATCGAATTGACACTTTTTATATAACAATTTCTAAAATTAAAATTTATATTTAAAATATTATTCATGTTGAAAAATTTGAACTTTCGTTCCAAATTATTTAGAAACTTGATTTTTTACTTATATAATACAGTATTATGTTATAAACAATTAAGTATCCTTATCAGTTTCTTCCTCTTCAGTGTCATACCGTGTTTGAGAAGCGATGTAAAATTAATTTTATAAAAAACAACTACCTACAGACGCTAAAATTTTTATTATTTGTGAAATGGGCACAAATGGCACTGACTACGAATTGACTGATGATGATACTAACAATTTTCCATTTTAAATAAGTAAGTAAATCGGACATTACAAAATAATTAATTTCGTTCTACAATATCAGACAAATTTTATAAATATTCTGATTAATATTTTTTTTTCAGAAAATCGCAAATTATGAGGATTGACACTATCATAGAAACATTTGTCTGCATTTTCTGTAACTGCCCTATTTTTTTTAATATTTACAAGTGTGTTTTAAGTGCGTTTTTATTTTATGTTTATGCGTGCTGCTTGAAAATAGTGCGCTCGACTCCGCGATACGGCATACGGGTTCGCTCGACCCAATTTTGATAGGTAGCGCCGAATATAAAAATCAAAAAGACCAAAAATATGCAGGAGTGGAGATACGAAATTTTGAAGGCAGTTAGAGAAAACATTGAACTAATTTTTGGTGATACTCCCCAACCTCATCGAGTTTGAATTTTTTATATAACTCTATCTAAAGTTAAAATTTGTATTTAAAATATTATTCATATTCAAAATTGTTTAACTTTTATTCTATAATATTTAGACATGATTTTTTAAGCATAACGTAAAGTATTGTGTTATAAACAATTGTGTATAATATTATATTGATAGTACATCTATAACCTATGTAATAAATTATTTAACATTGCGCGTGAAATGCCGTAAAATCGTTGTTTTCTAAATCGATCAACTTTAAGCGTTAATTGCGAATAATATAGAGGGTTAAAAAATATAAATATGCAAGATCTAAAGGGTTTCATGTATCTACAATCGAGTGGATATGTTTTTTTTTTTCGAAATTTTCAATTTAATTTTTTTTCCTCAAAACCCCCCCTGGCGCTCGCGCTCGGATTTGGCACACTGTGCGGCGTATGTTCCAGACGAATCGCGTCTAATCAAGAAACCCTTAGTAATTAATGCCGTGTCTATTAGAATCTTCAGCGCATTAGAAATACACAGGGTCTAAATATGAAAGAAAGTTACCAATAATCGTAGAAGTAAGTAAGTGGATCAAACTGCTAAAGTTCTTTTTATAATAATATACAAGGTATTAGAAATTAGTACTTTGAAATTAAAGCAAAGGTAACAAAAAGTAATATTTTTAATATGCTATATTAATATTCCTGGATTAATACAATGCAATCCTGAACCATATCAAACTTCGAACAAAATATTGGATTTTTGGGGCAAGTTGCATTAAATTAACTCAATGAGATTTTCCTTTATTCTTTGTATCTCCTTCCTTTTTCCTCATTTAGTACAAAATCCACGTTGGATATTGTTTTATTATACTTCCCGGCGATCTCAACAAATGCTACGACCATTAATATCGCTGAGCATGCATCCATATTTTTCAAAAAAAGGTATTTTCAGTTTCTTTAGCGGTCATGTGAGGAAATTACACCATCAAGCCATATACTTATTGATTATTTATGAAAACCAGTCGTCTTAAAACCGTCATCAATTTTTCTATTGATAACACTCTGGCTTTCATCAGAGTTCGCAAATAGTCAACGGCAACTGTCGTAAAGATATCGAGTCACTCACTATGGTAAATTTTATCACTTGTCATGACTTCACTGAAGAAAAGAGTAATCTTCGAAAACCCTGCAATTTCCTCAAAGAGTTTGCAAATATTTAGCTATAATCAATGCAATCCCAAGGTTGCTAGTTCGTTTACCAAGGGGTCACTTGCGTGGATATTCTACTATTTTTTTACCTTGGCCTTGGATTCGTCTCGACGGACTCTTACCAGCGACTCGTTTTGGCCATCGTTTGCATTATTTATCAGAGAAGACTTCCTGTATCTAGGTATTTTGGTACTACTGCGGTTCTTTTAGTATAGCTACGTATCATTGGCATCTATGAGACCTCCTATTATATTCTGAATCTTCCATTTGCAGGTTATTACACTGTGTATAATTTCTGCTTTAACCTCCTTCAGTATAGATCCGCCGTTTTTAGTTAGACACAGGGTAAAGGCCGTAGTATTAACACGCACGGTCAGTTCTGTATTCGATAATCTTTGAAGTCGCGGACGAAAAATCAAGATCCTGTCTGCCAGGTCTTCTTAGTACAACTTCCAAATATGGAATAGGAATTGCCGTTTTACTATTCCAAGTGGAGTTGGTTGTAATTATAAGCTTCGACTCTACAAATCTTTAATCCTCAGCCAAAGCTACATCGACCAGAACCGACCAGCCTTATCAATACCGACCCCTACAGAAAATTAAAAAAAAAATCAATTCTAGTTTGAAAAGGACCATGTAATGGTTAAAACTGGTCACTAATAATAAAAACCGTGTGTGATAACAAAAGTGAATTTCATTTATCGTTCTAATAGTAAGGAAATATTTAATAATGCAAGACTAAATATTTCTCCTGGAAAGCATTAAGAGATATTATATGATTAGAAGTTTAATAAGAGTAATTATGTGATTGCTCATCGAATATCTTTGTAATTTTATCCTTTAAGGTTGGTAATTCAAGAGATAATACCTCCCTTGATTGTTGACAATGATAAAAATAAGATTTAATTGACGAATACTTGCATAGATATGAATCTATTAGATCAATATATCGAACTGCGATATATTAATAAAGGCAATTAATTGCCAATTGTCTAAATAAAGTTTGATATGCCCTAGGTGTTCATAGAAAATACCACTTCAATTCATTATTGGTTCGATGTGATAAGCCCCATACACTGGGAAGAGCAATCTGTAACAATGAACGGTTTTAATCTGTTTAAGAGTACATCTCTTACATTTTTATTCTTTATTATATTGTTACATTTTTATTTCTATGAAGTTTTATTATTTTGTAGGACTTAATTTCTTATTTTGTCCAATTTTAGTGTCTAAATACCTAAGATAAACTAATTCATTATTATTAAATGTTGCAACCTTAATTTTAGAATCATAATTTTCTTTATATATTATTTTACTTTTTACAGTGTTATCTTGAGCGATTTGATGGGATTTATTTAAACGATATTTGAATTGACTAGAATAGTCGTCATAACTATCCTTAAATTCAGGCGTAGCTATTACTAAGCTGGGTAACGTAGGGTTTTGTCCCAATATTAATTCATATGGTGTCAATTTTGTATGCATGAATATGTGAATTGTAAGAAAGCATTGCTAGTGGCACATATTTATCCCAATCAGATTTTTGAGCGTTTACATAATATTTTATATAATCCTTTAATGTTGAATGCGATCCTTCTAAAGCTCCATTCGATTGTGGATGATAAGCAGTTTTAATCAAATGCTTAAACAATTTCGCCAAATCTTTAAAAAAAATTGAATTGAATTCAGTGCCTGGGTCAGTTAGAATAGTTTCGGTATTCCAAATATAAGGATAAAAGATACAATATTGTCTGCAACAGTTTCGGAAATATTATTAATTGGTACTGCATAAGAGAATTTGCCAAATCGTCCTGAAGTGTTAAGATAAATCTTCGGTCAGTGGAAGAGGACGAACGATGTCAATGCATATTTTTTAAAGGGATGACTACTTGTAGTCGTAATTTCCATTGGTTGTTTAAATGTTACTCTTGAAGTTTTATTTATATTACGGGAATAACATTGTTTAATATAATTTCGTATGTCTTGTTCATTTATATTTTATCTTGTTTATATTTGCCATACGATGAAATCCACAATCACCTGACAATGGTAAATCATAATTTTCTTTTAAAATAATTAGAATTTTATCAGTTTTCGGTTCAAGAATAATATTTTTATAAATAATCATTTTAATTTTCGAATTTCTAAATATGAATTATGTTTTTACATTTTTCATAGTTAAATTGGTTATATTTGCTGACAGGATTAGCAATTGATATTGAATCAATTTTGTCCTTTTCCAATTGTATTTTTAAATTTTGAATTATATGGAAGAAATCTGAATATGACGGTTTGTGGTAATAATTTGGGTTTAAAAATAAATGATTAAATCTTTCGATTTAGAAAAGGTAGTAAAATTTGAGAACAGTTCGTAACTCGTGCTCGAAATAGCTGATGTTATTTCGAGCAATTTGTCAAATTTAAGAAAATTTCTTCTACGTGTTGATTCTCGTAACTTAAGTCAAGAGACGTACAGTAAGCTATTGAGTCTTTACTAGATTAAATGTTATCTGATAATTCACTATAATCGTGAATGTTAGGGGATCATGAGTTGTAATAAAATTTAACATAATCTTCAAATATTTCTTTAGTATTTAAATATAAGACTAGAGTTTAGATTATTGTTTAGAATTCGTGAAAGGCAATCCGCATTTGAATTAATACGTCCCGGTTTATATAAAACCTCGTAATCATATTCTTCTAGTTTCAGTCGCCATCGAACTAACTTTGAAGTTTGGTCTTCAAATTTGAATAACAATGTTAATAAGGTTTGAAATGATGATTAGAAATTGAATAAGAGTAATTTTGCGATTACTCATCGAATATCTTTGTAATTTAAGACTTATACATAACAGTATATTTGTTTGCAGTCAGAATTAACATTTGGTATTTTTGTTCTATAAATAATCGATATTCTATGCAAGTATTCTTGAATACAGGGAATAATAATTGAGGTATAAATCAAAAGAGCAGAAGGAAAGATCAAATCTGACTACTAGTTTGTCAAAGCACGGCTGAATGAAAACTATACAAAAAATGGTGATGTGGCCATCATAGTACTTTCCCTATATTTTACACGAAAACTATAAGGTTTACGCAAAAAAGCTATTCTTAATGATTTATTCACCATTGAATTCTCTATAATTATTTGTAATACAAATTTCATGTAACTCTGACAGTTTATTAGCAATTGGCAATAAATGTCAAAATTTTCAATTTTAATTTTTTTTCTCAAAAGTTAAGAATTTTATGAAAAATATGTTCGAATAAAACTTGTTCAGTTTCTTATTACCTTTAACTTTTGTTTGAACCATTTTTTAAAATTTTTCATATCTAGAAAAATAAAACGAAAAAACAAAAAAATGCCTCGAGTAAACATCCACTTCCGGTCTATGAATGTTTACCAAAAGCTTTTCAGCTCCAGTTTTTAACTATAAAACCTTAAGTTTGAAGTTTCATCTCAAACAGATTATTCGTTTTTGAGATACAGCGCCCACCGACAGACACACAGACAGACAGACAGACACACATCCAGACACAATTTTTTTTTTCCAGAAATTAGTGTTTTGGGTTCAGGGTACCCCAAAACGGATATTTCCGCAAAAAAAATTTTTCAAAAAAAAATCACGAAAACAATACTCCCCTATATACTACGTGTATAGGGAAAGTAAAAACAAAATTTTGGTAATTTTAAAACTTGATCACAAGCATTTTCAAAGAACTATCTAATGGTCTTACTAATCCAACGGAAAACGCAAATATATATTATTGATTGAATATTAAGAACTTTTGTATTATGAATCATATAATTGTGCCAAATAACACTATAAAATTAAAAAAGTTAAAACTCACCACAAATAATTTCAAATGATAACTAGTAAAATGTGTTTAAACGTGCAATGAAGGAGAAATGAAATCATAGGCATTTTAGTGGTACCAAAACCAATTTCACTTGATGATAATGAGATTAAATAATAAAACGTTTATACTTTGTATGTAAATTGGCAATATTTTATTCCACTATGAATTTTCGGACCAAAAAATACGTTGGCAGCGCTGACAATTTTCTCATATTGGCAATAGCAGTGTTGTCTATTATGAATCATATGTTTTTGACATATAACTGTTTACGTTTATTGTAATATCAACTAATTTTACTGAATTCAATGTTTTACTATTAAACTATTGATTATTTATACTTCTATATACAGTTATAAAATATGACAACAGCATTACAACAGCAGGTGTTTGCTCTTGATGCAAAATATAATGCAAACAGAGCACCCAAGAGTCCTAGTTTCAGTAAGTCTGCTGCTTATGTGTTATTTATGATTGTTTATAGTCAGAATTTTGAGAAACAATATTACAAGATTATTTACCTTAAAATGAACGAAATATTTTTCTTTGTTATTCAAGATTGGAAATAAAGTATTCAGAAAATTTTTAATATTAATTTTTCAGTATTATTATTATCAATATCCTTGACAATTTAATAGTGTTTAACCCGTTCACTGCGCAACACGTTTTGTAATTTGTGACCGCTGTGCACATATATTTCAGTGGTTGCAAGTTTATTTGTGTTGAATAGTTTGATGTACCTCGATGTAACGAGTTTATTTGTGTCCAACGTTCTTTATCCGCTATGCTCGGGACCTAAGAAGGGAAATATTAAAAGAAAAATTAAAAAAATATATTTCATAAATGTTTATTCAAATATTTACTTATAGTACAATTTTATAAACAATTAATTTTTTAAATTGATTAATGGTTGAGGCGTTAACGTGATACATCTTGGAAAATTAAACAAAAACGTTTACTTTGTTGATATCACACTTTAAGTTTAAGTGATCGAAACTCGAGTCACTTAAAAATAAAGTGTGATATCAACAAAGTAAATGTTTTTGTTAATTTTTGTTTGTAAGTAAATCCTCAAAGTAAGGCACAACACATAAAGAAGGGTTACAGCGTTCACATATATAACGAGATTGCCTTCTCTTTTGCATTTTCATGCATACAATATAATGTCTTGTTGGGTTCAGTTTTAATTCTGTTCCAGGAAGGAATGTTGTATAATAATTATCAAGTAATTGTTTGATCGAATTTAGTTAAAATTGTCCTACTGGATGCTTTTTTTGAGTCAGCTGATCATATAGCATAGATGCATTCAAAACTGCTATGTCAAATAAATGGAAAAAAGTTTTCTTATACTATTTTCAGTTGTACTCAGTATCATATCACTTTTATTAATAGCGCCCATATTTTTATTGTAGTCTAAAATGCACTTACAATTGTCTCTGACAGTGCCACATGCAATGGTTTTATTTTCAAATAAATGAGAAAATAGCGCAGAGCTTGTATACCAATTATCGACATACACTGTATGGCCTTTATTCAAATAATCTTTCATAAAAGTTAGCACCATATTGCCAGAATTGCCAAGATTCTCTATATCAAAATTTGCAATTTCTTTTGTTCCTCCGGTGCATATGATGAAATCTAACACGTAACAATCATACATTATAAATAGCTTTATACCAAAACGGTGCCGTTTTGATGAAATGTAGTATTTAAAAAATAAACGTCCTTTGAACAACATAATACAAATAGGATGAGAGTTTGTCTAAATGTATTTCTCAAATGGTCAAAAATAATTCTGATTTTACGTAAAGAATCTCCCTGACGGGCGATGATGTATTGTCACTGAAATGAAGTAATAATTAACGATCTCTTGACATTATTTGAGCAAAAGCTGGGGTTGATCGCAGCCACTCATGTGACCAATAATCATTTAACGTTGTTTTTTTATACCTTCAATTTTTTCTCGTTATTGGCCAGCTTGTATTGTGGCTGTTGTTGCTCTTTAGTGTCGCCAACTGTATTATCGGAATCTCAGCAAGGATTTTGATAATACAGTTCTGAGAGAATTTCATCAACAAATTCCTCATCGCTATCACTCTGCATCAATATTTCCTCCGGGTCAGTATAATATTTTTTTGTGGCCATCTTCGATTAAAAATTTTTAAAAATTGTAATTAAAAATTATATTATGAGTAAAAGACTTACAACTAATGTTTACAAAAGTAATGTAAATATACAATTACATATAACAAATATGTCGATGTCTTTGCAGAGTTGTACAAGCATCTGAGCACGATGCATGGTTAAGCCAACGACGTTGCAAAATATCAGGGTACCTCATGCTCATAGATTTCCATACATATGCAAAATATATATGGCGTAAATAGTCATGTTGAGCAAGAAACTATTTTAAAACATGATGTAAAAATACTCGCTCGGAGCGTATGAGACACATATTTTTTTGCGAATATATATGTGTAGAGCAGCGAAAGGGTTAGGCATTTCAAACTTGTTTTCTTTAATCATATATAAATAATACACCTTTTATTAAAAAAATACAAAGAGTAAATAGAGGTTTGCAAAATACATATTTTTTATTTATAATTATATTAATTAATTATAATTTCTGCATAATTATATGTAATAAGGAAACCACGGTTCAATATTATATTATTTTATATGTGTACAGGAACCTTGTATATTAGGAGGCGAAGTCAACTTTTAAGGGATACTGACAGGGATCCAGAAAAATGGAAACAGTACCTTCGCCTTCGTTCTACTCTCCTTCAGCAACGTTATGGCGTGAATGTTCCAGTAAACGAAGGATTCACTAATTTCAAGAGGTCGATCAGCAGAGTAAGTCTTGTATGTGTCTACTTAGCAAATATTTTAATTGATTTATTCATTTCCAGTCCACTCTCTATGACAAAAGAACTAGCAGTAGAGTATGCATTTTTTTAATTATTTTTTTTATAAATATCAATAATTGGGGAGATTGCATATAAATTTTATTACCCTAATATTTTATTAAAAAGCTAGTGTTTACTAACATTTATAAATGCTGAGTGAGAAGCAATAAAAATTATTATATTTGAAAACTTAATATAAAAACAGCTATATCTAGAAAAATCATTTAATTTTATTTTAAATATGGTTTTAACACATTGATGGCCGGTCACGAGTTAATTCATTACTGAATATTGACAAGTAAACTCGTGACGTGTTTTTGTTTTTGCATTGCCGTTGTTTCCTCTGTGATCATACAGTGCAATTGGTGGTCAGTGGTACTGAAGTTGTGTCTTTGTTGTTAAAAAATTAAACAATTAAAGAAACATTTAATAAAATGATGATGGAAAATAACAGTGTAGAATCCTTCTATGAATTATACGCAAATACTTATCTAAAACTGATTGTCCGAGTGATTGTGAATGTGGAAAATAATACTGCATCAGAAAATAGTGGCAACGGCTTTTTTTTTAAACAACAGAATTTTTATTTACTTGTTATGCAGACAAATTTCTATCATTCTCAAATGGAAGAGTTACATAAAATCTCTGCAAAAGCAGCCCTGGATGGAAGTTAATTAATGAAATAAAAATCGCATTCGAGTGATTAACAGTCTACATAGAGCAGAAATGGCTTTTACGAAAAGGGCCTGTTGTTCTTATTCCTTGAAAGGATAAAAGAATAGTAATAAAAAATATGTAAACGATATGATCAAAACTATTTGCATATAGCAGTATAGTAAGCATATGAAAAGATTATACTGATGAATACTTGGAAAATATTTTACAAAAATCTTTAATGTGATAAACTGCATACCTATCTGCCAGAAAATAAAACAAGATACAAAAAATTTCTAGTGGAAGTAGCCAGTGAATGGATAACTGTGGATTCCAAATAATGGAATATTGAACCTGACACGAATTGAATTACTAAAGCAGCGCCTTATAATGGTACACCCTTCAGGCTTTCCAGACAAAGACCACGTTTTAGAAAAAATAGTCACTGTTAGAAAAACAAATGTGACTAGACTGTAGACCAAGTGAAACTAGATATATTTGTAAAAGCTGGTTTTCCATTACACATGTGATTGTTATACTGCTAATCACATGAAGAAGAATTATTAAAAGTTGGAAAATAATATTTATTTATTTATATTGTTTAACTTTCATCCAATTATGTAAAATAATATTATATAAAATTATATTATTTTCTAAATGAATTTCTTGTTTCATTCATTTGCATTACAATGATTTCTAATAAGCACTTACACCTAGAAATAAGAAACATATATTAATAATAAGTATTTATTTGTAGATATAATTTTTAAGTCCTTTATTATAATAATAATAATAATTTATTTAACGGAATCTCCTTTTACAACAATAATATTTGCATAATATTACAAGAAATAACAAAAAAAAAACAGCATAAAGTTAGTTAAGTCTAGGTGTCTAGTTCCAAATGGTTTAACAAGAAGGGAAATATTCGTTATCTCACAGTGTTACTCTTACAAAAATAATATAAAACTAATAAACAATAAATAAAAATGTAATAAATAACAAACAATGTATAAATAAAACAGTTAAGATAAGAATAAAATTATAAAACGATTCTTTTTATAATAAAATGGTTAAAATAAATTAATTAAATAATATAAATAAAATAGTTAAAATTAATAGTATAAATAAAATGCCTAAAATAAATAAAATAGTTAAAATTAATAGTATAAATAAAATAGCTAAAATAAATAAATAAAATAATATAAATAAAATTAATATTAAAATATTAAAATTAATTAATTAATTATAGCTATTTTTATGTGATCTCTTCAATTACTTTTTTTTAAATATTTGTATTTCATAAAAATTATTTTTCTACTATCATTGGTGAAGATTTGTAACTTGTGCATGAAATTTACAGTCAAGTCTATCTATAGATTCTCGAGGGCCAATTGGTATTCCTGGTGAAAGTGTGGTACCTACAAAAAGAGCTGAAGCTTCAAAGGCAATGGTTGGTGGAAATACAATTGCAGAAAATTATGCTTTTGTTGGTGTACATCACATCTTTGATCAGGTATGTTATGTTAATATTATTTTATATTATTTTAGTTTTTACAAAATATTTTTTTATCTAATGGAAATAATTATTACCTACATTTATTAAAAAGGTATCACTATATTTTAACCACTGAAATAAAGAGAGTAAAACATAGTAATTGTTTTAATTTAGTGTTTATATCATGAATTACAAATTAATAATAACAACCATCCTTATAACAAAAAAATAGATTTTTTCGTTAATTAATAAGGTGTTAAGATGTTGAAAATCCATAATCATTTGTTTAATAAGGTTATGAATAACTGCGATTTTCAAAAAAGTGTGTTTATTTTCACAATTGTTTTGCAAATTTATTGCTTCTTCAGGTGAATAAAAGTTTACAATTAAATTAGAAATCTTAGAACTATGTATATATAACACAACACTATTAGCACTATGACGGGGTGAATATTTTATGTACTGGGAAGTTTGATAGTTTAGTTTTTTCATTGATTAGGAGGCCCGTTTTTTAATTCTGTTGTTTTCCAGTAAATTTAATTTCCTTCCCTTTTCTCTCTATGGAGGATCTGGAATTCTTGGTTAAAGGTGTGGTTTTCAGACAGCAGGTGATTTTCATAGATTGAGGTGTTCTTTTTCTTTTCCACATGCACTTTTATGTTGTGGAATTCTTTCTCCAATATACATTTTTGGGCAGTTATTACAGATTACATCTAGACATTTACAATAACTACAGTTCGTCATAAGAGGCACAATGGGTGTGTGTTCATTATTGGCGCAAAACTCTTGGTAACACAGCTCGTCGATAACTGATGGAGTGTTCACATCTGCCAAATAAGTGCTAACTTCCAAGAATGGTTAAGGGCTCAGCTGAGACAGATTTCTCCTGGTCATAAATTAGATAATGTGCATAATATAGTATTATACCTTTGTCCTGGGTCCCACAATTAAGACATAAATCTTCAGTATCTGGGTGTGTAATTTGTGCTAAAAATACACCACCTAATCTGAACATGCTACTGCCACTCAGTATGTATTCCCTAATCCAGTGCTTCCAAAAATGCTGCTGCATCATCTTGTAGTGCTTTCCACCTGGATAACTAATTCATCTTTATGTTTGATAATAATGAATCTGGGTTGACTAGAAGAGAGTCTCCGACAAGGAAGGAACATGTAGTTAAATAGAATGGATCATTTGTATCATTCAATATGGGAGTTTAGGAATGTGAATTTAAAATGGCTTTAAATCTAGTTAAAAGTGTGTTTAACTTTTCATAACTTAAAATGCATTTGTCCAAGACTCGTTTTAGGTAATATTTCATATTTTTTTATACACGCTTCTCATATTCCCCAAAGAGTGGTGATTGTGGTGGTACAAAATATCATATGTTTCCCTCTTGATACATTTTTTCATTTGATTTTCATTGACTAACAGTTTTCTCAGTTCATTGAAAGCGCCTGTAAAGTTTGTGGGGTTGTTTGAATAAAGGTGACTAATTTTTCATGCAATGAAAATTCCTGAGGTGTTCATATGTATTTATTAGTTTATAATAGGGTGTTTTAAATCATTAGTCAGCCCGTAATTCAAATTAATAAATTTGTTTTTTCAAAGAATTCATTTAGTTGTGCTAACTTACAATTTTTATTAATAATTTTGTCTTGACTTTCAAGTTTTTTGTATACAGTGAACTCTCTCTTAACGGACACCTCTCATAAACGGACACCTCTCATCGCCGGACACTGGTTGGGTACCGAACTCAGTATATGGAAGTTATAAATGAAATATTTTCTCTTAGCCGGACACCTCTCGTAGGCGGACGCGGACAGATTTTTTCGATTTGTCCGCATAAGTGAAAAACAAATATTAATGTGTTGCTCAATGCGTATTTTTCGTCGGCAAAAATTATACAGTGCTCTTATTGTATCCGCGTAAATATGCGTTTTTGCGGCCATAAACAAATTTCGTCGGTTATAAAAAAAAAGCGAGGCTTATAAGAATGACGACAGAATGAGTATTAATCCCGATATCACAGGAAACGGTTCAATAAGTGCTTGTGAACATTTAAAATTCGTTAATTTATAAAATGCCGTCAGGAAACAAAAGACATAATTTAACGTTAAAAGAAAAAATTGACATAATTGAAGTGTACAAAAAAGAAAAAGTGAGTGTACGTAATTTAGCAGCTCGATTTAAAGTAGGAAAAACACAAATTTTCGACATTATTAAAAAACGGGATGAAATTATAAAAAAAATGGGTATCAAATGCTGTAAATGTGAATCTGAAAAGGAACTTCCTCAACAAGGATGGGGCTTGTATAGACAACATGTGTTATGAATGGTTTCTTAAAGCAAGAAATAAAAACATCCCACTTTCTGGACCTATAATAAGATCAAAAGCGAAGGAAAATGCAGGTAATTTCTTCATTGGTTAATCGTTGAATTTTTAAATTTAGTTTAATACATTTTTTAGTTGGCTTGGGCCGAATGAATTTTAATGCATCTTCGGGATGGCTTGAAAAGTTCAAAGTTCGCCATAACCTTAGTTACAAAACAATTTCAGGAGCTAGTGTAAGCCCAGAAGATGTCTCTTGTTTTAAAAGACGACTACCGTCTATTCTAAATGGATATGAGCCAAAAAATATTTATAATGCAGATGAAACCGGTCTCTTCTTTCGTGCTTTACCTGACCGAACATTTGCTCTAAAAGGCGAAAAGTGTGTAGGGGGGAAAATGTCAAAAGAACGACTAACAATTTTACATTGCGAAAATATGAATGGAGAAAAGGAGAAACTTGTTGTTATAGGAAAGGCAGCCCGACCCCGAGCCTTTAAAAAAATAAATTTAAATGATTTACCAGTTCAGTGGAAATCAAACAAGAAAGCTTGGATGACAAATAATATAATGACAGAATGGTTATTACAGTTCGACCATAGAATGGGTGCGCAAAAACGTTACATTCTTTTATTTTTGGATAATGCTGCTTCTCACCCTCGAGCTCTAAATCTTACTAATATTAAAATAGTTTTTCTGCCTCCAAATACCACAGCTTTTTGTCAGCCTCTTGACCAAGGAATTATAAAAATGTTTAAAACATTTTACAGGTCATTCATATTAAAACACATTTTGGCAAGAATGGATATGGTAACAACAGCAAATGAATTGAGTAAGTCATTTGATATTTTGGATGCAATATATTTAATCAATGCTGCGTGGAGAGAAGTTACACCTACAGCCATATCAAACTGTTTCCTTAAATCGGGATTTTCCCATGAACTCAATCAAGATTGTATTGATACACAGTTTGATCCTAGTGATGATTTGCCATTAGCCAGATGGGCAGAAATCTCAAAAAATATACAAAAAACAACTGGACAAAATAGAGATCCAGAGGAATTTATGGACATTGACAATAATTTAATAATAGAAGATGAAAATTTGGATGTTATGTGTTCATTAGTTGAAGAAAACATAGAAGTAGATTCAGAAGATGAAGAAGATGCAGCCGAACCTGAATGTCCATTGAAAACATTTAAAGATGCCTTAACGTCCGTAAATGATTTAAAAACATTTTCAAAAAATAATAATGATTTGAAATCTTTAGAATTATTAGTAAAATTAGAATTAAATTACCAAAATAATGTGGAAACAAAAAAACGTCAAACTACTATTTTAGACTTTTTTAATTGAAATTACAAAATTATGTATTTACATACATACATATAAGAATGTAATATATTTAATTTATTTGTAGAGTTTTCATTTTTTAAATAAAATATGTTTGAATAGAAAAATGTATCTTTATTATGATTGTTTATATTGTGTTAATATTAAGGTTTCTCTTAAGCGGACACCTCTCTTGAGCGGACAGTTGCATGGGAACCATTGATGTCCGCTCAAGAGAGAGTTCACTGTATATCACTAAAATATTCAGTTCGAACTAATTTAATTAGGGTTAGAGTGGTGTGATTTGTTTCAACACTAGTAAGTAGCCCGTTTTACCATTCAACCTTTATTTGGCAATTAGTCACAATA
Source organism: Ontholestes murinus (assembly GCA_963969525.1). NCBI lineage: Eukaryota > Metazoa > Arthropoda > Insecta > Coleoptera > Staphylinidae > Ontholestes > Ontholestes murinus. The sequence goes on along the minus strand of OZ018398.1, from coordinate 5,269,387 downwards.
TGTACTATATAAGCTGTAACTTTCTTAAAACTGATCAAAATGTTCTGTGTTGCAAATATTAGATAATTAAGCGACTAATTTGTAGTTATTTGTTTTGTTACCACTGGTGTATATCCGGGCAGAGTCTGGCCTTCCCACAAATTGATTAATTTGTTATCGAAATGTATATCAAATGTCTAGCTTGTTCTCCACCCTATTATATTTTAAACCGTTGATTGAAATATTGTGTGAAAAATAACCCCACCGTTCCCCTTCTCCCGCAATATAGTTTATAATTTTTTTTTTTTGGCAGTAGTGTTTTAATAACAAATTGTTATGTCATCTAATGGATTTATGCTAAGTATTCTTTGTAACTTAAATGCTCTGTATATTATATTTAGGAGAATTCAAAAAATGAGAATGAAGAAAACAGTGAATATCGAATTTTAGTATAAAGATTCATACAATTTTAGTATATAGATTCATCGGATGTATTTGCCATATGTTGTTTAAAATTTGTAACAATTATAATGTATATTAATAAATATATTATTTCACAAAAGGTATTCGTTGGTGTGCATAATTGATAGTATTGTCATCGCACAAAACATTTCTGTCGTAGGTATTTCACATTCTTTTTACATTCCCTCTCACAATTTTTATTTCATCTTCAAAAGTGAAATATTATATATGTATATAGCTACATAAATAATGACTTTCTAAATGACTAATTTAATTTTTTTATGGTGGACATTCTTCTAAATTAATAATATATAAATAATATTTTTAGTTGAAACAATCTCATCCTTTTATTTAAATCTGCAATTTGTATTGCATTTAATGTGTAACTTTTTTCTTAATTCACAAACCATATTTTAGCTTTAGCAATTGGCTGTACTGCAATTATTATAAATGTTATAACCACATCTCTGCCCAAGTACTAAGTTTCTTGACTTTAATAAATATTTAAAATCTTCAAGAGCAAAACAGATTTTATCAACCACATGTATGAAATTTATATTTTTTTCTTTCCTTGCTTTCTTGAATAATAATAAGGCTTCTTTTAGGGCCTCTTCTGGTAATTTGTGATTAAGTATGTATATTATTAATTTTCTTCAAACTATTGCAATATTTGTTACAGAGAAACTCGTTAATTCCTTTGTAGCCCTTACTGTTAGAATAGCAGCAAAAACAGAATTGCTAAATTTGAGCAGCACATTTCACATGGATTTTTTTCAAAAGTGGTCAACTTTAAATGCGATTATTTAATTTTGAGCAATATTACCTTTCTTGTTAATATTACAAGTGTCGTTTATCTTTCAAGGATACTTCTAAGTTTTTAACCACAGTCTTCTAAAGTAATGAAAATGACATGTCTATTAACTTTTATGAAAGGACCATCTATTGTTGCTCCAAGTAATTTAATTGCATTTATATTATTTGTTAGTTGAAAATGAACACTAAGAAAACAATTTAATACCAATAAAAGCTTTTATATAACTGTATAGTTTTTGAGTTTACATCAAATGTTACAAATAAATAAATGAAGGAGTAACAGTGTTTTTATTTATTGTAATATAAGCTTTTGTAAAATATTGCTGTCCTTTGGACCAGATGAAATGAAAAAACAAAATGGCATATATATAGAACTGCCCCTAAATAGAATACTAATGCTTGATTACATGTTTCAAAGATCCTAAATCTTCAAATCCTTCTAAAACAACCAGAAAATTCTTATAGTCTTTGTTATAGCAATTGTTGCTAAAATTGGCGTTAAATGTACCATTTTCCCTTAAACGGCTTTCAATTTTCTTGAAATTGTTTTTCGGTTGAACGCCCGGCGGTTCGAAAATTTCTCCCGATAACGGTTGTAAAGTTTCTATTCGAAAACACAAATTCTACAGCAATGTCGGTGACATTGATGACACTGAATATCAGAGTTTTGTTCGTCACAATAAGCAAAGTTTCGTTATATCATCCGATCTGTTTATTATCAGGTCTTTCATGGTAGTGCGGTATATAAATTGATTTAAATTATGTTTCCAATTCAAATCATTGAGTAAGACATAACATAATACAAAATATTTAAACCGCAATTGTACGAGTCCATTTGGATTGGATATTTATGTTTATTATTGGTTACATTTATTATTGACGCACAACCCTAAACTATATAAATATTGATTAATGGTTGAGGCGTTAACTTCGTGATACATTTTGGAAAATTAAACAAAAACGTTTACTTTGTTAATATCACATAAAGTGTGATATTAACAAAGTAAACGTTTTTATATAAATATGGTGCCAACTTATTAAAATGAGATTTTGCCGAACGGCTACTTCTACTCAAAGGGTCGAAATACAATACGTTTTGATTATTAAAATTCACATATAAAAGTGTCCAATGTGCATTGCATAAAATAGGGAAAAGGGCTATATTTTCAGTTATTTTCTGTTTTGCTGTTAGTTATTCTTCCAGGAACTTGTGCTTGCATAAAAACTTTAAGTTTTTATTTTTTACAAAATATAATAATTTAGTTATTTTGGCAATATTTTGTTTGAATTTTGATATAGTTTGAGCTTTGAAATAATTGTCTTTTACTTTCCTTCTCTTGCTCCACGATTCCTCTACATCTGCTTTTGAGCATTTTGATTTTACCGAACATCATTTCCTTTTTATGTTGTACATAGACTCACGATACTCATTTAAAGTATAATCACGATTGTTTCTAATAAACCTAAATGGTTTGCAATGAAGGTTCCCTGCAATATATTATTTTTAACAATCCCAAACCAATTCTCCGATAGAGAATTATTTTGTTTTTCACAAAGTAGGCTTGTGCACATAGGAATTTGCGTCTTTATTTCTCTAACATTTTATTCCTTAAATGTTAGAGAAATAAAGACGCAAATTCTAACGAATAATACGAATTTCTTTAATACAAAGTTATTCTTTTTAACTGGTATATTGTTACAGATTGTTTTGAAATGATAAAACTTATTATCATATCTATATCCTGAAATTATATCATCCTAGATCTTGTAGTTTGCTTTGCGAGGAATATAACTTTTCTAAATGAGATTTAAATAAATTAGTTTCAAATTCACTAAATAATATAATGAAAAAGGAACATTTTATGCTTGCAAAATTGTCTAAGCAATAAATAGAAGCTATGATTTCTTTTAAAATTCTTTTGATAAATTTGTCGTCATAAAATTTATTAACATCCCAATGTGAGTGAAGCAGAGTTTAATGATTATATTTTTTGGAATTTCATTGCTGTTTACAATTTCAAATACACAGTTTAAATAAACATTTAAATCCATCTCATTCCAGGCCTCGCTTATTGCATTCATAATTGCGAAACTTGTATCGGAAGTTACAACAGAGAAAGCTGGTCAAAAATTATTCTTTATAAAATAATATTTGGTTTCTAATAGCCAAGCTGCAATTGTACCTGTATCATTCCGAGAAGATACCATTTCAAATGCGGGTACTAATCTTTTATTTTTCATTTGCATTACTCCAGTATAATACAACTAGGTTTTGACGTGACATAGGGTTTCTTAACTACAGCCCCTGTAGCGTCAATATATACTAATAATAATAATAATAATAATAAATCAAATTTATTTCTTAAAGATATACATAAAACTACAAAAAAAGTATTTAAGGATATAAATAAGAAAATAGTCAAACTTGAATACAAATAGTTAGTGAAAATATAAATAATATTCATTCACAGAATATGGTTCAATTTCAATTAGTTTCTTTTTAATTTCATTTTTAAATTGGTTGATATTATTAATTTTACGATAACACATGGGGAGTCTATTATATAGTCGCATCATCATATAGTGTGGTGCTTTCTCCAAAAGTGTTAATGAATGCTTTGGGTAAATATAGGTACTGTTTGTTTGCCTTGTATTATAAGAATTGGTATTCAAATGTTTACTAAAAAGTGTTTTATGTTTATAAATAAAAATCAGGCAATCGTAAATATACATTGCTGAAACAGTAAGGAGACCATTTAGTTTAAACACTCCTCTACATGAATCTCTGTAATTCATATTGTAGAGTAGTCTTATGGCACATTTTTGTGTTATAAAAATATTGTTCAGCCCCGTAGCTGCGCCCCAGCATATAATTCCATACCTCATTATTGAACAGAAATATGCATGATATACGGATAATAACGTGTGTTGGTTCACATAATGTTTAATAGTTCGCATGCAATATATAGTGGTATTCAACTTGTTATTTAGTCCTGCAATATGATTTGACCAATCTAAATTTTTGTCAATACCAATCCCTAAGAATTTACAGAAAATAGAGGTTGGTATATTGGTGGAACCCATAGTTAAGAACTCAGGAAATTCATTTGAAGTCTGTTTGGTACTAAAGATTATGCAGTTTGTCTTCTCTTTGTTAAGGAATAATTTATTTGCATTCATCCAAGTTTGTGCATTTGAAAAAACAGCGTTGGCATCCGTTAAGAGATTCAAAAAATTTGAATTCTTCACTATAATGTTATTGTCATCAACGTAGCTTATCAAAGCCTCGTTTTGACTTTTTATTATAGTAGATATATCATTAATGTATATAATAAATAGTATCGGACCCAGAATACTCCCTTGGGGAATTCCTCTGGTAACTTCTAAAATATCTGATTCAGTTATACCATTGTTATTTGAAATATGTAATTTTTGCTTTCGATTACATAGATATGATTTGATTAAATTAAAGTTGACTCCTCTTACGCCGTATCTATAAATCTTATTTAGTAAAATATCATGATCTACGCAATCGAAAGCCTTAGACAGATCCAAGAAAATGCCCAAGGGGATTTCTTTATCATCCATTGCCATTGCTATAAGGTCAATTAATTTAACAGTAGCTGTGGTAGTAGACTTTTTATCTATATATCCATGTTGCGCTTCGGTAAATAAATTATATTTATGGAAGAAGGCAACAATGCGATTTTTAATGACTTTTTCGAATATTTTAGAGAAATGTGTTAGAATGCTTATTGGTCGATAATTCATAAAATCATTGGGTTCTCCCTTTTTCAATACCGGCCGGATAACGGAGTATTTCAGATAGTCAGGGAACACTCCAGATTCTAATGCGCTATTTATTATGTGAGTTAAAGGTGCTTTTATGTACTCTATACAATTTTTAATTACTGACACTGCTATTCTATCGATTCCTGTTGCCTTGGAATTTTTTAACTCTTTTACAATTCTACAAATTTCATGTTCCGTTACTGGTTCAAAAAAAGTCGAATACGGGTTCATAGTTATTGTTTCAGAATATTCTACATGAGGTATTTTAGCCAATATTTCCTCTGATACATTAATAAAAAAGTTGTTAAGAGCATTTACATCTCCTTGAAAATTGTGATTATTTTTATTTTGTGTATTTTTTAATTCATGTACAATATTCCAAGTTACTTTCGTGATGTTATTAGCATTATTAAATTTGTTGCTAAAATAATCTTTCTTGGATTGAGTTAAAGCTTGATTGTAATCTTTTTTTGTCAGTTTATAAGTGTTATCGTAGGAGTTGTCAAATTGTTTTAAAATATTAAGTATATCTAATCTTTGTTTTAAAGTTATTATTTGTGCTGTATTGTAATTATGATTTTTTGTACATTTTTTAACTTTGCATTTTATTCGCGGATACTACATTTGGCGAGTCATCTTGAATGAAAACATCTTTTGGTAATAATTGTTTATACTTGTAACTATAGTTTTGACAACTTCAGATTGTCATTATCATTATTGTTATCAGTATAAGTTGGCGAAACTATAGTTACAAGTGTAAATAAAAAGTGATACCAACAAAGTTAATTGCTTTATTTATTTTGCTTTATCAAAATGTTTCAGGAAGTGAAAGTCTCCACAATTACTTATTTAAATATTTGTTCCTTGCTAATTAAATGAATGTACAAAGGTTGGCCAATTTTATAATTATATTCTTCATGTTCTCTTTGCATTAAAGCCAAGTCATATATGTCTTCTTTTTATTTTTCTATAAACGGAGTCAGCTTTAATTTTATTTAAGTTTAAACTTTTGTCCAAATTGTGAGAACTTTGTTTTACATTTTCAATACGTACTTTTAGGCAAGTTGATGTTTTTAGAGAATTACCCAACAGAGTTCTTTCCACATCTCTAACTTCTCGCGCTCCTTTCCCTTTGTAACAATAGTTATACGACGTACTGAATACCCTAATATCGAGGCCAAAATTAAATTTGCAAATAAACTTAATTTTTTTATGACTAACCTGCCCACAGTAGCAATAAATTGCAATGCCAGTTTTTAGATAATTACAAGAGCGGACGCAAACGGGCGCGCAGTGTTGGACAAATGATTTTTTTTCGAAAAAATGGGGGTGTGTATCTGCGGTTTTTCCTGATATGATTCTAGAAGGTGTGTAGAATGTGTGTAGATTGTGAGCGTACTTTTAAATTTTCTCTGGGTGCATTTTTTTTCGCGAAAAAGTAGGGGAGGTGTCCGCGGTTTTTCCTGATTATTTAATTATGTGTAATTTTAGTTTTTTTTTATATGTGCATGTCTTCTTTTAAAAAAGCAAGTCTAAAATTTTGGGGGCTGTGGGGTAGTCCTAGAGGGGTGAAAATAGGGGCTGAAATATTTTTTAGTATTTAATGACCATAGATTTATATAGTCATGAAAACTCCACGGTTATTATTCTAGTAGTAGTAGTGTTTGGCTATTGCTAACTTTCACATCGGTTCATTAAACTTGTGATTCTCAATTTTGATCTCGAAAAACTAATGAAAAATTAACTTTTTGTTTAAACGACATAGGCAAGTTGGCAGCTCAATTTGTTTTTCAATTGTCATCTCGACTCTGGATTTTTCCGAGGATTTTTGGTTTTTAATATTGTATAAAAATCATGTTTTGTCACACAGTGGCTTCATTATGTACATGAAAATATAAAATATAAAAATATTCAGAAACTATACTGTGTCAGTATTTCTTAAAGATATTGCCCAATTATTTTTCTCCCGTAAATTAAATTTTTTTGACACTAGGAGGCATTGTATACCGTCTATATAATATGAGGTGTAAATACGGGTATATTTATCATCATATGTAAGACTTATCATTTGATATTATTTTTTTATTAAGATGTATAAGACTGATACTTACTTTATACTCCCTCTGTTCAGAAATATGGTAATTATTTATATTGTATTTAATTATATTTTGTTAAAACAAAATTTTTATGTTAAATTTTGGTTGTTTTATTTTTTTCGCAAATGTACACTTTATTTCTGAACAACAAAAATCGCCAAATGTATACCATATTTCCAGCCAGAGGGATTACTATATTTAATTTTATTAACATAAGTACATATATAATTTTTTATATTTTTAGTTTAAGTGCTATAATTTTATAACTATATTTTTTATATAGCAAAGTGCTAAATAAAGTTTGTTTATTTATTTACTAATTCGTTTATTTTACGAGAACTGGAAAATGTTATAAGAATAAAATCTGTTTAATCATTCTTCATTCAATTCAGTGATGATGGCTACTTTCTCATAATTTCGAGCTACATTGCCAGTGTTTGAAATACACAACAATATCAACCCTAATCCATAATTTGCAATTTACTTTTCCGATTTGATATATTTTTTTTCTCTTCTATTGTACATCCATTGTTTTCTTCAAATCTAACTTATAGTAGATTCCAAAAACTTAATCAATGCATGGAGGGAAGAAATACCATAATTAATATTATCTTCAATACAATTTTACAATAGGAATATTTTTAATTCTGTCAATATCATTCATTTTCTTCAGTGAATATTGGCATATAAAACAATTTGAGCTCGCAGTATTTGTTAAAGTATTTATAACTTTGCTGTCATTGATATCATTGTAAAGAACAACCCGTACGTGGTTACCATTAATATAAATTTACTGTTTTTTTTAATAAATTTACTTCTTGTCTCACACTTTTAACTTCATCTGGAATAAGTTTTTCGTTTCTTTAGCACAAATAAATTTTATTGGTCTACATAATTTAATAGTTGAAGGTTTTACGTTTTTAAAATAACACTCAACAGAAAATAAACTCCATGGAACCGGTGAAAACATAAAGACACTCTTCTCAATAATTTCGTCCTCATCTGTACATCAGATATAAGTAGGGAAGCTGAACTGCTATCGCATTTATATTTACACAACGAAATTAATTTACTAAATTAAACAATTAAATTTCCTCAAAATAAATTTAATTGTTGATATTAATCTACATAAAGTATACTCAAGAAGGCTCTGCAAAGGTACTGATGCTCCATCTTGAGAAATAGAATTATTAGCTGTATAACATATTTTTTTTCATTATTTTAATTTTATTGTAAGACGGTGAAAGATTTGTTGCTCCATGAGAACATAGTTTTTTTCATAAAATATTGTAGGAGTAACTTTTTAAATTTTTGAATCAATAAACATTGATAAAGCTACATTATCTGCAAGTTTTCTTACAGATGTCTACATGTATGTTGCTTTCCCTCTATGACAAATACTGTTAATAAGGCAGTAGACAAACACCCCTTAAAATTTCCTGAATTTAATTGAGTAATTTCTTATCCGTCTTATTTTTATTTTTGTTCATATGAACCAAAGCGTTTATGGTTTTAGTTACACTTCATTCAATGGTGTGAAAAACAATGATTATTTTAAGATTTTAAACAATTCATACAAGCATTAATCTCAATTTTTTGCATTACCAACATTTTAAAAAATCTATCACACTTAAATTGTGTGAAACAGATCACATAACATTCATTGCTTACTCGATTGCACAACATGGTTGCTAGTTTTAAACAAGACTTTTTTCATTGTATAAAATAGTGCCTAATATTTGTCTTAGCCTTATTGCTGTCGCGTTGCCTTAATATGCAACAACAACTGCATCACTTTCAAGTAACGGAATTAAATAGCGGTGCTTCTGCACTGAACTGAGATCACTGTTATTATCAAACATTGAAATAAATGCATCTTTATATGCTAACCAATCATTAGTTTTATTTTTTTACTTTCTGTTTGGTTACCTGAATTTAACCCATTATTTTGTTCCCTAAGTGAATTGAATGTTATTCTTTTTTTTCACTTAATAACTTAATCACATGAACAAAAATGAATTTTAATTTGGAATGATTTATGTTATTTTTATCCACAACACCAACATTATTTTTACATCTCAAAATTCAGGCCTTGAACTTGCCGCGCTATTGAGATGTACCGACTAATTAATAATTATTTATATCAGTTTCAACGAGTATCATTTGCAATAATTAATTAAATGAAGCACACTTCTAACACAAAGCCAGGACAATGAAAAGAGATAATGGATTAAGAGTGTCGGAGACTCACGGTTGTCCTCCAAATAACGCCTGCATGATTTCGCTTGCCGTCGATGATGTCCAAGACACGGATGGGATTCCTTCTCTCCAAAACGTCTTATTGGGCTCATGTTGTCTGACGAAGCGGATTCGGTCCGCGATGTTCCTCTTCGAAAATATGCAGATTTACGGAACGAGATGCGCTAGACCTTTTCAATCAAATGTATATAATTAGTTATAATATTCATATTTCTTCGAAGAAACGTACAATTTTGTGATGTGTAGTTTGTATTAGATGTTTCTTGTAAGGCAATCGTTTCACCAGTAAATTTAAACGTAATTCGACTTGAAGTGTTTATTTGACATTTTTGTACAAGTGTTGGATTAGTACTAACTTAAAATCTACAGATTTACAATAATTACAGTTCGTAATAAGAAAGCGGCGTAATGGGGGTGTTCACTATCGGCACAAAATACTTGGCAACACAGCTCGTTTATAAACGATGGAATGTTCACATCTGGCGAACAATTGTTATGGGTTCCAAGAAAGGTTAAGGGTTCTGCCGAGGCGGATTTCTCCTGGTCGTAAATCAGATAATGACGTACATTGTATTATTATGGCCTTGTCCTGTGCCCCCCCAATTAAAACATAATTTTTCCATATCCGGTTGTATAATTTATTTGAAAATACACAATTGAATCCGAACAATGTATATAATACTCAAAAGTTTCTCTCTACATGAATCAAGTGTATAAATTATGAATATAGCAAATTATATGCTTTGTCACAGTTTATACATATTAAATAATTACATATTCATATATTCTTACTAATCATGTTACTGCTAATTTCAAAACTCACCCTCTCATGGTACATCACTGTTAATCACATGAATTTTATTATTTTTTATAAAATGGAAACATGATATTAATTACCTTTAATTCTATTATTAAGAATTTATTTATTTCTATTTAAAAACTGCTCAAATCATTTTAGCATTCTGCTGCTGTTACAATGATTAAATTTGCAAACAATGATCGGTCAAGATTATGCTGTTCATCAGTAGACACAATGCTCTCAATTTGCGATGTAACTAGTGAACCGCCAACAGTAATCAGTATTTTGAAGGGACATCAAAAACCTGTTACAGGTAATAGAATTTTGATTTATATATTTTTCTCATACCACTTATACATGTTGCTTCGGGCAAACTGTTCCCTATAAAACTGTCATTTTATTACAAATTTATTTAATGTTATTATTTTACAATATTTTTTATGATTCAGTAATTTTATGTGTTACAGGTTTTGATTGGTCTATAAATAATGATCTGATTGCCAGCTCTTCATTAGATAGTACTGTTAGAGTTTGGAATACTACTGATTACACCTGCTTGAGGACAATACAAGATCCAAATAATTCTCAAATTCTATGCTGCATATTTCAGCCAGGTAATAATAACCTTGTTGTGACTGGAAATAGCAGAGGGGAAATGCGAATTGCCAACGTCTCCACCGGAAGGTATTTAAAATCTGTGTGTCGTATTGGTGGGAATGTTCTTAGTTTGGCATCTGAGACAAATGGAAAAATATTATGGGCAGGAAATGATAAAGTAAGTTATGCTAAGAACAACACTGTCATATGTAAAAAATATTATGGTTGTATTTTAAATTCATTTTGAACTGTCAGCTAATATTTAATTAGTTTTATTTGCTTGTTTCTATATTTATTTCAAATATATCATAGTTAATGTTGCAGACATATATGACTTAATTTTATGGATTATTCACCACAATATCAAAAATTGTGCTCACTTTTTAGATCCACTTTTCTGTTACTTATTATTTACTTTTTATAGATATAATTTCAATTCAAATTTTGATATTTTGAAGATCTCTGCTTTTTTGTTGGCACAGTTAAATGCACCATTCTGTAAAATATTTATTTGTTAAAAACTACATTTAATTAGCATTCTCCAATTTGGAAAAAAATTAAATTAATGATTCATTTTGAAGGAATTAATTGTATCCCAATGGTGAATGGTACCGGTCACCCATCCAACTGCTGACCCGAATTAACGTTGCTGCACTATTAATTGTAATAGCAAATTTAACCTTTGCCTTTCTAAATGTTGACGTAAATTTAATTTTTAAAAGTTTTATCTCTGCACTAATAGTAAAATGTTTAAATCTAGACCAAATACTATACAAACCATATTTTATATTAATTTCCTTTTCAAACTTAATTTAAGAAATTATATTTAGTTATCTATGAATTAAAATAAATTAACTATCAGATTTACAATTAAACATATTTTTTTAGGGTGAAATTGTTTCAATTCTTTATGATCTTGGAGGAAATCTTCAAAGGACAAGAAGGTTGACACTTGGTGTTACTTGTTCAGTTACCAGCTTAAGTTATAGGGCCTGGATAAGCAGGGAAGCACGTGATCCAACATTACTTATTAATTGTAGTAACAATGCTGTATGCTTGTTCAGGTAAACAAAAACAAAATTTGGTAAAAAGTATTTTACAATATTTAATTCACACAAAAGGGTTATCAATGGAGATGGAGAATTGCAGCTAAAGAGGAAGTTCCAAAACAGGCACCAGAAACACTTAGTTAAGTCAATTTTTTGTCCAATTATGTCATTTAGGCAAGGAGCATGTGTAGGTAAGTTAAGTAATCAATTACAGATTGATTTTCTGATGTGATTAATGGGTGCATGCAATATAGTGAAAATCTTAGTTTACTTTATTTAACTGCATTGAAATCTGTTTTGAATTTTAACTAATTCAAAGTGTTTCAAATTAACCAATAAATTGACAGCTTTTATCCACCAATTGATACTTATTTAGATTAAATTTAAAAAAAGGAAACCAAAATGTAATGCAAAACTTAGAACAAGGTATCTGTATTATTTACCTATTGTAATCTTATATAATTTATAAATTGTAATTTTGAAATGGCAATACAAATTCAAAGTAAGTTAAAAATTATTATGGTACAATTGATTGTAGCAAAAGTGGAAAGATTCCCAGACTTCATTACTATTACAAGCAAGTTAACAAATATAAATTCACACAATCTTCTAATATTCCAAACCATGAACCACAACAAAAAAATATTATCTAAGAAATGTAATTGGTACTGAGTAGAGAGGGTATTGCTTTATATTTTTGGTATGTTATATCTGGTGGACATTTTTTACACCACCTTAAATTTCCAAAATGTTAATTTCTGGTGATTTATAGTTGTTTTACTAATTGTACTCCAGTATTATTTATATGCCCCACTTGAGAGTACACAATTGTAATGAGTGTGAAATTATCATTCCTTGCTATTTTTTTAATAATTCAAATTTGTTTAATATGGCAACGTTTTGATGACATTGCTATGCATTTTATTTTACACTTTTCTCACGTTTGTTGCAGAGTAACAACTGCCATCTGGTAGCTAATCTTTATTTGTTTATTTCAACTAATTGTTATGTAATTTTAATTCCTTTCTAGTAACTGGCAGTGAGGATGGAAATGTGTATTTTCTGGACATTGAAAGGCCTGTCAGCAAAGCTTGTGTCAACACTCTACAAGGACATGCTTGTGTAGTATTGGGAGTTACCTTCAACTACAATGAATCTTTGCTTGCAACCAGTGACCTAGAGGGTTTGGTAATAGTATGGAAGCGGGCTGATATTTCTTCTACTTAATTACATTAACATTTATTTATAATTATTATTCTATTTTTTATATATTATATGTACTAATTATATAAGAAATTTTTAACAGAATTTATACATATTAATTACTAATTTACCTATACAGTATAAAACAGCTACATTTGTTTTTTATATCTAGACTAATGTTGGGTACACGCAGCTCTTCAGATAAATTAGTGTGTGTAAAAGTTGGTAGTCATCAATATTCTGCTGTTTTAATCATTTTAGAGAATAAGTATGAGAACAAGAAAATGTTCCAATGAAACAATTCTAGAGTTAAAAGGTAGGTCACACGGGCGCGCGAATCAGAATGAATCCCACCTAAATCAGTCCCATTATATTCTTCAGCACAATATAAACACAATTTATACCAGGCTCTCAATACAGGTCAACTAGCACCTGCATTATACGATTCAATGTTAATGGCAAACAGTGGAATCAAATAAGTGCAAGCGTAAATAAATAAACACACATAAATAGTAGTGTGTAATTAGTTTATAAGTATGTATATAAACAACTTACATATTTTACCACAATATTCTCAAACCAGCTGAAACTTTTGAAAAACATTACATAAAAATCACAAATAACTTACAAATGTGCATTTGAATGTTTTAAATATTTTAAGCTGTCTTATTTATTATGTTTAAAAATACAGTTCAATCAAAAAAAATTATTTATTGTCTATACTGAAAAATAATTCAAATATGTAATATGTTGAAAAACATCAGTTCATATAGTTTTTTTTATAAGATCTTTAAAATCCTCATTTACTGTTTAATTAGTACATTGTACAAAAATGAATCTATAAGGGCTGAAAATAATAAGATGTAGATTGAATAAAACGATTATTAATATATTTTTATCGTATGGTAAGTATAATACATCTAAAATAACTACAGAAGATTCAACCGATCACATGTCAAAGTCCACACAGGACCTACATAACTACATCTACAGAGGGTACAAATAGAAACTTAACCCTTTTAACGACACCATACACATTAAATACTGATCAGATCAGCCTAATATACTCGTACTTGGACAAGACTGGACGCAAAATTGCAATTTGTACGATACCCATTCTGAAGAAATGGAGAGAAAAATCACGAAAATCAATCAATGTCCGACCGTAATATCAGCTACATCATATATAATACAACTACAACATTAATAAAATTAAGTAAATTACAATTGAAAATATAAACATTTCTATACAAACATATAAAATTAATTTCTCATCCAACAAAAGAATTAATAAATTATTCTTTTATTACTTGAATAATTTAAGATATTTAATATATATATGTATCACAATTTAAACATAGATATATAAAAGATAATGATATGAAAAATACAATTAGAAGGAGCATTCTGGTTGTTAAATAAATATAAATTAAATTAGTACCGTCCTCTAATACAGAATGCCTTACACTACCTTAAGGCAATATCTTCCTGAATGTGTTGAAAAAATATACTCAGCTCTAATTAGTACCCTAATTAAAGACAAACAGGTACAATTAATGCCATGCCTGTCTTTAATTCTTTCTTTTAACATGTTATAGGTGAAATCTAATACTTGTTTCATTTGGCGGATCACTAGAATCTAAAAGAAAAGTCATTTTAGAAAAACTTGGCCTAATTCGTTTATAAAATCTACTTCAAGGGAACTTCAGAGACTCGCTTCCTCTCCAAAGTACAGGATTCAATTCCACTATCTTCATCGGCACTATCTAGCAAACTAGCTTCTCCTCGAACAATCTCTACTCTGTGCTTTTCAATACTGGGATCATCTCGATAAATATGTGTCGTCATTGGCTTATATGGCAGAGCTTCAAATGACACATTCTTCATATTTATGTTATCGTCAGTTGGCGTATCAACTTGCTGAACGACAAATCTGCTTTTACCAAATGTTGTAAAAGTAGGCACCTGCCTATTTACGACTGGATCTAAAATTGGTTCTATGCTGAAAGTCTTTGTAAAAGCACTTGGGCTTGGTGGAAGGTCCAATTTAAGCCTGTTTCGTGTATGCCTTAATCCTCCTATTTCATTATTTCCTGACTGCGTACCTTTATTTAAAACCAACTGTGCTAAGGTCTTCAACGGAAGAATTTGTCTTGAAGGCCTCACATATTCTGAAGAATCACTTAAACTTCCAGGTGTAATATCCTCAACTCCACTATCAGGAGTAACATTATCATTGTTCTTTATCAGTTCGGACCAGTCACAATGTCTGCCTGGGAAGAACTGTGATGATGGTGTACTAAACATGTCAAATGGTTTAGCTGATGAACTTATGTAAAAGTCATCATCTTGTATTGAGGAGCCTAAAAATGCAATATATTAGTAGCGATAATGATAGGAGATAAAAATTCAAGCATAATAATGTATAAAATACATACCCATAAAATCAGGTACATTAGAGGTTTGATAGAGATTTCTGTGCGGTCTATTAGAGTGATTCTGTGGTGTCACGGAAGGACTTTCACTGATAGTCTCTGTATCAGATGTGGCAGGCAAAAATGGGTCTGAATCCCTATCTACATCCCAATCTACGTCAAACAGATAATAACCAAATAAATTCTACCAAAAGCTAGATATGATTTAGCACCATCATAAATTTCATGCAGTTATTTGTTTATATAACTTATCTAAATAGATGTGTAATTATTTATTAAACATGCTGGACGATTTCCATTAGTATAAAATAACCATATATTAACGTGCAATAAATTACCAATAAATTATCTTAAGAATTTTCCTATAAATTATTTAAAAATAAACTTTCTTTTTAGCAACAGCAACTTTTATCATATCAAATAGCATATATGAGTTTAAATACTTGATTGTAGAGGCTTTTACTTCATAATATATTGTATCACACTTACAAAGTTACAATTTTATTGAAAGTATGAATTTATATAACATCAAAAATAAGGGAAAGATGCTAAAAACATAATAGAATGATTCGAAATACTTATGTTAAAAATAAACCTATATAAAGTATTTTTCAAAATATTAAAATATCTACTAAAAACAGGAGTCAAAGATTTTTACTTAATATTATCTCCAATTTTTGTTTGAACGTATTTTTGAAGTATAAGACTCACTTCCAGAGACCGCTGACTCTTTTAAATTAATTTTTAAAATTATCTCTATGTTACTATTTAAAAGATAAGCCTAGAGACAAGTTTCATACTAAGGATTTTTCTTAGATTTTCAATTTTGTAAGTATAATAAAAATTCGTCATTAACTTTACCCAAAATACAGGCAGAATTTTTTTATGTTAAATTTAATTTTAGTAGGCATGCCTAAAACTTCTAAAGAAACCTGAACAATATAATTAATCATATTCATGCGTTAAGGTAAAATTTATGAACTAAACACTTGAATAAAACTGAATTGCATAAATCTCACCTATTGAATTATTAGGATCTTGCCAAATATCAAATGATGGAATTACAGGGCTATCTGGCTCCCTGGGATACTCGTACACACAATGATATTTTTGTTTTTTGAAGGACACTCCCCGTGATTTTTTCGGTTGTCTATCAACAGTTTTCTCAGGTGATCGAAGGGCTGATTTTGTTGGTGCAGCATATTTATCCCAAGCTGATGGAACAAATTCGGGTCCATCACAATCTTCCTCACTTCCACTAGTAGATTCTTCTTCATCCTGGTGAATATCATCTTGCCGTGTTTCCTGTAGATGAAAATGATTAATAAAATATATTGTAATTATGCCTTAGAAAACCACTCACCGCCTCCTGGGGAGCAGCATGCAGAGCCTTCACGGACGCCTCATGCTCCCCCTCCTATGCACATAATACATTGATACTACATAACAACACCAATTTTTGTTAGGAAAAAAGCAACTAGTTAGTATAAACATGCAAAATAAAAATTAGACCCTATACACAGAGTAAAAAATTTTCAGTATTCTCTATAGAGAATCAGTTTAAATTAGAAATACATATCCAATATAGTACTTGAAAATTTTATAAAAAATATACATATATTATATAAATTTTACACTTTATTTAAAAAACCTTATTTAAAACAAATAGTGGGGAAAATGTAACATAGCATTTTTTGATAAAATAATAAAACCACACAATATTTGCTTAAATTTAACAAAGCAGCACAAGATTAAATGAAATAAAAGTCAAAATCTTCAATCAATATTTAATTTGATGCTTACAAAGTAACAATTTGCACTGAGAAACCTATAGAGATGTGTTTATTAAACATTAAGGTGTTTTACTTTCTGATATCCCATGGTATTAATTTTAAATTTAAGGCTGCTTTTATGCAAATAATGCATATTTGTACATATCATTCAGTCTATCTAGTTGAACAAACTATGATTTTTAAAGCATGAAATGAAAATGCATTTATAATAATTATCAATACAAATTTAATGTAAATATATGATTTTATGTCAGCAGAAAAATAAGAAAAGAATATTAATAGATTTATTACCTAGTGGAACTGAAGAATAAATATGTAGTGGTCATGTAGATCAAATAATCAAAATTGGAGAAAACATAAAAGAATATAAAGTATGATTAGAACATTTTTTTCTTTCAAAAATTATAAATAAAAAATCGCCAGATAAAGACATTTAAATAATCAAAAACATTCATTCAGGAATATTTTGAGTAGTGTGTAACTAACAGTTGTATTATAATAAAGTTAGATTTGTAAATCGATTTTTTAGGGAAATAAAATAAGTTATCAAGAAGCTATTTTGGTAGAGTAAATTAAAGACATATGTGCACTAATATCATCAACAATAGCATCTCTATATCAAAGAAATACTGTTAAAAATAATATCTACATTTTAGCAATTTTCTTCAATTATTTTGCTTTTTGAAAAAGCGAGTATGCAAGTCAATAGTTTTTAATAGGAGCATTTCTCAATAAATTTGTAAATTACCTAGCAATAATAGTAAAAAGTAAATTATATAAAATGAAAAAGATTATGAACTATGTTTAGTAATAGTAGTTCTAAAAAAAATCCATAACCTACTAGTAAATATTGGTTAGAATATGTATTACTTACAGCATTTATTTCTAAACAGCTTAATGAATGTTAGTACATACGAGTAATGGTATATATTTATATATATATATGTGCATTGTCAATGTTCGGCTTTAATCTTCAAATTTGCAAGTTTTGATGGTTCTGAAAAGAACCAATTTGCGAGCAGAACCATCAAAACTTGCAAATTCGAAAATTAAAGCCGAACATTGACAATGTACAAAAATAGTCTTCGCGAAACTATCCGCACCAACATATATATATATATATATATATATATATATATATATATATATATATATACTTTCATAATCAAATACTAAATATATTTAAAATTTGATATTATGTACCTTCCAAATAAATTCACCACTCGAACTAGATCTTGTGTCGGATCCACTGTCCCAGTCCTGTTCGTCCCCCAAGTCATTACTATCACTAAATGAGGTGGTCATCATTTGTGAATCCCCTGGTCCAGTAAACCGAATATCTGTTAAAGGTCCATACACATCTTCAACACTCCCCCGACTATCAATATTATCATATTCCACTTCAGGATCATTATTCAGCAAATCTATATACACATCATAATTCATATTTTCATATACAATTGGGATTTCTTTGTGGTTCTCATATTCTGGCTGTGTATTCACATACTGAGCAGTGGCAGACCTTTGGTCACAACTAGCATAAGTGGGAATATCATTAGTGTATATAGGTGCTTGTTTGGAATCATTTATATAAGTAGGTATATCATTAACATATTCAGGGTTAAGTTTTATTATTTCCTTGCCTTCTGGTTTAGCATTACTAGCTTTCACATCTATACAGTCATAAATATCTCCATTTATATTTTTGTCTACATTAACATAATCAGTTTTGATTGAGACTAGAGCATTCTTCAGGTTCATTTCTTCAATATTTTCATAATCATTTCCATATTCTTCTTCAGAATTACTAGATAATGTTCCGTCTTCACTGTTACTACACTTGGCTTGTGGTAAGTATTCTACTGGTAAAATGTTTTCAGCTGATATATCGTCAGTTTCTGGTAATTCTGGAGGACATCGACTTAGTGAAGCTTCAATATGCTTCCAAGGTCGATCTTCGGGAGAATTTAGAGGTGCGACATTAGGTAAAACATAACCATCACTAACAGTTAAATAAGTTTCTGAGCCACTAGAGGACTCTTCAACATCCTTCCTAATTACTGGCATTGGTTTGACTTCACAAGAACTGTTTTGTTTCTCAGCATTAATAAAATCTGCTGAATATGTAGGGCTAATATCCAGATTTATTGTAGGTTGTATCCTTAAAACAAATTCCCTTTCACTTGAAACTAAATTCTCACTACATTCTACTACGTCCTTATTTGGACTTTTCTCACTTTCTTCAATTTCAGTAGATGGAGTGTTAGTAACCTCAACTTGTTCTACTATTTTATCAATCATGGTGCTATTTGCTTCTGGTTGACAATTTGATTCACATTCCGTCACACATTCAAGCTGGGTAACCAATTTCATTGTAGTATTATCAGTACTTGAGGGCAAGCTTGAATCAATGGTTTCATTTTCATGAACTAAATTACCCTGTGTTGAAATAGAAAGCTCTGATTGCTTAGTTGTGACCATGCTTGGTGATTCAGGCTCAACTGGAATAAAAGGAGACTCAGTTTCATCCTCCTTTTTGGAATTTTCTTCTTGTATACTATCGTCAGCATCAATTTTTGTTGGCATTACATCAATTGGCACGGTATTCATTTTTTCTTGTGTTTCTAAATTTTTTTCTGTGTACTGAAGTTCTTCTAAGTTGAATAAAGTGTCATTAGAACAGCAAGAATCTTGACTAGGTGTGTGCCTATGAAGAGGACCTTTATGTGGACTTTCTATGATCCTAGGACTATGAGTGTCATCATCTAAAATGGAATTTGGATCCAATCCAGGTTCTGACCAGTCACTATCTGCATCACCGATGTCAGTATTAATTGTGCTGAAATAACATACATATATAAATAGAGTTATCTATAAAATATAAAACTAGATTAGGAATATTATTTAATATAAATATTACCAAGATAGATACTAGCTCTATACGATTGGGGTGTTAAATTAAATTTATTTATATAATTCTATATATTTTTAAAAATAATTTTTAGTATAAAGACATTGTTAAAATAAAGTAAAAGTAAAAAGACAATGAAAATATAATGATGGTAGTTTTCTTATGGGTTAAATTGTTTATGTTTTATTGAGCAATACATGTATAGAAAATAAACCATAATAACTTAAATAGTAGTAGTAGTGTTTGGCTATCGACCATGCGAGTCCTTCCACCCTGTGATTTGTGTATTTGTGTGTGTAAGTGAGCTTGTTACTTTAAAGGATCGCCCCCGTCACTCTAAAGCACCATTAATTGTATCCCAATGATGAATGTTAGCGGTCACCCATCCAACTACTGACCCGGACCAACGTTGCTGCACGACAGTTCGGGTCCGTAACCGAATGCGCCACCACAGACGTGTATAACTTAAATATTTAACATGAAATACAAACAAACATTACCATTTTTAAGCTATTTATTTTTGTATAAATAGATCATTAAATAGTCAAATTGCTAGAGTGTGACTTATTAATCAATTAATTGTTGGGATTTATCTAAAATTTAAATCAAAATAATTTAAAACTGTTTTGTTAAAATATGTCATTCTGATATACAATTTAAGCAACGGTACTTATCATAGTTTGATTTTTGTGAGTTACGTGAAGGTAAACTTTATTAATTAAAAAGGACTAAAAACCTTTCTTCACAATTTTATTTAAATTCACAGATATATATTTCGGACACAAAGTGACCATTATCAATGTTTTAATACTCAGTATTAAAACATTGATAATGGTCACTTTGTGTCTGAAATATATATCTGTGAATTTAAATAAAATTGTGAAGAAAGGTTTTTAGTGCTTTTTAATTAATAATGTACTTATCATAACTACTTCTTGAACTTATGTATAAATAATAATAATTATAATTATATTGGGATAATTAAGAAAGCTCAGTATGTTGGAAAGTAATTGATGGTGTAAATTTAAAAATATTAAAGTATCATTCAACCTTAGATAATTAATTTTAATGTGAAAATCCTTTGTATATTTAAAGCGCACTATTTAGAATGAGATAATAAATTACTAGAAAATGTTAACAGTGATTAAAGTTACAAAATTTACTTAGGCTTTTGTTGAAGTATTGTTAAAAAAATAACCAATTTCTTTCTAAATTATAATCTTAAAAATGTAAATAAAACATATCATAAATAAAAAGTCTTAAAATAATGTTATAAACTTATTCTAAAAATCATAATTAAAATTTTTATTTAAAACTGATTAAATTGAAATAATGTAACATATACGATATACATATTTATTTATTATACATTTTCATTATTAGCCCAGTATAATATTTGTTTATTGTTTGCTCTAATTTTAAATAATATATATAAATTTTCTATACCAGCACAAACAAAAATGGAAATAAGGCCTTTTAATATTTTACACATATTCTTGAACATAAAAAAATAATTTTGAAATGTTATTGTTTGTAATTTTATTATTTAATAGGTATCTATTTTGATATATACAAGTTTAATATAACTTTAATATTTTATTAAGAATTATTTTATATTATTTTTCTTCAAGTTGATGAACACATTATTCACTTGTAAGATTTACTTAAAATTTAAGATTAAATTTAAAAAAAATACATACAAAAAAAATCTTAATTAATGATTAATTAATTATCATGAAGGTAGGAATATAAGTTGAAATATTTACCAATGTGGAGTGCTCTGACCGGAATGTAAAAGCTCACTATAACTTTCTTCTGGAATTGGAGACAAGGGTGTATTATAACAGTTATACCGAACGAACACCTCATTTCTGTCACTAGTTTCATATTCTCCATCACCATCATCAATTTGTTCAGCAGATGCCCTCTGCAAAGAAATATTAGTTCTTGATTTATCATTTTTTATTTATTTAAACTACATGCAACTTTTGTATAGTTTTATAAAAAAATTCCTATAATATTTTTTTACACAATTATTATGTTTATTATATGGATAATAACCAAAAAAATGAAAATAAACTGTGAACTTCTTGATCATAACCTATTTGTTTTAATTTTAGTGAGTACCTGAGCTTGTGGTAATTTTGTTAGTAATTCATTTCTAATTGCCGCCATAATCTCATCATCCATGCTGAAACCAACATAGCTATCATCCTCTGAAACATCCATTTGACCAGATACATCTTCTCCACTAGTCTGCGGGTGTAGAAACCAACCACCTGAAGTTTCATTTTCCCAATAACCAGGATTATCATAGCCTAAAATTATAATTAAAAATTAAAACTTCTGAGTACTTACTCCAATATATTAAATATACTATAAATCCAAAACTTAAATGAAAAATAATAAATCAATAATTGTTGGAATATATGTTCCATTTTAATATTACAGTTTTATGAGCTATATGTTTGACATGAATTATTTTCATTTAAATGTATTATTTACATTAAAAAAATACAAATAAAACAAACATTTTTAATAATTACATTCTTAAATTATGAATTTACAATAAATAATGTTGATATACAAACAAGAAAGTAGCTGTGTTTAAGTAATTGTTAATTAACTTAAATGGCATTTGATAGAAACACTGGTAACATAATTTTCACAAATAAGAGAAAAATATAAAAGTTACTGTTACAGTATGTTTTTTCAGTAGAAAATACTATTTCCTCACATGTTGAGTCTGCATATTAACATGGAAATAACCATGTCTAATTTAATTTAGAATAAACAAATATTGAAAAAAGAATCTTCCAATTTTAAATGAAGTGTGTTATTTATTTTTATATTAATAATACATTCTGTAGAATGATTTTTACTTGGGACCAGGGATAATTTAAATTCTTCAATAAGGAAAGTAAAGAGCAATTGGAAATGGATATCCTCAAATTATCAACATAAATATAATAAATTGAGAATAAAAATATCAAATGATGTAAAGTCATACAATTTATACTACATTTCAAATTAGTTCTTTTTATAAACTATTATGAGCTTAAGAATAATTAAAACTGATTTTAAAGATTTCATCATGTCATAAGTATTTGTACATAATAATTTAAAAAAAAACACACACACAAGTGCTACAAAGAAATTCGAATAGTAGTAAGGAGCAATACAATTTATAATATCTCCACAGTATTAAAAATTATAAAAAATCTTTAAAAAACAATGAAATATATGTATAACCTAAAGAGTTTTATATGATAATGAAATCCCTTAAATAATATTTATTGTGATCTTGAATTATAGACCTTTAACCTGATATTGTTCAATTACTATAGTATAGGCAGTGGTATATAGCTTATTTAGTTATAATTTAGACTAAAAAAACTTGCAGTACAAAACACAGTATCTAAACTTATTCACACTATTGAATATATAATTAGGATATAAGATATAAAAATGAGTGATATATATCATAAATATTAAACACATAATCAACTTTAATGAATATAGTTCAATTAAAAAAAAGTTACCTTCTTTCCCTTCAGCTAAATCTTCCATTTCAACATTAATATCACTTAAATCCACTGTGTTATCACGTGAAACATCTGAATCAATTATATCATATGTTCGGTTGAGATCATCTACAGTAAATGTTGAATTTAGCTTAGCACTGAGATTTTCTTGCACTTGTTCATTATTGAGTTTTTGTTCATCCACTGGATTGTTATCCAAGAAAAGCATGCTTTGTGGTTCTGATGAAAACCCATCGAATTCACGTTGTTCATCAAAACTTCTTCCTAAGAAATTATCCCAGGTTTCCAAAGAATATTTTAAATCTGGATTTGATTTACTGCTTTTATTTAATGCTGGTTGTACGAAATTTGAAGAAAATGTCTCTCGTTCATCATTTGTCGTTTTTAAACCAGAGTAATAACCAATGGAGTAATCATCAGAAGCACCCAAAATGACTGTGTTTTCTTGATTCGGTCTTTTGAATGGCGTACTAGTAACAGTGGCATGTGTAAGAGAATTAGCTGCGCACTCATCTTGCATTTTACTTAAATCGAACTTCACTCGTCCACTAAGATTTGAATCGTCATATTTTAATATCTCACAGATTAGAAAATCATGAGTTTTTACAATAACACTCTTATCACTTCCAAATAAAACTGTTACAGTTCTGTGCGCACTTTCACTATCAGCAGCTGATGATGCGGATTTATTATCAGCATTTTCTGTGTTGACATATTCCAATTTGGGAGATAAAAGAGTGTCTCGATTGGATTCACTTACAGGACTATCACACTTGGGAGGTTTAGAAAGTAGAGTGCATTCATTTTCTCTTGCTAAATTTTGATCCAAATCACCGGTTTCATGATCACTTCCTTCTTTTGCACTACTTGGAAGCAGACTTTCGGAGCGTGATGATTCCAATTGTTTTAATGATGAATTTATAATTATGGTTTTGTCAATTATATTGTCAATGCAAGTGGATTCACTTTTTTCGCATTGAATTTTTTCACCTAATTTATTAGTTTCAACAATATGATTGTCTTTTATCATTTCAATTGTATCATGAATATCTATGTTATCAATATTATCTATTTCAACATTTCTTTTTTCTTCAAATTTAGAATCTGTTTTGATACTTTCTGTACTATTGAGGCCAGTATTCTTTGCTACGTTCACTACATTTTCCAAATCTGTATTTGAATCTACTAGTAGTTTTTTTGATAGGAAGTTTGTTTCATCCAAAGATTTATTACTTGAAGCAGATGAAATTGGTAATATGTCAACATCAATACTTTCATTAACCATTTCAGATTGAATTATATTTTTATCAGTCTGTAAAGTCATAGTTAAATTATCAACAGTAACTTGTTGACTATTGTTTCCTAATTCATCCAAAATAATGGAATGCTCTTCAAACTCACTACTTGATGCATAGCTTGGCACAGTGCTATTTTGTTTATAGATATTTGTTTTCATCTGTATAACATCTGAATTAGTTTGAAATAGTTTATCATAATTACTATCACTAGATTTAGTATCAGGGTTTTCATCTGATTCCAAAGCTGTGTGTAATGGTACAGTTTCTTCTGTTGTTAAGTTATTCATATTTACAGCATCAACAGAATTTTGAATCTTGATACTGTCTGTATTGGTATACTTTTTTTCTTCAGATGTTGATAGGTTCACATTTACTGAATCAGATGTTTTATCTTCATCATTGCAAATTGCACTAAAGTTTAAATTTTCATGATCTATTTTTGGATGTATCACAGGTAGTTCATTGCTAACATATTTCTTATTAGAAATCTCATTGCATTCCAATTTTCGGGTTATTAAATCTGAATTTGATATTTCTGATAATTCTATATTTTTATCTTCTACACCATTTATGAATAAATTCCCATTCGTAATAGAACTATCCACCTTATATTCAAAGAGCTCTGGGGTGATATTTGTAACTTCAGCACAATCAATATTTTGGTTTTTTGATATTACAGCATTAAATTCTGCAATATCTGATTTTGGCACATCTTTCAGAAACATTTCAGAGTTTTCAAAATTATTAGAAGCTCTATTTACCGTTTGTTCGATTTTATCACTTCCTTCGTGAGTTACCGAATTTGTAATACAAGCTATTAAGCACTTAGTATCATTGTTATTAGCTAAATGTGGTTCAGTAATTAAATCTTGGGGTTCATTATTACTAACTAAAATAGATTTTGATTCTTGAATTTTTGAAGCATTTATTTTGTTTGTACTATTTATTTCATTTATAGGTTGTACCTCATTCATTTTGATATTTTTTGTTTTTTGAATATTCAGAAATTGTACTTTTTCTTCTGATTTGATATCATTTAATTCTGAAAGGTTTTTAGAAACTAATTTAATTCCTTCCACATTCATCTGTTGACAATCTTCAGATTTTGACACAAGCACTGGTTCGTTGGTATTATTATCTGTGTCCTTTGAAAAAATGTTCGTGTAGGATTCTTTATTAATGAATTCTGTTAGATAATTAAAATTCGATTCTAAGTCATTTCTTACTTTTTCTATATTTCCTTCTTTAGAAGTAGTACTAGCTTCTGAGTGTATTACTTTTTCCCCCCATTCATTTTCACTTTCTTTTGGTACAGCAAATTCTATATCATCCGCTTTACATCCATCTACTGGAAATTTATCTACAACACATTTTGCTTCATTGTCTAAATTTTTATAAGTCACTAGATGTGGGTTTTCTTTAGTTTGAATATCATTAATTGATACTTCTTGAAAACTGGAACAATTTTTTTCTTCCTGTACCATTGACTCAACAATAGGTAATTTCATTTCTTCTGGTGCATTTTTTAAAATTATTGGATTTATAGATTTAGTCAATAATTTTTCTGATGGTTCAGTTGTTTTTGATTTGGAATCAGTAGAGTAGTTTGTTTCTGCACTTAATGATTTTAAATCATTATGTAAATTTTCTTCTGGAATTATATTAGTTGATTTGTTTTCCACTATTTTCTGTTCAATATTTTCATTTGTACTCTCTGTTGGTTCACTGATAGTGTTAGAATTGTTCAATTCACTTTCTTTTAAAATGTTGCCATTAATCACCGTTAAATTTAGAGCCTGATTAACAAGATGATTATCACAAGTTCTGTCAACTTCTTCAAAAACTACAAAGTTAGTGGTTTCATTAATTTTATCAATGTTATTTGTTTCTTCTTTCAATTTTACGTTTTCACCTTCATATCCATTAATAACTACTTCATTGACACTTTCTACAATATTTTCAGAATTGGTAACAATAAGTTCTAATTCTCTAGAATCACTCGACAATTGTATGTTTTCCTGTATAAATTCATGCACATTACTTTCACTGTTATATTGTTCAGGAATATTTTTATTCGTTTCACTATTGGCGAAGTATTGAGGAATACAGGCTGCACTCTTAAAGTTTTGTTTTGATATCTCCACCCATCCCAAGTTATCTGTATTGCTCAAGTGGGGCTTATCAGCTGATGTTGATGTAATTGTTTCTATTACTTCGTTATCACATTGTCCGTGAGTTGATTTATCTAAAATGAATAAAAATAAACTAATTACGTGAATACTTGAATTATTATCTAAAATGGTAATGTAAATATTATGGTACATCAATAATATAATAAATTAAAAATTTGCTACTTTGAGCTAATATACATGCAGGCATTTCAAGATAAATGTCAAAATGTCATGTTTGTTAAAATGTTATGTTGTTAAAATTAATAATGTAGGTTATTTTTGCAAGAAGAATAATTAATACATACTCACCACAAAATAAAAATGAATTATCCTTTTTAGACTCATTGTCTTCTATTTTAATATCAACATCAGTTAAATCTACTTCATTGATTTCATTTTTAATATCCACATCTGTTCCATTATAATGATTTAGTTCGGACTGACTAGCAGGCGTTATACTTAATTTTTCTTTAATAACATTGCATTTATTATCAATTACTGTAAGTTCAATAAACAAATTTATTTCACATAATAAATATATATATATATATATATATATATATATATATATATATATATATATATATATATACCGTGTGTCCCGTTTGAAGACGCATCATAGGAAATTCCCATGTAAAATTTTCAATTGCAGTTTGTATCTCTATTATTGAACGAAAATTATCAAAATAAAATTAGAATGATTCCTTTATCTATTAAGATTATTTTGGAGGTTTTATTTTTGTTTCATCTTTAGTTTTAAGCGAAATATAGCTTAAGAAGTGTGAAGAAATTTTCGATAAAAAAATCCTCAAAATAGTAGTTGCTATGAAATGTCAGTGTTTGTCATCTAAATTGATTAAGCCACAAACAGATAATTCAATTCAAAATAAGTGCTTACACCACAAAAGAAAAAGTTAAGATCATTAAATTGAGTTTTGGCAGACATTTGCGACTTATTTAGTATACATTTTGAAACTTGTCCAGGATAATGGTTGTATAAACGACGAACATATTGTTAGGAATAAAGGGAGGAAATCTGAAGAAACTGTAACATATGTGTTGGAGGGATAACAGTACATGTAACAAAAAGTGTAAGCTTGTATTTACCGACCCCATAAAAGACAAATAATAAAAAACTGAGCAGTGGATCATGATTCAAGATCTAAATTTTGTTAAATTATTGTGGAAAAGTGTAACGAGAATAAGAGATTTCCAAATAGTGTGTGTTTTACAGATGAATGTACTTTCTATTTGGTGTCTAATAATAACGAACAAAATAATCGTCAATGGTCTCAAAACATTCTTAATATTGTAACATCAAGAAGTGAATATCCACAAAAACTTAATGTATGTTTTATTTTTATTGAAAGCAAATTAAAGTATTTATCGGTTTCACTTTATGTTAATTCTTTACAAAAGCATTCTTTCTAAATTTGGAATAGTATAATAATCATAATTTAACTGGATGCGGTTTTGAAATTTTGTAGAAAATAATGAGAAATACTAAAAACAAAACAGTTTTATTCTGTTTCGGGAAATTGTACCTTTGAGTTAACTCGTTTCAACAAGAATAATGAATTTGTGCCTTTGAACTCGCCATCTGTAATTTTAGATGTTATACACTGACTTTTCAAAGCACTGAACTTTTCCCTCTGTGTTGTAAGCACACATTTAAAATTTAATTATTTATTTGAGGGTTATAGAATTTAGATGACAAGCACTGACTTTTCACAGCAACTACTATTTTGAGGATCTTATTATCAAATATTTGCTTACACATTTTAAGGTATATTTTGACTAAAAGTAAAGATGAAACAAAAATAAAACCTCCAAAATAATCTTAATAGATAAAGGAATCATTCTAATTTTATTTTGATAATTTTCGTTCAATAATAGAGATACAAACTGCAATTGAAAATTTTACATGGGAATTCCCTATGATGCGTCTTCAAACGGGACACACGGTTTATATATATGGTATATATATACATATAAATAATTGCTCTTTTTGAGCAAAATATAAAATAGAAACTTACCTTGATCATGATTGATTATATCCATATCCATCACAGATTCACTTTTTACTTTATTTATTTCATTTTTATCAATATAATTAGATTTTGTATAATCAATGTCCTCTATTGAATTCATTTCAGTACTGGAATCATATTTCATGACTATATAATCCATCAACTCAATATTATTCTCAATTATTTCGGACAATTTTGGTATATCTCTATTACTTTCAATAGTATTTAAGACCAAATCTGGCAAAGCTTGCTTCTTTTCGACATCATCCTTATAATTAATTATTTGTTTTAAATCTGTTTTATGGACAGGACTATATTTTGGACTTATTGCAACGACATTGTATACATTAAAGACTTGTTTTTGTGGTTCCAAATTAGCGGGACTGTTAAGATCTTCAAGAACCTTTTTTGTTTCAGGAGAGTTAGTAAGGATGTGAGATTCTTTAGTATTATCAGGTACAAATAGTAGACTATCTCTTCTTTCCTCTTGTAACTTTTTCAGTTCCTGCTGAAAGGTATCTTGCACGTTAAGGAGGTTACCTTCACTACCAAAAGTTAAGCTAACATTTTCCAAATTTTGTTTGGGTCCATAGCGAACATTTTTGTAGTTAAATCGGTAGTCCAGGCTGGGCAATGGTGTTTCTGAATCACTTTCTGAGCAATCAATGTGTGTAAGGACCATGAGGTCAGCTACAGAGCGTGATTTTATCCTTACTTTTTCTGTATATGCTCCTCTTTCAATTTTCTTCTTCCACAACTCGTCCTCAGTCTCACTTTCACTACTGGTTCTTTGTAGCAACATATCAGTTGATGTTGGGCCTAATTTAAATTGCAATTTTGATGTTTGTGCAGGTCTAGGGCTTGAATCTGAACTTGATAAATTTTCAGCTGCAATAGCAGAATCAAGATCATGGATTGCATCTGATAAACCTTTGGCAAATGATAAATCATCACTTTCCACATTATCAAGCCAACTTATATCACTCTTTCCTGATGTTTCCAATAAGTTATCAAATGATCCAGCTAAATTATGCAAACTAGCTGAGAGCCTTTTGGAGTCCTGATCACTCTTCATACTCATGTTAAGGACGGTTATGTTGGTAAGATCATTCTCTGGTTCATTTATCTGCACAATAATATTTAATAACATAAGAAATGAAAAAAAAGGTTCTGTAGACAAATTATCTATGATGTGCATATAATACTAATGATAAAACTAGTCTGAATAAATTGTAAAAAATTGTGAAACCAACCAAGTGCAACATTGTAAACAACTCCTAACAAGACACTAGTGGTAAATAAATATAATACTCTTAATTACATACATTAGTTTTATAGGCTTTACGATAGTTATGAAGTGTCAAAAACAACACTGGCAAATAATTTGAATAATTAATCAATTCTTGAAACAATAACAATAATTAAGAATTGTTACCACCACAGACAAAAACATCAAAAAGTTTATTATCGAATTTATTACTGTTTTCATTTAATATTCAAATTATATTAAATATAGTGTTATCATTATTATTATTATCTTGTATCCTTTGTTTCTTACCATTTTTAAGACAAAATATACAAATTCTTCCATAAATAATTATGAATCAAATTGCATATAATTTAACTCTACATCAATTGCAGTAATTAAAATATGAACATTTCCTTTGAACTTTGGCTCAATTAAAATTAAAAATCAACTAAAACATCTATGGCACTGTTCATAATCTATATACAACTATTGATATATTTACTTACTAAAAATACTATAAAATTAATCATCGTTCAGCAAAAAATTTAATTCTATGTATGTTTAAAAAGTTATTATACTAATATTACCTGTAAAATATGATTGTGTTTCTTAACAATTACATTTGGTTTTAGGTTCTCCCACCGACTGTCAAAGTCTTGGATGGAAACAGGAGGATCTTCATTTGTGATACTTGTGTTTTTATGCACTTGTACTAAGTCGACCAACATTAAATCTATCTGTGATATTGATGGTCTCAATTCATGCGTCAGCCAGCATAATTGCATCAGTTTATAACTGTAAAAATAAATATTTATTACTCACATTAATAAAATGTCGTATCGTTAATTTGTTAAAATTCACGTGTACTACTCGAACGGCCTTTCATTTAGGAAAGCTATTGTTAGACGGCGACTAGAATAGAGGAAAACAGAAAAGTAAAACACGTTCACGTTCTTTTTTAATTATATCGTTCGACGTCCGCGCGTGTTCACAACTATAATGTTACTACGGCTCGTACGCGAAAATAGTATCAAGTATGAACGAAATAAAAAAAAAAACATGATAGCAATCGACTTTAGGAGGGATAGTGTTTTTCTAGGTGAGTATTCAAAACATGTTTGATATAAATTTTGTATTGGTTAATGGGAAATTATACTATGCGAAATATTGTACTTAAAAAAATCGCCGGTACTACTATAATTAATAAAATGCAAATAAAACTCATACACAAATTTTATAATAAAATATTTTTTACATCATTTCGGTTATTATGGCCATTATTGATTGACACGAATTATAAAAAAAAGACAGTAGAACCACAACATAAAAACTAAAATATATTTTTATTGGTGCACCTAATAAAAATTAAAACATGAAAGTTACAGTTTGAAAGTAAATAAGAAATATCTAATAATGTATGCTATTTATGTATTGAGAAGTGTTAACACTGGTATTGCCAGGTGAAATCTGACATTGCCATTGTAAAGTTTGATATTTTTGACGTTATTCGTACTCATAAAGGTTTTGACGTGAAAGTACTATTTGTGTTGTCGAAAATTAAAAAATTAAATGCCGAAAATTTTCGAGCTATGATTTATTATGACTTTCGACGTGGTCTAATTTAAGAACAGTACATCAATCAACTGAACCTAACCTTTGGCGATTAATCGCTGGTACACAGAATTCAAACGTGGACGTAGTTCGGTCACGGACGAAGTTAAAGAAGGTTGTCCAAAATCGGTCGTTGTGCCGGAAAATATCGATGCTGCGGGAAAACTAATTGAAGATCATCATATGAAATAACACGAAAACGAGAGATGTTTAAGCATTAGTTTGACCAGCATACATAAGATTTTGCACGAACATTTGGGTTGTGGAAGTTGTGTGTGCATTTGTTGACACATGCTCAAAAATTGCTCGTGTCGATAAAATGATTTCAAAACTGTGGTGCATCCAAAGCTGTATACGGCATCGTCACAGGTGACGAGTAGTGGATTTATGCGTATGAGCCAACAAAAGTTCGTTCTCTAAGCGTTAAGAAGCAAAAACAAATAAAAAGACCGTTTATTCAGCGTGGTATACGATCATTTGTTTGCCTGGAATTTTCGGTAAATTGAGAAAAACCATCCCAAAACGACGAATCATTTTCCATCACGACAATGTGAGCACACCTCATATGCAACAAACGAGTATATAAATACACAAAATATCGAATTCATGGGCCATCTGCCTTACAGCCCCGACTTGCACCCAATGACTTTTTCTTGTTCTCAATAATTAAAGGTAAACTGCGTGGAGAGCGATTTTCATCGCCCAAAGAAGCGGCCGAGGCCTTCAAAACGATATATTTCACCGGAATTGAGTATTTATTCCAGACACTATAAGAACTATTATAATTATTATTTTAAAGGACGATACAATGATAAGGATAAGAAGCAATTAGATAAATTGTTTTTATTGTATTAAAGTCGTAAAAATGTTATGCTATTTACTCAGTTTAAAGTAAAAACTTAAAAGAAAATACTTACACGTAATCGGTGTATAAAACGGTAAAACTGGGTTTCGTTAATCTAACGTTTGGAGGCCCGAGTACTTGTGAGACTACTTCATCGTCTGTTAAACTTGAATAAGGTTGTTCTCCACATTCGTATATTTCCCATAGGCACACACCTAGAGACCATATATTACTCGCCATCGTTACCTAAAATTAGAACATTATTATAAAAATCAAAATAATTGATCTTGGAAAAATAGTTTTACGTTTTTCGTCTGTATTGTAGTAGCAGTATACGATACACATTCAGGAGCACACCATCTAACGGGAACATTTTCCGTTCCGTGGTAATAATCCTCAGGATAATCACTAGTACTGCAACCATAATCGCCTAACTTCAGATCTAATTCTTGAGAAATCTGACAGTTTCTTGCTGCTAAATCACTGAAAATATATTATCATTATACTGTGTAAATCAAAGTTGATGTTAAAACAAATTAAACACAATTTTTACTGATTTTTTTATTTGGTCACTATATTTTCACACCATTAAGGTATCATTTTCAAACCGTAATTAAATAGACTACAATAAAAGCGGTATAATGGCGTTATAAAGTAATATTTAAAATGAAGTAAATCTTAAAGCGTTCTACAAAAATATATTACTAGTGATCTTATTATATATATGTTACTTACCGATGCGTGATATTATAATCATGAAGATGTTTTACAGCGGAAGCTAGTTGATGACACCAACGCAATGGAAGCTCACTGCTTAAGAATGATTCTTTGGTTTGTTGTTGTTTTCGTAAATACAGCTTCAGATCACCCTTTAAAAATATTCAGTTCATTAGTTTTGTTTAGGAATTATTCTCCCAAAATATTATACCAAAAAAGCTAATCAACTCCAAACAATTGACGTAAAACATTGCATATCCCGTAGTTTATATAGGATTTTCACACAAAATATTTAATATGGTAGTACTAAGACTATAACTATATATAAGTGTCTCAGTACTACCATATTAAAGACAGTAAATACTGTCAGTAAATATATATTCTCATATATTCTCAGAGTAAAGTAAAACTAATCTAACAGTAGTATATTATTTTCCAGACTGAATTAATAATGAGTTTTGATAATTTACCATAAGTTATTCCGCAATCTACTGAAATTATATCCAATACAAACCCGATTAAAAAAGAAAGTCAATTGTTACTATAACACTCAAAGAATTGAGTAATAGGTTCTTATTAGGAATTAAAGTATTTTCATTTTTAGTATGGGCTGTCATACAATAATAAGTAATATAATTAAAAAATGTATAGTGCAATTAAGGAGTGAGTACTGACTCCATAAAAATTACACCTAGAATTTGTTGAAATTTTTTATTGAAATTTTCATAAAACGTCTATTGTCATGAAATAAAGTAAGGATTAAAATTTGTAAATAAAAGAAGAAAATGAAGTTTTTTCAATAATGAGTTGCTCCTCCACGATTTTTAATGCACTCATTTATATGGCGTGGTATGCTATCAATCAAGTGATCTATAGCTGACTGTGGTATATCTTCCCATGCTTCTTAAATATGTAGCTGAAAATCGCGTAAGTTATCTGGAGGGTGTGGTAAATTACCCGGTCGCCTACTGATTGCTTTACATACATGTTCAATAGGCGACAAATCTGGCGACCGAACAAGCCATGGGAGGACGGCATTGTTAACTTCTTTCACAAAACCTATTGTAGCCCTTGTAATTTGAGGGCGCGCATTATCCTGTTGGAAAATGGGATTTTGCAGCCCCTGAAGATATGGAAACGCAACGGGTTCTAACACATTGGTAATGTAACAAGCTGCGTTTAGGTTGATACCATAACATATTGCACCCCATATTATTACTCCTTGTGTGAGAGCTGTGTTGCTTTCCATAAAAATGTTGGATTTTTACGTTCTCTGCGAGTACGCCTGACCCTCCTACGGCAATCGTGACCCCACAAACAAAATCGGGGACTTGTCACTAAACACAATTGGATACTATTCTTGCGTCCAATTCGCTCTTTTGTTTCTCCACTCTAGAGGAAGACATAAAAATAGACGATATGAACACAGCCCATAAGACCCTTTCCGGTGATAAACAGATGATATTGACATTCTAGGTCATGCACCTCTCATTTAATCATTTTCAATTGATCGTGTTCTTCGCGATCTGTAGTCCTCCGGGAACGCCCAAATCCAAGGCAATGTCGTTAAACCCATCCCTCGGACCATTTTAACCAACAAAAAGACCGGTCTCTCTCATGCCAATATAAAAATTTTAATGTTGACAAAATTTGCAAAATTGGCACTTGTTTACAATCTGATTGATTTATTTCTTTAAATTTATTGTTACTAAGTTCAAAGGAAAAACAACATCAAACTTGAATTCAAAATTGGACGTTTTATGAAAATTTCAATAAAATCGTTCAAAAAATTATAGGTGTTGCAATATTTAAAGAAGTCGGAATATTTTCCTGAACTCAGTTATTACATTTTTATGGATTCATTTTTGGCATTTAAACATTACTTTAAAAAAGAAATTCCATGCATAGGATAATTATTGATGTATTCCTATACATTGCGATGTTTTTTCATGTTCAATTTTAATAATGACCCGTGTATGAAGACGGGCGAGTCATCACCATTGTGAAATCTTGGCTCCATTATTATACGTCAGAGACCAACCGACAGTCAAAACAATGGGTTTTTCGGGGTGAATTTGCTCCGTGCTCCGAAGAAGAAAAATAAACGGTCCGGCCGACAGGAAAGGTTTTGGTCATGATTTTTTTTGTGATTCCAACTGATTAAAATTCAAGAAAGGAGAAACGATCACGAGACAGTACTACAGTCAATTATTGGACTGATTATTGGACACAGACCCATTTGGCCACAAAAAGACTAAATTGCATAAAACTGCACTACGAATTGCTGCCGCATTCACCGTACTCGTTCGACTTAGTTCCCTGGACTTTTTGTTTCTTAGCGTGAAATCCTGGCAACTCTGGCAATACGCAAACGAATCGGAGCATTTATGAAAATTGTAGTATTATTTTATTAAAAAAACACTAATTTCAATAATTTATGTATTTTATAAGTGTTCTTTTATTTTGAAAATCAAATCAGTTTTATGCTGATATAATTTAAAGCAAAACAACATTGTCTACAATATTGTATTATTAATTATGGTTGTGTAAATTTAAATGAAATTATATTTTTTTGTGAGGCATCTAAAAACTTTCTAATTTAATTAAAATTCATATAATTTTAACTTATTCAACTTACTTACTTAATACATTTTAAGAATTATACTAAAAGCACTCACGTTTTTAAATATTTTATTTTACAGGAACATCAAGTCAAAATATAAGCAGTTGGTTCAAGACATATTTGAGTTTTTTAAATTTCGTTCATCTACAACGATCGCACGAAGCATATAGAAGAGAATATTACATAATTAATAAACTTAAATTATTCCCGTTGATAAATGCTTACATAGTAAAACTGTGCATGTTTTATTAGTTGCAAGGTTTTTTAGATTTATTAAAGGTTTTATAAATTATACATTATTTTGTGCAGAATATAATTTAAAAATGGTGCACATAATTTCTATAAAAAACACAATAGAACTTAAACCTAAACCAATCCCTAATAAATAAAATGCTGCTTGTAAATGCTGCAGTGTTAAAGAGTCCATTTCTGGAATAGAATCCGGCACAATTTGTCTCTGTACATCTAATTCGTACTTCATAACGAGCCCATTTTCATGCAATCTTAAAATCATCATATTAAAGCCTTCATATAACGGATTTCCTTTGTATGTAACCATCCAAATTTTAAAAGTAGCACTGGGTTTTAATTGATATATCATGGAACGACCACTAGGATACAAATAATATTTTGGAATTACATACCTAATTTGCTTCGTATTTTTAAAAGTGGCTATATCTCTCTCGAAAGCTGTTTGGTTTGTACATTTTAAATTTAATGCGCATTTAATATATTTTTGATACACATCTCTGTCCACTAAAGAGTCATCATTATTGAATAGTTCACGAAGTGTGATATATCCACCGCGCGGAAAACCCAGCTGTACCATTTCTTCGATTGTATCAATC
The DNA here is from genome assembly GCA_963969525.1 of Ontholestes murinus. NCBI lineage: Eukaryota > Metazoa > Arthropoda > Insecta > Coleoptera > Staphylinidae > Ontholestes > Ontholestes murinus. Next base: position 5,232,263 of record OZ018398.1, on the reverse strand, counting down.
TGATGCTCATATATAGGTTTAGTTAGAAAGGCAATCAGAACACCTTGATATATACTGTTAAGTATAAAACTAAATAGAATCCATAGTACAAATATAATTTTTAAGTACCGTTTCGTTGGTAAACTAATAGAAACAAATAAAAATACACTCCAAACCTGAAGAAATGAATATGCAAATTTTTTATGATTTTCCTGCAGATCCTCATAAAGGTTTTTAAATATCCACCATATAAAAATAACAAAAGTTATAGTAATCAGTATAGAATACCATAGAATAGAATCAAAGACAAGAACCAAGTTTTTCCAAGGTTCTATTATGGATGCAGATGGTAAGTAAAATGCTATTTCTCCTTGTGTATGTGGATGAGTGCACCAAAAATCAACGAAAAAAGTTTCATTCGACATTACCATTCCAATTACTAAATCGACTTGTTTTTTGATCAAAGATTTGTACATTTTAGTATAGCTCCCGTTTTCTAATTGATCACCCCAGTCACTAAAGTTATGTAGGATAAATTTTAATTTGAAATTTAATCTCTCGGCTATATCACGCAATGTCATAATTTCATACCCAGGATTTTGTAAATCCCAAGCATTGATAACATATGGGGGAACTATATTAGCAAATACATTAACATTACATCCCTTATAATCTTTTACCATTTCCCAGTTAAATAATTTGTCGGGTACTTCATCCTGACAATTACCGAGATAATTAGATTTAATAACACGGTTGCAATTCTTCATTTCAAATTGGGGATATCCCCACAATAACGAATCGTTCGTAATGACGGTCAACTTATTATAGTGTAATTTCCAAGAATTTTCTAATATAATTTTAGGATTATCACCTAAGTAAATAATTAGAAGTGCTAGACGTTGTAGCTTGCCAAATACTGGATTTTGGAATTCAATAGCATCTTTTACAGTTACTACGGCATATTTCAGAAGATCTAATGATGGATTGAAAACGGAAAAAATCTTGTAAGCTTTCGTGGTCCGAATCAGAATTTCATCTCTATAATCATTATTACCAATATCTATCCAGATAAATGCATTATCTACATATTTATCAATTATCTTCAAAACACAATTCGTTATACGTGAAACTGATATCCTGTGGAAATCAACGACTTTTGCCAATTGTGTAATGTTGTACGTATCTTGGACATTTTTATGTGTGTTCCTTAGAAAATAGTCAATATTTTGTAATTGTATATTAGTTGACATTTTCTTTGTCATTTTTTTATGAAGTGAAGAACTGTTAAAATATTTATTAGTCGGAATATTATCTTGCATATTCTCTTCAAATTCTGGTTTATATTCAGTACTAACATTTTCTACTTGTGCATTCACTGTGATTGCTAAAATACACAATATGCTAGTGTGGTGGATCATCATAACTGTGTGCAGGTCGTATATGTTCCTAAATTTATACACAGATTTATTATGTAAATTAAGCAGTAGGATAATGCTTGCCCTTGCATGTATGATACACAGAGCTATAATTTAATACCCGCAGTTACCAAAATTGTTAACTCATACATATTTAAAGGATATTGTAATAATTTCAAAAATAATTATTGGCCGTTTTGATTGTGTTCCAAGTAGAGCATACATACATTATTATAATGAAAACAGACTCATTACTATATTTTAAAAATATTTCGTATGAAAGTATGAAATAATATAAGTAGTCCATACTTAGAATATATATCACAAAGCCCTTATCCGAAATAAGATAAAAAATCATCTTTCAAGCAAGAATTTTCATTAACGTGTTATTAAATGTTTGTGATTTCACGAATACGGGCCGTTTCATGAAAAATGACGTTAATTTAATCTTAAAACAATAATATAACATTTTAGTATTATTATCTTATATATTGATTTAGAATAAAATTTGGTAATACTTATATTTACCAAGATGCAATATGAATAAAACTAAACTAATATATAATATATGTATATTATAGTTTTTTTAATTAAAATACCTCAAATTGATTTAGTTGCAGTTCTCAAGAAACCAAAAAAACAAAATATACCTTAAACGCTAACTGCTGTTTTACCTATGTAATTTAAATACATTTCCAATTCGATAAATTTGATACCAAAATTATGGAGCAATTTTCAAATTACACAAACTAAAAGTATTCCCAAATTATATAGGTTTTAGTGAGTGTCTGAAGGTCACGTTTTGAATATTTTATTAGTCTAATTTATGGTGGTTGCGTCATATACACGTTTTATGTGTTTAACATGTAGTCTATCTGTATGAATTTGCGCAGGCAATATTCAGGACTAATATTGTAAGAATAACATTTAAAAATTATTAATTTTTAGTGTTATAAATGGTATTTATTATTTTGCAGCACTATAATTTGTCTATATAATAGATCACTTGATGACATAAGATTCTCAAAGACATAAATTATAAAGTAGTACAGTTGCCAAATAAAAATATTGTCAGTAATTTGCACATGTTATTGTAAAAAACGATTTAAAATTACTATTTTTTAGATAAAATGTATATCAAAACTATTCGTATGTTAAAAGGAAAGCATATATAAGTTTTAGTAGTTTCTGTCCACATGACAAAACGCTACTTAAAACTATACAAGAATTAAAAGCTCTCACAAGTTAGGATAAAGCATCATCTGCAAATCGAGGTAAATATTCATAACTATGGCTACTTAAGCAATATATTTTCAATAATAATAAACCTAACTAAATTCAATCTCGAAAAGGAACATGAATGCACCGGACAATAGAATAATTTAGGTCCCAACAATAGCAACGTGCTAATCACGTCGGATATTGAATTATTCAAAGCAATTTGCGGGTTATAAATGGTACAAAGCAATACTACTTTGAATGTAATTTGTCAAATAAACTTTAAATATTAGGTTTTAATTTAGCTTAAAACATTATAAAATTAATTATATTTGCTGCATCTTTATAAGGTAAAACATTATGTAGAAATTATTCAATATATTTTTTTATTGGTCATCATGAATTTTAACTAAAATGGAAATTTTAAATACCTGTGTTGAGTGCTCTTGAAGTAATAGCAATGGGATGCTCTCGAGGCTTCTGCCTAGAAGTTTGAGTAAATTTGGATGTGGAGGGCATCGATATATTGCTGCATCATGTAGAAATAGAACCCTCTGCCTGCTCGAAGCAGTTGCTTCTAAAATCCTGACAATAACTGGTGTCCAAACTGTGTCATCTTCCAAGCCTTGAGCTGTACCTTCCACAACCTAAAATCATTTTAATAAACTAATAGATTTTCCAGAGCTACCCTCAAGAAAGTATAAAAACAAAAAAAGCATAAATTAATAACAGTAAAACTTGTATACAAGTATAAAATCAGGGAATAAATTATTATTTGTACAGGTCTCTAGCAACAATGAAGTTAAAGTGCAACTTTCAGATACTAGAACTTCAATTTAAAATTTTTAAATTTAAATTAACAATAGTTTTTAATTTACTGCACGATGAATTTATTATGCAAATTGCACATTTTACTATGTACATTTCACATAATAAATAAATTACCAAGAAAGTGTTTTTTTAAATATTTTTATTCAAAGTTGACGCTTCCACAAATAGGATTTTAATACCTACATTAGACGATGGTACTTAACAAAAAATAGTGCACTGGATGATACGCAAAAAAATGTGTATTTACACAAGCTACAAGAAATAGTGGGCAATTGTGCATAACAAGATCAATATTGAAAGTTAGTAATTTGAATTTAAGTTTGGTTTTAATTTATATAAAATTTGTTAGTTTCCTTTGTAAAATTATGATTGTCGTGTTTTCCGTTATAGCTTTAATGAAATCCATACAAACACTCAAAATTTGTTTACATCCATATGATATTAAATTATTACCCATGCTCGCGTACAATATATATGCGAAACAGAAATGATTTTATCCTAGATTAGATGTTGAATTGTAATTACAAAAGGATAGTTTGGCCAATATATATGATGCCCTAGCTATATGGTACATTAGAGCTATGCGAGTCCTAATTAATGTACCTTGGTAAATTTGCAAAATTAAATAATATGGAAATCAACAACATAAATAAATCGCGAAATTAATTGCAGAATTTAGAGTGCCATGTTATTTTATAAATAAACATTAGATTATTTTGTTTGTAAATATTTTTTTAACCCAATCATGGCAGAGTACCAACGTTAAAATTTTTAAATATTTCGAAGCGCTTAAATTTTACTATTATGTTACGAATGACATTTTGCTTTTATAAAAAAATACGCCTTTAATGTATAAAACATATAAAATTTAGTTGACACTCTTTTATCTTTCACAGCTAAAAACAAAAACTCTATTAAGATAAACTAAGGAATGAATAGTACACTTACCCTTCCAAACCATCCTTTACCAAACTCCTTAATATACTTCAACTTTGTTCGGGGAAAATCTTTTTCGTTCGTATCTATAAAAATAGTAACATATGTTATTATTGTAAAAAAGAACAAAAACCATAATAATATATTACCGAACCAAGATGTGACGTCAATATCTCCATTCCTGAAATCTTCTTCAGCACGAGTCTGCAACAAAAATAAAATACAAAGGAATATTTTATGTTTTAATTATTGTACTAAATCAAATTATTCTAACTGTAAACAAAGCATTAATTTATTAATTTATCAGTTTCCTGACATATGTTTCGACAATTACTTTTCATATGTCAGGAAACTGATAAATTAATTATGAAACAAATCAAGCCTTTAATTTACAAATCCACCCCTGTAATATATGTGTTCCATCAATAATGTAGTAGCGGAAGTACTAATTTTATAGCATATTTAGCTAGAGAAAATATACTCCTAGTATAAACATATGATAAAAAAACTAATTAAAATAATTATATTTAAATTTTGGTTTGAGGGATTTCATGGAATCAAGAAAATAAATACGAAATTAAATAAATTCTCCACAGATAGATAATATCCTTGTATATTAAGGATATAATTTCCTTGGATATCTATCAACACATTTCATATAGAAAATCATCCCAATGAACATCTCAATTAGCCTCTAATAAATCCCAAAGGATAAATGAATGGTAAAAGTAAATATACATATATTAATATACCTCAAATTTAATTTTGTATTATGAAATCGATGTTTGCTTAAAATAACTTTTTTTTTCTTTCTATTTTTATTTCATCCATTACTCATATATAGTTATTAAATAAACTAAGTAAATTCTGCGATCACATTCGTTAGCAAATACATTTCAGCGTATATAAATACCGGATGTAGAATTTAGTAGGTACTTATTGGAGTTGCATATAAAATCCAATTGATTTTATTGTCATGGTCATTTTAAAGAAAAAACTTAACACCGTGCGAATTTACCACAAAAATACGTCTTATTGTGGGTTATATGAGAATTATGATACTACCCATGATAGTGAAGTATCAATGAGTAATTTTAATTTAATTAATCTATATGTATTATATTAAAGAACATATAAAAAGTAATAAAAATTATTTCTTATATCTTATATCAAATTTCTGTTTCTTATAATATTTGATATTTCAAACGGTTTTCCCACAAAAAATTAAAATGTATTTTTTATCTAGTAAAAATAAAATCTAGTTTTTCATGGAATCGAAAGCACATGTTTGTCGTAAACATCTTTGTTCAAAATATGTAAATTATGTAAAATAATAATTACCTAATACTGATAATTATTTGTTAACTTTATTATAATTCATAAATATTTATATTTTGAGCAAACCATATTTATATTTTAATTTTTGCGAGAAGATCGTACAAGGTATCAAATATTATTAAGAGTCAAAAAACTTTTTAAATTGAATTGTCATTTAAGTACTAGTATTTTTGTTTCTATTGGATGCACCAATAATAACCATAATAACTGAAATGATGTGTTATATTATGATAATGATAAGTAATAAATTTCATTTATAGTGAATAAAGTATTCAATTGTTATTAACAAAAGAAATAATATGTTTTGAAACTTTGAAGACTAATTCCCGCTTAACAGTAAACTTTTGGATATAGATATGTCGTGTTAAATCATCATATTTAAGCCGCAAAAAACTGTGGTCCTGCCATTTCCCCACATTAAGGGTACATCCTGATATATACTGGCCACCATAAGTAAAATAACACCAAGAAGTCGTCGCTCAATTTTTATGAAAATTTCAGATAATACGTAAATAGTCCACACTAAGAAATGATTAAAGTTTCAAGAAACAATTATGGTAACTTTTTCTTTAATTTTAATAATGAGTTGGTCTCCCACGATTTCTGGAGCACTCAGCAACTCGCCTAGGCATACTAGAAATCAAATTGTCAATGTCAGCCTGAGAGATTGCTACCCAAGCTTCTTGAATTCAGATAAAGTGAGTGAGGGTGGCTGAAGATGGCCCAGTCTTCTGCCAATTGTATCCCACACGGGTTCAAGAGGTGATAGGTTTGGAGAACGAGAAGGCTATGGAAATAAATCAATATTGGCTAGTTCCAGGAATTCCATAGTAACCCTAGATGTATGCGGCTTTGCATTATCCTGTTGGAAAATGGGGTTTTCCAACCTTCTCAGGTAGAGCATTAATGTTGGTTCTAGAATTGTGTTAATGTGCCGCCCATACCATCACTCCGGGTGTAAGAGCTGAATGGCGTTCCACTGCAAACTGTAAATTTCCTCGTTCTCCTCGGCGATATCTAACCATTTTACGACCATCGTGTGCAATCAAACAATATCTCGATTCATCGCTAAAGATAATCTGCCCTTATTGATCGATCCATTGTAGTCTCTCATTGCACCGTTAAATGGCACCTCTTATGGCGAGGAGTTAAGGGCAAACAAAGAAAAGGACGGTACGACTTAGACCGAATGATCGAATTCTCCGGTAAACTGATCGAGCGGAGATTCCTTGGTTAGTTGAACCTCCCCAGAGTTGCTCCAATTGCTCTTGTTGAAAATCGATCCCGGACAGCGATGAGCCGAAGAGCTCGATCTTCACGTTCTGTAGAGTTTCTAGGGCGCCCAGGTTGTAATCACCGCCGTTGTTCTATCCCTCGGTCCATCTACGTCAGCGGTCGGGGAACTTTATTAACCTCAAAATATTTTTGCGCAAGTTAATATTACCCCCTCATTTTGAAAAGAAGAAAATCAATGTAAATTTAAATTAAACTTTATTTATTGAATTAATTTACACGGCAAATAAAAAATGTTACATGAAAATAGTAAGTGTGTAAAATTAATTGAAAACTTCCCCTTTCATGTTTTGGAGAAATGATGTTGCTTCATGTTTGATGCAATAACTTCAAAATTGGGGCTTTTTGATGTAAGAGCAATTTAGATACATCGTTTAATCAATTTCTGTTCTTCATTTTTATGTTCATTAGAGTGGAAAAGCCTTGTTCACAAAGGTAGGTTGTTGCAAATGGCAGCAACTTTTTTACCGCCTCCTCATGTGCAATTTTGAAGGCCTTTGCAGCTTTTGACAAGAAAAAACACGACAGATTTGCTTTGCTCTCAAATTGAGTACGTGCTTCAGTATTACATCGAAGATCAAGAATTTCCTCTGCCAAACCTGGAGGATCTTCTGGTACGCTAGCAATGTCACATTTAAAAGGATTTACAACCCAACTGACAGTATTTATATCAAGATCTGGAAAGTAATCAGAGAAACGCTCTCTGAGTTTGGTAAGATGTCTGATAACTGTGTCCTTGATGTCATGAAAAGTAATATTTTCACAAACTTCCAAAAACAAAGCTAACTTTGAAAAAGAAGCTATCTTGTTCTGTTCTGCTTTCTGTCTCCAATATTGAAGCTTCAATCCAAACGCTGACACTATTTCTCTGGCTAAAATGATATTAATATTTTTTCCTTGCAACTCTTTGTCCAATATATTTATATTTTCAAAAATGTGAGCTAAATATGCGAGACGTGCAACCCACGAGGGGTTTTTAAACTTATCTGCGAGAATATTCTTTTGATCAACCATAAACATTTCGAGTTCAGTTTTGAGAGCCCATACTCGATTTAGAACATTTCCGTAAGAGAGCCATCTCACTTCTGTATGATAAAGTAGGTCCATATATTCAGCTTCACCGTCTTGGCATAATTCACGAAATAGTCGCGTGTTTAGTGCATGTCCTTTGATAGCATTAACAATCTTGATGACATCATGCTTGACGGCTTCAAGTGTAGGTTCCAAATATTTCACAAGAAGTGCCTGGCGATGGATCATTCAGTGAGTAACTTCAATATTTGGATTTTTTTTTTCACAAAAGCTGAAAAACCATTAATATGACCCAGCATAGCTAGAGCTCCATCAACAGACACAGCAATATAGTTTTCCCACTTTAAATTAATGCTTTCAGTATTGAAGTAGTCATTTATCTTATTATATACATCAATTCCGCGAGATCTCAACTCGAGAGGAGAACAAAACAACGATTCCTCTTCAATTGCATCTGTACCTTTGTAGCAAACATATAATTAGCTGTGAATTGCTATTAACATCTGTAGTCTCATCAAGCTGAATAGCAAAATATTTAGCCTGTTTTAGTGAGAAAATAACCTGTTCCTTCACATTTTCTGCCAAGATAGAAATTCTTTTTTTTTACAATTATTGCAGACAAGGACACTGAATTCAGTTTCTTCGCCTCTTTCTGACCACATATGATCTCTGCCATTTTCACAGCTGCTGTTTTAAGAAAATCTCTATATGGTTTTTTGTTTCGGGCAATCATCCAGGCTACTTCAAAGCTAGCCTTTGATGCTGAACGCTGATCAAAGGTACTTAACAAATTGCTGTCCAATCTTTGCCTTTTAACAGACATTTCTAAATTTACAAAGTATTCTCGCGGTTTGGAAGACAGATGTGAATGCAAATTATCCAAATGTTTCTTCAATTGACTTTTTTTGAAAGATTCTGAAGTCAGTACTTTCAAACATACAACACACTGTGGTTTCATTGTACCTTTGTCTTCTATTTGTGTAAAACCATAATTAAGGAACGCCGATCACCTAATGCGCGATGGTCCAGACGCGCCCTTTGACTTGTTTTAGAGGTGGTGGAGAGTCAGGTGGTCCGGTCCGTATATCTCGCTGAATTGTTTAAGTTTTAAGATTGGTTTGTACAAATACTAACACGGTTATGAATTAGCAAATTAGAAAGGAGTTCTTATTACCCCCCAAAATTTTATTTTTACCCCGGTTCCCCGACCACTGATCTACGTCAACATCGAGATATTATACTGACACTTCTGCCACTTCTTAGGGCAATATCATGAATTGACAAATCTGCTTCAGCTCAGCCCGATTACTCTACCTCGTTCAAAATCGCTTAATTGTTGAAATACGCAGGCTGACGAGCTAGGGGCATCTTTTGATTTAAATGGGGAACCAATTAACTGATTTGTACGATAAAATTGTAATGTCAGTGCTCAGTTAATTTAACAAAATAATAAAATTTCCTCCATTTTTTATACTTCAAGCTAAATTGATCAAGTTACCACGATTTTTTGTTGAAATTTTAATTATTTGTTAGTGTGGATTATTTATATTATATTATCTGAAATTTTCATAAAAATTGAGCGACGACAAATAATAAAATTAGCATAGTATTTTTTTAAATATAAACTATATTATATACACTTTGTTTTTTTCGCCATTCATTATTGTAATAAGGAATATTAATCTTTTGCTTTATAACTGATTTTTAATAATAATGAAGAGCATTTTTGTAATATACATCAATATAAGTTTTAATGCAATTTGAAAAACGTTTTATGGTATATAGAATATTATATACTTACGATGACTTGTTGATTAGCCAGGAAAACATTATTATTGTGGTGTGGAGGAGACAATGGTGTGAATATTGTAAATTCGCCATTTGCGATCGGGTTTACGTGTCCATGGTCGAGATTACTGGCTACCGAGATAACTACTGGGCTATCTCGAAATTCCTGCAAATAAACAAATAAGTTATAATACATTTATTACATTATTAATTTTAATAGTGTAATGTTTTAATATTAGCTTCGAAAGAATTACTGATTAGTATATTGTAGTTAAGATAAATACATAGTTTGATTTGACAATTTTCGTAAATAATACTCGATGGCACTTTCAATTGATTTTATTGGGCGATTCGCTATAATTGTTTTGCCACAGGCAAAGAAATGATGCAATAAATTACGTGTTCACACTAGGTATACTAAGTTAACGGTCGTAGGGTTATAGTTAAATAAGCTTCATAACGGTGAGTTGAATAGGTCCGTTTGGCCCTTCGGTAGATTTTCCGATTGTTTTCGCTTCAATGCAATTATTAAATATGTGTTATAATGTTATAATTATGAGATTGATGATTTGAAATACCAAGAGATTATGTAAGTCATTGGCAAACCTTTGGGAGTTCTTAGATGTTTTTAGGGGTACTGAATTATGGATAAGACCAGTTGTTTATTTTTTATGAACATACAAAGAGCTCATTGTTATGATAGACTTAATATTTAAAGAGTTTTAGGTAAGGACAACGGCGTAATCAAGAGGTTGATCTATTAATTTGTCACTGACTTTGGCAATTTTTCTTAATTTCTTTAAATGCCGAGACTCCTTAAAGCTTTAAAGCCTGCCACAAGCTCAAGGAATATGATCGATTTATCAAATGTATTGTCACTAGCGATGAGAAATGGATAGTTTAGGACAACGTCGTGCGAAAACGATCATGGTACAAACCCGATGAACAGGCTGCAACTGTTTCGAAAGCAAATAACCATCAAATGAAGGCTATGCTCTAAATTTGGTGGAATTACAAAAGGTGTTCACTGTGGCCAATTGTACAAATTGAATGAAGCCATCAACTATTTAAATTTTCAAGAACATTTTGACTTTTGAGAAAAAAAGTTTTCTTTGAATTTGTTTAAAAGGTAACACGAAAGTTAAAGTTTAAATATGTATAGAGAATAATATAAGAACTAAAAAATGCAGGTGGTGGGCTTTTACGGTTGCTGTCGAAATAGCAATAGAGAGAATGCAGCATTTTTCCGGTTCAGGATGTTTGCACTATTTCTACTAGGTTTTGGGTTTGAGAGAGTTGTTTTGCCATTGGTATGAAACAATGGCGCGTTAGACTGACGGGGGCGATCTTTAGCAAGCAACATAACAAGTAACAAGCAAACATAAATACATAAACACAATACACGGAAAAAGGAACACATGGTCGATAGCCAAACACTACTATTTTTACTACTACTTACTACTACTATAATAAGTATTTTATAAATTATAGGTCTTTCCCGTTGGTTACAGAACTATTGTATTTAATCATTTTTCCTTTTGAGAAATTTGAACAGTTATTATTTACCAAATACAAAAACTAATAAATTAAAAATACGAAAACAATGAATATAAGACTAGAAAACAAATCACAGCAACGAAATAATTACATTTTTCTTTCTTTCTTAGCGCATTTCTCGTGAGAGATAGAAAAAAATGTTCCGTATAAAAATGTTTTGATTTAAAAATCTCTATGCCGTAAAATTATTTTCAAATATACAGGGGGTCCCAATTTTGCGGTATAACATAAGCAAACATTTTTTTAATGGAACACCCTGTATATTTTTTTCATTTTCTCATTTTATAACTTGAACGGAACCTTTTTTTAATTTTATATTTCGATACGGCATTTTCAAAAACAAATGTATAAAAAAATTATTCTGATGTTCTCTTTAAATTTAAGAAATTTGTTTCCTATGGTTGGTCACTTTTGAGGTACCTTACCTTGTCTTTGCCATTTTGTAAAATTTCAAATTTTTTCACTCTTTTTTTTTACTGGAATCATACTACTATAATTTTTTAAATTTTATATTATTCTGCATCTAATTTCCTACCAAAAATATTAAGCATACCCTAGACCTAAAAGTAATATTTTTCAAGATATTAAAGAATTTATATTTCAAACGGTTTTTGAATACGAATTTGTTTTTGAATAGATAGCCATGACTGAAAAAATGTATCTATCAATTAAATAATTAGTTGGACGTGTAAACCTCTCTGATATTTGCTGCAAAGTGATTCTCTCCGTTTCGTGGTAAAAGTAGACAGCAAATTATCATAATGGATTTCGAAAAAGACGAACTAGTCGATATGATTTTTGTATTAGGGGAGACTATCCTCACAAGAAGAAGTCAGGTTTTGTTAGATCCGGAGATTCATTCCTACCAATCCACTGGTTGGGAAAATACCATCAAGAAATGCCCTCACGACATGGTACCTCAAAAGTGAAAATTTTCACACTGGTACATAACCAGTACTGACTAACCATAGAAAAAATAGTTATTTAAGGTACAAGTGTAAAAAGTGATGCTTTATTGCACGAACTGCGAACACGAGCGAGGAACGAGCGAGTTTTTTTAAAGCCAGGGGTGCAATAAAGAAACTTTTTACACGTGTGCCTTACAAAATTTTATCTTCGATCGTAAAGGATTTCAAAGAATATATTCTTATGAGTAATATTTGAATGTCATTTCAATAATTCAATTAATGAAAACATATTTTACCCGCAGTGCACTAATGAAAGCGTTACTTAGCAACCAGTAAACAAGTTGCACAAATGTCGGCCACCATTAGTATTTATGGAAAAAATGTTCGCTTTATTATAATCGCTTCGACTTGCATTAAATGAAATCTTCAGAGTTCTTAAATATGCCATTTGGTTTGTATTATATATTTTATTTATAGTTTATTAGTTATTTGTATCAATTAATAAAAAAATAAGTTTTTCGTCGAAAATTTGGGCTATAATAATTTATCTGTCAAATTTGACATTTCTGTGCAATAAAAACAGTTTGACATTACCGTGCAATAAAAACGTAAAAAAGCACTAGTGCTTTAAAATGCCACTTTTACAATGAAAAATGATGCAAAAAGCGTCTACTTTCTGTACGATCGTAGATAAAAAATTCTTAAATTTAAATAGAATATTTCTTTACATTTTTTCAAAAAAAATATCAATAACTCGGAAATGCCATATCGAAATTTAAATCAAAAAACAGTTCAAGTTACAAAATATTGCCCAAATGAGAAAATGAAAAAATATACAGGGTGTTCCATTTAAAAAAAGTTTGTTTTTGTTATATCGCAAAATTGAGACACCCTGTATATTTGAAAATAATTTTACGGCACAGAAATTTTTAAACCAATAAATTTTTATACGGAACAATTTTTCTATCTCTCATGACAAAGTCGCTAGGAAAGCCCGACGTGCTGTATATACATTATTTCTTTCGTAACAAATGCGTTTTTGATCAATTAACATTAATCACTAAAATACAGTACTTACACGACTTACTTATTCGATGATTCATGTTGGATGATTAGGAGTTTAAGATTTCTTAAAAGTAGGTATGAGGTCAAAATAATCGTGACAAATTTAATAAACCATTTAATTCCAATCTACTATACGGAATAATAAAGTATCATTTATTATCCCAAGGACACAAAAATATAAATTATTATAAATCATTGTATTACTTCTTTGGGTAAATATATGTTTAGTTAAAATATTTATTTTAACAAATTATTAGATAGGGATAATTAATATTATTGAATTTTTTTTAGATGAACTCTTCATTAATATAAAATAAGTTTTGATGTGTGTTATACTCAAAAAGTTATTAAAAACAACTCTTAAATCAAGTATTAAGAAATATATAAACCAATATCCAGAATCCAATTGTTTATTAATTTAACGTTGTATCGGCGACAAAAAAATATTACAATATTATAAATAGGTTATTAATAATGAGTATGGAAATTTATACTAAAGACCTTAACAAGATTTTTTTTAGAATTTTAAGATTGTATAACCAGTTATTTTCTGTTTAGTCCAAAGTTATTTTTTCAAGACTTACTGTCAAACATATAATGAACATCACATGTTTGAAAGCCTAATATTTGTTTTGGAACAAAATATATCTTATGCGGATATATCTGGTAAATATATTATGAATAAAAGTGTTCAAAACTTTCTTTACGCCATTAGTCATTGTTATAAGAAATAGGCAAAGAGAAAAAGTATACCAACTCACTCCGCTCCAATCGTGAAAACGTATTGTTTTTTTAAAGCAATTTGTATCAGATGCTAAAGCTTTAAGACGTATTTAAGAAGTATAAATTATTAGCATGATTATTCTCAAAAAATGCTTGATAATTAGTTGCCCTTTTTAATAATGAACTTAAAACTTTCCCATTATAGGTTATTAATTATTTAAGAACTTCTATAATAAAAAATAGTTACAAACTAATTTAATAATATTTATAATGTAAGCGAATAATTCTCAGAAGGTATTTGTAAATATACTATTTTATATGTTACTAAGTTTTCGTCATAAATACTGCTTGTGAGAATTTATTATAAAAATTATGGGATTATTACACCAATCAGTAATGATATAAAATATAATTAGTGTGATGTCCTCTTCTAATAAACTAGAATAAATTATAATCATGTTTATTTATCATATTTTAAAAATAGCCAGCTCGCTAACTAGCTGCAACGATGCAAAAGTTCAAGGTAATATGGGGGACGCAAAAATAAATTAAATTGTCACAATTACTTTTTTCCATTCACAATACTCCCAGAGGAAATTCACCCTTGACACGTGCCCCAAATTTAGATGTGATGTATTAAATCCCAATAATTGAATTTCTTTTGATAATGCTCTGGGCTGAGATTATGGACGCGTGTTGAGGATTTTCTCTATCTTTTGAATTCCTGGTATTGTTAATGCTGGTTATGTGTTTTGGTATATTATTACTTCATTAATTACATTGGCTTTCTTCTTGATATAACATAATTCTTGGAACTATTTGTAATTCCGTAGAGTTTTATTATGCTTTGTTATAGTTACTGATAAATTAGTAAGAATATTAAAGTAAAAATGTCAATGTTTTTAAATTGTAATATTAACACCAAACCGCCAGCACTACTACTAATGGTTATATCATTTTTGCAGATTTGACTAAAATAATTATCAAGTAAAACAGAATGAATTTCGACTATTTGTTTGTTATACTACTTGCTCACTTTTTATTAACTAAAATATTAAATAATGGTAAAAAATTAAAATTGAATATTACAAAACTAGTTTAGATTTGTAGTTATCCACTTTATCAAAGGAAAGATATGATATCTTTTGTTACAATTCAAGGCAAATGATTTAATATTCTATGTTCCTCATTAACATTAAAAGACTGTACTAATTGGATTTGTTTACTTTTCTTTTGGATTTTTCTTATTTTAATAATTAGGTTTTCTAGGTATTTTTATCTATAGTCGTTGTCAGTGATAGTTAAATAGAGCAGAAACGTATCTAAGAGATCTCTTGGAGATATATTGTATAATTGGTTAGATCTGTAGAACATGTAATAGATTTTTATTTATCATTATATTGTAGACCACAAGAAAAATTTAAATGATTTTTACTTTCCCTGGACTAAAACTATAAACATTAGGTATTATTCTTTTTCGAAAGATCTCGAAACCTGAAATGGCGAAATTTTATGTATCGGAAGTAGTTTTATTCTGAGTTCTTTTTAATTACCAAATTCATTCAACACTTGATGAACAGCCAAGGTCAAAACTATAGTTCTGCCAAAATTGATATAATATATTGTTAACTTTGTTTGAGTATATTATTCAATAATTAATGGTATAAAACTTTGAAAGTATTTTATTGACTTTTTTATAGTTATCGAAATTGTGTTACTTCACAACCAGATCCATATTACTTGACTGTAATCATCGGCACAGTATTGCAGGTGAAAGCACAACCAACGGTATATTATGTGTTACTAAAAAAAGTGTTAATTGATAAATATAATCATCAAACTATAAGTTAATATATTATTCAAATAATAAAATAATTCCTATTTAATAAATTGCTTACTTAACCCGTTGTTAAACATTTTTTGAACTATCTTGGTTTAAACTAAAAATCACTTGGTGATTTATTATTTCTTCGCCGATTAGTTTATATAATGATTTATTGTCGAAACTAGTGCGAAGAAATAATAAATTATCTGTGAAACAACCAAGTGATTTTTAGTTTAAATCAAGATAATAAAATAATAATATAATCATTATATTATATTAAAATTATTTTTTGAGCAAATTTACAGTAATATGTGTTATATTTTATTATAAACACAAATTAGTTAATGAGTTAAATGAATATATAATGTTATCAATAACAATTAATAATATCATGCAAAATAATATTACTAGTAATACAGATATAATAAACTTATTTAATAGATGTGATTAAAAATGCACACTAGATAAAATTTATTTTTATAAAATATAACATATCATGCAACATCACACAGTACGACTAACTAATCAAAGGCACTACACCATCTACTTAAATGTAATTTTCAGAATTACCTTTTTCTCCTCCTATTGAAGCAGCAGCGTCGGCGACAAGAAAGTTAGTCATTAGTAATTATGTCAGACACAAGCATACACACATAAAAGTACATGAGTCACAAATTACAATCTGCAATAAATAAAAATATAAATATAATTGCTTTCAGGGCGAAGAGATTGTGTTTGGAGTCGGAAGTCAGTCCCTGGAGTAAAAGTAAATTGAAAGTGCAGTATCCGTGGGGGTGGTAGACCCTTTGGCCGTGTCTTTTATTTTCTAAAGAGGGAACGCCAGTCGCAAAGGGTAAGGGTGAAATTCATTGGTGTATGTGTATACCACGTATACTGGGAGAATGTTGATAGAAATGCTGGTATGCGGGTTCAATTTAAACGCATTCAAACTTTATCTGAAATTTACATACAGAGTTGCGTTCTATTCTTCGTCGTAAATACATCAAAGGGACTTTAAAATAAATACATGACATGTAAATTAATAATATGACATTGTAATTTTGTACAACAGGGATACTATTATTCATAAGAACTTGTTTAAGCATTAATTTTAAAAAAATCACGAAAGCATATTTTCAGACCAATAAAAAATATTTAAAAAATAATATTACATAACATGAATGTGTGCGTAAAATATGAATTAGTAGAGTATTTAAAAATGATGTAAAAATTGAAATCTTATAATCAGAATTTGTGTTAGCATGATTGCTTTAGCCAATGTTTAGCTTAAAATAAGCTACACGTGGAATTATTTATAAGTTATTATTGTTAAATCATTTTATAATAAGTTTTATTAAATTATGTAGCTTCAAAAGTATATTTTATAGTGAGATTTTTTCAGGATTGTATTTTAGTTAATAATTTCTAGCTCTTGAAACATTAATGGTAGTAGTATAGTGATTCAAAAAATGTTTAAAATAGGTCTTAATTAATGTAACATAATTAGTATCACTGATTACGATGTCCCAAGGTACAATACAGATAGACTTTTCAAATGAATACACTAAAAAGATGAAACTGACAATTAAATCATTCATGAGTCCCCTATAATGTTATATTCTAAAAGAAGAAAACAGGTTGGTTCTGTCATTTCGAGGGAAAGATAACGGAATTTTATCATTTTTGATAGCATATATCAATGCTATAGGTAACAGCATTCCACCGATGCAAATTTTTCAATTTTATTTTAAACAACACATGTTTCTTAAGGCGCCAAATGGTAAAGTTGGAGATACAAATCCAAGTGGGTTGCCCAATGAATTATTGTTTGTTAAATTTTAAATCATTTTATCAGGCATATAAACTCAAGACAAACCGGTTCTTGTAATATTGAATAAGCACCAAACACACATCTATCACAATTAAGTTTTAAATTTAAGAAAACGGCGCACAGTGTGGGAATTTACAAATCTAGCTGGAAAAAAATATAAATTATAATAAAACTTCGTTTTTAATTGTATTAGTTTATTTAGGACGTAAAATAAGTTAGTAAAATATAATCCACGCATATTTCTACAGAAATGTATATACATTTATACACAGCTTTTTTTATTTTGTCGTAGGATGGATATATTTTTAGTTGCTTATTTCGATTTTCTAATAATTTCATATTTTCTATAGGTTAATTTTGTTGTAATAATTAGAAAAAAGAAGAAAATATTGTGTAAAATCTACAACAATTATTAATTTTGTTTTACTTATCAATGCTTCTGCTTCTGCAGAATACTGAGATGTTTGTTGGCCTGTGGTGTAAAAAGCTTTCTTCACTTTAGTTGCTCTTTTTGGACTTGAAACCAATTGCTGCAACATAGAAGTATCATTTCTTTTGCCACATTGCCTTAACTTAACTTTGAATTAAAGTCTTTTTTCGGCAGCTTTTTTGGACTCACTTGTACAGGGTTCATTCAAATAAATTATTGTAACGGTAGTATTTAACCAATCATTGAACGTGTTTAGAAACACATTTTTATTGCGATGATACGGCCTCCATCTTTGGTTGATTCTGATCGTGAACGAATGAACAGTCCATTTACTTTTAAGGTAATCCACAAGTTTATTTTCAGTCGTAGAAGAAGTTGATCGTGACTTATTATCGTCACTTTTTAACACTTGGATATTTTTGAAATACGCAATTTATTGCAATAAAAATTTTATTGTATATATTTTATATGGAGCCAAAATTATAAAAAATATAAAATCATGGCGTACAAAGGTGTATAAAAATTTTGGCAGTCTAATGAAATCACCACTTCTATAATATAAACTACATACCTTGATGTAAATTATCCATGGCAAAAAAAGTTGTCACAAATAAATACTTTATATAATATGACTTTCACAATTTACGCGCAAGGAATGTCTGCGAAGCAGTGACACATATTCAACCTCTTTTGTCGAACGATTGACAATAAGGCCGGGCATCTATAGATTATATATTTTCCTAATGGCATGTTTAGTACCTCAGCTAAGCGTTTAATGGGTTATAAGTAAATATTTTGGATGTTTTTTTTTTCCTCCTGGATTTGCAAAATCCCACACTGTGCGGCGTGTTGATGTTAGCCTTCGCGCCATATTCCCACAAGCTTCAGTCAGTTGGACCTGACTGTATTTAGCCCAAACAAATCCAATTACAACATGAATATTTTGATGTTTTCTATTTCAGGACAACCTGTCCAGATGTATGACATCGTTGTATTAATTGACATTGCACACAGCAAAGCAATTACCTACAGATCGTATCAAGTCAAACATCTAAAATTATGGCAGCCGAAATATTTTGCCAATTTCCCAAAGCTGTATCTAGATTTAAGACTACAAGGAGAAGCCTGGAAGAAGTCGAATATTGACCGATATTCCCGAAAAGAAGAAAATTAAGGATCTAGAGACAAAATAACAAAAAATAGCTTCTGTCAAACAACTGTATTCTGATAGGAAAACGAACAAAAATAATTGAAGAAAGAAAAACAAACATAAAATTTTATAGAACTCTAGTTCTAAAAATGAACTAATGACTTTTTCTGTGATAGGCCTATAATTCAAGAATTAATAGTCTTATGGGATAATATTGAATGTAAAGAAATTAAACAAGATGATTATGTTTTAGTTAAAATAGCTAGTAAAAAGGAAATTCTGTATTTAAAACCGAAAGGAATACTCTCCTTTTAATAAATAACTAAATTGCATCCACTTTTAACTACAGAAATCCCGGAGCATCAGAAGCAATGACTTAATTTTAATGCATATGGCATGCCTATAGCCTTCTTTGAGATAATTGTTCTAATCTTTTGTGTTTTTGTGCGGATTAAATAAGAATTATTTGCTAAATATCACTTAGTCCTTGCATTCCAAGATACGACACGCTGCCTTGGAATACTTTGGAAGAGTATAACTTAATATAATAATAATAGGAAACTATTTATGATTTTCAACCTTTTATTTTACTCACTACAATGGTTTCGGTACATTGTAGCTTCTCCAGGTGAAGAAATATTATATACAGGGTGTCCTACCAAAACCGCACATCAAAAGTTTATGGACTTCTGGTGAATGTATTTTTATAAAATTTTCATGGCTTATTTAATTAAAATATTCAAAATGTCTTTATTGGAGTAATTATCTCTGGGATTAATTTTAGCTGTACGTCACAATTGAATAAAGTAATAACAATATTTTGATTTAAAACAACTTGTTCTTTTTTTCTAGGTTCGCTTGATAAAATGCATAGACAACGTTTTTTAATTGCACAGAATATTGACATATTTTTACAAACATGTTAATAACTTTAAAAGTAAAAAAGATAGGTGTAGGGAACGCTAGTATATACTGCGTACGAATATGTAGAAATATACAGGGTGTTCCATTTAAGAAAAACGAGATATATTGGTTTAAATTTGACCAAATGTGGTTTGAAATTTTGAACACCCTGTATATTATTTTTTCAAAAATAATTGATCATTGGTTACCCTTAGGTATCGGCTATATGTAGCCAATATTACAGCTTTCAATTTTATTTTCGTCGGAGATATGTATAAGTAAATTTTGAAAAAGCACAAAATTTAAAAAAAAAAATCTTGAAAATGCTTAAATTTGGACGTCATGTTACTTAATAATTTTTTTTCACAGAATTTTATGTAGAATCTAAATACGTATTAAAAATATAGTATTCCATTTGAAATAAGGTAGTTGATGTTGACTTCCGGTATAACCGGAAGTATAATTTTGAAAATATTTTAATTAAATAGAGCACACTTGATTACATAGGTCATGAAAATTTCATAAACATACATTAACTAGAAGTCCATAAACTTTTTGTTTCTTAAAAATATTTGATATCTTTTACGGTTTTCCCACAAAAAAATAAAATAATTTTTTGTATCTAGTAAAAACAAAATTTAATTTTTCATCGAATTGAAAAAAAATGTTTTACGTGGCCGTCTTTGTTTAAAAAATAATAATTATGTATAATAATAATTATTTATTATCTTTTAATATTTAATTTTTTAACATTATTATACATAGTTAATAAATATTCATATTTGGGGCAAACAGATATCTTGATTGTATTAGGATTCTGAGAAGGAAATTGTTTGAAAAGTGTTAGATGTTGTTTTGATTTATTTTATTAATTGATATTATTTAATTTTTATTGAATTGAGTAAGTTGATTTACTTATTAAAGAGGGCATGATGAGCATACCATATTTTATTTTTTTGTGCAGAAACTGTACAAGATATCAAATATTATTAAGATACAAAAAAGTTTTTAAATTAAACACTCTTTCAAATATGTATTATTTTTTTTATTTTTATTAGATGCACCAATAAAAAAATAATTTAGTTTTTAAGTGGTGGTACTACTGTTTTTTTATACTTCCTTTTAACCAATAATAGCCATAATAAGTGAAATGATTATATTATAATAATTTCATTCAAATCGAATAAAGCGTTCAATTGTTATAAACAAAAGAAATAAAAAAAAATTTGAAACTTTGATGACAAATTCCGGCTTAATCGTAAATTTTTGGATATAGATAAGTTGTGTTAAATCATCATATTTTGACCCCAGGAATCTATGGTTCAGCCATTTCCCCACATATAGGGACATCCTGTATATTTATTCACCTGAAGAAGCTACAGTGTAGCGAAACAATTGTAGTGAGTAAAAGAAAAAGTTGAAAATCATAAATAGTTTACTATTACTATTATATTAAGTGATGATGGATTTTCAAAAAATAAGTGCCCCAAGAATTAACGAGATGGAATGTTTAAATAACATATTTTAAATTTTCAAATGTTGATAAATTCCTTAAATGGTGGGCTTCAAAATATTATTACTAAAATTGTTACTGTTCCAAGCTACAACACCATAGTATAATTACCTGGATTACATAGTTTTATTTAATTTATTATTATGCAAAATATAATTAAATCTTCTTAATTTAATAAATTACTAATAGTCCTTTCAGAAATATATATTATGTATTAAAAAAACAAGCAACTGTAATATGCATTGCACATTACTATATATTTGTTGTTCTATTTTAAAAGTTTTGCATCATTACTGAGTAATTTGTAAAATTTAATATATAAATAACAGAAAAAACATTTTCTATACTGAGACTATATATAAATAAATAATTAGAGCTGTCTCAATATTAATTGATATAATTCACATTTAACTTTAATACGCCACACGGTGTGTTTAAATATTTGCGTTATATACGTTATATTTATTTATAATCAAACAATACTGTTATCATAAAAGTATCCTTTCATCTTACAATGTTTGTTATTTAAATAATTACATTGAATTATGAAATAACATTCATTTATCTCAAATGGTACAATACAATCTTTCTGGGCTGTGTTTTACCCCCAATATAAAATATAACATCAACAAACAGATTTATGATACTAATTTACTTGTGGTTTTCCACAGTATATTATTTATTAACCAAGTTTCCCATTCCGTTCTCTCTGGCTAACGGTTTTCTGCTGAAAACTCTAAACAAACAATATAAATTACAAAGGGTCAAATTGTTTTCACACACACAAACATATACAAACCCCCATTAGTCAACCACATCCACAGAAGGGCAGTTATTGTTCCGCATCATGATATATTGTTTTGTAAATTTAGGAACGGATTAAAAATTATCATCCGCATACATTATTAATGTTTTAAAAGCTTCTTTACAAGTCCCTTAATATTATAATGATTCCTGAGCATAGATTAAAGAATAAAGTTTATTTTTTCTTGTGACAATTAAATTATAATGAGTACGCTAAATTTAATCGTGTTTAATTATTTTGCATATTATAAAATAAAGATAAAAATATTTACAGTTGGGAATTTAAATAATTTATTACAATTCAGTATCGGTTAGTAATAATTATACGAATCTATTTAATTTTTCACACCAAGAACTTGTTTTTTAAACTCATAAATATTGGATTTCTTATAAAGATATAATAATATGCAAATTAATATTTTTTTATTGTAGGATTGAATTTTTAGTTGATACCCTCTTCAAAATATATAATGTGCTCTTGTTTTACGAAACACTGCACGTCATCCGTCTTAATACAAGTAAATCAAATCTTGCTATAATATATAAGCATATAATGGCGAAATGATATTTTGTACCAGGATATTTATCATCGGATATTTATTCCCTGAAGCTTCCAGGCGCCGTAAACATTTCTCTTCCATTCGGCGTGAATAAAGAACCCAATATTCATAATTCAGGAGTTGTCTTTTCCGGAAGCGTCCGGCCTACTTTCCGCATCCTCTGGAGTAATAAAGAGGTTTTCCTTTACAGTTTTCCGGCGGCCATATTTCGCGCTCTCCCTTAGGATAATTTTTCACGGTACACGGTTTCGTCGGAAAATATACGTATATGAATTCATTTTACCACACAACAAAAATAAACGTACGATAACCTCAAGGTTTTCTGGTGACTCATTAAGCAACACAGATTACGGTTACCGTCTAAATATTTTATTGCTTCTCGAGTGAGGTATGGGATACATTTGGGGGATTTCTTAGTGGTTTGTGTTTCCACGAATATTCAATCATATATAAAATGGTACTGGCAAAACCAAGCAACTTTAAATATTTGCAAGCATGTAGTAATGAATATCCTCCTATTTTAATACCATAAAATATACAAATCATGGCCCATTCAATAAATGTATTTTGGTATTGTAAAATTTACTTAATCCTTTATAGGCCCGTGTAACTTTCAGGTAAAATTTTATTTTATCAATATTATAACAAATAGTTATAACTTTGAGTGAGATGGCGTATAGATCTTAATTATATAATATAGCCAAGACAACCAATAAGGGCACATTAATGATAGTGGCTTGACTTGTCAACCTAAAACAATAAAATAAATGCTGTGTAAATTGTCTGCACTGAAAACAAGTAAAACGATCAAATTAATATTATTTGTGTTTCTGTCGGTGATAACAAAACTAAAAATAGTGCCCGTAATAGCTCCGGGGTCGTATATAAATAACAACCTATTTATTTGCATTTCGATTTGTTGCTGTTTTATATTATGGTAGATTTTAGTACATTTAGGATAAAGCTTGTACTTTTTCCTATTTTTAGATTTATACATATATCCAAAATATGAATATAAAATTAGATAGAAATATGATAGAACGCGATGAAAGGAATAAAATCAGGATTGTATTTTAGTAGAAATTTACAAACCAATGGAAGAAACAATGCAAAGGTGAAAATTTTTAATACCACTGTACCATAATGTCTGAATACGTATATGTTGACGAGGAGATTATACCGTCCAACGGAAGACCCAGGCTAAAATATTATACACTTAAAAGCCTAAAATACAAGCTTTTTATTGTGCGACTAATCAGGACTGATATACAATTTTAATATTTACACCGGCAAAGAGATGTAGTGTCACATTTGGCAAAAAATTAATCCAAGCCATTGTTTTATAAAATTTGTATTGACAATTGGGTCTCAATGGTTCTTATAACTTAATTAGAAAAAATAAGAATCACAATTTGTGCAGTGAAGCTGATTGAAACACGGTGAGTTTTCGTCCGATGAAGTCATGAAAACAAAAGGCAGAGGAAGTTATACGATACTATCTAGATCTATTGACATGGTCAAAATAAATGCGTGCGAATAGATGAAGGACTCATTGGCCATTTTTTGCACAACTGAGTTTCGAAAATTAAATGTTCCAAATAGAATATACACTTATATTCAAAGCCAAGTGCAAGCTCTTTTGTGAAATTCCAAGCTTACGTTTTTATATAGGGTGGCTGACAATAAACCTTTGGTGTTGTATCTTGCTTATATTTTAACTGATTGGTACACGCGCTTTGCGCCTCTACAGAAATCGTTTTTCTGATAGAATAATGCCATGTGCCGACAAATTTGGAAAAAAACAAAAAGAAATGCTCATGTAGTACAAGATACAGATTTAGAATTAAATAATAAAATATATAAGTCCTTTACGTTGTAGAAAATTCACTAATAAATAGAAAAAACACGAAAATATATTCGTAAATGATCTGCCGTCCTCTACTCGACTATGGTAATGTCCTTTTCTCCAACTCCTGCAATCCTACTATCCACAATATCCAAGTTAGCGAGCGATCCTCCCTTAGAATTCTAACCAAAATCCGCCACCCCAGTAATCCTCTACACAATCCCTCTAACCAACTCCTATATGAATCTACATCTGTTATACCCATAAAGGAACGCCTTCTATACTTAAGCGAAAAATTCTCCAAAAATCCCTTCAACTATCACATCCTTACCCTCTACTGCTTGCGCAGAAATCCTAACCTGATCCCAAAATTCAAAACCCCTCCATTCACTACTTTCGAATTCATCTCATCACATCATCCATCATCATCATCATCATCAGAGACAGACTGACGTTACACATCGACAAGGACAAATCAGGGCTGAAAGACCGCCGGTCGATAGCCACTTAACAAACTAACCTCCCATCACTCATATCATCATAAATGTATTATATTTGTCTTATCTGTATTTTTGTTTGTTAATAAAGATGTTGTATATATATTTTCGTAAAATCTACAACAAATGAGTCTTATTAAGATTACAAGAACAAATCACTTTTGAAACAACTACTTCTCTAGCTAATACTTCGACAGACATTGAATAATACAAAAGTAATTTGCGTGTTACAAAATAGCAAGGCTATCAAAGCAACACTAATTTAAACGCATTTCTTTCTGTAAAATGAACTAAAAATGATTGAATGTACGTTAAAATAGTTTGTGAGTGACTATACTATGGTAATTTGGAACAAGAAATGAATTTAGGTTGATGTAATTAAAAATAAATTAGCAAAAGCAATTAAATAATTCAATACTAAATTTTATAACCATTTGTAGACACGTGTTTCGATATTTTAATCTCTTCAGTACAGCTTTATTATAAAATTGATTTTAAACATAAATAAAAACGTTTACTAAAATAAATATAATGAAATATAAATAACTTACTCAGATATGCACGGCAACTGACACAAGAATGAAATATAATCGACTGAAGGTCTTATTTATACCTGCATGGATTACAGTTAATGTTGTGTCTTAAGAGTATTTCAGATATTATGTCCATTGTACCTTGATTGTACCTGGAAACGAACCGTTTTGGACAAGAGCTATCTCGAGGGTGGCAAGTTGGTTATTCAAGCTGGATTTATCGGTTAGGGTACGGACAGACAATGGGGGCTCAGATCAAGGATGGTATACTGGCTGTACACCAGAGTGGTTAGGCCCGCAACATACAACCATACAAATCCTCAGCAAGGTCCAAAGACTTGCCTGCATCAGCATAACAGGGGCTATAAAGAACCAGGTCCACTGCAGCAATGGAGACGCTATTAGGGAGAATATGCACAAACAAAGAATGATCTGGTACACGGATGGTTCCAAATCACACACAGGTACAAGATCAGGAATCTAAAACAAGAATATGAAGACACGTTACGCCCAATCATTGGGTAGCCTAGCATCAGTCTTTCAAGCTGAAATTTTCGCGATCATTGAAACCGAAAATAACAGACATTGGTCACTATATAAATAAATGTCTGTTATACAAAACAAAGTAATTATTGTGTTTAATTTGTGATTAAAATGAATAACGAAGTAGAAGCCTCCATAGTCAATGAGTGGACCAAAAGACTTAATCCAAACTGGTATCAGACTGCTTCGACACTCGGAATGAACTGGACAGACAGAACAAAGTAACACGTGTATGGACGTCGGGGCACTCCGGTATCGAGGGAAAAGACGAATTAGCAAGACAGGGAGCCACCATAAGATTTATGAGAACTGAACCTGTCTTGGGCATAACAAAAAAGGCGAGCCGCTTTGAAGTCAGAAAGTGAACTCGCAACAAACACAAGGAATACTGGAAAAGCAGATCATAAGAGGACTCGATTCTAACCAAGCTGTAGGACTACTGGCACTAAGTATGGTACTGCTGAAGACAACTATAGGACTGCTAACAGGCCACATGACTGTTAAAGAACACCTAAGTAAAATCGGTCTACACAACGGCGACACCAGCTGTCGGTTACGTGATATGGCACCGAAAATAGCACATTCTTTGCAGTTGTAATGTACTAGAAAATAAAAGACAGTTCACATTTAGTAACAGACAGATGTTACCAAAAAATTTCCATGCGCAACCCCTGAAGGACCTGTACAAGTTAGTGCAGGGCATTGAGTTTGGAATGGTTGCGTAAGTAAGGCAATATGGGGAAGTACAATAAGCCACCTAGGCTGCAGTGCATCCGTATCTGTAAATAAGCATCTTATTTACAGATACAGGAAAGAAACTTTGGCTATCAGTGGGAACTAACGGTCCAATTCGATGGCCCCCTAGATCGTCGGACCTGAATCCAATGAATTTCTTTTATGGGGTTACATTACAGATAATATCTATTTGACCCCTCAAGTTTTAAGAAGAAGGATAGTGCAAATCTGTCATAAAATACTCCATGCTGTGACAAGTGTTTCTAGAAAATGCTGACAGTGTCTGGCACAGCACGAAAGTATTTTTAATTATTTTGTGTGGCTTTTTTATATTAAAATACATTTTCGTTGTTTTTTTATATTTACGTATTCGAAAGGATTTTCTTTAAGAAATTGTAAAAAATATTCTTTGTTATTCATTTTAATGTTGAAATTATTAATAATCTTTGTAGTACTACCAATGACGGACAATTTTTCAGACCAACAAATATTCAGAGCTCACTTAGTTACTTTTGACATTCAGAACAAGCGCATCTATTGTTTACTATGGGTACTTCATTTTTAATTTCTCTCAAGTAATTCTCAATTTCTCGACTCGAAAAAAATGTTCAAAATTTTATATTCAGAAAAAAATCTCCTTATGGATGAATAAAAAATAATTATACAGTGCAATTAAAAAAAAAGTTGATTGTCTTTTGTCAAAAACTGGCAAGAAAAAATACCGTTCATATTAAAGTGTCTTAAAAATGATTTAATTGGATATTTTATTTATTCGAATCGGTTCAAAATTAAGTGAGATTTAGCGCCAAAGGTTTTTCGCCAGTCACTTATAGGCCGTTGTTACACGAAAGTTCCATAGTGAATATTGCAATAAAATTGTTTAAACGTTTTAATAGTAATGTTAATTGGGAATATGTGCATAATTCTTAATATTAAAAAATATTAATTAGATTCAGATTAATTTAAAATTTAATATCTACAGGATACGCACTTTAAGTATTTAATGCATTTACTTTAAGTTCAAACGTTTAGTGAAAAAAAAGGTCGCATTTTTCTTTCGATTAAACATTTTAAACGTCAATGTGAAATCTTGCAGTTAAATTAAATCAGATCACATAATAAATAATGACGCTTTGAACTCTTTAAAAAAAAATGTAATATGTTTATTTTATATATTATTATTTAAGATAAGTTATGGCTAATATAATTAATTATATTTAAAAAATAGTGAAACCTTACTCATAAAACTGATACTCTAATTCTAATCAAGTAAAGGGTTTTCCAAAAAGAGGTTTCATTTTGAATACCCCGCTATCTGGACAGCTGTCACTTTTGTAGCTGTCATCTTTTGACATTTGACAAGTAAAAACTACGCCATTAGTAAAAATGCAACGATACACGCTTCAACAACGTATTGAAATTGTTAAAATTTACTACAGAAATGGTGAAAATTTTGCAGCCACAGTTCGTCAAACTAAACTTTTGGATCGTCTTCTCGGCCAGCAATAATAAAACTGGTTAAAAAATTTGAGCTGTTGGGACAATTTAGTGATGTGAAGAATCGAAACCGTGTGCGTCGCTCAAGAACAATTGAGAATATTGCTGCTGTAGCCACTAGTGTTAACGAAACCCCAGGTTTGTCGATCTTTGGAATTAGACGTTACACTGTTACTCAAGCCGATCGATCACCAGCAACGTCGTATCTTTGCTGATTGGGTCCTTGAAATATATCAAAATGATCCGGATATTCACCGAAAAATCGTCTTAATTTTCACCTCGGAGGCAACGTGAATAAGCAGAATTGCTGCATTTGGGGCTTGGAAAATCAAAGAATGCTTAATGAAAAGCCTCTCCATCCTCAACGTGTCACTGTTTGGTGCGGTTTTTGGACTGGCACACAGTGGTTCCAAATGCCGACCCTTGCTTTGGGGTCTCTTTAGTCTACAGTTATGTATATTGGTACCTGCTCTGTCGGAATCCGCCGGTTTTATAGAGTCTAACCTGAATAGGTGGCTCTGCCCCCATTGTTTCCTGCGCGCCGTTACCGCACGCCACTTCCGTACGCATCAAATATTTGGCAGAGTGACCCGGAATCGATTAAAATGGATTATCCCAATACAAATAAGTACTTTTTAACAATTTTTACATGTTATAATTAATTTTTCTTATTATTTACGTTATTATACATAACGTGACGTGGAAAATATGGGTTTTTTTAATGACAGTTTTCTAAGTAAAATTTTAAAGTCCCACGACATCCCACACTTGGACCACTTTTCTAGCATTATTTGACCCTTCTAGAATGAAGTTCAAAAGAAATCAGCTGCCCAAACTTGTCCGATTTTTGAAATTCAATTTTGAAAAAATGGTGATGTGGCCATCTTTCCCTATATTTTCTCGAAAACTATGAGGTTCACGCAAAAAAGTTATTCTTAAAAATTTACTCAGTTTTGGATTCTTTACAACTACTTGTTATATAAATTTAATATAGATCCTTTAGTTAATTAGCAATATCAAAAAAATGTCAAAATTATTAGTTTTTAATTCTTTTCTCGCAAGTTAAAAATTTTATGAAAAAAATGTTCAAATAAAACTTGTTTAGTTTTTCATTACCTTTAACTTTTGTTTGAAAAGTTTTGTAATAAAAAATGTCTCGAGTAAACATCCACTTGCAATTTTTGAATGTTAACCTAAAGCTTTTCAGTTTGAGCTTTTAGTGACAAAACCTTATGTTTAAAATTTCATCTCAATCGGATCATTAAAAGCCTATATACAATTTTTCACGAAAATATAGCAATTTTTAACTTTTTGTCCGCCATATTGGATCGGTCATTTTGTTTTTCTGAAAATTTCAATTAAGATTTTTTATCAGAGTCCTAAAAAAACTATATACAATTTTTTATGCAAATCTGACAGTTTTTACATTTTTGGTCCGCCATATTGGATCCGCCATTTTGAATTTTTGAATTTTGAAACAAGATTTTTCTTTAGTTTCGTTAAAAGAACCTATATACAAATTTTGAATAAAATCCAATGACATCTTGTATTTATGACCACCTTTTCGTCATTTGGAACCACTGTGTGGCGGTGTGATTGGACCTTACTTATTTGAAAATGAGGTTGGTGCTACTGTTACGGTGAATGGATTGCGCTATCGAGCAATGATTAATGATTTTTATGGCCGGAATTGGAAGATATTGATGTGGACGACGTTTATTTTCAACAAGACGGCGCTAGGTGCCACACAAGCAACGAAACACAATCGCAATTTTGCAAGAAAAGTTTCCTGGTCCTGCTATTTCGCAAAGAGGTGATTACAACTGGACCCCGAGATCTTGTGACTTAACACCTTTAGACTTTTTTCTTTGGGGAAACGTGAAAGATAAGGTATATGCCAATGCTCCACAATCGATTCAAGACCTTAAAGATGGAATTAATGAAGTTACCGAGGACATACAGCCGCAAATGTGCGAATTGGTCTTGAAAAATTTCATGAAAAGGATATGGTGCTGCAACCGTAGTCATGGCGGCCATTTGGCCGATATCGTTTTGCATCGTTAATGGTATACCTTTTTCTTTACAATGAAATAAATATCCATTGATTTATAATATATACAGGGTGAGTTTTTTTCGATGTTCTCTATGGGGATCTCGGAAACTATAAGAGGTAGAGAAACGCTTAAATGGGGAAAGAAGTGTAGATTTACGAGACGAATAAAATTCCACTTTCAAAATTTTCAAAAAAGTCAAGGGTAACTAGATATTTTGAAAAAAGTAAAAAGGGTCAATTTTTTCAAATTAATATATTTCGGTTATTATAACAGATAGAAAAAAACTGTAAAGGACAAAGTATTAGATAATTTTATGCAGATTAATAAAAAATAATCAGAAAATTTTTATCGCCATTACTTTCCGAAATATGATGCAAACTTACATTTTTTTAAATGGAAACCATAGTTGGCTGTGACCTCATTCAAAAGGTTTTTTTTTTCTCTTTAATCCAATATGGCATACGACATAGTTATTTCTAAAAAAAGAGTGAGTTATAGTCATTTTAAATTTTATTATAAATAAAAAATGGGTAGCCATGAAAAAGATGAAAGTAAAACAATTGCAGTTGTTTATAATATTAGCAATATTGTAATTATTAGTTTTACAGAGATAAACCATAATTAAACAACAGCATAAAGTAATTCTGTAATTATCAATATATCAATGGGAGAGAAATTTTAATATTAAAAAAATATGGTCAAAGAGTCCACTATTAATACTATTATGACATAAATTATATCTTTTTAAAATTGAATTTATGGCTTTTTGACTATTCTCATGTAAATTGAATTAAATGTTTCAATAACAACTAGTTTATGATCCTCCACAGATGGATATGATTTTTCATATACTTTGTTTTTTACATAACCCCACAGAAAAAAAATTTAAAACGCGCAGATCGCGAGATCTAGGTGGCCCTGGGATTGGTTTATTTCTTCCCACTTATGAGTTAGGAAAAGCATCATTTAAAAAATTTGTAAAGCCAACATGTTATGAGGTGGAGCACCGTCATATTAGAACTATTTCAATCTTGCTTGTAATGATAAATTTAAACAATCGAGCGTATCTTCAAATGTTTTCTGAAGAAAATTAAAGTAATCATTTTCAATTAGTGAGCTTTCAAAAATATATTGACCGAGAATTATTAATCCAAACACACCATGAATTAAACCCAAATTTAATTTGTAGTCTTCTCTGTGAAACTTCTCGTGGATTCTCTTAAGTTCATCTACGTTCATTGTGGCGATTAAAAATACCACAATTAGTGAATTGCGATTCATCTGTTCATAATATTTTTGTAAGAAACGTATTATCCTCTTGACAAATGGGTTTAGACCACATACAGAAGGCCATTTGATAAATACAAAATTATTATTCATATGCTGGTTTTTCATTTTTATTTAACTTTCTAGAACTAATAATTACAATATTGCTATTATTATAAACAACTGCAATTGTTTTAATTTCATCTTTTTCATGGCTACCCATTTTTTATTTATAATAAAATTTAAAATGACTATAACTCACTTATTTTTAGAAATAATTATGTCGTATGTCATATTGGATTAAAGAGAAAAAAATTACCTTTCGAATGAGGCCATAGCCAACTATGGTTTCCATTTAAAAAAATGTAAGTTTGCGTCATATCTCAGAAAATAATGGCGATAAAAATTTTCTGATTATTTTTTATTAATCTGCATAAAATTATCTAAAACTTTGTCCTCTACAGTTTTTTTGTATCTGTTATAATAACCGAGATATATTGATTTGAAAAAATTGACACTTTTCACTTTTTTCAAAATATCTAGTTACCCTTGACTTTTTTGAAAACTTTGAAAGTAGAATTTTATTCGTCTCGTAAATCTACACTTCTTTCCCCATTTAACCGTTTCTCTATCTCTTATAGTTTCCGAGATCCCCATAGAGAACATCGAAAAAAACTCACCCTGTATATATAATAATCCATTATCAACCCATTCAATGTTTCAATTAATTAATTTTAACAAATTTTAGTAATTCGTTTTTTAGTTCTAAGATGAGATTTTTTATGAGTTGTAGCTCTCTTGATGGAAAAAAAGTTTAAATTGTAATAGTAAAGAAATGTCAAAATTAAGAAACCTTTAAAAGTTGCAAAGTTTATATAAAAAATAGTACTAAAAATATTAAAATGAACAGTACAACGAAACTACCGCGATTCACCATAATTTTTATATATAATATTTAATTATATGTTGTAAAGCTTTTAATTAATACTACTAAACGATATAATATATCGCAACTTTATCGTGTGCATTTAACTATAGTTTAATATTGTTGACATCAGATCGTGATATATATAAATATAACAACAAAACTCATTTCCGCTTAGCCGAGTTCGTGCTCGTATCGGGACCGTAATTTCTCGGTCCATCTGTTTGTTTACTCAGAAGTATAATACGATAATGGGATAGAGGGAATAAAAAACGTCGCTGCGATCCTTTAGATATGTTCAAGTTTTCTGTCATATGCTTGCTTATCTTTCATTGTTTAACTTTTTATTCGCATGTGCTAAATCGACCTTATATTTTTAATTATTAATATAATGACTAATCTAACAAAGAGTGGACCATGTACTTGAAATTTCAATTCACTTTCTTTTGAAAGGTTTTGCTCAATACTACTGGTTTCCTTATGTTAAAAAAATGTATTAACCAGTTACTATCCATGATACGTTACGTCACGTTACAAAACGAGTAGTATTTTATAACGTAATATTTCTTTGTTCAATAAAATGATCTGTCGACTGTTTTATTTGTTAGTGGATTCTGCTCTAAAAGCAAGTAAGTACAAAACATAATTTCGTTAACAAAATCCCCTAGTATGTGCCTCACGTTATTTACTGCATTTACTATCGCATTTCCCTTCTTATTCTGTATGCCGAGCAAATATTTATTCAGTATATACCCTGTGGTGTTCACCCTCAGGTTGTTGACATAATAAGTAATTTATAAAATAATCTGAAGACTATACGGTATTAATAGTAACTTAAATTTTCTTTTCTACAAAATGTTAATACGTATTTAGCAGCAATTTACAGTTACAGAACAAAAGTTATTTTTGTAATTTCTTTGAGAACGGTCGTCATTGACCGAAACACGTGTCAGGAAACTGAATATAACAATATGAAACTGAACAAGTGTATTAATTTGAAATTACCTAATATTATTGCTTAAATATTATTAATAAACAAATTCATAGGAATTATTATTATTAAGATTCCAATGAATAAAAAGTTTTAGGTAAAATGTCTTTCAGCAGAAGATTTTTTATATCTTTTGTTCAACCTTTGTTTTTATAAATATCATTAATGATTATAGAAATTTTTATAACTTTACTACATTTTGTGACAAAAGATTTAAAATTGCAAATGTAAGGGTAATAAAATACATAATTACGATGTTATCTTTAATTGTATGGTCTGTCCGTTGGATCTTCCGTCCTACGTCACAAACTATCGATTCAAAAAACGACGAAAGTTTTACAGTGCGTTCTTTTTCTAACGCATTTGGTTCATTTTATCAGACTGAATGTTTTTGTGTCGTTTCTCGAAGCGATATTTTGTGACGTACGACGGAAGATCCAACGGACAGTATGGTCGTTTTTTGAAGCGATAGTTTTTGTGACGTAGGACGGAAGATCCAACGGATGGACTATATCGTTAAACAATCGATCAGTTGTACAAATATAAAGAGTGATTTAAAAATATCAAATAATACCTATATTGCATTATTTTTACAAGTCGATTTTATAACAGCTTGGTGTGATTAAATATTTCAATATTTGCAATCAAAGAAAATACCAGTAGTAGAGTGTGAAAGTTAATTAATATCTCCAACAATGCAAGGGAGAAGAGCCCTTGACTTTTCGCTCCATTACTCGAGCTACCAGTGTAATATCTTGAGGGTCGTTTGTGTCACTCCCTTGTATATTCAAACAATGGCATCCCTCTGGAATTGTACTTGCTTGCCCAAGGGCTGGTTGTAACTGAGTGAGTTATTGTTTATTTAGACAATAGTATGTATCGAATTCTTATGAATAATTAAACATGAATTTTGTTTATGATAATAACTTGGCAGCTAGCAATGATATAGTGTAATTAAATTCATATTTACTAAAATTTAGCGAGCCTACGATTTTTTATATATCAAGTTTTTTTAAAATAAAATGTAATATTCTATTAATGTATCTTTTTTCCTGTTAATTGTTCAATTCAGGTTTCAGTAAAAATCTAGTTCAATATACGTAAAATTATGTACTGTGTAAAGACGAACACAATCACATATAACGATCTTAACCGTTAGCAAGTTTGAAAATGTAAATATTTTAGTCTGACATCATGGGAACAAATAATAAAGATTTTTACCCTCTAAATAAATTAAAAAACACTGCAATCATCTAAAAACATTCATGGGCAGTTGAAATACCGGTGGGTTTAGATATAAACGTAAAATAAAATATTGCAAATTCCACATTTTTGCCAAAATTGACGTCTACCCAGTGCAGAGAGAAGTCAGCTACAGCTAAAACGATATATCACAGTGTTTTTCATAAATTTGCATTATAATAAGTAACTGAGATAGGTATGTTCTAGAATTTTTATTTTGTCTTATTATAAACATTTTTACTTTCCCTATATACGAAGTATATATAGGGGAAGTATTGTGATCGTGATTTTTTTTTGAAATTTTTTTTTTGCGGAAATATCCGTTTTGAGGTCCCCCGAGTCCATTAAACTAATTTCTGGAAAAAAAATTTTTGTGTCTGTGTGTGTGTCTGTCTGTCTGTCTGTCTGTCTGTCTGTCCGTGGGTGCTGTATCTCAAAAACGACTGATACGATTGAGATGAAACTTTAAACGTAAGGTTTTATCGTTAAAAACTGGAACTGAAAAGCTTTTGGTAAACATTCATAAACCGGAAGTGGGTGTTTACTCGAGGCGTTTTTTGTTTTTTTCAGATATTTTTTTTAATATGAAAAATATTACAAAACTTTTCAAACAAAAGTTATAGAGAATGAGAAACTAAACAAATTTTGTTAAAATATATTTTTCATAAAATTCTTAACTTTGAGAAAAAAAAAATTGAAATTTTTGACATTTTTTGCCAATTGCTAATAAACTATTGAAGCAGCATGAAAGTTATATAACAAATAATCGTAGAGAATTAATAATTGAATAAATTATTAAGAATAACCTTTTTGCATAAACCGCATGGTTTTCGAGTAAAATATAGGGAAAGTACTATGATGGCCACATCACCATTTTTTTAATTTTTATACATACAGGGTGTCCCATTTTAATCCGCCAGTAGCGATAATTCTGAAACTTTGCATTGAATCAAAAAGTGTTTCAAATGAAAAGTTAATGGTTCTGAGGGGGACATCTGATGCCGTAGACTTTGCCCCCCCAGCCCCCCAAGGGGGGCGGGAACTGGGGGCAACTTTAAAATTTTAAATGGAAACCCCTATTTTTTATTGCAGATTCTAATAGACGGTTAAAAAGTATGTAAGTTTTATCCGAAACATGTTTTTATTGGTCGAGAGATGGCGCTGCAAATGTAAAAGTTTTTTTGTCAATTAAATTGCGAAAATCGTCACGTAATTAACTGTTATTATTACTTAAGACTTACTTACAACCTTACAAGGTTGTTTTTTTCTCAGCCTGCCCAAATACTACCCCCCCCCCCTACAAAGACGTACTCAAAAATAGCGATTGAGTACTTCTTTTTCAAATTAAATAATGGTAAAATAATTTAAAAAAGAATGTCATTTTTTTTCAAACAGTGTTTGACCTGGCCCCCCTCATACCTCCATTTTTTGAAGAAAAACGACATTCTTTTTTGAATTATTTTACCATTATTTAATTTGAAAAAGAAGTACTCAATCGCTATTTTTGAGTACTTTACGTCTTTGTAGGGGGGGCGGGGGTAGTATTTGGGCAGGCTGAGAAAAAAACAACCTTGTAAGGTTGTGAGTAAGTCTTAAGTAATAATAACAGTTAATTACGTGACGATTTTCGCAATTTAATTGACAAAAAACTTTTACATTTGCAGCGCCATCTCTTGACCAATAAAAAAATGTTTCGGATAAAACTTACATACTTTTTAACCGTCTATTAGAATCTGCAATAAAAAATAGGGGTTTCCATTTAAAATTTTAAAGTTGCCCCCTGTTCCCGCCCCCCTTGGGGGGCTGGGGGGGCAAAGTCTACGGCATCAGATGTCCCCCTCAGAACCATTACCTTTTCATTTGGAACACTTTTTGATTCAATGCAAAGTTTCAGAATTATCGCTACTGGCGGATTAAAATGGGACACCCTGTATATGGTACAAGGGCGTTTCCAGTCAACTGGTTTAGGAGGGGTAATTTGAAAAAATGAAAATATTTTTTTATTCCATAAATAAATAAAATATAATTCTATTATTTTTAAATATAAACAAAATAATATCACACCCGAAATAAATATAGCACATGTAAAATTTGAAACAGATTTTTGTAACTAAATTTATTAAAAAACGATTTTCTTTGCTTTTTAATAATATTGTCAATATTAATATCCATATATCAATGAATATGTAATACAGCTAACTCGGTTAGACTTTTTTGAGACATAGTGGCTCGCAGCCACCATTTGAATCTTTTCAGTGCAGAAAAACTTCTTTCTGCAGAAGCAACGCTAACAGGAAGAGTACATAATATTTGTAAAATTATTTTTATGTTCAGTAAATATTCGGGTCATATTTTCTGTATACATCTAAAGCATTTTCTGGTAATTGTTCTTTGATTTTCTTTTTCTTTTTCCATTGTAATTTCCAAAATGCCAATTGAGACTTAATTGCTATTGCACATGTTACGTTTTCAGGTAAAATTTTATTTAAATATGTTGCAACAGATTTTGAAGTGACATCTAAATCTTCGCCAGTTTGTTATCAATAAAACACTAGGTATTGTTGTGTTAAATTTGAACAAATTCATCGTGTCTTTATTAAATCTGTATTGCAGATCTGTAAATCTGTATTGCAGATCTGTATATATTAATTCGATAATAATCCTCTGTTCAGTTCAGAGGAATTTAAAACAGCGAACCACGTACATGCAAAAGTCCATAAAAAAGTAAATAAGTAGTGTTAAAATATATAAAACTAAAAGGAAGTGGGAAATAAAGAAACAAATGAGTACAAAAAGAGAAACAGATATCGACAGCCCTAATTATGGACTCCAAGGATTCCAAATGAGCAATGGAGAACAGAAAAAGATAGAAAAACGAAGCAGTGAAACAAAACGTTGTCATAACAACAGGATACAAAAATAAAACAAAGGAAGATGAAAACAGAAAAAAAAACTCACGGAGAAGGAAAATCTAAATATATCTAAGAACGATGTGATAATGGAGGAATTAAAGAGCATGTTTAAAGACTCCATGAGAGAAATGACAAAGAACTAAAAGAAGAGAGAGAGCAAAAAATATACAGGGGAAAGTATGGGGATGAGAACAGAAACGAAAATGGAAAAACAATTATAGAATTATGTATAGCAAACAACCTCATTGTGACAAACACAAAATTCAAATACATACATAAACACACTAGAGAAGTTAGACTAAGAAAAGAGAAATAAAAGACTGCTCCTTAATAGACGCAGAAGAATGGAACAGGTGAAAGATGTTAAAGTAATAAGACAAGCTGAAATAGGGAGCGACCACTACTTGGTAAAAATATAAATTAACACAGAAGCTGAAAACTTGAAGTATACGAAGTCGAAAACAATAATAAAAAAACACATAAAGCCAAAAATTGAAAAGAAAGAAACTAGGAATGAATACCAATCAAAAAATAGAGAAAAAGACAAAATAGAAGGAGAAAAGAAAAAGATCAAAGGAATCATAAGTGAAGCAGCCCAAGAAAGATGTGAAACAATCACTATATCAAACAAACAGAGGAAGAAAAACAGGTGATAGTCAGAAGAGGTAAAACAATTTGTAAAAACAAAAGAAGAGAATTGGAAAACTTAAACAAGGAAACAAGGAAAGAATAAGATTATAGAAGATATATAATAGCAAATAAAAATGTGGAACAAAAATTCAGGATAGCAAAAAAGCAATCCTGGGAGCAGTTCGTTAAGAAACTGAAAGAAACGTTCACAGAAAACAAAAAGATGTTTAACAGCACTATTAAACAAATGAGCAATTAAAATACATTAACCCAGCCAAGTATAAAAGATAAAAACGTAAATATAATAACAGAAGAAAAGAAGATATTAGAAAGATGGAAATAATTCTTTAATGAAATAACCAAAACAGACCAGCACGGAGATATAGAAGGTGAAACAAATGGAGGAATCAACGAAATAAGAATCGAAGAACTGGAGGCAGCAATCAAAAAAATAAAACTAGGAAAATCTCCAGGTATAGATGACATCACAGCCGAAATAATGAAATATATGGGGAAAGGGGAAGGAAGAATTCTTGGAAATAGTAAATAACATTATCAAAAATCACAAGATACCCGAGGAATGGAACAAGGGAATTATAATATCCATACACAAAAAGGAGACACAAATATATATGGTAACTACAGAGGTATTACACTCACAATCAAACCAGGGAAAATTTTTACTAGGTTAATAGAAGCAAGAATAAGAGGAAAATTAGATCAACAGCTGGGAGAAGAACAACACGGATTCAGAAAAATAGAAGCAAACAAGATTTAATATACATAATGAGACAATTAACAGAAAAGATGATTAAAAAGGGAAAAGATTTACACATATGCTTCATCAACCTAAAAAAGCGTATTACAGGGTAAGAAGAGAGGACATATAGCATATGCTCGAGACAAGAAGGATAAAAAAAGCATTATAAATATAATAAAGAAATAACAAAAATAAAGTAAGAATAGGAAATAAATAATCAGAGGAGTTCAAGACCAAAACAGGACTGAGACAAGGATGTATATTAACCCCGTTACTATTTGCATCACTTAATGACGAAGCAATAAGAAATAGCAAACAAAGAGCCGAAAGCACAAAGATAGGGTATAGAAATATTAAAAACTATTAAAAATGCAAATATGTATTAATGTTTGCCGACGACATAACATTAATAGCAGATTCAGAAGAAAACCTGGAAATATTCAAAAAAGAGCTGAAAAGATAAATATAATATCATCAAAAGAGAGCAATCACAAAATAGGGTTAAATACCTGGGATCAACAATAGAGGAAACAGGGAAGATAGAATCAGAAAAAGATGAAAAACTAGGCAAAGCAGGAATGATCTACAACACAATAAAGAAAACATTCTTAGAGAAAAAAGAGATTGCAAAAACAATAAAAACAGAAGTATATAAAAGACATTAACTGCTATATATAGTCCATCCGTTGGATGTTCCGTCCTACGTCACAAAATATCGCTTCGAGAAACGACACAAAAACATTCAGTCTGATAAAGTAAACCAAATGCGTTAGAAAAAGAACGCACTGTAAAACTTTCGTGTTTTGAAGCGATAGTTTGTGACGTAGGACGGAAGATCCAACGGATGGACTATAGTAGTGAATCGTGAGTAACCACAGAGAGTAATAACAAAAAAACCAATGCAATGGAAATGAGATACCTAATAAAGATAGAGGGAATTAGGAAGACCAAGGGTTGGAACGAGCAAGTACATCAAGCATCAAGCAGCGGAAAGAAACGGAATAGAATGGAAAGAAATAAGAAAATAGCACAAGCTACGCAACAGTGGTAAAGAAGTGTAAAAGAAATTAACTGAGACATATTGTAGAAAATAAGTCTGAAACCCATAATGGATAAAAGGGAAAAAGATAAATAAAAATAATCTGCTATAATAGGTTTATCCAGGCTTGGTCTATTCCTCTGGGATTTGGTAATTCGCGGTTTGTCATTTAAATTTGTAATTCGTTTAAAATATTGACTGCATCATTATAAATTGTTTAAAAGATGTGGCAGTATTTTTCCCCTTGTTGGATAAAACATCAATAGTGTTATTTATAAAGTTATTAGAGCAAGATTCATTTTATTTATTCTATTTACTCAAAGTCACTGTATTTCAAGAGACATTTGTGAAATATGTTTAATGGTTTTCCAAATGATATTTTAAAGTTGTCACCAGATGCAATTCGAAATGTAGAATTTCACAAAAATTGCCCTCGTTTGTAATAGATTTTGTATTTAAGAGAGAATGATGATCTCGTAAGGGAATATTTTGTTTCCCCTAAATATGATACTTTTGATTATTGGTTTTAATCTATGTCTATTTTCTTCAATTTGTCGAAGTCATTCCATATTTAATTTATTTCTTATATCTCGTGATTTTATAAAACAATTTCGCATAAACAATTGAATTTTTATGGTAATATTTTTATAACACAACATTTTTACCTGATAATTTAGAATATTGAGATACTGTCTGAGATACTTATTTTTGCAATGGCACTTGTTGGTGCAACCCACCAAATTTTGTAAAAAAAGAAGCAATATTTGCAAAAGAATCTGTTTAAATGATTAGAAAAGATTAACCAATTAAATTGTCTAAAATGTTTTCCAGACAAGTAATATTTAATATCCTTCCCCCTTTTTATGTACAGAATAGGGTAAAACAAAAGTATCTTTTACAATTTAAAATTCGAAATTTCTCAATTTCATTAGCATTACTAAATTTAACTATATGAATGTAAATTTCAACATTACTATATGTACATGTTGTATGCTTCTTTTTCTCATGATGGGAACAACCTAGTGAAGATTTCTACTGCTAAATGTCAATGAAGATGTAGATGGATGATTTAAATTGACTGTTGACATAGATCGATCTTTATTTGTTGAAAAATCGTGTTTTTTTAATTTTCTGAAGAAATAAATCCAAAGTAGATTATCAATTTTCATTTACTAATTTAATTACAACAACAATCAGGAATAAATTAATTTAAAAGAATGCATATATTATTCCTAAAATCAAAAAATACCTTATGTATAATTGATCGAATTATAATAAATTGGTAATTTATCAGCAATCACTAAAAATTTAGGATTTACATGCGACGTGTAAACAGTTTCAGTTTCTATCTTTTACATTTAAACCAAGTAAGACAAGAAATATTATAAATTAAACTAAGAAATGTGAATCGCGCTCTTTTAATGTAAAACAATGTAACGATTTAGCGAATAGTATCAATATATGTCAGGTATTATTAGAAAGGGGAACCCCCGTGCAAAGGAAGTCATCACTTTTCTAACGGTGCTTGCGCAGATAATTTTAATTTGTGTACATGGAAAAATGCACTGTCATAGATCGCTGACTAGAATTACCAACAGTTAACTTGTTTGTTTGAAATATTAGTAATTTTTAAGAATAAACAAAATAAGCGAATAAATAATTCTTAGGGGGGTAATTACCCAATTACCCCCCCCTGAATACGCAACTGATATGGTATATAATTAGAAAAACCACGAAAGCATTTCGTAAATCTACAAGAAATGAGACTTATTAAGACTACAAAACAAATCACTTATTGAAACAACTACTTATCTGGCTAATACCTCGACAGACATTGAATGATACAAATGTAATTTGCGTGTTACAAATAGCAAGGCTATCAAAACAACACTAGTTTTAATGTATTTATTACTGTTAAAAATAAACTAAAACTGGTTTAATGTACTTTAAATAGTTTGTGTGAGTGAATATGGTATGAAAAATTTGTTCCAAATTAATTCAGATATATGAATTAAATACTTTGGTAATTAAAAGTAATTTTCCATATGACAATATTTGATATTTCATAAATTTCACATAGATTAAAGTTATTGAACGGTGTACGGGTTTCCGCCTTCGGCTTCCATTGCGGAAGCAAGGGGTTGCAAACTGCATCCCTGCCTGCCACATCGTAAATCCTGAGCAGTGCATTAACAGCGCAAACATTAATCGGGCTTGACTGAAAACGGAAAACACTCCGTGTGATGCCGCCCCAACTTTCCCTAAAGTTTTTTTTTATCTCATTCGCCCTTCGAAGAAGAATAATAAAGAGTGATGTTTCCCGTTTCCGTGTCACGGCACATTAGTAGTTCGTCCCCGGGGCTGGAGGTGATTTTGACGGACGTCTTAGGGCCAAAATAATAATAGCATTAGATAACCTCTGATTATTGATCACGGATCTTGTTTTGTTGCGTAGAACCTGAGCGACCTTCTCAAAGCGCTCCTAATTGCACCCTCATCGCAACCAGGTTTAAAACGGGAACGAGATAAGCTCCCGCGGCTAAAGTTCTGTAAAAGCGTGATGATAAAAAATAATGAAGTTTCAAGATTGCTGAATAAGATGGTCTTGTTATTTTTTATATTTGAATAAAATGTAATACTGCGAGAAGACAGAAATATATTTTTCATGTATATATATATAAGTATAACTTTTCAAGAAAATTTTATCCATATAATACAGTACATATCCAGTATTTACCACTAATTTTTCTATCTCGCATTAGAATAATTAATTGTTATAAGTCAGTATATTTATAAAGATTTATTAAAGAATCATTAAACATTACTACCTGAAACCTGTACATTTTTCACAATGTTTCAAGCAGTATATTGACCAGAACCTATCAATATTTCAGCAAAGGTCAGAGAAAACCAATAAAAATGTATTGTTTATAGGCTAGCTTTCATGCCCTAGCGAACAGCAGTAGTTTCGTTACTTTATGACGCTTTTGAATCCTGAAATTATTACACAGACCTTTATATATATACAGAAAACTTAAGAATGTAAATAAGACGATATTACTGTATAACTAAAAATAGTTGATAAGTTATAATAATAATTAGACCATATTATTTAATTGACTAGTGATAATTACTAAAAAGTTATACTCTTATAATTTTTGTAGAATCATATCTTCTTTCTGAATAATTTATAATTCTGGAATTGTACAATCCAGCATCTGAGTAAAGTAACATAGTGCGGCTTATGCAATCTATTGGATTACTACTAGGAGATGAAGAGCCACTCTGACGATTCCCTTTTCCTCTACCAATTTTCAACGATGTTCGCCCAATGTGGACATGTATTATAATTCATCAATATAAATTAATCTATTGCTACTGAGTAAATAAGAAATATTGAAAAATTTAATGCAGTTCCGTTTGGATGGTAGGTAAACTATTCTTAATGAAATAAAAATATTTCATACATATCCCTGCCCATACTATTAACCACTACCTTGATATTGTGAATTATTTCTGGTTTCGCATTCACGTCATATAAAAAATGACAATTACCTTGGTGCAATGTGAATCATGACTCGTTAGTGAACAAAACTATTGTTTGCTATTGTAGGCTAAATGTGTAGAAACTTTAAGTTATTTTCTAAATTTAAGTAAATCTAAAACACACTTATAGTCTTGATCATATAAAACTTCATTTGTAATGAGGAGCTGAGGTGCATTAAGATTCAAGTTTAGAAAACACAAATATTTTGTTCGGCCAGCCTCAAACTGATCAATATCCTCAATCCTCCCCATGATTCCACCAGTTTATGATGCTCCTTTTATTTTAAGT
Source organism: Ontholestes murinus (assembly GCA_963969525.1). Lineage (NCBI taxonomy): Eukaryota > Metazoa > Arthropoda > Insecta > Coleoptera > Staphylinidae > Ontholestes > Ontholestes murinus. The sequence goes on along the minus strand of OZ018398.1, from coordinate 5,187,859 downwards.
TAAAAGTCACACCTATTGACTACAAAAATTGAAAAATTGAACAAAGAGAATGCTGACACCTATGTTTTTTTTATGTTAAAATTGATGTATTCTAATTTATTTATTGAGCGAAAACGTTTGCTTTTAAATTCGCGATTCCAGTCGCATATATCTTAAGAATAAGATAATATCAACGGCTATTGGTTTTGAATATTCTATATTCCTTAAAACAGTTTTGATTAGGGAATAAGTGGCCTTAGGTAATCTGGTGGTTTTGAATTTGTCTGATTACCAGTATTAATGATCTTTAGAAAATCTTTCTAAAAATTAAATAAACTATATTTAAAGGATACGTAATCGATATGTAGTTGTTGGCCAAAAAATAATAAATGCAATCCTTTTGAGGTTACACATGATTATAAATTTACTGAAGTAAACAAACAACAGAGAAATTACACTCTTGTCTCATTGTCATGAATCACTTTATAAATGATTCAAGGCCGTTGTGTTTACATCCTTGTAGAGTGTGAATTAATTTAGTGTTGAACATCATTTAAATTAATTACCGACATTTGCACCATGAATTTTAATGATACAGCAAATCGACTCAGCTTTCGCTCGAAAGATCTTTACCAATATCATGTTTTCACGTCAAAATGAAAATTATATGCAATTACTTAATCACGCGTATATTTAAAATCACTTTAAACGCTTGCACGTGATAATTACTTATTTGCATGTGGAATTTTTATGGGTCAGAGTGCTTTTTATAATAAATTACGATTATAATCGCATTATAAAATAGTATTAATAATTAACGTCACTTGAGACTGATTTACTTTGGGGTAGTTAACTTACTATAACCGACATAAATGGAGTTAATAAACCAATTCGGGTCAATGAGAAAACGATTATCGCTGATAACCAACTAGGAACAGCAGTAAATATGACATAAGAAATGTATTTATGTCTGTATAAATGAGCTTACATATTTTAATTTTAATTCAAAATTTCAACCAATAGATAATTTTAAACTTTATTTCCGACTGACATGAGAAACGAGATTTGTGGGTTAAAGGAGATTCGTTTTTTTTAAATATCTGATTAAAAAAAATTAAATCCTTCAGTTTGTTGCAGAAATATAACTAATAATTTAAAAATACGAAACAATTTCGTAAATCTACAACATTCACAAAATACCACTTTTAAATGTAGCAAATTTATAACTCATATGTTATTATAAATAAATATTTATAGAGATTAATACTTAAGGCAAAATGCATATAATAGTATTAATCTAAAGAAGCTACAGTAAAATATGTGGCTGGTGAAGTAATAAAAACAATTTTAAAAAACATATTTTTTGTTAGGTATGGTATGAATTTTCAATACAATAATATATCCAAAATTAATAAGATATTTTCATTTCATTAACTTGCATACCATTGTTAAAAATGTGTGCCATATTATATTAAACCCTTTGTAGAATATTACAAGAATTCCATTACTGAAATTAGTCATAAAAATATCTAATTAATTCCACCCCTGAGAATTCTGAGGACGCCCATCTAATTAACGCCGTTGTCGCAAATTACTCAGCAAATCTTCACAAATTACTCGTAATTAGTCTTTACATATAGCCATCGACCTTTTTCATTTCTTACCTTTCAAAATGCATTTCATTAAAATCTGCACATAGCATCAAAATAATTGGAATTCCTAGCAAGTCGATTCGATTAGGGTGGCGTAGAAGTGTTTAATTAAATAAAGGACGGAAGACATAAATCGGTCTTTCTGATATTATTACAGAGGGTTGCAATGTTGACACAATCATTCTGTATAAGGTAAATTAATAAGCATGATATTCCAATTAGATTAAAGTCGTCGTGAATTAATTAAAAGCGAATACAGCTATGTAATTTGTGCCGTGTTTGCGAAAGGTTTAAGTTAATTAAGTCTATTTTTAGTAAATATCGATTGTGCACGCATCGAGGTTGTCAATACAAGAGAAAACTTTCAGTTGCTAAGTGAAATTATTTGATTAAATTGAATAATTTATTTCAAAAACTATAACATTGTACCGGCATTTTTAATTAATAAATGTCAATAACAGGAATTATTTCAATCCTACGATATAAAATGGTTTTATATATAGTATGTTGCCACATATATATCAAAGCTTAAATTTCAATACACATATCTTTTATATATGACATTTTGCAAAATTGGTTGTTAAATATAATTGTATATTGTTTTGTAGAAAGGCAATTTATTTCCAACGTTTTGTTGAATGCTTTCTCCGCGTAGCTAATAAGCAATTGAAAAACTACATGCAAAACAAATTACATATATTTATAATTCTAGGAATAGAATAGAAATCAAGTATAATAATTTTTAATCTTAGAATGTATTGGGTATTTTTTATTTAGGTATTAATTGTCTTCCAGAGATTTGTTAAAAATATAAAACTGATATGCAAGAAATGCAGTCAGTAGATGTCCACTTCGAAATACCCATCGCCATAACAGATGACTACAGCAAATATAAACAAAATATAAAGTCATAATGGGAAGAGGAATGGATGAATACGCCGGCCACCAATTATAAATACATATATACACCCTACGCTCCCTCTGAGACACGATCATATATACTATTATTCACTACCTCCTTCTTTCGTGTCAACAATATTTAGAATTAAATGTAACCATGGATCATTCCCTACCCATTTATATAAAATAGGTCTAAAAGAAGACAGATACTGTGAATGTGGAGAAGTTGGTGATTTAAATCACGAAAATAACCGAACACATATTAAAGAATTCATTAAATCTGTGTCCTTTCATCGTAATCTACCCCTCAACATAATGCACATTATATCCTTAAATAAACCCGAATTACACCAAGCTTTGTTAAAACTACTAATAGATGCAAAAATAAATAATAATAAATAATAATTTAAGTAAATATCCCCTAATAAACCATCATAAATAACCATATAAAACAACTAACACCTAAGTCAATAAAAAAAATATGCAAGAAAATAGTTTAGATATTAACAATAATATACTAGCGAAGTACGTACGTTTTTTATAAGAATTTTTAATAGGTTAAAATAATTGGCTAGTTATAATTATGTAGTTTATAGACTCGCAAAATTTGGATAGAAATATAATACAATAGTATACTTTAGCCCAGTGTTTCCCAACCTTTTTTTTTGCCATGTCACACCTAATCCTTTCTAAAAAAAAATATTTTAATTTGCTGAGATCCTTGCGCTTGGTGATTGCTCAACAGAGATTTTATGTTAGATTTCAATTTGGTTAGCTTCAGTCTCAAGTCTTGCCGTTGTGTTATATACAGACGATTTTCTCTTTTTAGCAGTAAAATCCACATTCAGCTAAATATGAAGATGAAAGCGGTAACAATAGTTTTCTAGCACATTTGATTGAATTTGGGTATTTGATTTCTGTTTCCTCGCAAAGCCATGACATCGTTCTTTTTATGTTAATTAAAATTTTAACTGACTCATAATTTTGCATTTCTGCGAGTTCTTCTATTTATATATTTGACATATCGGACAAATCCACTAATATGTTGGAAAATCAATTTGTTTTAAATCAGAAAATCTTTCTTTTAAATCAGCCGATAGAATGTTCAGATGATCGACAATAACAAATATAGCGGTATCCTTTAATTCACATTTTTGGAATAAATGAAACTGTTCAAATTCTTGTTGTTAATATATTTCTGACTTAACTCAATAAGGGTAATAAAACCAAATATCTTTGCTTTTGCATAGACAAGAGTTTTATTTGTTCTTTGAAGTTGCTTATTTAATATATTTAGTATTTCAAATATATCCGCCAAAAAACTCACAACTGCTTTACAATTGACTGTTACAGATACTTCATTCCAGGTTTGTCGTTTATAAAACTAAGAGTATCAAAAAGTTCCATAAATATTTTCAAGCAGTTCTCTTTAAAAAGCCATGCTGCCCTCGTGTGGTGGCCGAAGACCCAAAAACTAGACACGCAAAAGAAGCTGACTAGGCTTCAACGTTTAGCATGTCTAAGCATCACAGGGGCCATGCAAACGACCCCAACCGCGGGAATGGAGGCAATCAATGGTCTCACACCGCTCCATCTAGTGGTACAGAAAGAGGGACTTGTGGCAGCCCTCCGACTACACCAGAGGAAGAAAACACTGCCGGGGGACTGGACAGGACACTTAGAAATACTGCAGCAAATCGATCCGGACCTTCTGTCCAAACCGACGGACATTATGTCCAGGAAACTCGAATTCGAATTACCGTTAAGGTGTCGATCGAGGACCCCAAAACGGCTTTGATGAGAGTCAAGGAATTTGGACGAGGAACATCAGCCTGGTAAACGGATGGTGCCAAGAATACCAGAGGTACTGGAATAAGCATTTATGGGCCTAACCAAAACCACAGGAGCTTCATGGCTCTGGGCAGGACGCCCACAATTTTGCAAGCGGAAACGATTGCAATTGATATGTGCGCCAGAGAATGCTTGGATAGGCACCTAAATGGCGCGCATATATACATCTGCTCAGACAGCCAAGCCGCATTAAAGGCCGTTCGAGCCTGTAGTCACGGCTCACGGACTGTCTGGGAATGTCGAAGATCCCTCTCGCAACTGGCGAAGAACAACTTGTTGACCCTCATGTGGGTCCCAGGGCGCTGGGATATTAAAGGCAACGAAGTGGCCGATGAACTCGCAAAAAGAGGTGCAAATGCCACTCCTATAGGACCAGAGCCGTTTTGTGATAGAAGAGGGGTGGTGCAAAAATGGGAAGAGGACAGAAGACGTAAGTATTGGAACAATGTACCAGGTCTACGTCAATCAAAACGACTCCTGAAACTCGATTACAGCCACAAGGTGCTTGAACTCACAAGGAACCCTCAAATACCATTTGCGGAAAATGGTAAAAGAGGAAAGTGGAAACTGCAGATTGTGTGATTCGGCAGATGGAACTACCGAGCACATACTATGCACTTGTGTCGAGATTGCTCACAAGCGTCTTTCACACTTCGGCAGGGACCGATTATCCCCCGAAGAAGTGAGCATTATCACCCCCAAGATAGTTACCAGGTTCATGGTGGACGTGGGACTGCTTGGGAAGTGATTGGTTAAGGGTAGAACAATAGATCTGTTAGGTCGCAGTTCACGAGAGGCTAACACACCTCACTAAGACCCTACTTAACCAAAACATATATAGAGAGCCATCTTACTTCAGTGTGAAGTAAAAGTTTGCATTTTTACAAAACAGCTTGAAGAGACGCTCACATTTGGCTATGGCTTTAATAGCATCGATACATTTTATTACTGAATGTAGTACTTCATTTACAACAGGAGAGATGTTTTTAGCTACCAAGTTTTCGCTATGAATAATACAATGCACAATAATCATTTCTGGATTCTCATCTTTCATCAATTTTAAGCAGCCATTTTTCTTGCCCATCATATTAGGAGCACCATCAGCAGCTCAAGATGTTATATTCTTTATTGATATATTATTGACATCTCAGTAGTTTTTTAGCTTATTATATATATCTTTGGAGATAATGGTGCTTTTTACTATTTTACAGAACATTTCTTCAAAATGCCCTTTATCAATATATCTTAGATAAGTTATCAATACTACCTCACTGTCTCTTAAAGTTGATTCATCCAATTGCGCTGAGAATTTTCTTGTTTTTTCAGATTTTTAACCAGTTGTTTTTCAGTGTCTTCACTCATTTCGTCTATTCTAACAGTATTGTTACTGAGTGGCATAGATTTATATCTTTGTCATCTTTTTCAAAAACCGATTTAAGAAATTGTGATATTGACGGTTTTATTAAATTCTCTCCTATAGTATGATTTTTTTTCCAGATTTAGCGATGAATAAAGAAAATTGATAACTAGCTTCAAGAATACGATTATGAGTTGAAGTATGAGCAGTAAATAGAGACTTTATTGTTGTTCCCTTTTTAAAATTTGTCTTTAAAATTTGTAGTAATTCAAATCTTAATTAATATGAGCACTATGTTTCGTCTTCAAATGCGCCTCAAGACGACCTCATTTCAATGAATTCTTACAGTTTTATACTCTTCAGGAAACTCAAACATCCAAACATCGATTACAAACAATTTTATTATCATACCTGAGTGACCAACTGTTTATAGAATCATTCCAAAAATCATCTAAGATTTTGAACTGTCCTTATCAATGAGACTCTTAAAATTTCGAAATGAAAGTGAATGTGTTACTCTCAAATTTGTGATTTGTTAGCGATGCGCGTTTCTGCTGAATGCCGTTTCAATATTGCGCATCGCACATTCTTTCCCTTACCTCAGCTTCACTCCGATGTGTTGACAATTGTGCATTTGAGGTTAGGTTTTACCTATCGCAATCTGATTCCGATGGAAAATCGGATTTGAAATTAATTTTCCATTTTCAAATTGCCCCCATGGAGCGTGGGCTCTACGTTAGGAAACACCGCATTAGACTAATGGCTGTAAATAAGTTTAAATTTTAAACATTAAAATAGTGCTTATTAATTAATATCAATCTCGTTCTATCATGATCCTAGGAAGGATGACCGCAACAGAATGAAAAGAATGTGTCTGATTGCTCCAATATACAACGATAAGTTTATTGAGTGCAAACCCTTAATATTAAAATGTTGCGACTCTTCAAATTCTGATGTATTATGTATTACCATAAAATACGTAATATTTTAACTAGTGAATTTAACGAATTATTCTTCAAAACTTCTTCTAAAACATCAACTGAAAATTTTATTTCATATTAGACTTTTCCAACTGCCTAAGGATTTTGACTATTAAATATACCTGATCTCTAAATAATATACATTACTTACATTAATTACTCTTACTTAAAAATTTTAAATTTGCTTCTCCCTGAATTCTGCCCTATTTCAAAAATTTTGTCTAGTGTCGTTATCATTTTTGTAGGGTAGAAGGACTTTTTTATAGGGAAACAGTTCTAATCGATTTTTGCAATCTACATATAAAAATATAAAAAAATCTTTTGCATTAGTTGCACATCCTGTGATTACATTAAAAAATAATACAAAGAAACTGTTGCAATACAGCTGACTATACTAATATGTATGCACTGCAATATGATCCACAGATTACTAAGAGGTGTAAAGTATTGGCACTCAAAGAAAAGTGTCTACTGTTGCCGATACTATGTTTCATAAGCGACGGAAAGTAATAAAATCTAAATTCTAGTAGAAATTTACAAGCCAATGTTACAAACAATGTAGAGGTGACCGATAGTTCACAAAAATTGAGTTTATGAGTTACATTCCACATCTATTGACAGGGTCATAAATGTGGTTAAGTGGTATGACAAAGAGACCGTTTATTTAATGAATAATTAATATACAACGACCAAATATAATGAAAATATACAACCAGTACATGAGTACAGTAGTATCGATGGTTAACCCGGAGAATTAAATACTCCATAGTAACAATCAACTGCGCTACTCTGATGAGATCCAAAATAGATCGTAACCGGCCCATGGCTGTTGTTGATAGGGAACAATAATTAAATTTAGTTGATTCGTTGATAGCGAAGAATAAAAATTCGATCAAGGAAGTGTTAAATTTAAAACTAAAACTGCATCTTTTCCGCAAGAACACAGAGACTAAATACAACACTACCTGAGCAAAACGTACGAAAAATTGCCAATTTTTTGTGGACAGCAGAGGATTCTGCAAAAAGCCTTGTTTTAAAGAAGTTCCGAAAATTAAATATTTTTTACTGTTTTGTGGAATTCCACGCTTAAGATTTTACAATACAATCTCTTTTACAATAACATTTGCATAATAATATAAAACCAACAAGATATAAATAAAAATATAATAAATAACACAAAAAAGAAGCAAAAAGGTTTAAAATAATTCAAAGAAATTGGTTAAGCAAGTTAATACCATTAAGGTGACATCTATTATCTAAAGTGCTGTACTGTTTCCCTAGTTGAGTGGATAACCACCAACAATTATAGTGAACTGTCAATAGCGACAACAATAATATTGCCAAAACGTTGATCTATTACAGCTACGGACCTGTGTTGATCTATTTTGGATCTCATTAGCATAGTACACTTGAAGATAGAGAAACAGTTTTACTTTAATGTTTTTAAACTCTATACTCTCCAGGTATCCGTATATCTATCGCAATATTTTATAATATAGATGGCCGCTTTTCACATCATTATTTAATTTAATTTATATAATATAAATAAGCTTCACGTAATTAAATTATACTTTCAATTTTGAGTGTTTTGTGATAGGTGAAAAAAAAAAATTATTATGTTTATTCAGTTCAACACTTTCTTCATGTGTTCCATATTTAGAATAAAAGGAAACTCAAATTGCTAAGGATCTAGAACTGGGCTTACTGTACAAACTTTGGATGTAAACTGTTCATAAATCAAGGAGAAATCTGGAGAACCCTTGACAAAGTTCGCTAATGTAGTAAAATTATTTTAATTTAATTTCAATTATGGTTTATATTATGTAGGCTTATATAGGGTGAGTTTTTTAGATGTTCTCTATGGAGATCTCGGAAACTGTAAGAGATAGAAAAAACGATTAAGTGGGGAAAGAAGTGTAGATGACGAGACGAACAAAATTCCACTTTCAAAGTATTCAAAAAAGTCAAGGGTAACTAGATATTTGAAAAAAGTAAAAAGTGTCAACTTTTTCAAATCAATATATCTCGGTTAATATAACAGATAGAAAAATACTGTAAAAGACAAAGTTTTAGATAATTCTATGCAGATTAATAAATAAACAATAAAAAATAATCAGAAAATTTTTATCGAAATTATTTTCTGAGATATGACCCAAACTTACATTTTTTTAATGGAAACCATACTTGGCTATGGCCTCATTTGATAGATTATTTTTTCTCTTTAATCCATGTCACATATAACATAGTTATTTCTAAAAATAAGTGAGTTATATGGATTAGAAACGGAATAAATCTTTTATATTTTAAAACGCTAGACTATCTTTAGTCTGTTAGCTTTATGTTTATTACTACATTATCCGAGAATAACGAAGATATACCTACATATAACCATTTTATCAATAATAATAAGCTGTGACTATTAACATTATACTATCTATTTAATGTACAATTTGCACTAATATATTATGCTATACATTATTTTAATTTTATTTATTGATTATATTTATAATTATTTTTCTTTCCGTGCAATAATAATTATAATACTACCTTGTTTTAAATAAAGCTGTACGCTTAAATTATTCAAGGAATTAAGTTTAAACATGCATCTAATGGCTGGAATGCATTCTTAGAACACGTCGAATACTTGGTGCATGTAAATTCCACAGTCAGTACATTCTAAACTTTAATTAAATAATTTTCTTGTACTTATCTTTTATGTGTGGTACAACTATTAAACGTAAACCTAAATTTGTTTTGCGAATGATTTATATCATCTGTTAGTGGAATTCACGTACTTGGCTTATTAGTTAATTTCAACATGCGTTTACGTTAATTGCATAGTCTATTGTAGTTTTTATTATTTGATAATCTTGATTTTTATCATTAACCATAGATTCCTGGGAAATATGATCATTCAACACGACTTACGTATACGGAAAAGTTTACTTTTAAGTTCAAAGTTTCAAAAATATTATTAATTTTATTCATAATAATTAAACGATATATTCGATCCGAATGAAATTTATTATTTTTGATTATCATAGTAAAATACATAATTTCAGTTATTATGGTCATCGTTGATTAACAAAGAATACAAAAAATAATAATAGTTATTTAAGGTACAAGTGTAAAAAGTGATGCTTTATTGCACGAACTGGCGTTTAAAAACACGAGCGAGGAACGAGCGAGTTTTTTTAAAGCCAGGAGTGCAATAAAGAAACTTTTTACACGTGTGCCTTACAAAATTTTATCTTCGATCGTAAAGGATTTCAAAGAATATATTCATATGAGTAATAGTTTAATGTCATTTTAATAATTCAATTAATGAAAACATATTTTACCCGCAGTGCACTAATGAAAGCGTTACTTAGCAACCAGTAAACAAGTTGCACAAATGTCGGCCGCCATTATTATTTATGGAAAAAATGTTCGCTTTATTGTAATCGCTTCGACTTGCATTAAATGAAATCTTCAGAGCTCTCAAATCTGCCATTTCGTTTGTATTATATATTTTATTTATAGTTTATTAGTTATTTGTATCAATTAATAAAATATTAAGTTTTTCGTCGAAATATATTCATCTGTCAAATTTGACATTTCTGTGCAATAAAAACAGTTTGACATTACCGTGCAATAAAAACGTAAAAAAGCACTAGTGCTTTAAAATGCCACTTTTACAATGAAAAATGATGCAAAAAGCGTCTACTTTCTGTACGATCGTAGATAAAAATTTTAAAAATACCACTTGAATGATTAGTTACTTGAAATCCTTTTTGTCTCTCTTTAATGAGTTACATACAATCATTGGAGAAATATTTTATCGTATAGTCTAATTTAGCCCTGTAATGTTAAAATATTCTAAAGAATTTACAGAATCAAGTTTAAATATATGTAAATGTAACAATAATGGTTATTCAGAAATATCTTTGCATCCTGCTGTGAAGCTAAAACTTTTAATTTTAAACTTTTTATATAATAATATTATTATTCCCTGATGTTTTAAAAGTTTAAAATAAACATGCGATAAAAATTCTACTTTACTGTTATTTATATAATTATATTATTTATAGGTTTTTGATTTATTTTTTTTAAATAATCATTACTAATGTGTAAAAAATATTTTATATATTTTTCTACGTAAACATAAAAGTTTCTAATATTGTATTTGAATTTAAGCCATATCATGAAACGGTTCTTGACTTCAGCTACTCGGTTTAATCACTTGTAAATCCAATAAATCCTTCGCCATTCACTGTGAGCTTTCATTCAGTAAGCAGCCGCTTGAATATTCGAGGAGGTCGGACGGATCCTTTGTTCCCTGAATTAAATACCTGTAAAGCCATTATAGCCGTAGCCAAAACTGGAATAATTCGTGAATGCAGTCGTGGACCTACGTCTGTACCATTGGAGCACCGCCGTCTGGCATTCTGATATATGCAAGGGGACGATATTGTTAGTGTGAAAGGGGGAAATGCGTAATTGGGGTGATCCCCTACGAGAAAAGCTCAGCAATAATTTAGGAGATTGTAGAAAGACGCCGCAGTATTTGTCCAGGGTTAAACTTAACACTGATTATGGGAATGCTAAAGCGCCTGTGCGAATTAATTTAATTTAAAAAATATCATATACTAAATGTATATAAAAACATTATGATGTAATCTTTTTATATATATAATAATAATTAAGTAATTATTTTTGTTAATGTTAAAACATTAAAAGGTTAAAAATCAAAATCGAATTGCGACTATATTAATATTTTTACTTCATAATATAGTAAAAGAAGCAATGTGGGTAACGCCTGTCCCCAATCGATTTACATTCTCCTTTATTTCCGCAACTGACTACTTTTTGTACGTCATTTCTTTCGTATTATAAATTTCTTCGCAAACATATGCAGTATATTAGTAGAAAATTGAAAACATTAAATGAGAAAATTTCTACATAAAGTAGAGGGAAAATACTATGATGGCTACGTCTACATTTTAACACAAAGTAAATATTATGTAAGAATATATTATCAACAAAATTAACACTACATATCATAATGTTGTATATAGATAGACTTTATTAATATCTTGATACAAATCAAAAGAAAACTTTAGTTTGTAAGTTGTGTTTAAAAGCGAAGCACATAGTTTTATTAAGTATAATCAAATAATAAATGAAAAATAGTAAGGTCAGTGGCTTTCCCGGTCCATAAGTACTACTTGAAGATAATTGGCCAACGGGTTTTGTACGTGGGGATATCTCTCCGGATGGCGTTCATTATCATTTGCAGACTGGATGCGGGACTTCCGATGTCTGCAGCTGACTCGATACTTGAGCTCCCCCATGGCTGCGAATCCATTATTATATAACATTTCGCATATGAAAAATGATTTTCTATCCCCCCAGGAACACTAATGGAATTCTTAATGTGGAATATTGCAAAACAGAAATGCTCATTTAAGGTCCCACGATTGTGCACGGAAAATGAATTCATCTGCGCAACCTCTTTTATCAGTAAGATTGTGATTAATGAAGCTGCTAAATAAATTATCTTTCTAGCTGTCTGTTGAAACGAATAAGTCATCGCATGTGCATTGAATGAAATGCGCGATGGATGCTATAGTGGTAAATGGATATATCGTTATTTTCATCCTCTGGAAAGAAATAAAACATTGACATCAGTTTAAAAAATTTAAAAGTTTAATCCATTGACAAATTATTATTAAATTAGATTTGTTTAATACAAACTATACAATTAATAGGCTTTTAATGTTTTATTGTTTATATAAGCTAATAAACAATTAAAACATTTGCATGTTTTCAAAATTAGCGAATATATGTGTAGTGTATGCAACAATTGGAACTGTATATTTTAATGATTTCTTATTGTACTTTTGATTTTAAATATTAATTAAAAATCAATTTATACACTCCAGATTGAGAGGCGCAATGATTTCATAACTTTTAATGGGGTTACACGTACTTAAATTTATATTCTTGTAACAACACGGGATGAGAATTACTCGACGTACCACTGTAGTATACAACTTATTACAAAAGGCATTGCAATAAGATCAATTGTTTTAAACAGAAAAAACTAAACACAATGTTTTATACCACAATTTATTGTACGAGGGTTGCTATTTATGTATTGAGAACTGGTAATACTGGTATTGCCAGGTGAAATCTAATATTGCCATCGCAAAGTTTAAAATTTTTAACGTTTTGTCGTCCGAGCACTATTTGTGTTGTTTACAGTAAGTTGAAAATTTCATCTCGGCCAAAACATGGAATTAACTCGAACGAAAATTTTCGAGCTATTATTTATTATGACTTTCGACGTGGTCTAACTCTAGAACAGTGCATCAATCAACTGATGAAGCGCCATCCACAGCCACTGTATATTACTGGTATACTGAATTCAAACGGGGACGTACTTCGTTAAAGAAGGTCGTCCAAAATCAGTCGTTGTGCCAGAAAGTATCGACACTGTGCGAAAAATTTTTGAAGAAGATCGTAATGTGACATATAACGAAATCGAGAGATGTTTAAGCATTAGTATGACCAGCATACATACGATTTTGCACGAACATTTGACTGTTGGAAAGTTGTGTGCGCGTTGGATTCCACATTTGTTGACATATGCTCAAGAAAAGTCTCCATTAATTGATTTCAAAATACAACTATGGTGCATCCAAAGCCGAATACAGCATCGTGACGATTATTTAAGATGAAATACAGGTTTTTAAGAAATTATAGATGAACGTGAAGGTTTTGAGTGATTCCGATTAGCCGAGATGTTTAAAATAGTTCTTTAGGAACAATTACATGCGGCATTTAGGCACTAAGGGGTTTAGGGTGCGGTGTTTTTAAAAGAGACTAAAGTAATTATAAGAGCTTAAATAATAGTAAATAAATTAAATCGGTATTTTCGTTAAAAATATGAGTGACTGACTAGGTCTTGAGCGTCTACTGCAAAAATATGAATATATAATATATGATTTGCAAACGAACTTGTTGTAGCACTAATACTTCATTAAATCTCTTCTCAAAACTCCTACATGTCTTCTTGTTTTCGGAAAATATTTGATGCCTTATTGGTAATTTGACCAAAATATACTGGCCACCATAAGTATAAGAACATCAAGAATTGGTCGCTCAATCTGAAAATTTCAGATAATACGTAAATAATCAACACTATGTAATATTTAAATTTCACCAGAAAATCATGGTAACTTTTTGAACAATTTACCTTGGAGTATAAAAAATAAAAGAAATGTTATTGTTATTTTGTTAAATTAACTGACATTACAATTTTATCAATTTAATCAGTTAATTGGTTCCCCATTTAAATCAAAAGATGCTCCGAGTTCATCAGCGTGGCGTATTTCAACAATTAAGCGATTTTGAACTTGGTAGAGTAATCGGGCTCAGAGAAGCAGGTTTGTTAATTCGTGATATTGTCCAACGAATTGGCAAAAGTGTCGGTACAATATCTCGAACGTGAAGATCGAGCTCTTCGGCACGTCGCTGTCAAGGATCAATTTTCAACAACAAAAGCCATTGGAGACATCTAGAGAGGTTCAACTAACCAAAGAATCTCCGTTCGATCAGTTTACCGGAGAATTCAATCATTGAGGGTGCGATCGGTTATGGAAATAAGTCTCCTCTTATAGTCATTCCAGGAACATTAAAATCAAATCGCTACATTAACACCAACATTCTTATCTGAGAAGATTGGAAAACCCCATTGTAGGAGCATTGCGTTCGCGAGCATACGCCAGTAGCTTGGACCGCCAACAGAGGGCGATGGAATGGTAGCGCTAACAGAGGGAGCCCCAATGATCAAAACCGACGGAATGGTCACATGCAGCCGTGACAAGGATACCACACAGCTCAACCGCCAGAGCTTCCGGCACCCACACACAGAACCAACCTTGCTTGTACATATGTAAATAGAAATAAATCGACGTTAAAACCCCTTTTGTGTTTGATCCACAACTGCACGCCCGACAACTGGTGACATCGACGTGATCAAACCAAAAGACAGGTGTGTGTCCCGATTAAACAATTCGCTAGTGTTCACAAAGGAATCATCCGTGATCAGCATGGCCAACGAAGAAGTCAACAGAATACAAGTGCGTATCCTGCCGTTTTGGGACAACAATCCGGAATTGTGGTTTGTTCAAGTGGAAAGCCAATTCGAATTAGCAAAAATCACCACAGACCATACAAAATATAGGTATGTAGCTGGAAACTTGGAGTCTTGTTTTGCGGCGGCCAAGAAAACCGAATTCAGCAGTTGTTAGAGCGAGAAGAACTAGGAGACGAAAGCCATTGACACCTGCAGCATCTGGCAGGCACCTCCGTCCTAGACTCGTTATGGCTCAGAAGACTCTCAAGCAACATGCAAGCTATACTTGCAACACAAACCAAGATACCGATAGACGAAGATGCATAACTAGCCGATGCCATAGCCAACACAACCGCATTATCAGTTAACGAAATCAACACAAGCGGCGACTTAAGGACTGTGATTGCCGAAGTAGCACAATTAAAAGTCCAGCTCCGAAAGCAAGAAAACGCCAGATCTTCACAACAATTTTAATCACGACTCCGTTCACACAGCCGAAACCGCGAACGAGCCCGAAGCCAGTCAAATAGTCGAACATTCGACACGTGTTGGTTCCATTTTAAGTTCGGCAAGGCAGCACGCAAGTGTCGACCATCCTGCAAATTCGAGGAATCGGGGAACGACTAGGGCAGTCAGTAGAGGGGGCAACTGACTACTCGCCGAACGCATCGCACCGTCTGTCGTTTAGTCGATACAGGAGCAGACGTATGTATTTTCCCGCGCCGTTCTACAAAAGCAACACAGATCCGATTAAAATGAAAACGGAGCCGTCATACATACGTATAGCACGATCAATTTAAATCTGGACTAGAAACTCCGAGATGGTACAACAAATCTCACAGCAACAGGCCAGATCAAACCAACGGAAGAAGCAGGAAAAAGCACTCTTGGCAATAGCGAAAAACAACATCCGATTTTGCAATTCCCACAGATCCGATTTTTACACAACATAGCACAGAGCTCACCATACATACCACCACCGGTCCACCAGTGTCCAGTAGGCCAAGACGACTCGCACCGGATAAACTAGCAATCGCGAAAAATGAATTCAGGACCTTGTGCCAGTTGGGAATCGGGCGACCTTCGAAGAGTGCCTGGTCTTCACCACTGCATTTGGTTGCGAAAAAATAAATGTAGAATGGCGACCCCGCGGAGACTACACAGCCCTCAATGCGAAAACGGTTTACGACAAATACCCCGTCCCGCATATCGAGGATTTCGCACAGCGACTGGACGGTTGCAAAGACTTTTCAACAATTGATCTAGTTCGAGCTTACCACCAGATCCCGATAGGGAAAGACAATATACCAAAAACAGCCATCGCAACACCATTCGGACTTTTCGAATTTGCATACGCAAGCACAAACATTCCAAAGATTTATGAATGGAATCCTGCGCGATTTAGATTTATGTTACGTATACATTGATTATATTTTGCATTAAAAACGGAGGAGAAATACAACGAACACCTCAAACAACTATTTCATCAGTTAGACGACAACGGAATAGTAATCAATCGAACCAATGGTATCCGGAAAACACTAGACGAGAAAGTGAAAGCAATTCAAGATTTTCCACTACCACGGAAAGCGATGAAACTACGACAAGTTTTGAGAAGAATACATTACTATCGATGATTCATTCTTGGCACAGCAAACACTCAAGCACTGCTAAACGAACTGTTGAAAGGAAAAAAAGAGCAACCAACCGATACAATGGACGGAAGCAGCGAAAGAAGCATTGTTAGCGCATCCACAACCCAATACCATCCTCGCAGTTACCACAGATGCATCGGATTACGCAATAGGAGGCGTAATCCAACAGTTACAAAAAGGAACATGGAAACCGCTAGCATTCATGTCAAGGAAACTGTCGCCAGCCGAACAAAAATACGCAGCATACGACAGACAGCTACTAGCAATCTACAATACAATCAAACATTACCAACTAGAAGGAAGAATTTCCACCATCTACACTGACCACAATCCAATAACATACGCTTTTGCACAGAAGTCGGAAAAATGTTCACCAAGACAATTCCGGTATCTCGATTATAACGATCAATTTTCAACGGACATTCGTCACATTAAAGGGAAGAAGAACATAGTGGCCGACACACTCGGCCGAATCGATCAGGTGACAGCAGGTCGATTCACGATAATTGGAGACTAGCAAAAGAACGACGAAGAGCTCAAGAACCTGATTAGCGAAGGGAATTGAAGCCTACAGATCAATAAGATTCATTTTCCGGAGTATAACTCAGACATCTACTGCGACATCTCAACCGACGCTGTACGACCCTTCGTAATAACCAATTTACGAAAACAGGGGTTCGATAGTCTGCATCGATTATCATACCCTGGAGCAAAAGCTACGGCTAAATTAGTAGCAGAAAGATTCGTATATACCGTCCGAAACCCACTGGAACATACGAGAGGGAAGAAGTACAGCGTAACGTTCATCGACCGCTTCACTAGATGGACCGAAGCAATCCCAGTATCGAACATCGAAGCCAGCACAGTTGCCAGTGTATTTGTCACGCACTGAATAGCTAGATATGGCTCACCTCTCAGAGTAACGACGAACCAAGGACGCCAGTTGAAGTCACAACTATTCAAGCGACTGAAAGAACTCTTAGGCTTCAAACGAATAAGGACGACGGCTTACCAACCGCCAGCAAATGGGCTAGTAAAAAGATTCCATATGCAGTTAAAAGCTGCACTGATTTGCCACAAAGGAGAATAATGGATCGACGCACTACCCTTCGTTTTGCTTGGAATACGATCAGCCTGGAAGGAAGGCATCAAGGCAACAGCAGCAGAGATGGTTTATGGGATACAATTGGCAGAAGAGCAACTCATTATTGAATTTTTTTTAAACTTACCATGACTTTTTGTTGAAATTTTAATCATTTCTTAGTGTGGATTATTTGCATACTACCTGAAATTTTCAAAAAAATTGAGCGACGAATTCTTGATGTTCTTTTACTTATGGCGGCCATTATATGTAAAGGCTAAGAATTTTTTATTTGCTTGTTTTATAATATTTGGATAATTGATAGCTCTTAAATTTATATTTTTTTTCGACTCACTGTAGACTTGCCTAAAGCAAAATTATTTACAATTTTTTTCAACGGAATAATGGGCTATATATGGGATCACCATTGAGTTCCTTTTTAGCTAATATTTTTATGTCAAGCTATTCTAAAATGGAATAATATCAAAGTGATGCCATTTTTTTCCAAAACCGATCAAAAAATCATATACGCGTTAATGCGGGGAAATGTACCATAGATTCCTGAGGTCAAAATATGACGATTTAACGCAATTTATCTATATCCAAAAATTTACGGTTAAGCCGGAATTTGGCTTCAAAGTTTAAATTTTTTTTTATTTCTTTTTTTTAATAACAATTGAACGCTTTATTTGATTTGAATGAAATTTATTTTTAATAACTACCATAATATAATACACCATTTCAGTTATTATGATTATTATTGGTTAACAAGAAGTATAAGAAACAGTAGTACCACCACTTAAAAACTAAAATATTTTTTTATTGGTGGATCTAATAAAAACTAAAAAATACTGCTTGAAAGACCATTTAATTTAAAAACTTTTTCATCTCTTAATAATATTTCATATCTTTTACGGTTTTCTCACAAAAAAATAAAATATACATTTTTTATCTAGTAAAAACAAAATCTAGTTTTTCATCGAATAGAAAATAAATGTTTTTCGTGGCCGTCTTTGTTTAAAAAATATAAATGATGTATAATAATAATTATTTAGTGTCTTTTAACAATTAATTTTTAACTTTATTATAGTTCATAAATATTCATATTTGGAACAAACAGATTTCTTGCTTGTATTAGGATTTTGCAAAGAAAATTGTTTGAAAAGTGTTAGATGTTGTTTTGATTTATTTTATTAATTGATATTATTTAATTTTTATTCAATTGAGTAAGTTTAATACTTATTAATGAGTGCATAATGAGTATACTATATTCATATTTTATTTTTTTGTACAAAAACCGTACAAGATATCAAAAACTAGTAAGAGTCAAAAAAGTTTTAAATCTAATGCCCTTTTAAATAGATTTTTTTGGATTTTATTGGATGCACCAATAAAAAAATATTTTAGTTTTTATGTGGTGGTACTACTGTTTTTCATACTTCCTGTCAATCACTAATGTCCACAATAACTGAAATGATGTATAATATTATGGTACTTATTAATAATAAATTTCATTCAAATAAAATAAAGCGTTCAATTGTTATAAACAAAAGAAATAAAAAAAATTGAAACTTTGAAGCCAAATTCCGGCTTAACCGTAAATTTTTGGATATAGATAAGTTGCGTTAAATCATCATATTTTGACCCCAGAAATCTATGGTCCAGCCATTTCCCCGCATTAACGGGACACCCTGTATATAAAAGTTTATAAAACAATAAAATTATAAATTTCCATGTTATTGGCAACTTTGTTATAAAATAAATAAACATCCATTTTGGTTATAAGATTTTCTTGTCCAATACTCCTTACTTCTTTGATTTACAAACTAAACATTCAGTTTTAAGTTTGATTTAATTTCAAGTAGAATTTGTTAAAAGAAGTCGTTTTTTAAAACCTATCATTTTATCATTTTACAGATTTGTCACATTTTTAATACGTTATATATAAACAGACGTTTAAAATGTTACAAAATTAATAAATAATTAAAATAATAGAGCTTTTTAATTTATTGCAGAAATAAGTCAACTCCTCACTTAATCACAGCTGTTATAAAGAAAAGAAAATATTTATATTTTTCAATGCTGAATTAAATTAAATCATTTTTAAAAGACTTTAATATGAACTGAACTGATATTTTTTCTTGGGTCCAGTTTTTGACAAAAGACGATCAACTTTTTTTTTCAAATTGCACTCTATATAGATGAATTGGTAAAATCATTTACAATTTTGTATTCAGAAAAAAATCTCCTTGCGGATCAATACCAAATACATATACAGTGCAATTTGAAAAATAAAGATGATCGTCTCTTGTCAAAAACTGGACGCAAGAAAAAATATCAGTTCAGTTCATATTAAAGTCTTTTAAAAATGATTTAATTTAATGTTGATTTAATTATAACAGCACCAAAGGTTTTTCGTAAGTCACCCTGTATAATACATAAAGAATTTATTATATATTGCTGACAATATTTACACCAATCATTAGTATGTGTGCGTTTTGTGTAATTGCCAATTAATTAAAATTGTATCACAATAGTTAATTTACTCTAAGTCTTAGTTTACAAATGATTAGAGAAAAGATCGTTTTTGTATTAAAATTGTACTCAGAATTAAATAACAGAAATTTTTTGAATGCAGTGATCATTAAAGCGCTTTAATAAATTACTATTAATCACCACCCGTATTTAACACTAAACAAAAGTATTTATCAGATACAGCTGGATATAAATGAACACAGAATAGATTATCAGGGCAACCCTAATAAATTAAGGAAGTATTTAACTGATATAAACCCCTGAAAGTTCCTAACACATACACACATCCGGAATTATCTGCGGCCACGCCAACATCATCAATTAAATCTCCTCCCATTATTAAAATTAGTTAGGGCTGCATCTGACTGCGGATATAGTTCGCTTTTAGCGCCTAACTTCTTCCAACTTTTTTTTTTAATCAGCCATGGTTTTTCTCGGTTAAGGCCGACGGGGAAAATTATTTCCGGGACATTTTCGCGCACCAACTTTTAATTAAAACCGTCCGGAAAGATGGACTAGGTACTGTTCATGGGTAGGCATTTTCAATTTCGAGGGGAGTTATGAAGCAAAGTGACGGGAGGACTATTTATAGAAGAGGAAGGTGTTGCGAAACGGTCGAGAGAAAATTTCTAGATTACTATTTTTGGAACGTGTCTAGGGAAAAACGACAGCAGTAGCAGAAGCAAGGAAACTTCGCGAGGGGGATTAAAGATTCTGCTCTGTAATAAACTATCGACGGCAGATGTTCAACATCACACAGTAGGGGGGATTAACTTCCTCTTTCTTTTCGCTATGTAAATGCACACGTTTACTTTAATGTGATCTAATATTGTACACTATTTATTGTTAAACTGTTTATTCGGGATTATAAAAAAGTTTTAGATCTTGAATTCTATAAAATAAGTATTTTATGTAAAGAGATAACATAAAAACAGCCCATGAAGCGGACACGTAAACTAAAATTATTTGCTAAACTAGTTAATGCAATATAATTAGATTATATAATTACAACTGACCTCTACGTCTAGTAATTAAATTGAGGTACTCAAATTTTAGTTAGATTAAGTTACATAACACTTACGTACATATACACATATCGTATATGTAAATATTTTATATCTGTATTTACGTAATACTGTAAGGGTTAAGTAACAGCTTATTTACACATTTATAAAAATATTGATGGCTACTATTACTACAAGTATTCAATTTTATATGCATTAAATTGAGAAATGGTAATGAGCCATCGGTGGTAGGTTTTATATTATATGTGTATGTTTTCATATGTATTTGCTTTTGATTAAATTGAAATACTTAAGACGTTCCGTAGTAATGGTATTATAATAACTACACCTATTAAAAAGGGACAACAGTAGAGCTACAAGGGCCAGGTGTTTATTGGGCCGTATCCACGCTTTCTTAAAGTCTTATACCAGGTAGATTTTGACATTACAAGAACATTTACATGGTTTTTGTTATTACAACTAAACGAATAATTATGAGGTTTTTGAAGTTACAAAAAAATATAGGAGGGGTTTACATCTTGATATATTTTATTTAGATTATTATTATTCTTCCTTTTAATAGTATAAACGTTCTTTAAATCTTTGTAGCTGTCTTATTTAGAAGTGGTTGAAATACAAATGCTTTCTTTCAAATATTTGATTGAATTCTAATTGCAACAACGAATTTTTCAAGGGAAAATGCATGGAATTTTGTAAATTGCGGTTAGTAGTAACTATTTCCCGGCTTTATGCTATATCCACATTTCTCATTGTTCAAAAATCGACAGATTCAGTGGGTTATTTTTAGCCGGTTTTTATTCATCCGGTGGCCTCTGCCAATTTTGAAATAGAGCATGAAGTGAATCGCGAGCATTTTACTTTCGCAACGGGCTAAAATATAATGGCAGGAGGTCCATTGTCTGCCAGAACTTGAAGTTTTCCGCTCTATGAGCAGCTTCACCTATACGTAAGAATAAATTTGTTTTATCTATTTGCAGTTATACATAATACATTGCACACAGAATATGCCTTTTATATCACGTTTACACTTAAGACCTAGCACTAATGTCTTGATTGGTGTCTAATTCAAACACTTAAATCATTCAATGGAGCATGGATGTTCTACAATCATATCTAATTGTTATCTTTATCTTTAATGGCAACAATAACTACATATTACTACTACTACATATGTCCAAAAATTACAAATACCACAATAATTTTTCTAAATTCAACAACTCCTTCCTTTTAAGTAAGAAAATTATATTTTTAAAATAAAAGTTGCTTAGTTACTTATTATCTTTAAAATTACACATAAAAGGAAATATACACATTCGGTGAGCAAATTTTGCCAAAAGGTTTTATATCTTCCGTTAAAGAAAAGGTTTTAGTTTATAGTTTTAGTTAAAATAAATAAAAGTATATTGCACAATTTTTAAACTATAGAATTATTTAAGATTGTATGGTTCGAAGACATCTCTTCGAACAAATAAAACACATTCAAGAATATATATATCGTATGGATGGTTAATATGCCATATATTTAAAATATATGCCATATATTTAAAATAGGATTTGGGTTGTTTTCTGTATAATGAACACCTTGTAAATATGCATGGTACGAATCATTAAAGTTGTACCTAACTTTTTTGAGGTGTAGGTTATTTGATTCATTTTAATTTGTTGTCAAGTCAAAATTGTATTTGCTAAAATTTATTATAGTTGTTGTACATTCCTATTGAATGATGATTTGTTTTGTTGTTATGTATGTGTAAATCACTATTTTGGAACCAGTCAAGTACCAATGTTAATGCTTCTTTCCCATTTTTACACAACTGCGGCATATCATTTGATTGCAATATTTGTATTTAATTTGTTAATTAAAATGTCAGTTAAATTTATTTGGCACATGTAAGAATCGACCTACGTATTTGATTACAACGCCACCCGGGACTACAAAAATTGTTGGACACCCGTCATATAATGACGTGTTACAATTTTTGTTACTTGAGAATCTATGTTGGTATTGGGATAATGTTCTATGTTCATATTAAAACTATCTTAATTGTTTAATAACTACATATTCATAAATGTTAGAAACGGTTGACATAAGAAAGATATGTAATATTTTGAAGAAAATAAAGAACGCTGCCAGTTATGAAGTTAAGGCTAGCTGTGATTAGATTTCTCAACGTAAGAAATGTGCAATCTTGTGATATCATCATCAATTGAAGGATGTGTATAGAGAAAATGTTATGTTTGGCGCTGGTGTCATAACTTCAACTTAGGAAGAGAGGACACCCATGATGACGAGCGTTTGGGATGGTCGTCAATTATTGCGGGAGAAATGGTGAGTCCAATTAAAGAATTTGTGAAGAACAGAAGATTAGTAAACATTTTCGCAAAGTTTCGTGAAGAGTTATTTATAAAATTGTTAAAGACCAAGGTGAATACAATGAAGGAAACGGTTTCATGATTCGCATAGTTACTGAATGAATAACGAAAGATGGGTTTTCTATGCAACACAACAATTCAAATAGGAATCTTTCAACCATTCACCCAATAGTAGAGAGAATGTGAAGTTGTGATTCAAAAGCTTGTCACACGTACTACTTTCCGGATGACCCTCGTAAATAGAACTTATATATATCATAGGCATTTTTATTATAAATTGTTACATTATTAATGACACCGCTTTTTACTTTCCCTTTATATGAAATAACTGTTTTGAGGTTCCCTGAGATGATTACACTAATTTCTGGCAAAAGATGGTGATGTGGCCATGATGTACGCAATATTTCAAAATAGAACCGAGATTACAGATTCCAGTAATCAAGTGACGCTTTAGAGACGTAATAACTCGTTTTCTGAACAAAATGTATTAACAGTCAAAAGTTTGACTAAACTAAATTCGGGTTGAGTAATGAGAAGTGTTCTATATTATGATGAACGAAATAAAATTCCTTACTTCACTTATTCACTTAATAAGTGAAGTAAGGAATAGGTAAGGATTCAGGATCATGCCTTGAAATTACTCCATAAACTTATAAGCTTTTTGTACTCTGACATCTGACATAGGAATTAGTTTTTTTAAATTTTCTATTATATATAATTTTATTGAACAACAATTATTAAAATGTCTCAAAAATATCAATAAATAGTCAAAATTTATGGTACTACGAGGGTAGATTGAAAAGTTTCCGGAATTGGCAAGAGATGGCGCGCGTATCGTGAAATTGTTATTATGGTTGTCAAGGCTAACCTATTTTAGATAAGCTGTCAAATTTTCAAAGTCAGGCACTTTTGCAAAAATGGATAAAAACGAATTTCGTGTGGTCATCAAACATTTCTGGATGGATGAAAAAAAGGCGACGAAGATACGAGATATTTTGCAGAAAGTTCATGGCACATTCACACCTTCATTGTCGACTATTAGTTTTTGGGTGAGCGAGTTCAAACGTGGCCGTACGAGCACCAAGGATGAACCACGCCGTGGACGTCCAAAAACGGCCACAAATGAAGAAATGGTCGACAAAGTCCATAATCTCGTGTTAGCCGATCGACGAGTGAAGTTGCGCGAAATAGTAGAGACCACGGGCATCTCATATGAACGTGTGCAAAATATCGTGCACGAACATTTGGGCATGAGGAAGCTGTCGGCGCGATGGGTGCCGCGTTTGCTGACTATGGACAAGCGAAATCGTGTGACCACTTCGAAATATTGTTTGGCCTTGTTAAAGCGTAATCCAACGGATTTTTTTCGCCGATTCGTGACCGTGGACGAAACATGGATCCACTACACACCAGAAACCAAGCAGCAGTCGAAACCGTGGATTTCTCCAGGCGAATCTGCTCCGAAGAAGGCAAAGACTGTCCCATCGGCTGGAAAGGTCATGGCCACCGTTTATTGGGATTCGCAAGGTGTGATACACATCGACTTTTTGCAGAAGGGAAGAACTATCACGGAACAGTACTACAGCGATTTATTGGATCAATTCAACGGCATATTAAAGGAGCAACGGCCTCATTTGCAGCGGAAAAAAAGTGCTCTTCCACCACGACAACGTGCCAGCCCATTCATTCCGAATCGTAAATGCTAAATTGGTTGATTGGGCTACTAGGACCTGGCCCCGTGCAACTTCTTTTTGTTCACAAACATGAAGACTTGGCTCGGAGGCAAGCGCTTTACGTCAAATGAGGAGATCATCGACGCCACTAAAGCTTATTTTGCAGAGTTCCCGAAATCATATTTTTCTGAAGGCTTAAAAAAGTTGGAGCACCGCTGGGAAAAGTGTATCGCCCTCCAAGGGTACTATGTTAAAAAATAAAAAATAAACCTGTTTAATTACTGCGTTTTCTTGCCCATTCCGGAAACTTTTCAATCTACCCTCGTATATATAATTCCATATATTCCTTAAACAATTTTTGAACATTCTAATATTTTTCTTTGCAAAACAGATAGAAGAACTTAAAAAGTAAGTATTCTGTCAATTTACAGTTCTAATTATAATTTGTTATTGCATTATTTTTTATAGATAAATATATATAAATCAATAAAGTAATAACAAATACCTTAATATACTAAACATGCAAGAGCACAAGAAATTAGAAATATTTTTCTTTATCGGTCCAAGGGGTAATAGAAGATCTATTTTTATTTATTTATTTTCTTTATTGGCAAGGTAAAGGTATCGATTTCCGGGAAAATTTCCACGACAACATTTTAATGTTTCTGCCAAGAATTTGTATTAAAATGCAAACGTTACTTGGCTCGCAACATAGATCCCTATATATTTATTTAATGGCCGCTTGTTTTTGTTCAGTTTTAAAGTCTTCATGTGCAGATTTTTTTTATTTTAGCAACAGTTCACCCCTGATCATATTAGGGTATTTTTTGTAGATGAAATCATTTCTAACAACATAAATAAAAAAAAATGTGTATTCATTTTATTATTCATAATATGTTTAGAAAAGAAACACTACTAAATATATATATATATATATATATATATATATATATATATATATATATATATATATATATTCAAAAAGAATATTATAAATTTTTAATCTACGCAAATAATATTACAATTGGTGGAAGTAACATTTAAAATAGTTTAATACTTTTATCAAATATTGCCATACATATCAAATGCAAGCTTATTTGTTTGTACTCAAATGTAAAAATATTAATAAACATATGCTAAAGAACACTACCAAATGAACTAGAACTATTACCGAAAAAATAGTATATTTAAGGCCTATATTTAGTGTACATTAATTTTAGCACATGTTATAATTAATTAATTTACACTAAATGTTTTTGTTTTTGAAATTAAAAGAAGTGTTCAAATGTGGGTCTAAAATTTTTTTTTATAACCAATGCCAGTGCTAAAACAATTTACTTTCAGAATCATTCGCAGCGTGCACGTTTATAAATAATAAATTACATAGTCATCCATATTAACAAACGTTGTTTATTTATTACAGAAGACAGAAATTATTATCAATATAGTCTTGTATAGCCTTTTTAAATGGTGTAAATCATTAGTTACACCATTTAAAAAGATAAAAAGGAAAACTTTTTAATCTGTTATAAAAAATAATTGCAGTAGTAATTAAAACTAAAAAATGATTAACTAAACTAAACTTAATATAAATAAAGATATTATATTAAAAATTGTTTTATAAAACTATTAATTTAATTCGTGGTAGATGAATAAATCTTCTTTGCTTGGAAAATCTAAAACTAGTGAAAATATTATGATAATACTAAATACAATTACAACACTCATGTACTTTCAGTGTGTGTCAATTGGGAGTTGTTAAATATAGTTAGAAAAGCCCACAGAAGGTATTTCAAATATTACCAAATACGCAAATACCTTCTAGGAACGAAAAAGCCAAGTAGCTGAAACGTGTAAATGGAAAACATACCTTGAAACCGTTCCTCCTTTGGCAGCAAAGGCATCCTGCTAAACAGACGACCCCGCATATGGTCAGCAGGACAGCGATTAGACCAGTCAAGAACTGGGTATGACCATCTGTGAACAAACCACAATTATTAATAAAATTTGTAATGACAATGTAAACATATAAATTTCACCCATATAATTGATTTATTTTTATTTAAACATCGTTTATTATTGTACTAATAATATTCAAAAAGTAAGTAATTTGTTTTTGTTTTAAGTATTTACAGTCTTGTATACCGTAGGTCTCAGATGTTCACGTATCATAGGGAATTTACATGTAAAATTTGTATCGTTAATTTTATATCACTTAATACGGATTATTTAGATACATATTTTCTTTAGTTTGCTATGTTTTACTTAAAATATAAATTAAATATACTAGCAATTAATATCTTATAATAAATAATAGCTGTCATTAGAATAACCATCATATTATTAAATTAACTTATATTTTAAGTATAACTCAACAAAACAAAGAAAACATGTTTCTAAATAATACGCATTAAGTGATATAATAACTCTAACTTCATTTCGATTGTATTAACGCAATATATGAGATAAAAATTAACAATACAAATTTTACATATAAATTCCCTATGACACGTGATCATCTAAGACATACGGTATATTTATTTCCTTTGCTACAAGTAAAAAATCGATTTCGAAAACTACTGAAATAGCTTAGTTTCGACTCTGAAACTCTTTAAGTCAATGGCATGTTTCTATTTCATTTAATAGTTTATATCATATATTATACGAGGGTAGATTGAAAAGTTTCCGGAATGGGCGAGAGATGGCGTGCGTATCGTGAAATTGTTATGATGGTTGTTAAGGCTAACCTACTTTAGGTAAGCTGTCAAATGTTCAGACACGTGCGTCGTTCCGTTTTTGTTTACTAGGATATCTTGTGAAGTAAGTCAGGCACTTTTGCAAAAATGGATAAAAACGAATTTCGTGCAGTCATCAAACATTTCTGGATGGATGGAAAAAAGGCGACGGAGATACGAGATATTTTGCAGTTCATGGCACATCCACACCTTCATTTTCGACTATTAGTTTCTGGGTGAGCGAGTTCAAACGTGGCCGTACGAGCACCAAGAATGAACCACGCAGTGGACGTCCAAAAACGGCCACAAATGAAGAAATGGTCGACAAAGTCCATGATCTCGTGTTAGCCGATCGACGAGTGAAGTTGTGCGAAATAGTAGAGACCACGGGGATCTCATATGAACGTGTGCAAAATATCGTGCACGAACATTTGGGCATGAGGAAGCTGTCGGCGCGATGGGTGCCGCGTTTGCTGACTATGGACAACAAGCGAAATCGCGTGACCACTTCGAAAGAGTGTTTGGCCTTGTTAAAGCGTAATCCAACGGATTTTTTTCGCCGATTCGTGACCGTGGACAAAACATGGATACACCACTACACACCAGAAACCAAGCAGCAGTCGAAGCAGTGGATTTCTCCAGGCGAATCTGCTCCGAAGAAGGCAAAGACTGTCCCATCGGCTGGAAAGGTCATGGCTGCCGTTTTTTGGGATTCGCAAGGTGTGATACACATCGACTTTTTGCAGAAGGGAAGAACTATCACGGGACAATACTACAGCGATTTATTGGATCAATTCAACGGCATATTGAAGGAGAAACGGCCTCATTTGCAGCGGAAAAAAGTGTTCTTCCACCACGACAACGCGCCGGCCCTTCATCCCGAATCGCCAATGCTAAATTGGTTGAATTGGGCTACGAGATGGTGCCGCATCCCCTGTACTCTCCAGACCTGGTCCCGTGCGTACTTGGCTCGGAGGCAAGCGCTTTACGTCAAATGAGGAAGTCATCGACGCCACTAAAGCTTATTTTGCAGAGCCCCCGAAATCATATTTTTCTGAAGGCTTAAGAAAGTTGGAGCACCCCTGGGAATGTGTATCGCCCTGCAAGGGTACTATGTTGAAAAATAAAAAATAAACCTGTTTTCTTGCCCATTCCGGAAACTTTTCAATCTACCCTCGTATACATCGTTGGTTATAGACACTACTTCCTATTTAAATTAACTACACTCGACATTCAATTAATACTTTTTTAAGTCGAGCGGATAATTTTGTATTTACCAAATTTAACAACCTTTGGCAACCTTTGCCAATAAAGTGTATATCAGTAAAATCAATTGTTAATTAACGGATGGAGTACCAGTGTTCTTGTACATGTTTTTAAAAATGCATATTCTTTAAATAAATATTGATATCGAAGGTATATAATACAATTTATTTTTACTAATTAAGAAAATTACTCTTCGTAATCACAATCAGCTTTAAAAATTAAAGTGATGTTCACTGTAGGCATATTAGCGATGTGTACAGCATAATGAGCATATTGATTCAGATCAGCTTTTAAATATACAATACTTCAAAAATTCATTTATTAGGAAATAAAATGAAAACTAAGATGACACCTTGTCATTTCTAAAGTATCTTTTCCAGATAAGTTGGTTTATCCTGAATGGTACACAAACATTTGTTCAGAGGTATTCAGAAAACCTACCACCAAGAACGCATCTTTCTCCCAAGGACAATTCGAGCTCTCATACACCGGCTTAAAAAAGAGACTTTTTGAGAACTGAAAAATGTGATTTACATCCCTGATTTATGACAAAATTAAATAAATAATAAAATACCCCGATTGTGTCAAATGCAAATTTGTTTAGTTACGGAAGTTAAATATTGAATTGATTAGTAGTATTGTATCCCCGTTAAAATCCTTATTACCTATTATCCAATAACCACCTCTCATTTAATCGATAAGAGATGGAAAGTAAATGTAAATGCTGCGAAACTATATAATGATAGCAATTGTATTAAATGTTATGTGTGCAGAAGCACGTATAGCACAACTTGTGCAAAATTATCTAACACAGAATCAAAATTTTTACATCGGATTGAACAGACCACATACTTGCGCTTAAAGATATGGTGATAAAGCTGCAGTGCGATATTGCAGAAATGAAACAACCTGCGCAGTCTAACTCGAAAATAATTGATGAGGTTTTGTTTGAAATAAGAGAACAAAAACGCAGAGAATATAATGTAATTATTTCTAACTTACCTGAGAGCGCGACAAAGGAAGAAGACGCACAAAAAGCACCAAATGCTGTAAACAAAATTCAAGCTACCTCCATGCAATCTAACAGCATCAAAACATTTCGTCTTGGAGTGCAAAGGAATGATCAAAAACGAAGGCTGCTTAAAGTAGTATTTGATTCAGTGTTAAGGGCTCAAGATATTCTACAAAGGACCTGACGTCACGAGAAAACGCCGAACGAAAAAAGTCCTAGCTGAATTTATATCGCGAAAGAGTTCCGGACATGACGTATTTTTAAGATATAACAATGGCACACCTCACATAATCACTAGAGAAAACGTAGTACAGCCTAACAGCCAAATATAAATATTTACTATCAAAATGACCAGGGTCTTAATACCAAAACATTTACATTTTACAACAATATCTTAGCTTCCGATAATTTCGACATAATTATTTTAACAGAAACATGGGGTAATAATTCATTATTAAATACTGAATTATTCCCCCCGCTTTTTAATGTTTATCGCAGACATAGGTCATCAGGGCGTGGTGGTGGTGTCTTAAACGCGCTTAGAGAATGCATGAAGGCTTGAAATAGGTATAAGTATAACGGATTTAAATATTGAAATATTGTTCGTACGTACATATTTTTTTAACGTTTATTTAAACATAATTGTTGTTTATATACCACACCAAATACCATGTACGTCGTACAAAACATTATTATCTGTTCTGGAGTCACAATCACTTCTTGAAGGTGATTATATAATAGTTGGTGACTTTATCATATCAGGGTATCCAGATTGCACAAGTAAAAAATCGTTAATTTTGTCAAATTTCATTAATTTTCATGGTGCCAAACAATCAAATACATGTAAGAATAGTCACAACGTATTGTTGCGAATGTTAAATGCTCGATTGAACGCAGTGGGAAGATCACTTTTCCGGAAGATAATTACCATCTCTCGTTAAATGTTCCATATAAAATCTCACGTGGCATTCATGTTAAAACTTTATATCATATATAAACCTATTTATAACTTTAGAAAAACTAACGTTTTAATGTTGTATAAACTTATATCAGAGACAAGCTGGAAATCTGTTATTACTTTAGAAGATCTTAATGCTGCATGCTAATCATTTTACAAAATATTAAATAATTTCATAAACTTATGTGTTCCTATGAAAGTACAACGCAAAACAAAATTTCCGTCCTGCTACTGAACATTAACCATACAAAATATTAAACGTAAACAACATTATTATAATGTTTCGAAAAGACATAAAAATGTTTTTAATACTCGTCAATACTATGCATACAGAAAGCTTGTGAAAACTAATATTAAACACGACTTTAATAACTACATCGTTAGTATTGAGGCAGATAATAAAGAAAATCCCCAAAAACTGTGATCGTTTATTAACTCTCGCAGAGGTAGGACAAGAATTCCCGGACGGATGATAAAAGATGATGTAGAATTTGACCAACCGCAAGATATAACAAATGGTTTTGCAGAATATTTTTCTTCTGTATATCGTACATCCGGTAATTCGAATCCCAATTACGCGAACTCAAGAAATAATGAAATTTTGCTACAAACAATCTCTATAAATATTAAACAGTTTAATCTAGATGAGTTTCTTTTTGTTACTAAGTCACTAAAATAGAAAATAACAATGGGCCCTGATAATATGCCAGCCATGGTTGTCAGAGATTGCAGAAATGCATTGGCAACTCCTCTACTTCATTCTTACAACATGATGCTCAAATATAATACATTTTCAACTTGTTGGAAAACGTCAAAGGTAATACCAATCCACAAAGGTAATAATGTTATTAATAATTATAGGCCGATATCGCTAATTAGCAATTTTGCTAAAATATTTGAGATCATGTTGAATAAGGTACTATATGCTTATGTTGCTCAATATCTGTCTCCAAACCAGCATGGATTTATCAGTGGAAAATCAACTACCACAAATGTATGTACTTTCACCAATATTGTATCTCAAACCTTAGATAGGCGTTGCCAACTGGATGTCATCTATACTGATTTATCGAAAGCCTTTGATACGATACAACATAATTTACTAATACAGAAATTGCACATGTTTGGTTTAGGTGACTCTCTAATTCAGTTGTTAACGTGCTATCTAACAGGACAAACAAACTATGTGGAGTACGAAGGCTTTCGATCACATACATATATATCTAATAGCGGTGTTCCTAAAGGATCAAATTTGGGTCCTCCTGTTGTTTCTGTTATTTTTTAATGATGTTGTTAATAGTATCAACACTCAATGCTTAACACGTTTAACGCCGTGTCACCCATAAACGTCTGACGGCTATGTTTCCGCTGGGACCCCGTCACCCATAAACGGGTGAGACTTTTGTTCGTGTAACTAAAACAAGATTTTGGTACTAGTTTATAGTACTATTATTTATAATACAATTTGATGAATATTTGAGATAAAGTAATAATTTATTTAATATAATTTTACAAACAAACGAGAAAAACACTTTAACACGTTGAACGCCACTACAAAAGGATGGGTGACGGCTATGTTTCCGCTGGCGACCCATCATCCACAAGCGGGTGACACTTTTCTTCTTGTAATTAAAACAATGTTTTGCTGGTAGTTTATAGTATTATTATTTGTAATAACACTTATCGCATTTCCTACTTCGCCCTTTATGAGGCGCATTGTATACTTCTTCTAACCAATTTCAACTAAAAGAAAAAACTTACAAGGTTTCTTTAACTTTTATTCAACAAACTCAATTTACCCAATAATTTTTTGGGTTCCCAAAATTTCTCTTCTTTTCTCATACGCCTATATGCGTATAAGACGTTTTATAAAATAAACTATACAACAAATACTAAAATTATTTTTTAATTATTTCGGTAAGAACATTTTAGCAAAAACTTGCTCAAACACGATATCGTAGATTTGGGCCCTGGGAGAAACTTCACCGATTCACACTGGGCGTTCAACGTGTTAATGTACGCTGACGACTTAAAGTCTTAAATATAACAA
Organism: Ontholestes murinus; assembly: GCA_963969525.1. Taxonomy (NCBI): domain Eukaryota; kingdom Metazoa; phylum Arthropoda; class Insecta; order Coleoptera; family Staphylinidae; genus Ontholestes; species Ontholestes murinus. The sequence continues at coordinate 5,154,655 of OZ018398.1, read as the reverse complement.
ATGACTGCTCTGCATTACAAAATGATTTAACTAACTTCCTTAATTGGTGTCAACAAAATGGTTTACAACTAAACATAAGTAAATGCAAATTAATGACTTTTAGCAGAAAAAATACTAACACAGAATTTCCATATCTTATTAATAATATTCCCATAGACCGTGTTGAGCATTTTAAGGATTTAAGCGTATTATTTGATAATAAACTTAAATTTAACGACCACATAAAAATGATTACTAGTCATTCCTACAAGCTTTTGGGTATACTTACTTGGTTTATTTTTATATTTTATAGATATAATAAGTTTACTTTTTGTATCTGCTCTGCATTATTCTGTAGCGGCTGACTATTATTGTTGTAAATTTTCAGTTTGTCAAGTTGATTTAAAATATTTCACACTAATTTAAGTTATTGTATTACAATTACGCAATCTAAATTTACTTTAAATATACAATGTAATATTTAATTTATCCTGTAATTGGCCTTCTTGGCTGTTGGGTTATATATATAAATAAATAAATAAATTAGGCGGATCAATAGGAAGTTAAGCAGTGCAAAGTAATTTTATAAAATATCCTGTATACAGTGTGTCCCAATTTCGATGCTCACCATTTGTATCTCTGTTAGTAGAAGAGATAGAGCACCTTATTTTTTTCAATTTTAAGATATTAAAAAAAAAAACAAAATTTGCCAATTTTAATTTTCCTCAAAACTCGATAATGAATTTGAAATGGGATTTGTTATGAACACTGATTTTTGCAAAACATTCCATTTAACCGTTGCTCTATCTCTTCTAAAACAGAGATACCAATAGTGAGCATCAAAATTGGGACACATTGTATACATACATGATATCTTATAAAGATCTCACTTTAGACGCCACCTGACAGCATTTAGACACATATATGTCAAATTGTGTTGCTTCAAATCAAATATACACTACGCCCTATTTGTTATGCATTTGTATATCGCTACTCCCTTGATAAGGATAATTGAGGTAAAATTGTAGGAATACAATTACCCTCGTGGTAATTTAAACGTTGGCTTTTAAAATTTAAAAATGTGCATATTTTACTATGCTAATGAGAACGTTAATCTTTCGAGTATATTGGAAGTTGTAAAGTCAGCGTTCCAAAGGTGGCGTAGGATGGGTGGATCGATGCTGAAGTTTCTGGAGATCTATGGCTAAGTAGAATAGCGGGAGAAGGAGGTGATTTACTGGAATCTCGAGCGCCACTTTACTTCGCAATGTGCCGGATCCTGGTTAATCCTCGTCGCAATTTCCGGGATATTGTGAAAGTTTTCAGTGGAAAGTATGTAGTACACTGCTAAACAACATAAAGTGAGCTTTTTAGTAAGTGATTTTGTATCATTATAGTATATTTCAAAGTCGGAATTACTATTAAATAATAGATAACATAAAAATGATATCCTTGTAAAAATTCCTTGAAGTTATTTTATTTCTTATTAAATCATTTATAGCTAGACTATATAAAGCTAGTACAGTAAACATTATAGTAATTGCAGCTACCTCTTAAGGTATTAGATTTTTTATTATGATAAAAATGAGAAAAATTAAATAATGTAAATCAAGTTTTAGACCTTCACTTATCTATGGAAATAATAAAAAATAATAAAAAAATAGTACTTTCATATATTTCTCTTATCTGATACTAATATATAGAAACTGAGGACCTATTCCTATGTGCCATATGACAGTGATTCAATCACATTAATTAAGAAGCTATACGTTTCACGATTGCATTATCTGTTTTATTGAGAACAAAATCTAAAATATAACATTATTTTTTTTGTGTCAATAACATTGGATTTGAGGATTAACGCTCCCAGGAATTGACCGGAAAGGAGTGTCACGGGGCTTTTACGCCTATATCCTGTAATTGGGTTTTTGCATTTATAATGCTACTCTGTTTTGAAAAGGAAACAATTTTAATCCAGTGTTACGTTATTTCACCATTAGTATTATAACGAATATCCGCATACATCATTTTCTGGATTAATAAAATAATCAATAATTAATTTACAATTTTAACATTAATGTGGTCATAAAACTTTTACTTTTTTTAATATTAGTTCAAATCAGATTTTTTTCTTAATTTCTTGTTGCACAAACTAAATCGATTGTTTACCTTTAATAAATGTTATACAGCAGTCAAAGATAATTTCAAGTTCAATCCAATTAAAAAATACGACATTCTAGGAACCTGATATTTATACGATATATTCCATTTATTAGCCTTGATCCAACCATTTACAAATAAACGTACCTAGGCATACTTCCACTAGGAAATAAAGCCAATTATTTACTCACATCCAATTGAATCTATTGAGGGTAAACGCAGTAATTTCATTATACATTCGTAGCATGCACCAATGGGCCATTATAAAAATCGTATTGTATGTTATTAATGAAACAATCACTTTCCATCTATAGAGCGTACAACTTGTAACCGTAATTCAATGCAGGACTTTATATGTAAATAACTTAATTCAAATGTTCAACCTTATGTGGGTAGCGGTAGAAGATATAAAATAATTAATTATATATTTATATTTTAGGCAAGGCACATTAATGACATATAATGAACAAATCATGACTCACTAAATAATTGTAATAAAATAATAATAATAATAAACATTGTTATTGTTTATTTATGATATAAACACTAATTAAGACTCTTTTTACCACTTCAATTTTAAAACATATTAAGTGTTACAATTTAGTGTTTAAAAAATCATTTAAATTCCTTTAAATGTACAATCATCACTAAATATAGATAATGTATATAGTATATACATGTATGCGACACGTGTTAATAGTAATTGCATAAATTGCCCTAAATTATAAACTTTATTTGGTATCTTCTTGAGGAAAACACCTTGTTGAGGGGCAAATAGGTAGGAATAGGTATTTTGGGTTATAACTGGAGGAGTTTGAACAAAAAAAATTATCAATTGGGTTAAGAGATGGAGTTGGATTGTTAAAAAATTACACCCGACAGGAAACCTCGAAGTCTTACTGAGTCGAAGGCTTCGTGGATATCTAGGTAGACTATGGCCAATTTCTGATTTTTGAAGTGTTTTGCTCAAATGTGCCCCTGGAAACAAAATTGATATAGAGGGATGTGGTAAGCGATATGGAGCAAAAGTTAAGTTGTTGGGATGGTTTTGAATAACATTTACAAGAGTAATATGGCGATAGCTAGACTAGTGCATCTGGTCCTGATTTTGGTTTACATGTGATTATACACTGCTTCCTTTCCTGTAATATAATTTAGAATTGGTAAATAAAGAACCGTTCATTTTGTTGCCATTTTATTATCACTTGAATTATTACAAATGAATAAATCAAATTAATAACTATACAAACATGTTGGCAAATGATTTAATGAGTTATAAACTATAACAAATTATAAATAAGACATTTCTCATAGTGCTGTGGGTAGCATGTACATATTATCATTAAATTTGTTTCGAGAGTGAAAATAAATACTGGAAGAAATTTTTAAACAAAGCGATTGAATTATCTCTTTATTAAATTTCATTTAATACAAGTGAAACGATATGTTTCAATTGTTAATTGGTGTATAATTGGAGTAAATAGTAATTACCCAGCTGATAGTAATCTACATTTACAAATCGAGTTACAAATGTTGCATGTTTATCGCGGTAAAAGTGCACCGAAGCTAGTGAACTAAAATAATGATCATCTATCCATGCATTTCCGGATGCACTCGGTAAACACACGTGTGTATAATATCCACGTAAAAAAACATATTTGTGGAGCTGAAGACCCGTCTACTTTCCACACGTGTGCCCCCTTATTTGAATTCGCATGTAAGGAAGGGCAAGGATGCGTGACTAATGTTTCCCCGAGGATCATATTAAATGTATGTTACTAGATACAAATTAAAACAGTTGTGGTTGTTTCATACATGTCGACGAATACCAAAGTTTAATTCAGAATGTTATATAGAGTTTGAAGTCCCTTTCAGAATAATTATTCATTTAGAAGCTTTTTACTTTGCACGTATTTATTCATACAGGGCGAGTCTCTAACTTGGAATAAATTCAGTAAATCATAGAAAGTTTATTTTTTAAAAATGTGCTCGGATAGGTCGATTAGTATTTTAGATTGCGCTCTTTTTGATGCAATAAAATTTTATAAAGAGGGTCCCAAATATGAGATAAGACGGCATCGGCTATTTTTTAAAGACAACCCTATTGTTTTATCATTATTTTTAAAGAGTTAGATATGTGTGCCAAATTTCAAATTTTTATTTCCTGTCATTTGCAAGATATTTAACAAATATTATCAAATTTTAAAATTTAATTCAACTTAATAGCCTTTTTTTAATAAATGCTCAAAATGTTGTTCATTTTCTTTCTAACTGACAATACCATAAACGGAGCTAAAACTCGTTTAGAATATTTTTAATTACTTCGGGGAAATTAGCCTAAACTCATGTCTTATTAGTTCTTTCAACTCCTCAATATTTGCTGGTTTGGTCTTAAAAACTTTGCTTTTCAAGAACCCCCATAAGAAAAGTCTATAGGTGTTGAATCCGGAGACCTGGGTGGCCATTCAACTGGTCCTCATCTGCAAATCCATCTTCGTGGAAATACATTATCCAGGTACTCACGGACATGCTTTGCAAAATGGGGAGGCGCACCGTCCTGACGAAAACGAAGCTTCTACACGGCAAGGAAACAAAAGCCAAACTCGGAATTAGCTCTTCCTCCAATAATTGTAAATATCCCTCTCCATTGAGATTGTTTGGGAAGAAAGTTGGTCCTATAACTCGATCACCAACAATCCCTGCCCAAACTTTAACTTTTTCTGTATTATGAGTGTGGCATTCCCTCATTCAGTGTGGGTTCTTGTCTGCCCAATAACGGCAATTTTGACGATTTACCTCACTCTTTAACATAAACGTTGATTCATCAGAAAACAAGATGGGTTCTATGTTTAGAACATTTCTATCTAATGCATCCATATTTTTTCTCAAAACTTTCATTTTATAAGGATGGAATTTTTGCGCTCTGAGGATTCTTGGAACTGAAGACTGGCTAATTTTGAGTTCCTTAGCCATCTGCCTAGAGGAGCCATGATGATTTTCCTGAACAGAGGGTTCATCAATTTTGACATCTTCACTGAGCGCATTCTGACGATGATGATTATTATATAGATAAGAATTATTGGCAAACACACATTAAATATGTAATATCATATACCGAAACAACTGGGAATTGTAGAGATTATCTTTGTAGGAGTTTTTAAAAGGACTAAAAATATAATTAAAAATCAAGGTCATATTTATAAAATAGAGGATAGGCGAGAAGAAATAAAAAAAAACTTAAAACAAAGTTACGGGATATTAAGATGTCTTTGGCAAACAAAACCTATCTAAACTGCAAGAAATGGTGAAAATACGTCATCTGTGCAAATAAGTGCGTCAACAACAAACTGATAAGCATCAAATACCAAGAAGAACAGTAAACATACCATATTTGTCACATCAAGCTCATACTATTTTTGTGAATGGATATATCGAAATTTGAACCAACTATTATTAGATACAGTTGTTTAGATACAGGTGATTTTATTGAAACCACAATATGTTCGATCAATTACTACGATTATGAACTCAAACATGAGTATTTTCAATTATTAACGGCAATAACAAATTTACAATTTCCCGAGCCAACGTATTATTTTAGAACAAACTCATAGTAACATAAATGATTAATTGTTGTTTGTAATGAACATTATACTTACCAAAGGGTACTCAAGTCCGAGTAACCCAACCATAGGAAATGTTACTTACAGAAGAAGAAGTGAATTGATTATTAATAGTGATTTAAAGAAAAGCTCGGATAAAAGGGGCATTGGGAACTTTGAACGAGGAATAGCAGCGAATAGGCAAAACCCTTACTAACACTGAAAAGACAGCTTCGCTTTTGAATGCTACTTGAAAAATTAGTTAATTTGAAAGTCTTTTAAAAATATTTGTTATCTTGTACGGTTTTGCCACAAAACATCTAATATTACAGATTATTAAAAATACATTTTTATTACAGTAAAATTCATTACCAAAACTCTTTTGAGAATTATTTGTTATATGTTGCTTGTATTATAATTTTGCCAAGGAAATTGTTTGGAAAGTGTTAGATGTTATTATCAATTATTCTGCTAACTGATTTTATTCAATTTCGTTTAATAAAATAAGTAGATCCACTCATTAATAAGTAAATATTATCGATACCAAATAACATTTTAATATATTTACCTATTGTATTACATAAGGCCAAAGGTATGTATTTTATATAATAAAAGTCCAATTAAAAATACAAAGTGTTATCGGTTTTGATAAAATAGTATCTTTAATTGGACAACTTAGTATCGAACTATGCAGCAATAAATAACTGTGTTGTGGAAATTTCCTACTCGAATAAATTACAATCGATAATTAACTAAGGTTTAGAACAAAATAATTTGTGGTTTGCGTTGAATGCATGCAACATTACCCAGGCACTATATTTATAATAGTAACAGTTAAACTTCGCCATTAAATGAATTGAATCATCGATGTGAATTTATCTGATTGAGGCATTTTGATTGAACAATATAGAGGTTAATTAAACGTTTATATTTAGCTCATTATTAAGTGTCAATTCAGACATCGATTTGTGTTCAGGGCTATATGAGATTGATTTTCTGTTAAAAAGGTGTGCTGGTATTTCTAAATAACACGTAGTATACAGTGTGAATAAAGACCTCAAAGTACCAACGAAAAATACATTTTATCTATGGATATATTTACACAAACAAATACACTTTTAAACACGATACTGTCACGAGACGCGTGGGGAGAGGGGATGCGTCATGGACGTGCCGACTGGATCGAAATAAAAAAAAACAAGTGTCAGATATAAGTGTCAGATAGAAATGTCAGATGTAAATACGTGCTGGTAATATTAATTGACTTCAATAAATCATTTGCAATTATTTACACACCCGTATAACGTGCAAAAACGTTACATTGGTGTCAGGTGTGGGGTGTGAAAAATTGCAAACAAAATGGCGAAGTGCGTTACAATAACGGACCTAAAAGTGGCTGAATTAAAAGTGCAACTGGAAGAACGGGATTTGGATACGAGCGGCAAGAAGAGTGTGCTACAACAGAGACTTAAGGAAGCGCTGCAAGAAGAAGGCCATGATCTAGACACATTTTTATTTGATATCGGAGGCGACACAGCATCAATTATGGAGCAATTGAGGCAAAATTCCGATAAAATGAAACAAGAAATGCTGGAAATTTCTAGGAATATGGAAGAAAAATTAACGGAAATAAAAAGAAATTTCGGAGGAATTGAATTAAATGACATAAAAAATGATCCTGTCCACTCGATAAAAATAAATCCACCAAATTTTGATGGCCAAACTTCTTGGAATAATTTCCTTAGACAATTTGAGGCCGCAGCATCAGCCAATGGATGGAACGCAACAGAGAAGGCTACAGCTTTAATTCTAACACTGCGTGGGGATGCAACAAATGTCTTGCAGAGAGTGTCCCAGGGTGAGATGAATTACGACCAATTAATCAAGCATCTGGAAATAAGGTATGGTCAAACACACCTTGAACACGTGTACCATTCACAACTTAAAAATCGCTGCCAGAAATCTGATGAGAGTTTGCAAGAATTTGAAGAAGATATAGCTCGATTAACACGACTGGCGTATCCTGGTGCAACAGAGAACATCTTGGAAACATTAGCTGTGCAGGCATTTGTCTGTCTCGTGCGCTCGAGATAGATGCAGCGAAAAGTACAGTTAGGAGTCAAGGCCGTGTTCGGAAAATGGAAGATTCACGAGAAGGATTGGATGATCTTAGAAAAATGATACAAGATATCATCAAGGAATCGTTAGCAAACAGGAAGAAAGTGGAATGCTGGAAATGTGGAAAACACGGTCATATACAACATCGGTGCAGAGAAAGATCAAATAATCGCACCAATGAAAAGTCGGAAAACTAGAACAAGCCGACCTCAGGGGGTGTCCGTCGGCTAAAAAACATCAAGCCCCTAGAAAAACTGCAAAAGTAGCATACTTGTCACACCACGTCGATACGGTTTTTGTGGATGGAAACATTGATGGAAAGTCTTGTCGACTGCTACTAGACACGGGTGCTACTAGGACAATTATAAGACCTGTTATTGTGTCAAAACCGCAAAATGTACGACCAACGACCTGGAAATTACGTACAGCAACAGGAGAACCTGCTAATATTCATGGTGAAATAAAATCCATGATTACCATAGGGAACACATCATTCCAACACCAACTCATAGTATTGAAGACGAATTAATTCTCGGTATGGACATCATGAATACTAGAGGCTTCCTGTTGGATCTTAAGAATGGAATCCTAAAAGTTAATGGAGAGGAGGTGGTACTCCACAGACGGAATATTGGTAGAGTCCGGGTAACCCTTCCAACGGAAACATCAGTTCCGGAGAGAAGTGAGGTAATTATTGAGGACCAATTGGAAGAAGCATCCCATCACAAAAACATTATAATCTTTTAACCTATCGTTGATGACGATAAACTGGGACGAGGAGTAGCAATAGGAAAAACACTCGTTTGCACCGATAACAATGTATTAGTTATAATAATGAATACTAACTATTACTCTGTTCATTTGAGGAAGAGAGTGCTGCTAGGGCATTGTTCTACTGCTTCATCGATATTGCGGAAAACCACAGCAGAGAATAAAAACAATGAAATAAGTTATCCGGAACTAGAAAAGTTGATTTCCCTTTCGACCCAAGATTGTAATCCAACTAAAACAGAAAAAGTAAAAAAGTTGATCATGGAATATCAGGACGTATTTGATATTGAACAAAAAGGAAGAACCAATATCGTTCAACATAAAATTAATACCGAAAATTCTCGACCGATTAGACAGACAGCCAGAAGACTGCCACTGGCGAAGCGGGAGGAAGCTGATAGGATTGTGCAGGACATGGGGAGCGAGGGCATTATAGAACCATCTAGTAGTCCGTGGGCCTCGCCAGTGGTATTGGTAAAGAAGAAGGACGAAACTCGCTTCTGTGTTGACTATCGTCAACTAAATAATGTGACCAAAAAGGACAGTTATCCTTTACCCCGAATTGACGACACATTGGATACCTTGGCTGGATCTACTATTTTCTCCACACTGGATCTTAAAAGCGGATATTGGCAAGTTGAAGTAGCTCCCGAGGACAGAGAAAAAACAGCATTTACAGTAGGCAATGGATTATGGCAATTCAATGTTATGCCATTTGGACTATGTAATGCACCCGCGACGTTCGAGAGACTAATGGAGACGGTACTAACAGGACTATCTTGGAAAACATGTTTGGTTTACCTCGACGATATAATTGTAATGGGAAAATCCTTCGAAGACCACATGAAGAACTTAGAAGAGGTGTTCCGACGATTAAGGGATTCTAGACTGAAACTCAGCCCGAAGAAGTGTCACCTTTTCAAGAAAGAGGTGCAGTACCTAGGACACATTGTTTCAAGCCAAGGTATTGCAGTCGACGGCCAAAAGATCTCAACGGTGAGGAAATGGCCAGTTCCAAAGGATTTACACCAACTCCGAAGTTTTCTTGGATTATGCACGTATTACCGTCGTTACGTTGCGGGATTTTCAAATATCGCTAAACCATTAACCCGCCTCACTGAAGGAAAACAACAGTTTTTCTGGAACGGGGAATGTCAGGAGGCGTTCCAAAAACTGAAAAACGCACTTATCAGCGCACCAGTTCTAAGTTATCCGTTGTCAGAGGGAAGGTTCTTGTTGGATACCGATGCAAGCAATGTAGGAATTGGAGCTGTTTTATCACAAATAGAGGATGGGCAGGAAAAAGTGATCAGCTATTTTAGCAAGACTTTATCCAAGCTGGAGCGGAACTACTGCGTAATGAGAAAAGAGTTGCTTGCAGTAGACAAATCAGTAGAACACTTCTATAAATATTTATATGGAAGGAAATTCTTATTGAGAACCGATCATGCTGCTCTTAAATGGCTTCTTCAGTTCAAGAATCCGGAAGGACAAGTCGCAAGATGGTTGGAAAGACTTCAGGAGTTTGACTTTGACACTGAACACAGAGCTGGAGCGATCCACAGGAATGCAGATGCTTTGTCGCGAAGGCCATGCCCAGAAAATTGCAAGCACTGTAACAACGCAGAATCAAAGGAAAGTCAAGTACTCCGAACAGCTGTAGAAAGCGATTAATGGAATTTAAAAGAAATCCGGCAGGATCAAGACGACGACCTTGTTCTAAAGCCCTTGATGACATGGAAGGAAAGTGGAACCAGGCCAACATGGGATGAAGTCTCCAAATATTCGCCTGAATTGAAGTCATACTGGGCTCAGTGGGATTCTATTGTACTGGACAAGGGACTGCTTAAACGCATATTCAAAGATTCAGAAGGCCGCGAAGAACGAAGGCAGATTATAATTCCAAAAAGTAGAATACCTGAAGTGATGAAAGAGATTCATAGTGGATCTTTCAGTGGACACCTGGGTATGTCAAAGACTTTAAACAAACTTCGGGAGAGATTCTACTGGGTTAACTGTAAGGTAGACGTCAGGGAATGGTGCAAGAAATGTGTGATTTGTGCAGCAAGTAACGGTCCACAACGACGAAGGAAAGCACCTATGGGTCAGTACAACGTTGGTAGTCCTTTTGAGCGAATCGCAATTGATGTCGCTGGGCCATTCCCCGAGTCTCACCAAGGAAATAAATACATCGTGGTGGTAATGGATTACTTCAGTAAATGGGTGGATGCCTATGCGTTACCAAATCAAGAGGCTTCTACAATAGCGGAAGTACTAATTAATGAGTGGATATGTCGTTTCGGCGTTCCCTTAGAACTACATTCTGACCAAGGAAGAAATTTCGAATCGAATCTTTTTCAAGAGGTATGCAAAATCCTTAAGATTCATAAGACAAGGACAACAGCTCTGCATCCACAATCAGATGGTATGGTGGAACGAATGAATAGGACCATCAATCGCTATTTGTCAAAAGTAGTCTTTGACCATCAAAGAGACTGGGACCAACATCTCCATCTTTTCTTGCTGGCATATCGATCGGCTGTACACGAAACAACCGGGCAGACTCCAGCGAGCATCGTCATGGGACAAGAGCTACGACTTCCATGTGATTTAAAGTTCGGCTGCCCTCCGGGAGAAGATTTGGCAGGGGAAGACTATGTGAGCGACCTGAGACGAAAAATGGATGAAATCCATAATCATGTGCGATCCAACATCCAACGTGCTAGCGACCGAATGAAAGAGAATTATGACCTAAAAACGGATCACAGTGGTTATAAAGATGGAGATATGGTGTGGTTATTTAACCCACAAAGACGCCGAGGTCTCTCCCCAAAATTGCAAACATCATGGGATGGACCATACCAGATAATAGAGAAAATCAACGACATCTTATACAGGATTCAAAAACCACCCCGGGGAAAACCAAGAGTTGTCCATTTCAATCGTCTGACCCCTTATGCTGGCGAAGAAGATAGCGCAGCGATTCGTGCGGTGGTTGAACAAAGCGACGAGAAAGCATTTGAAGACTTCATGGTTCAGCACTCTGATGGACGTAAGAGTCATTTTGATGTAACGAGAGAAGAACAACGAGATCTATTCCAAGTACCTTCGGACTATTGTCTTGCCCATTGTGTGGCCCAGGATTTGAAGATGTCACGAGGAATTGCTAGCGTCTTCAGGAAGAAATTTGGAAGGTAGGAGGAACTACGCACTCAATGTCCTAAAGTCGGAAGCATAGTCCATCTAGATGTTAGTAGCCACCTACCGAAAAGGATCATTTACTATCTGGTAACGAAGAAGTACTCCCATCAGAAGCCAACCTACAGGGATGTATGGCTATCATTAAATGAGTTGAGGGATTCACTTCTACGTGAGGGTATCAAGAAATTGGCAATACCGAAACTAGCTTGTGGGTTGGACCAATTGGACTGGAGAACAATCAGAAGGATGGTGGAAGTTCTTTTTGCCAATTCTGGGATCGAGATTTTGGTATGCTGTTATAATTCCAGTGGTATACGACATGAGAAACCCATAGACTGCTATTTCTTTCGAACGTCAAAATGTACAAAGGGGTCCCAGTGCAGGTATCGTCATAAGGTGCCGGAGGACTCATTTCGGGACGAAACATGCTTAGGGAGGGGGCAGTGTCACGAGACGCGTGGGGAGAGGGGATGCGTCATGGACGTGCCGACTGGATCGAAATAAAAAAACAAGTGTCAGATATAAGTGTCAGATAGAAATGTCAGACGTAAATACGTGCTGGTAATATTAATTGACTTCAATAAATCATTTGCAATTATTTACACACCCGTATAACGTGCAAAAACGTTACAATACAATATTTAAATTGGTAGTGGCATTAGAAAAATTTTGATTAAAGATATAGATATATAACTGAATAAATAAATGTTTGTTTATCTAACTAAAGAATATTTAATTATATCGTATCTGTTTTCAGTATTATTTTCTCAGTTTTCTTAGAGAAAAATACTGCATATTAAACTCGGTCAGAGTTATCGACTTGCTTAACTGGCTAGGTGAAAAAAGAATTAAATTTTAACTATATAAGAACAGAACAGAACAAAATAAATAATTTAAAAAAGATAAATATTTCAATATGTATTTTTTTAACTCCTTGTATTTCTCTTGAATGACTTTCTTATTTATCACTTGGTGAAACATTTGAAACTATTATTGATGAAGTATTAAATTAAATTGCACTTGGTTTGTTTAACAATTTTTCTCTATTTACTCGATTAGTTTTGCTTTTTAGGGCATTATCAAAAGAGACTTATAAAAGAAACTGAAAACTTTATAAATAATCAGGTAACAAGGGATTACTCCCTTCAGTATTAGTTTTTTAAGGTAATACATATATGTATTTAATTGTATACAGGGTGACTGACGAAAAACCTTTGGTGCTGTATCTCGCTTATTTTTGATCCGATTTGAATAAATAAAACATCAAATTAAATGATTTTAAAAGACTTTAATATGAATTGTACTGGTATTTTTTCTTGCATCCCGTTTTTGGCAAAAGACGATCAACTTTTTTTTTCAAATTGCACTGTATATATATTTCGTACTGATCCGCAAAGAGATTTTTTTCTGAATCTAAATTTGTAACCGATTTTATCCATTCATCAAACCAAAGTCGAGAAATTGAGGATTAAAAAAAAAATTAAAAATCAAATACCCATAGTAAACAATATACAGAGCCTATTCCAAATGTCAAAAGTGACAGTGTCAGTCATTGGTACAATACTGCAATGATTTTTAATAATTTCATAATAAAAATGTTGCAAGATTTCAAAAACTGAAAAACGATTTGTGTAGAAGCACAAAATTCTAGTACAGTGTTTGAAATATTGTAACATTTTAATTATGAAATAATTAAAAATCATTGCAGTATTGTATCAATGGCTGTCACTCTGATAAACCAGCGTCCTATCCTTAAAAAACTACTATTCTTTGTTAATTTATCATTATATTATTCTTTACAATTATCTGTTAGTAGATAGTATGATATTACTTCTATTTATTGTCTAAATCTTGAGATTTTTATTAATTTTGTTCAATTATTTAATTTTGTATAACTATAATAAGAATTTTTTGTAATTACTTGTGGAATAATTCACAAAAGTGAACTCCGCCCTTCTACAAGCAGTCAAAATTAGTTGTATTGTATATTTTGCTTATATCTATTGTTTGTACAATTATGTTTTTTTTATGTAATGCATGAGAGATAAAGGTTAAATACAATACAATAGAATACAAAGAATACGCAGAAAAACAATAACACCCATTTCTGGTGTACGTAGTTTTAAATAAGAAATCGTAAGTAATCGCTTATGCTCAAATAAACCACCATTCATAATTTATTATTATTCACGATAATTGAGTTTTTGAGTTTATTTATTGGAATTCATTTTGATTGTTACAAAATCATGATTGAATATAATTCAAAAATTTGTTTACATTACTTTCAAAATAAAAACACTTAAGACATTGTTTTTTTTCAGTTATTGTATAAGTTGAGGACATTTTATTTCTTCAAGAGATAAACTCATTACTATGTCAAAAATGACAGTTCAAATTATAAACTTTTGCTTAAATCATGGAAAATGTGATGTTCGTAAAATTTTAACTTTAATTCTTTATTTTCGTTCCTCAAAAAAATTTTGAAGAAAAAAATTGTCTGACTGTAGTATTTTTAATTCTAAATAATTTTGGCCTCTTATGTTTTTGTTCCAAAATAATTAGTGGAGCAGGAATTTGCAGGAATTGTGTGAAACATTACATTAAATAACATTATTTATTTAACACATAGAATTAAACCACGATCACACTTTTTATTCGAGGCTATGTTGACTAACATCGTATTACACATAAAGTATCAAGTACACTGCATTAGTATTTATAGGACAGCAAAAACCTGAGACATGCATTAGATTACGTGTAATGTTTTGACGCCTCATACAAAGCGTTCCAACAAATGAATCATCCACATCTAATTTAACATCCGCCATTACGCAAAGATTCGCGGTCGGATTTCGCCATTAATGAGTGATGTTTTATTGTGTCTGTAGCACTTAATTTCGACCGACACCTTTGGACCTTGTCCAACATATTATTCTAGTAAAACGTTGCGGATTATTACCACGAAGACTCTCGCGGCATGATTTTTTTATTCGGTGCGTGAGGAAAGGAGCTATTTTTCTTGCGCCAGCATTGAGTTCATTAAACGCTGAAGGTAGCGAATTAAGAGCTAACGGTCCCAGTCTCGGAAACTTAAATGGGGACATAACTCATTCATCCATTGTTGGAAAAGATGCGGTCGAGGCAGTTCGGCTCGTAATTCTTGGATTCATTGTTTTTGTGCCTTCGGAGAAGGATGAGAGTAGCAGCGGGTTATTGATTTTATGCGATCAGTGGGAACTTCTTCTATATCGTAGATGTTCGGTACTGTAGATAAAAAAGGAGCTTGGGTTATTAAATAACGAATTGTAGGCAGTGTTTTTCATGCAGACTGGAGAAAAGTTAATTAGATGCAACAGCTGTGTCTCTAGGATCGAGAACACAACAAAAAAATACGAGCTGAGAAAACACTCTAAAACGAAAAGTTTTTTATAAACACTTGCTTTATAACGACCAGAGATTAAATTAAAAATTAAAATAGTAAAAATAAATGAATTAATTTCACAATCAAAAATGAAATAATATCTTTAAAAATAATATACTGAGTATACGTTCTCTTTATGGAACGAGTTAACTAGGACAACATATTGCGGTAACAATATATTAATGACTTGTACCGAGCTTATAAATCATACTGCTGTTTTCACACAGAAGTTTGAAACTAATAAACATTAGTTACAATGATAAACGTTACGTAAAGTAAAGCATTTGGCGAATTTCTCTATATAAAAATATTTATTTCCTTTGTAATTCAGAGAATGCTAAATGTCTATTGTTTTAATATTAAATCATCTAACTCATTTTATGTTTCTATTTATTATAATATTTCTATAACCACATTAATTGATATAATTATCATAAGAACAATAAGAAAACCTTCTATTAGACCTTAGTAACTAATGTATTTTACGTTCGTGTCATATCATATTCGGTTTCCATAAATACCACAATAACCTTGGTAATACTGCCCACAAGTGATAAAAACCAGGAAAATGTAGCGTGTAATGGATCGATTTTATACAAATACTATATGACTCACCATTAAATACGTAATCACTTGTAATAATATAGGAAAATTAATATAATCTGTATTACAGAATTTGTGTAAAATTATTTAAAACCCAAGCCTTATACCCTAAAACAGTTTATTATTTAAATACATGCGAAATTTCATGAAACTTTTATAGAATATAGAGTGAGAGAAATATAAAACTGTCGTGTTTTTTCTAATTATTAATATAAAACTAACTATATTTGTAAATAATAAAAGTAATACTTAAAAGTATTCATAAACACATATTAATATTTAATTTATTATAATACAATAAAATATTAAACTATTGTGCTTTGATTCACTTACAGTTAATAGTGATTTATAGTTAAAGAGTCAAAAAAACATTATTGGGGATCATTTTTTACATTGTAAAAATATTAGTAAATAATTATATTTCGAAAAATAAGAACAATACTAGATTATTCTCGAACCGGTCTAGGAACAAAACCTTTTTGCATTAAATTAAAATGTGTACAGTACTTATATACATGTTACAAATTGCACCAACAAGAACAAAAGAATTAAACCAAATAATAATAATAATAATAATATTAATATTATTTCTTTATTGTCCAACAGATAAACTACAAGAGGACATTATTAAGTACATTATACTATTAAAAATCGTAACTTTTTCTTTCCAACACATTCTCATCTAAGTAAGGTCTACTTCAAGGTTCTGTCCTATCCCCCATCCTATATAATATCTTGAGCCACGATATCCTAACCCATAATATATTAATAAATCCGCCTGCCCTCTCCTTTATGCCGACGATACTACCTTACATTGTACAAAGCTCTCAGCAACCTAGAGGGCACCATAGGCAGTATACAGATCTGGTTTGCGAAATGTCGTATTTTTATCAATCCCAACGAGTCTCAATTACTATTTTCTTCTCATTGACTTAGAGAACCACTCAATATCAATACATGTCTAAAATATGCTACCCTCCGCCACCTACAAATATCTAGGTATGTTATTTGACAACAAACTAACTTTTAAAAATCACTTCACTTGACTTAACTCTTTAAGACACAAACGATTTAAGAAAATAAAAACCCTAGTTAGACTGATTTTTTTTTACTTTTGTATTTTTTGTCAGGTTAATTATTGATAATGAACACTTCGTGTTTTAATGTACATATATAATTTAAAATAAATACAATGAAGAAATGGATATTTAAATTTTAATATTAATATATGAATTAACGACAGCAAATACTTAAGGAGGGACAAACAACTGAAATATTATCTCCATTTATATAATTTCTATACGAGGGTTGCTATTTATGTATTGAGAACTGGCAACACTGGTACTGTTAGGTGAAATCTGACATTGACATTTTTGACCTTATATGAACTCGGAAATATTGACGTGTAAGCACAATTTCTGTTGTTTACAATTTAAATATTTCATCTCGGCCAAAAGATTAAATCGCGAAAATTTTCGAGCTATAACTTTCGACGTGATCTAACTCAAGAATAGTGTATCAATAAACTGAATTCAACCTTTGGCGATGAAGCACCATCTACAGCAATGTTTCCCAACCTTTTTTGTGACATGTCCCATTTTGTTATATTCAGGCGATCCACACTCAGCTAAATATGAAGACGGAAGCGGTAACAATAGTTTTCTTGCAGATTTGGTTAAATTCCTTTTATATTAAATATTATTAATTAATATTAATTATTATATATTAAATAGAGCTCTTCGTGATACTGCATCTTTGATATATCAGACAAATCCACTAACAAAGGCTGCATCTATGTTGAAAAATAAATTTGTTTTAAATCAGCTGGTAGAATTTTCAGATGATCAACAATAACAATTATAGTGGTAGCATTTACTTAAAATTTTTGGAACCAATGAAACTATTCAGTTTTCACAAATAAAAAACTATTTAACTTTGTTTGTATAACACGGACTTTATTTAGTAACTATAGTTTTCGACAAACAAAGTTAAAAAGTTTTTTATTTGTGAAGAATTATGTCCACCGTTAACAGTTTTCTATTCAGTTTTTGTTGTTAATACATTTCTGACATAACTCAATAATGATAATAAAACCAAATATCTTCGCTTTTGCATCGATTAGAGTTATATTTGTTCCTTGAAGTTGCTTATTTAATATATTTAGTTTTTCAAAGATATTGGCTAAATAACTCACACATGCTTTACATTCGACTGACTCACATTCGGCATTAGCTTTCATAGCATTGATATACTTTATTATTTAATGTAGTACTTCGTTTAGAACAGGCGAGATTTTTTTAGCTACCGAGTTTTCCTTATGAATAACATAATGCACAAGACTCATTTCTGGATTCTTTCATAAATTTTGAGCAGCCAATTTTCTTGCCCATCATATTAAGAGCACCATCTGCAGCACAAGATGTTATATTTTTCGTTGGTATATTATTGACATCTACGTTTTTCAGCTAATTATATATATTTTTGGAGGTAGTGGTGTTTACAACATTTCTTCAGCAAAATGCCCTTTATCAATATATCTTACGTAAGTTATCAATACTGCCTCACTGTCTCTTAAAGTTGATCCATTTGTACTGAGAATTTTCTTGTTTTCAGCTTTTCAACAAATTGTTTTTCAATATCTTCACTCATTTCGTCTCTTCTTCTGCTAACAGTATTGTTACTGAGTGCATACCGTCTGCCGCAGGGAGGTTAACTTGATATTTTGGTCTTGTTAACCGAATTTATAATATTTATTGGTCGCAATTAATTAAGAATTTGCTTTCTTCGAATTGCCCCCCTTAACAACTAAATTGCCACCCTGTGGGGCGTAGGCCCCACGTTGGGAAAAACCGATCTACAGCCACTGTATATCACTGGTGTACTAAATTCAAATGTGGACGTAGTTCGTAGTTCTGTGCGAAAACAAATTGAAGAAGATCGCGTGTCACATGAGGAAATCGAGATATGTTTAACATTAGTATAACCAGCATACATAAGATTTTGCACGAACATTTGGATGTTCGGAAGTTGTGTACGCGTTGGATTCCACATTTGTTGATGCTCCAAAAAATGTCCGTGTTGATTGTTGTCATAAAATGATTTGAAAATATAACTGTGGTTATACATATATAATATACCATATACAACATGCGTATAAGCTAGAAAGAAAAGACCAATTGACAGTTTGGGTGTTTCAATGTGAAGCAAAGCCAACAAAAATTGTTCGTTCTCGAAGCTTTAATAAGCTATGGTGGCGTTTTTCTTCACGAAAACCGGTCATGTGGCAACTGTGGCTTTCGAAAATCAAAGACCATTTGTTTGATGATTCATTTTGCATCACGACAATGCAATCTCACACACATCAGAAGCAACAAACGAGTATTTGGACAGACAAAAGATCGGTCATCCACCTTACAGCCCACCAATGACTTTTCTTGTTTCCAATAATTAAAGACAACGATGTTCATCGCTCGGAGCGGTTGAGGCCTTCAAAACGCATGTTTTACAGCTACCATTTTCTGCCCGGTCAAACTGCTTTGAAGGGTGGTTCAATCGCATGCAAACGTGTATAGATCTTAAAGGTGATTATTTTAAAAAGCAATAAAAATATTTTTCTTTAAATTTATTTAATTATTCTTTCTATTCTCAATACATAAATACGAGCAACCCTCGTATACTGGTCCCATCTGATTTGGAACATGATAATTGGATAAAAGATATACTTCCCTATTATCCATTATCCATTTTGTAGGATGAATTCCTGTGTTACCAACAAATGACATACAAGGGTGCGTTTTTAAGTTCGTGGAATGGAATAAAAGGGATGAAATTATATTATAAAATTATTTTTCTCACATTTCTTAGATTTATGAATTAATTTATGACTATCTTCATAAAATAATGATTTTCCTTCACTTCTTCATCGGTTAAAAAATTCTTTCCTCGAAGCTCTTTTTTTCAGATTGGAAAGAGATAAGTTGTTAGGAGCCAAATCTGGGCTATAAGATGGGTGAACTCGACTCTTATGAACAGAAGAATTGTCGAGCAAGAGCAAAATATCTTAGGTTAATTTTCCTCTTCTTTTCTCTCTGATAGCCTCTTTTAACTGCTCTAAAATTGTAAAATTGAAGCGTAGTATTCTCCAGTTATAGAAACACCATTTTCCCTATAATCAATCAACAAAATTCCTTCTGTTACCCAGAAAACTGTCGTCATTCCCGCCGAATGCGACACCTTGAATTACTTAGGCGGTGGTATACCCATTTTATGCCACTGCATGGAATCTTATCTAAGTAAGTAAGTTTAGTCTAAACTAAGGTTCATAGTGATGAACCCAAGTTTCATTCCCAGTAACAATTCGCACCAAAAAACATCCTTGTCTTCATTACAGTGGTTCAAAAACGAATGCGAACACTCGACGAGCTGCTGTTTTTATGTCGGTGTCAGCAATCTAGGCACTCATCTTGCACTGACTTTTGACATGTCAAGATGATTATGACGGACCTTAAAAGTGGTTGTTTTAGATACTTCAACTATTTCTGCGACACTGAATTGAAAAATTCAGTATGTTTTAACCACAAATAATATTTATAGAGAATTTTTGAATTCAGTGTAAGTATATATTACCACGTAGTTACGGTCGCAACCATTCTCTTTATCATTTCTGCGAGTTATATTTTCTTCAAAGGTGCAAACGTTCCAAAATTAATTTTTCGATTTTTTCGATGGGTTCTGAAGTCGTGACCTCAACAGACCGCCCGGGTCGGTAATCGTGTTCAATTGATTCTGTTCCTTGCTTAAAGAGGTTGGGTCACTTGTATACCATAGCTTTTCCTGGACAAGAGTCCCCATAATAAAGTGACATCTCTTCTAATATGGCTTAAACATCTTTTCCTAGCTTAGTAAGCGCGAACCTCTATTTTCTCCATACTGCACATTTTTTTCCGGATTAAGTTTCTTGATCGACGATAGTTTAAAGACTATTGACCTCGTTATGATAATACTCTGTATATATACTAATGATTAGTCACTGAACACGTTAGGATCTACGCAAGCGCCCCCACCACCCTCCAACCCGCCATTCCGCGAACTTAAAAACGCACCCTCATATATTGTCCTAGTTTTTTGCTCCTGTGAGAATCGAAACATTATAAAAATGCCTTTTTTATATACAACCCCGCAAGCATTTATTTTGTTTCCTAAAATTTTTGCAATAGAATAACATTAGTAAAATAATTTTCATTATTTCTGTTTTTTTTTTCTCACCGATATCAGCAATAATTTGATAATTATTTTATAATAATATAATTTTTGTTAGTTGATTGTTATTATATCCTGTACACCATAGATATCAAATTTGTTGCAGTAACCAGATTTAAGAGCTAACATCCACACCTTATATCCTCTTTAACATGTTTTTTTTTTTTTTTTTTTTTTGCAGATATTATTTGATTCTGCTATGTCCTTTAAATTTCAAAAGCAACGCTTAAATTTTAATTGAGATGATGAGTTCTTATGAAATTGTTTCCCATTTTGTTCAAGGAAGATCTAACTTTGAGAAGTTTATTGTAATTAGGACTGTTTCTGTGTGGCTGGTTGGCCAGTTTTACTCCATTGTCTAATCATCTGGCTTTGTGTAATTTTATCTACTTCATTTTCCCATTTATCTTCTCAGCTAGAAATAATCCTACTTCTTTTCCTCCGGGTTCTAACAAGTAGGTCTCTTCAATAATCAATGCTCGACTCAGGATCTGAAGATATTTTTTCAGAAATTTCTGTTTTGATAATCATCTTTAGGCAGCGATTTCCCCTCTTTATATTTTCCATATTAAATCTAATAGGAAAATCATTATATAAGCAGAAAATACTAAATGTAGACCTCTTGTTTCTAAAACCATGTTGACTCTTTGATAAGATATTGTAGTTTTGGATATAATTCAATAATTGCTTATTTAATAAATCCTCAAATATTTTAGAAATGCAAGGTAAGATTGAGATTGGTCTAAAATTATTTGCATTAGTACATGGACCTTTTTTATGAACTGGTGTAACAATTGCTTTCTTAAGACCTAGTGGAAATACCCCTTTCTCTATTGCTAGGTTGAATAAATTTGTTAGAGCTTCTAATATTGGTTCTTTAATTGTTTTAATTATTTCAGCTGTGCATTCGTATATACATTGGCTGTTTTTTAATTTCATAATAGAATCTCTGACATTTGCTGTAGATATCTTTTTAAATTTAAAATATGAACTAGTTACAGTACTACACCCTCCCATTAGTAATAGGTCACTAACAGTGGTTTTCTCCCTTTTATTTCGAGTGGTTCATTTGAGTTGCCCATAATCGGTGTTCTAGTGCGTTTACGTCTCTTTTCCACTAATTTAAAATCGTCGTTTTCTTCGGCTGAAGACGCAGAGTTGGATATTAGTTCACTCTTGTTCGGTGTGCTAGTTGGTTGCGCGGTACTAATAGATTTTCGATTTCATTATATATTATATTATGGGACGTTCGGCATCTGTTTTGATTGCAGATTTCTTAATTTCATTGGCAGATTTGGTTTGTTTGCTTGTAAATTAAAAAAGAAATTTTAAAGAATTTAATAATAACTTGCACTATGGGATACACACCATCCACCATTTCAATGCTTCAATATTATAAATCATTTATTCGCCAATAACAATAATTTTAAGAAGAAAAGAAAACATACCGTTATAAATGACAACAATTCATTACTTCACACAATGCGTCCTAATCACAGCAGCACACACAACTATTAATTCGATTTTATATGATTAATTCCTTTTCTCACTTTTTATGCATTTATCGTTGGCACTGCCTATTGAATGAAACACATAACATGTTAAAATGTATGACTATGAGTAACATCAACTTTTTGAGGTGAGTTAAAATATATCCCACCATGTATAAAAAGGTAAGTAAAAGAAAGGACTGTTTTTAATCCATCTAGCCCCTAAGAGTTAAAATAAACGTCACTAAAATGGCGAAGCATTACAGAGGTTTAACCTATAAAAAGCCAGATATACATTTACAAAAATGTATTCACCATGGTAATCTCCTAGATTCCTAGTATTCTCAGAAAGAAAAAAAACATCAACCCTTAATCCAGATTTCTTTCGTAATATTCTACGAATTAATTTTATAATTTCATAAGAAATAGACAACACAAAGAGTGTAAGGAATTATAACCTCTCAAACAATGACAAGTGCTTTAGATAAAATTATATACTCCACATTAGTAAATGTAATTGTCATTATTATTGTCGTGTATCTATTGGATGTTTAAATATAACTTATATTGTTCTCAAATGGTTGAGCTCTATATATAATAAAATACATGAAGCATGGCTCTTAAGTTAAAACGTCCGCAAGTGTTTGCGAAGGCCATTAAATAACCTCTACCACTGATTTATATCTTTTAAACGCCTGTGAATTTATTACTAAAATTTAATGCATATTGAATTCACATAATTATCTATTTACGACTTAATAAACAGGAAGTAAAAAATCGAAAATTATATACGCCACTATTGAAACGTTTCAAACTCACAAGTATATTCAACTCTACTATCACAGAGTGCACTCATTGTATAGGTTGCGCAACTTCACCTCGGAAAGAGGATTGGCAAGTTCAATCGCGCCACCTTTCGCAGGAAAAAGAAAACAAAAGAAAAGGTCACGTTGAATAAATTAATTTTCTCATTGTGAACAACTTGCGCAAATAAATAAGTGAACATTGCATAATGTAATTGTGGCGCATTGTGTTTTGCAAAATGAGCGCGAATTGCGATTAGGATTCGGTCACGTATTGTTTACAGATGCGATTTATCTGGTTTTATCATTCGGCACACGACCGGAAAAATAATCCAAATTGATCCGGAAAACTCGCATTAATTTCCAGCCATTGTCGCTGTTCTAGGCAGCTGCGTTTAGATGAGAAACTCGTTTCGTATGCAAATGGCACACCTATTTAACAGTCTATCCGCTCATCAGTCAACACTAGCTTTGATAAAGCTCATGGTGTAATTGCATAATTTTGTTGACGGAAGTGTAGTGTATATAATTTACTTAATAATAATTGCAACTACTTCTAATGGCATTTATGTAATCCTAATAAACTAAATTTAAGAACTAGGAAACTAGAACTAGAAATTGGGTTTTTGTAACAAAATTAGAATTATGTATATGCACTCAAATTTATAATCATACTAACTTCTCGTAACGGACCGACTAAATGAAATACTTGATATTAACTTCACACTTTCGTGATACTAAAGTGTTCGTAGGAAGGAAGACATTGCTTTCAAATAAAACGATGTATTTAGAATTAAATTAGAAGATAGAACTTAATTTCGTGTGCTTTGTAGTGTAAAGCACAAAAACTTAATGTGAACAGTATAGAGCAAATATTTAATTTTTTTATTGGACATTACTAGTTCACGTACAATTATGTTATGCCACATGTTCTAGATGGCCATTAAAAACATGTCTATAATTCCATTGCGTGTAAATAGCTTCGTTCGAAGGAAAGAGTTGCATAAAAATAATGTAAGAAGTTTAATTACTTTAGGAGAGGAACAATATGCTTAAACAATGGCGGTGAGTATTATCAACACTTAGTGTACCATTGTTCTTTAAAATAAACTTAGTTTGGCTACTTATTCGACAAAATTAGTATTACTTGCATCAGGCACATTTTTCATTAAACATTTTAAATTAGTACTGGGCGCTGCTGAAATAAACATTTTGTATAATATTCCTCTAGACACAGACAGCGCATGTGTTGTGAGCATAATAATATCTCAATTTTCGTTAATTTTTCAACAACTTTTTCACGCAGATGAGTAGAAAGAGGCGGACCCCTGCTTTAAGTCTCGAAACATCCCCTGAATTGAACCATCTAAATTTTTTGAATAAATTAGTTCTTTCCGTGGAATGTCTTTTAAACTGTTGCTATTTCTAAAAACTCTCTTGTGCAAAATCAAAATATATATTCTTATTACTTTCAACATCTTATAATCTCTTTGAATATTTGGTATTGATATCAATTATTAGGTGAAGAGTAACATAATGTTTTTATTTTCAGTTGTCTGACCCATAATAAAAACATGGAACATAACAAGTGTTACTCTTCACCTAATATTAATGTATGTTTCCATCAAGAGTGTAGCGCCAGAATCATAAACGATATCAACTTAGTTTTCGTTAGTTTGGTAAAATACAGTTCATTTTTTGAGTTAACCTTTGCGAGATTTGTGGAGTATTTTCAACTATGTCATCTTTTTCAACTTAGTTATTTTCGAAATGTTCATTAGGAAAGTACGTTCTAAGTGATAACCTTTATACGGAAAATATTGATTTATCTAAATTTAAAGATACAAATCATATTCAATGATTATAAATAAAGTTAAAATATAAAAGAATTCTATAAGTAGTTTATCTAATTTATTCAATGCTAATGCATTTCAATCGACCACGTGATTAAAATTAAGCATGGTTTATAAATGATGCATTTCAAACTGTGCACGCAATTGCATTTTTTATTCAATTATCTATAATTAGATAATTCGCGCTCGATTTCTCCGTAATTACTACACTACTTTCTACCAAACCGCCATATATTAAATACACAAATAAAAAAACTTCACTTCTAGTTTGATAATGACAAGCTAAAATTGTCGAAACTATAGTCACTAAATAAAGCCCGTGTTATACAAACAAAGTTAAAAAGTTTTTTTTTTTTTATTTGTGAAGAATTATGTATAACGAAGTAGAAGCCTCCACCGTTAACAATATATTAAATACATTACTAAAATGTGGTATTTATTGCATTAGAAATATGATTAAATTACATTACTAATGCATTATTATTAGGTAACTTTATATAATTTGGATATACACTAATGTGCAAGTTTGATGATTTCATAACAAACTGCCATATGAAGTCAAATTAAATGTATGGCGAAGCTAAAAGAGAAGACTGGGCCGACGGCTAACCCACCAAAGCAGAATCAAATTGGTTCACGGAAGGATCAAAGACCGACAAAGTGGTAGGAGCAGGTATCTACGTTACAAAATTCGAGACAAAGATTTCTGTCAGTCTCACCAAGGACACTATGGTGTTCCAAGCAGAGGCGATAGCTCTTCACCACTGCACAAGAGAAATAGCAAGAGAAGACACCAAAAGTAGGTAAACAGCTATATTCTCCGACAGGCGGGCGCTAAAAAGAGCACTAAGCTCCACACAGGTCGAATCTAAGCTAGTGTGGGACTGTATATGTGCTCTTAATGAACCCTCCTGCGGCAACTCCAAAAACGCAGTTAAACGATCCTTATAAAATGGGTAGACACAGGCCTGGTGGACGAACTCACCAGGACAAAGACAGGCGAAACAGTTCCTTAAGAAACAATCTGATGACAGGACACTACAAGCTCAACAACTCATACGTTTGTTGAGCTTGGTGGAAGAAGCACTATGCAGATTCTGCCTAGAGGAAGAATAGGTCTCGTTCCAAATCCTATGCCAAAGCTGGGCACTACAAACCAGAGCGCGGAGAACTATACCCAAGCTCCTCTGGCAGGGGTAATAGGACTAATCAAAGAGGCAAAGATAGAACTGGCCATCTGAGATAAGTAGGGATCCACAATAGATCTGAAAAAGTCGCAGTGGAACAGGCGCTGGTAATATGGGTGGCCCATATTACATCTAATCTAGTCTAAATGGCGAAGATATTTTTTCTAAATTATAATATTGTTTAGTAATAAGTAGTTGCCTGTAGTGCAGTAGAAAAAAATAATTTCTATTAATATTCGATACTTATTCTGCCACTTTCTCGATGGGACCATATTTTTAAATTTAAAAAGTAGTGCAATTATGTTCATTTCTTTATTTTCAGATAACTGACACGTGTTTTGATCCATACTAATCATTATCAAAACTACTACAAAGCTACTCAACGCAGATTTCCGAAACACCATCCTGAAGTGGTTGCAGAACCTCCGAACTAGAGGATCGTTGAAGCCTGGAGTACCTTGAGGTAGAGATAGAAGTGTCAGAATCCCTGAAAATGTGGCTCGAGTTAAAGCAGCTATGGAACCAAGTCCACGTCGATCGGTAGGGCGGCATGCTCGCGCGTGAGGATGAGTGACAGGTCAATACGGCGAATTTTGCATTTAGATTTACACTCCACCCAAGATGATGGTTGTACAGAAACTGCAACTAAATGATTATATATATACTTTTTATTATTCTTACTTTTATGTTGTGCAATTCTGTTTCTTGATTTTTGTGTTGACGTTATACAGAAATTGTATAGTAGCTGCAAATTAACTTTTCTCAATGTCTATTCGTATCGTTAATAACCGTTTTAGCCTTTTGAGTAGCTTATCCGTTGTTGTTGGAGATTTGAACTATAGTGTTTAGTTTATCACTGTAAGCTTTCTCAGGGATTGGATAGCGATGAATATATAATGCTAATTTCTTGATTTATTCTGCCTGGAAAGAATCATTCGGTATTATGATTTCTCACGAGGTCGGTTTTCTATAGATGTCGTATTGCAAGTGGTTATTGTGAATGTTTGTTGTGAGATCCAGGAAGTCAATTTTGTCATTCACTTATTTTTCTATTGCAAATTGATGTGCTTGTTGATCCGAATCTTCCATATACAGAACACACAATAATGTATAATTTTCTTCCTTAATGGGTTATTGTTATTGTAAAGTAACCTATTGAAACATCTATTTTTGATCCGAAAATAATTATGTTCTAATCAGTGTTCTATGTGTATATCTATGTCAAGAATTAAAAGTTCCCTTTTAATTCTTGACTTCCATATTGATACTATCGGATTCATTTCTCTAAGTATGATTTTTTCTTGTTCTAGTTTACTTGAACAATGTTTTATGATCTGTGATTTGTTTTTACAATTTCACAGTAGGATCTTTCTTCGCTTCTATTCTCTGCTATAAATGTCTCTACTTTCCATACTGGTTTTATTTATTTAAAGATTTATTCTCGACTTAAGTTTAATTGATTTCTTAAGGCCAAAAAAAAAATGCAGAACAAAGAAAACATATTCACTAAAAATTGCACTATAATAAATATAAATTTTCTAAATATCACAAAGGAAATAATACATAATTGTTTCAAATGAGAAGAACGTTTTTAGAATGAACACGATGCGTATTTATATATACGTTCAAAATAAGATGGATTAATAGAATAAATGAAATTTAACACCTATTTATCTGTTATGTTGAGCAATAGATGTAACAACTAGATAACGACAAACAAACTAAATTTGAAGTATTACCCAAAAATTTGTATTTGGCATGTACATAAATTAATTAAAACATTCATAGAAATGTTACAACAGCATAACAAAATCCTTAACATTGCGAATTTAAATAAATCTATTTTTGAAGTTGAAATATTTTATTTCTTAATTAACTCTAAAAATATATTGAATCGCTGTTAGAAAAGATATTGTTACTAGTAATATAAGAAGATATTTTTTATGAATAATTATCCAAATATCACACATGATAACAATTACAATAAAATATTTGTACGACAGCTCAATTTATAATTTATTTGTTCATCTTATGGCAATGGATTTACTTCAGAATCCCATATATTTACAGAAATTATGTTTACGTTTATTCGATCGAAGGGCCGCATTAAATCTCCTAGATTTATACCTTGCGCAATATGAAATATTGCATCCCCACACTAACCCTCCGTTAAATTTGTATTTTCTTGACGTGTATGGGATTATGGTACACAAGTTTTCCGATGTATACTCTACTACAACGTAGTATGAGTTATAATATAAACTAGAAATGTTTAATAAAAATATTCTTTAGGTTTTAAATAATATACAAAACGAAATGTATATACGATGAATTAAATTCTCACTTAACCCGTGGTGAAACATTTGTATGTTAATTAGAAGGTTAAATTAAATAAACACAAAAAAAGTGTTTAATTAACCTGCTAATTGAAATGTATACATTTTATTATTATTTCCTTTGTGTCTCTTTTTAAATAAAATCTAAAATACATACTACTATAATTTTAATTGAAGAGACCCGGGCAAAAATCTTACAATTTACCAAGATTTAGCTCTAGGAAAGTTTTCACATAAAAACAATTTCCATGCGGTGTCTAATATTTCAAAGGATATACAATATCACTGTAATTTAACCTTCAATAAATAAACCTATACATGGATTATTATCATATTTTTTACTTTGGTCATTGTCAGGATTGTTATTAAAGTAATTAAATAATTAAATTATCAAACTTATTAGAGGAGCGGCTTTTTAAATAATAGAATCGCTGATATAAAATAGATAAATTATACTTTGTCTTAAATTACCCATATGATGGATTTACGAAAAGTACTGTGTAATTTATTTGCAATGAAGTAAAGGACTTTAACGATTACGCTGATTTAAGGATCATATTAAATATTTAACTAATATTGTAACGTATTTAATATAATAATGTTTTACTTTTAATGCAATACCATGTATGAAATAAATATTAATTTAGAAATTGTCACTACTAACATACAAATTCTAAAAATTACTTATAAATTAATAATTACGTTTGAAATTATTCTAAGCGATAAATTTATACGCATAAGACCTTGTCTATGATTACGTCTATCAAGTGTAAACAGAATATTTTTAGAAACTATTTATTTATGTTGGGTGAAATGTTTGTTTTCAATAATAGATAAAGTTTTACCTGCGCTTTTAAATAAACACATTTTTCACATTTAAATCAACATGCCAAAAAATATCAATAAAATGTAAAGAAATATTGCAAACTTTGTTTTCTTGATGAAAAAAATGCAATAAAATTGATCATGATTTAAACTAAATTCTGAAACGACCAGTAGTATGGAAAATCACACAAATTGTTTATTTTGAACGCTTCCACTTCGTTATATATATATCTGTCATGCTGACATTAACAGCCAGAAAATTCTCTCCGAAAAAAGGGGAAAAATACACTAAATGAAAGTAACTACTGAAGATTCCAGATGCCGAAGAGGATACTAGTTCCCTCAACATTATGGTAAAGAACGGGTTTGAGTGGAAGACCATATTAAAATGTGAACTCCGCCAGTGCTCCTTTCGCCCAAAATTTAATGTATGTTTTTATTTAATTAATATGTTCATTATGTATTATTCAAGAATGGAGACCAAAGATAAATAAATAAATAAATAAATAAATAAATAAATAAATATATATCTTGAATTGTAACATTACATTTATTAGTATGACTTAATTTTCAGTAACTAAAAGTAACTTTATCAAACATTAAGTTTATATATATGTGTTATACGAAAATGAGTTGAAAGTTTTTTGATACAAATTTTATTTGAAAACATTAAAATTAAATATATTAAACTAAGTTATTTATCATTTACTATTTGGTAAATGTAGTATATAAAATATCCAACAATTAATTTTTTGTTTAGAAATTAAAATTAAGGTAATTTATACAGTTAGAATTAAATTTCTACTTTTACGTAACATCCTGACGTAACCGACTTGTGTTTAATTGCGAATAAAAATTTAACCATTACCCAATATAACATACACAAAAGAAGAGTTTACAATTTGCGTTATGAAGAAAGCGTGAACTTTTTTATATAAAGCGAGAAAAATACTGTTACATTATCGCAATGGTATATTTTCTGGGATTAAAAGACATTAATATAAAACATCATTCGTTACTAATATACATATACTAGTATGAGAATATTGCAGACTTACCCTGCACCATAAAAAAGGAATAATTCTATGATGTTGGACGTTGCCTTTGCCACACTCACCTAGAACAAAACGAATATTTAAATACATAACGGTCCAAAGACATCAATAATATTATCATGTTAGCAATTTTGTTTGCAAATCAAAAGGTTGCAAAACAATTGAAATATAGTATTAAAAATAAATTTCACTTGAGATAATAAAATTTTTATTTATATATCGAAATTATTTAGTTTTTTGGACATTATTCTAAATGGCAGAGTCGCATCTGGGATTAATTTAGCAAAGACTACTCTTTGCATTTATATTTACATATAAAGGGTGTTCAATAATAATGGAGAAGTTACGTGGTTATAAAATAAAACAATTGTCATGCTTATTAAAGTGTTTAAGTTTATTCGCAATAAACAAAAACAAAGCAATATTCAATGAACAATGTCTCATGAAAATAGGAATCACTTTGGTTATAAGCATATTTTCGCAGAAGCATTTTTTTCAAAACTTGAGATTGGTAATATTTAATACAATCGTTTTGTTACATTTTCATATGTTGCAATTTTTATTATGCAATTCTTTCATCATACACGACAACTGCAACATAAGATGAACCAGATGAATATAGGCAATAATAATAATAATAATAATAATAATATTTTATTTGCCCAACAGAATAACCAATTACAGGACAAATTAAATTACATCAAAAAAAAGTATAAAAAGTAACACAAAATAAATAAAAAAAATATAAAACTACGGCTACAATTTAACAAAAATCTATAATGTAACAAAATAATTTAAATACAAAATCAATTTAATTAGAATATAAAAAAACAAAATAAAAATGTCTTAAATACAAAAATAAATTCTATAAAACTACCTAAAAATGTCCACGTATAATTTATTCGCATTCCTAGTCATGTGGTATATAGGTGACTTGCATAAAGTAACGGACTTGGCAGTAGGAATAAAAAATGTATTAGCATACCGAGACGCAGTTCTTGGAACATGAAAGTTAACTCGAGCTAGGAGATCTGGGCTATCTATGTGATTGTGAATTAATTTATGCAAAAATGATGCACTATGTAATTCTCTACGTTCAGAGAGAGAGATAAACCCATGCCTCAATAGCAGCTGATCATACTCTATACTCCGTTCAGGATACACTCCATCCTCTTTAAAGCTCATAAATTTAAGGCAACGACGCTGTACCCTTTCAACAAGTAGTGATAAGTAAGCATAGTGTGGGTACCATATTATAGAAGCGTATTCAAGCTGACTGCGGACGTATGCTGAAAACAGACATTTAACTAAGTCACAGTTGTTAAAGTATTTACATGTGCAAAGCAAAAATGCATCTTTATTAGAAAACTAGAATAACCTTAGAATATTAAGAAAATAATCAATTACAAAATTTTTAATTGGAACTTTATAACTTGACTTCTCACTATATTTTCCTAAGTTACCTAAAAACTTTTTTGGAGTATATCCTACTCTTTACCAAGAACTCGGAAAGCTTCTAATATGATCTATAATTCGACCGGTTATCAATTAAGCACTGTTCACAATGTCCTCCATTATTTTTCATTTACACATCCTTTGAAAATGGCACTATTGATCTCTTACCTAGAGTGGATCCAGCTTTTATTTTAGTCGAGACAGTTCCATCAGCAGCAATTTTAATTTGCTGACGGTCGTCCGAACATGATAATTTCACAATTCTTATTTTTCTACGTACATCCAAGATGTTTCCTTCTTAACAAACATACATCTTTTCCTTTTCTGACTGATCTTCTGAAATACCTGCTAGTTCATTTTTAGAACAAAAATCACCTCCGTCGATGTCTCTTATATTTATCAGATTGAGATAGCTGCTGGTTGGGGAAATTCCATCACACATGTAGTTAACACTCTGGTTGAGAATGAACACAGTTTTTAATGGCGGAACACTGCGACAATTGTTTCGCCACACAGTGGCTTCATCAGGTAAGTGACATGTCATGTGTCCGATGAAACAATTTTCGTAGTGTTCCAACGAAAACTGTGTTAATTCTTAACGAGAGCTTCTCCTATATTAGTTATATCCTCTAAAAGCCTAGATATTTTCGGCAGTTTTATGGTTAAATTTTATAACTGGATAAAAATATTCTAAATATAATTTCCCTTTATCATATTAAAATTATACAATTTACCGATAATATCAGCAGCAATAATTTAAACTTGTAAGAAATAGAATTTAAATTTGACATAATTTCTGTTGATTGATGATTGTTCTAATATTGTACTATTTGAATTGTACTTATTTTAAAAATGCCTGAGCACTATGCGTATACAATAATTTACAAAACATTGCAAATTCTGAAAATTATAATAAAACAGTAATTTTATTTTCCGGGCATTTTGATTTGCTGTAGTGGTGGGTTAGGGATTTCATATTGAAAATGTTAAAAATAGCGACCGCTCAAAATATATAGGTATATCAGTATCACACATGTGTATCAGAAAATGGAGATCAAAATAATTAATAATAATATTAGATATGTAACTTCAGAAAAAGTCATAGAACTATACAAATTATTAAAGGAAATTTAAAGAGAAAAGCCTGTGAACAATTGATAAAATCGATCAATTTGGCCGCTCGGTAGCTCTAGTGTTTAAAACCTTATAAAATTTAGGATAATATTCCTAGAAGGTTCTAATTATAACATTAAAAAATTACTGTAAATGTTTAAAGTTACTTATTTATAATTATAGGATAATGAAAGTACTTAAAATTAAAAATTTAATTTAAACATTAAAAACTACATTTATTTAAAGCTTTGTATATTTAATACAATCCATATAAACAAATATCAATGCAATTTGTTGAATTTTAATTTTAAGTTAATAACCAAATTATAACACGATTGTTCATCATGAATTTTTCACTTTTTTAAAACTTGGCGGTTTAGATTACTATCAATAATTGTGATTTTATCATGGAAAATTGTATCTGGCGGAAAAAGAATATATCATATATCCTTCGGTTAAATCGCGTCTGTAGAAATATTCTTTTTAATAAGTGTTTTCATGTGGAAATAAAATAATTACAGATACCCGAGTCTGCTAAATATCAAGCAATGAAGGTTCGTTCAAGAGGAAAATAGCCTTCCCGGGGAGGCTAATCGATTTTCATCGACTCTATAGACAGTTGTCATTGGTGAGAACAATTAAGGGGTTTGGAATTTGCGGGACTGAAATTCTCTAATGACACCTTTATATCATACGAAACGATCGGGTCAAATAATTTAGTATACCGTTACCCATCATAATAATATAGAATATATACAAATTTAAGCCATATTTAACCGACTGTAATTGATTCACTCAATATTATTCATCTTCACATTTATTTGAATAATACATTTCCAAATCCATAATCAAAATTAAAGATTGAAATAAAATATATAAACATAAAACAGAGAGTTTAATAGAACAGGGCATACATCGCACTTTAGTTTATTGATTGCTGGATGCACATTTCAATCACGAATTAATTGCTCACTTAACCCGTGGTGAAACATTTTTGAAATATCTTGATTAGGAATTAAAATTAATTAATTAATTAATTTCTAATCAAGTACAAGTAAATAAATATTCAACAAATTAAATATATGAATACTTCTTTATAAGAACTTGATTATATTTATGTACATACTTAGAATCCGACACGAATTTAAGATTATTTACCGAAATCTTATGATCTTTTGTTAATAAGTAATTGGCAATTACAATCTCTAATATTTAGGTTCCTTAAATATAGTTATTATATTTCTCTATATACTTTCTTTTTAATAAATGCACAGTTATCAGTAAACAAACTAAATTTAAATTGCCCCAAAATAGTATTTTACATATTTACACACTCTTATTCTCATAATCTAATAATTACAAACTAAAGAACTAAAACATTTTTACTTATTGTTTCAATTTTATAATATTTTTATTTAATATAAATAAAACTCGAGATAGTAAAGATTTAAATGAAGATATACCAAATTAATTATTAAAAGATAATATTATCTAGCAAATTTAAATAAAACTTGTTTTTTTTGTATTAATTGCCTGTAAAACTTTTATTCAATTTTGTTACATTTTATCACAAACCTCTATAATATTTCTTTAAATGGAATTAGCGTCTTATATTTATATCATATCTTATATCCAATATAAAATTCATGTTTTAATCTATTACCACTAATCTAACGCTAGGATAATTTGGTTAAATGGTTAAATACCCATTTTAGAATTATTAATTGAAAATGTTCTGGAGCTATATGGTAAAAAGTCAGTTTTGATTTCGAGAGTGAAGAATCTTCAATCCATTTAAAATAAACTCCCTGCCAATCTTAAAGGTAAACAGTAAGGACCGCACATAATGTTTTGTATTAGTCAAATCAATAATTTTTAAAAGGAAATGGATAGGCTTCGTTAAGATTTTGATATGATTGAATATTATTATTCACCTGTTCACAGACATTTAGACAATCTACAAACTACACTGTATATACAATACATACATACAGTTTTGTTTTACACAGTTTTAAAGATCAAATCCAGTAAGTGACGTCTTTCATTCTCCATGTACTGAGTAAATCGATTTCTAGCGTTTGTCATTACTCTTGCCGGTATAGCAGGGGATATGTGGCAATTTCTTATTGGATGTTGGTCTTCAAATCCTGTAGGGTCCTTGGGCGGTTCACATAAACACGAGATTTCAAAAAAAAAAACAGAAAAAAATCTCAAGGGGCCAAATCGGGAGACCCTAATTGAGATTAGGCGCTCTGAGAAGTGTTCTCTCAAAACAGCCATCGATGCTCTTGAAGTATGAGACGTCGCACCGTCTTGTTGAAACCAAATGCCTCCTCATCTACTCGCGGAAGAAAAAAATCCTGTAACATGTTTAGATAGATAGATGTTATATGGGTGGCACCAGCGCCTATTCCACCGCGACCTTTTCAGATCTATTGTGGATCCCTGTTTATCTCAGATGACCAGCTCTAGCTTTGCCTCTTTGATTAGTCCTATTAGCCCCCAGAGGGGCTTGGATATAGGTCTCCGCGCTTGGGTTTGTGGTGCCCAGCTTTTGATATCTAATCCTTGCTAGATCCTCGCAGTGGCATAGCATGTGGAACGTGTCCTCTTCTTCCTCTAGGCAGAATCTGCATGGTGCTTCTTCCACCAGTCCTATTTTGCTCATATGTTTGTTGAGCTTGCAGTGTCCTGTTATCAGGCCTACTATTGTTTTGACCATTTTCTGTCTTGGTTCAGAAGTTCGGTCGTGAATTTTTGTAATATGTTTACATACTGCTCCGAATTCACTCTCACTGCGACTTCATTTTCCTTATAGAACCAATGACCAATAATTCTTGCTGAGAAAATTGCACACCACACTATGAGTTTAGGTGAATGCAAAGGCCCTTGATGCAATTCTCGAAGATTGGAGCAGCCCAGTAGTGCATGTTTTGTTTGTTGACGGATCCACACAACCGTAAATAGGCTTCATCACTACAAAAAAACAATATCGTCCTCTGTTTAATTATTAGGTCGTCAAGTATAAAATGGAGCAAAAATTGTACATAATTGAATTCGATTTTTTTCCAATAAGAACTTTTTATTTGAAATTATATTATGCACCCATATTATCGATACACTTTTTCCGTTTTAGAGGTAACTGGTATATCCCTTTGCTGCAGAAGCCTGGATCACACGAGTCGATGAACTCTTGAAACGCTATTTTGACAGCCTTTGTGGAATTGAATTTTTTCCAGATAAAAAGTTGTTAAAATTTTGAAAGAAATGATAGTCAGTTGGGACAAGATCGGGCGAGTACGGTGGGTGATGGAGAAACTTCAACTCCTGTAGCTTTGACACGGTCATTCGTGCGGCATGTGGTCGAACGTTGTCATGTATCAGGATTGAAGTCATCCAATTAACTAATTTTGGCTGTTTAATCGCAAGATTTCTCATCATTTCGACTAGTTGATAACAGTAGACATCCGTCATGATTGATTGGCCACGTTCCATAAAGCTATGGTGAATGACACCTGAGCCAGACCATTAAACAGTGACTATCAGCTTTTTCTGGTAGATATCTCGTTTCGGACAGTGTTTTGGTAATTCATCTTTGCTCAACTATTGCGATAAACGCTTACGATAAATGATCAATTTTTCATCATACGTAACAATTCGATTAAAAATGGTTCAGCTTTGTTGAGAGAAAGCAGAGAAAGACATGCATCGAGTCTTTGTTCCTTCTGTGCATCAGTCAATTCATGCAGTATCCACTTGACCAGCTTTTTCACTTTGCCGATTTGTGCCAAATAAGTCAAGATTGTTTGCTTTGATACATTGTGCATTAATGATAATTCATGTGCATTTTGGTTGGGATTCGCTTCCACAGTGGCTTTCAGTACGTCATTATCTGCCTGAGTCTTGGATCGACCACGTGGTTCAATAGACAGGTCGAAATATCCCGAACGAAATTTTTAAACCAACGAGCTACAGTCGCGTTTGTAGCCACTTGAATGTCGAACACACTACTAATATTGGCGACTGTCAACCATGTTGTGGCTTCATGCTGGAACTCATATTTCATCAACTCAAGAATTTCGCAGATTTCCGTGGTCTCACTTAATCGCCTATAGAAAAAAAAAACTTTTCAAACTGAAATATGCGCTGGAAAGAGCTGGTTGTGTGCGATTGAAAAAATTAACATGATGTTTGCTCCATTTCATACTTGACTACCTAATACATATATACAAATTAGATATAGTTATATAAGATTCTACAATATTCGGTTTTTTTCCACTTAAATGAGGCGTTAAGCAAACCTCTCATTCGAAAATAAGTGAAAAAGTTTAGAAGAGACCAGTACAACATTGGAAAAGCCAAAAGCGGGTGGGCCAAGATCATTAAAAATGGCAAATAACGTGGATAGTGTTAAACAGTATATTCGTTACGATCCAAACCTCTCAATTCTAAAACGGACAAGCGTTTTAAATGTGTCTAGTTCATTATTACAACGTATTAAGGACAAAGATCTAAAGCTGCACCACTATAAAATTCAATTGCTGCACAAAGTGAAATTTTCCCTGCCAAATTAATCTCCAGGAGGTGACATAAATTAGCCTAAACACAATCCTGATTCAACTCCTATGGACTTTTTCTTGTAGGATTACTTCAAATCTAAAGTTTACGCCATTAGACAAACTTCTCTGACGCATTTGAAAGAAAATATCCATTACGAAATGGCGGCCATCACAGGATCTGCCGAGTCATCATAATTGGTTTTATTCTTTACAACTTTGTTCTTCTTGCTTATAAAATATTCGCAAAATAATGCATACATTAATGAACCACGTACAAAAATTTAAACAGCAAGAATCACAGGCTGAGTTCACTGGTTTCTAATGATCTTCCACATACATCCACTGTCCAGTGAAACATGTGGACAGCTTCTGAATTCTTCTTTTGTTTCATATTTGAGCAAAAATGTATGGTATTTTTGTCCGTTTTTGGAAGATATAGTTGACACTAGTCTGTTATTATGACATTAGTATTCGAATTAATGAGTGCTGTGACCATGATAACTTACAATTGGACGATATTATTTTTAAGAAATGCATTCCCAGATTGTATAGTTTAATAAGTAATCAAGTAACACTAAATATAACACTAAATATAAACTTTATTTTGGGACAACCTGTACTATATACAAAAATGTCATTATTTGTATGATTTGTAATATATTTAGTCACGGGCCTAAATTCGCCAATAAAAATGTTATGACATAAATACCTGAAGAACACTTCAAAGAAGTGCAACGCTTGAAATGTGTTTTGTTCGGAGAATCCTTTGGCATCATGCAAAACTCAAAATAGAATTTCTTCAAATAAATATAAAAGCATTACCTACATCAAGCATTTATTCTTGTCTGTACATCGAGAATATAATAAAAAAATTAAATTAAAAATAATATAATATGCTTAATATTATCTAGTATAATCAAGAATTGTCGCACTCCGGTGGAAGGTGCACACAGAGAGTGCAGCAGCGTTAGTTAGGGGCAGAAATTGAATATTCATATTCACTATTGGGATACAATTAATGGTACGATCCTTTAAAGTAACAAGCTCTTTTACATACATAAAAAATACGAAAATAACACGGCGGAAGGACCACATTGTCGATAGCCAAACACTACTACTACTAAAGAATTGTAATAAATTAGGTTAAACTTTTTTATCTCCGAATACACAATATAAAGTCAAAAACAAGGAAGTTTTCAAATACATTTTATTTATTGTATTACTTTACCCAATATACTGATTATTGGGAATTTGCTTCAATAGCATCAAAACTTAACTCAGGTGAAAGTAGTTGGTCACTGTCACACGCTTCGTTGCAAAGTATTGGCATTCAATACGCACTATACATCTACAAACAATTTAAGGAAATTGGTTCCACACTGTCATTTGGGTGTTCGTCTAACTATAAGAAAAAGTGAAATTTTTTGAACATTTTATTCATTTTAAGTACAAAAATATTCAAAGAATTGTATAATGATCATAATATCGTAACTATAAAGTCTAACTCATGGCATTACTTATCACAATTATTTTCATAACCATATACCTAACATAAAAAAAATAAATGAATATTTATGAATATCTTATATTGAGTATATATTACGTAGCATTAAATTACCACCCATGACCAGTTAGTTAACTGCTGCTGTATTTGGCATTTTAGAAACCACTTCGTCATAATAGTGAGTCAATGTTGTTTCGCTCCCACTTTCGATTTCGACGCGCATATTTTTTTCGCGTTACATAAAATTCACATGAGTTCAAGGTGAAAACGAAATGGACTTTTACATCTGCCCACCGATCCTCTCCATATCGGTTATTCGATAAATATGACGACTGGATCGCCCACAATGTGTTGAAATCGAATTCAGATCACTCCACGTAGTACTAATAATAGATATGGATGGATGGAACTGTAGAAATTTGATACTACTCCATGTGGTATATTTAATATTATAAATAAATCAAATTTATTTATTACACTTATGTATATAATACATAATTCATAAACACTACGTAACAATTGGATTTTTTTTTCAAATTAGTAGACCAAATAAAACGAATATAAGTATCATACTTTTATTTATTTTCATGACTGCAGTTTCGACAACTTTAGGTTGTCATTGTCAAACTACTAATATTTTAATTTACCATATTAAACATATACAGTGTGGCAGCTTTTTTTTGCAAAAAAAATCCCGAAACACGTTACGTATTGTTTTTTCTTGCCCTTATTTAATTTCTATATACAGGGTTGCTGATATGTATGGAAATGGTCGGATATATCCTAAAGTAAGCTAGCTAGCGAAAAATATTAAGATACAAAAGTTTTGGGGTTTTTAAAACCTATTAATCCCATCGAGCCAAACACTCAATTCTGACATCTACTGTCAACAAGTGAGCTGATTGAAGCAGGCGATCGAACAGAAGCGGTTCTAGCCAATAGGAAGGGCGTTGTGTTTCATCAAGACAACAAGGTTACCGTATAACCCAGATCTGGCATCAAGCAATTGTTACCTTTTCCAGAATTTGCAAAAGTTTCTCGGTGGTACAAAACTGGCCTTAAGAGAGGCGTCTGAAAATGTTTTTTTTTGGCAATATGGACCAGAACTTCTTAAATCGCCTTCAAAATGGACAAAGGCGTTGAACAAAACAGCGCATAATTATTCTAAATCGGCTAATTGAATTGTAGAAATAAAGCGAAAAACGCTCAGAACTTTTTACTTCATATAATATGAAACTATATAGTTATAGAGTTTAATATTATACCTCAGTTAGTTGTTTGTACGTTCTGTTATTTTATTTTATTCAATAAATATAAGTTTTCTTAAAAATAAAATAACAAAAACATAAAAATATTGTTATTTTGTAAACAATATTTAGAAATTAGATACTATTTGTAGAGGGCATTAACATAATCAGAAATTATATAAAGTTTATTGTATAGTCAAATTATAAATAATACATAATAAAATACATTTGGAATAACACCTGCAGTGGGCGCTTAAGGTTAGCCTTTAAAGTAATAAATACGCAAATAACATGGCGGAAGAATCACGTGGTCGATAGCCAATCACTACTATTATTACTACTATTACTACTTTTGCAACAATCGTAAGTGTGTGAGAAAATCCTTGCATTCTTCTATTAATCTAATGACGTGTAATCATGTATATTCAATAGTAATTGGCAGATAGCGTGAATGGCATTCTTGGCCCGTTTCCTAAGTGGAAATAATAAGAGCGTATCTTGTAAGAAAAGTGTATAACGCAAGTAAAGAACAGAACACGACGTAAAGTGAGGCGGAACAGCTCTCATGTTGAGGCTTTCCATTCGTTTTAAATATTTTCAAGCAGGCTTTGTCGAAATGCACGTAATAACGAAATATGTTAATTGTAGATCTATTTATACAGTTGGTTTTTGTAGTTGTTTTTACGAAATAGTTTTATTATGTTCAACATAATGATTGAAAGTATATAAAGCAATAAAAATATGAAGTTTAAATATTTTATTAAAATTATAGCCTTTAAATAATATATTTGTACTAAAGTAATATAAAGTACATAATATGGTTAAATGTAAACATTTTAAAGGTTTAAAAGAAAATACGTTCAAATATGACTGCTGCCTCAATTTAGTTTTCTTGCCGAAAAATAAACAATTTTCATTTATAACACTTTAACCAGGAATATGAATAACATGTCGTCTCTTTATTGTTTTATTCAAATTCAATGGACGATGAAGGAAAATAATTAAACGTAATAAAGATGTTTCTTATAAATTTCAATAGAATGTTACACAGAAATTGTGCATGTGTAGATATCGTATCGTTAAATTATATTATATCTCCTCAAAGATATTTAGATTATTTTACGTATATCCATCCGTTCTTAATACTTTGAATGGCTGGGGCCAAAATGTTCTTGATTATATCAGACACGCACGATGATATCATGAATGGCAATTTCGTGCACGATTTTATTACATTACATATTTTGATGTGAGCGTTAACTTTACAACCTAAACAAATAAATATATCACTTATCATCATTTAAAGCAAAAATAAATTGTCTTTTATCTATATATCATGTAATTAGTCCCAAAAGTCGTTACGACTTAAAATTATTTAGTGGTAAAAATAAAATAAGTGGCAAAAATGGAAAAATATTGTACTTTTATGGTATCAACTAACCTATGACTGATAATAAATTTAAAAATACGAAAACATTTCGTGAATCTACAACAATGAGTCTTACTAAGACTACAAAACAAATTAATTTGAAACAACTACTTCTCTAGCTAATACTTCGACAGACATTGAATAATACAAATTAATTTGCGTGTTACAAATAGTACAACTATCAAAGCAACACTAATTTGAATGAAATTATTTCTGTTGAATAATTTCATTCAAATTAGTGTTGCTTTGATAGTTGTACTATTTGTAACACGCAAATTAATTTGTATTATTCAATGTCTGTCGAAGTATTAGCTAGAGAAGTAGTTGTTTCAAATTAATTTGTTTTGTAGTCTTAGTAAGACTCATTGTTGTAGATTCACGAAATGTTTTCGTATTTTTAAATTTATTATTTAATTTTCTACAACGAACTAAAGGATTTTAATACATTTTAACCTATGACTGTATATTTTCTATAAAATCATTTTGTTTTTTAACATAGATTTACAACAGCAAAATGAAATTTATATCTATTTAAGAATAGGATAATTTTATAAGTATATATACAACATCTTTATTTCAGTAACTTGTACATAAAATTTTACTGATACATTTTGTTCTAGCTTATTATGTTAGTACGTCACTGTCTGGGTTATCGACCATAGGTCTTTCTGCCCTGTCGTTAAAAAATATATAAAGGGGTAAAAATGTGATGCTAGTTAAGGGAACTGTCCATGATGATGCGAACTAATGAATTCGTGAATTGTGCTTGTAGGATGTTTGAATTTTGGAGGGATATTGGGGTTTCTAGGGATACAAAATTTATTTATAAGAGATAGATTAAAGGGTTTTGCTGCAAATTTTTCACCAATAGCTAATGTACGTTGTGTAATGGGAGTGATCTGTGTGGATTCGTATAGCAATTCGTTGGATGGATTATGGAGAGGATTATTAGGGTGTCTTATTTTGATAAGGGTTCGGAGTGAGGATTTTTCGGCTACTTGGATGTGATGTATGGTGGAGGGACGGCATTGTTTATAAGTATATTTAATGTACTGTATTAATATTTTACATTTTTTCTAGAAAATAATTAAACGCTCATGTTAGTATTGTAATGGTCGGTAATTTTCTAGAATGCCTCAAATGTTATACCTAGTAGTTTTTGTATGTGAACCAATTGCTATCACTCATAATTTCTATTTTAAATGCGTGATAAACTTTCCTAATAAAAATATTAATCAAAAAATTCTGAATTCAGTTTTAAGGGTTATGGTAACTCAGATCATGAACTTCTCTATTACTTCTTGCATAATATAATTTATATTATATTTGATAAAAATTTTGGGAAATTTATAATAAAATAACTGTATACCTATAGTAATTAACATTAATATACAGGGTTATTCACGCTATACGGCACGGAATATTGTGGAACATTTATCTTAAGTCTTAAGTCTTTTCGTTTTTACAAAAAACTCCACTATATTGTTTATTGCACCATTTTAGTACTTTTTAAATAAAAATTTTAATGTATCTAGTTTCCTATGGTATTTAGAAATGTCAGATAGTAATTTAGTTTTGCTAACAACTGGTAGTTTTTATCGGCGCAGAATTCTTCAAATCGTTTCTAAACACACGATCTCGTTTTAGTTTTATTTTTTGGTACAGAACTTGCTACCGTCGCATTTATTATGGATAATGAAGTGTTACCAAACCTTTTGATTTTATAACCTACTTGCAACTGTCATAAGTAGAAACAACGTTTTTCGCTTTTTTATCAAGGCTAATTCAATTTATTTGTCGGTAAATAGCTAACTTCGGGTTATTCAGGTGAATAAACAGCAACTTGCTGTTACTTATAAATTGACGTGATTGGCTAAAAAATAACACATGCCTCCTTTTCATTGGCTACATGCAATAGGAGTGGAATAGTCACAAGTAAAATAACAAGAACTCCCGTTTTTATCGGAAAATCATATGCACGAAAAATGTGTTGCTTAGCAATATTTTGTTTAAAAGAAACACATTTTGAGTGCATGCCATTTTCCGATTAAAAACGAGAGGTCGAGTTATTTTTGGTAAGACAAATTCCAGAATAAACGATTGTTATATGAGATTTATTTAATGTTACTAGAAAAATACAAATAAATATTGAATCGTTAATGTTACTAATACAAAAATATAACATACCGAATTATTCCGAGTATTAGTTGGTATATTGCTTTTAATAATTGCTTCAATTTCCTATTCAATTTTAAACTGCCGAAACGTTTCATTATTCGAAAGAAATGAATGCACGTCGGAGATTCGATTGTACTGTCACTTTTGACAAATGCAAACCAACGACACCTACAATTACCCTACTGGGATTTTATCACCCTACAGGGATTTTATCACTTTTTTTATCACTTCTTCGTTTTTGTTTTATCGAGAT
Organism: Ontholestes murinus; assembly: GCA_963969525.1. Taxonomy (NCBI): domain Eukaryota; kingdom Metazoa; phylum Arthropoda; class Insecta; order Coleoptera; family Staphylinidae; genus Ontholestes; species Ontholestes murinus. The sequence continues at coordinate 5,110,254 of OZ018398.1, read as the reverse complement.
AAACACAGCTGCTGTAATTTGAAGTGCCACCATATTGCTTCTAACCTTGAATTTGACACATGAGGGAATTTGTCAATATAATTGTCAGTCAGCCTTGTCATCTCCTATATTTTAAAACCGAAATGTCGGAATGTCGTAGAAATATGACGAAACGAATGTCCTATATAGTGTTATAATTTAAGAAATTTTGTTATTTTCTGAGATATTCCTCTAGTTGTATTAATCTTAACTCTTAGGGATAAGCATTTATCATTTTGATAACACCGAACAGATTTTTTGTCAGAATGTTTTTTAGGGAATTGTGAAAAAAATTTTGATAAACGAATATTTCTAATTACCTTTACTAAAAGGTACTGCTTAGTTGGCTATTCTCAAAGAAGCGTGCTTCGGAAATTATTGTACTTTTCATGTACTGTTTTTATTATTCGATTAAATTATTTATTATCCATTCCATGTAACTTCTAGATTATCAGAGGTTAATTTTTAGTTATTCCGATAAAAAAATAAAACCTTTAGTTTAAAGTTTCAGTACAAACTCACACTTTAGCGAATTTTAGGATATAGTTCTATACACTATCAAATAATGTTTGAAATTATCTACAGGACCTCAAAATATATAGCTTCGTTAAAATTTTAAATTTAAAAAGTAAAAAGTTACAAAATGTTAATCACCTTGCTTCGAGGTCTTTTAGATTAATATATTATTTTGATTGTATCATATAATAGACAAAATTTTTATACATGGAAGGAAAATAGGACAATAACCCCCAAAAATTATATTGATAATAGATAGATGATATCACGCTATATATAAACGCGACATTATTTTGAAATTACATGGCAATATCCTATATTACCCGTACCCGTTTTTTGGAAGCCGTGCATTCTATGCAAATTTTTATATAATTTTAATCTATTACTAATAGCTTTTAAGTAAAATGCAAAAATATATCTCTACCTCGAAAACAAGTGTATGAAAATTTTGTTGCAATGAATCCTATTTTGAAAAACGTTATTCTCACAAACGAAAAGGTGATGATATTTATAATCCAGGTGTTAGGTTCTTTGAAAAGCAAAAATGGTCTTGAGTACACTGCTTCCTTTGCAACAAAATAAAATTAATAAGGTTGTACTAATTATTATTTGGTAGCATTTTGTTTGAATCCATATAATTTTATGGTAAGAAAAAAATGACAATTATTTTAATATATTTTGTACTCGTATTTGTATAATGTAAAAAAGGAATTAGTTTAATTAAAATACCATCAACACTAAATTTGTTATGTTCAGATTATAAAGAAATAAGATAGGTAAGAGTGTAATTAGAAAGTGCAATTGCCCGGCTGGTTTCTCGGCATGGTCATGCCGATTAAATCAGTAAGAGATCAGAACGATACGAAGAAGAGAATTGCATGGGTTTCGGACACAATCCATGAAGCAACAATTGGTTAACAATCCTGTTCTATCCCCGTGCCCAACAAGCTGAGTAATTCAGCATTGTAATTTGTACAACAATGTTGCAGAACCATCAATAATGTATTGTCGATGTATTGTAATATAATTGACCTTTCATTTACTAGATGAATTCTATTTATTTAAATTAAAATGTTTAACGTTTGATTTTTAATACGATCTTATTTCTACGTTTATCTGCTATAGTTATATTCCAGTGAGGTTCTTATCATAGAAAGCTCCATAAACGTTTTACATTTTCATATGAAACCTTATTTTGTTACCTTCATGATTATAAATATACAAATAATAATAATAAATGTAGCAAATTACTCTACAATTATTTCTTATATTATTCTCATGGTACTGCTTTACTTTTTAATAAAATGCAAAATGTTGAAGTTAAAAACAGGTTAAGTTTTTGAACACCATTTAAAATATTTGCAAACAAGATTGTAGGTGGTGATTGTAATAATGAGAAGGTCTTAAAAGGCAGAAATTAAATTAATTTTATATTTGACACTACACAACATAAATAATTTTGAGAGCTTGATTTCCTAGGTACAAATAATGTAAATATTTTAAATATGTAATATAATTTAAGTCTTCAAAAAAATTAAACTCTATTACTGCATTCAAATGGTACAAATAATTACATTTTATTAAAAAATAACAATAACGTCATAAATATAATAAACATTTACTTGCCGAAGAATTATATAAACAACTATGAACAAATCAACGGAGAGAGAAACAGTACATATAGCTGGCTTGCTCAATCATTTAACTTCCGCATGAGCCAGCATGTATTATTCATCAAATATATTATTCTTATTTTCACTAAGTTATCACGAGGCCGGATAACGGGCGACGGTCGTTATCGCTGTGGTTTTGATAAAATGGAAACATCAATCAATACGACAATAGGGCCTGATCTAGGACGCGTCTTATTAGTTTAATTGACGAAATGTATTCGTGATTTATATGGTGCAGCTTTCGCGATCTGCGTGACTAATCAAGGAAATGGTTGTAGTTCCGGCTTGGGATTTTATAGAGCATCGATTCCTCGTCTTGAACACGATATTCTTTCATGCAGGCACGTTTGATCTAATCGAAATGCAAGTAGGCGCATTTAGTTCCGCGGCCAGCGAGATCAATCCATATCAAATAGGGTCAATCCTTATCGACTTACGCAATCGCAAATACTGCTTATTTACATTACAGTTTTATACAATAATAGTGGACGGGTGTCTGATATTAAGTATCGTTATTTTGTTAAGAAATGTAGCCCTTTCTTACTTTTTTTCCAGTTTTGGTTCTCAACAGTATAACGGGTATAGGATAAAGGTACATTTATACTAATAATATTTTATTTGTAAAAAATAAGTCTAAATTACACTGGAGCTCAAAAGTAATGGAACATCCAGAAAGAAAAATGTTTTAAATGTTTTTGTATTAAATTTATGTTCAGTTTTCGTGCCAGAACAAACGATTACAATTTGGTGCAGGTTGAACAAAAAATACTGATAAAAATTCAATAATGTGTTGGCCCGCTAACTCTCTAACTCGGCAAGACATAGACCGAATCAAGTGGTCGATGTCTTCTTGAGGCAATCAATCCTAGGCCTATTGAACACGGATGCGCAATTGGCCCAAAGTCCTTGGTGGTTGTGGCAATCGCTGAAGTGTTGTTCCAATGCTATCCCATTTATGTTCTATTGGCGATAAATCAGGGGATCCTGCTGCCCAATCTAAAAATTTTGTATAAAGTCCATGGTTTGAAGGGCCGTATGCGGCATGGCGTTGTCTTGCTGAAAAAAGGCGTTAAGGATAGTCTCAATGTATGGTATTGCAACAGGTTGTAGAACTTCAGCGATATACCATTGGGCTGTTAGACTACTCCTAATGAACACCAGGGTAGACCTACTTTCAAGATATATAGCGCCCCATTCCATGATGCCAGAGGTATTGGCTATGTGGCAAACTCTACATTTTGCCTTTCATTGCGAAATCGACGGACACGTCTACATCCATCACGAGCCCCTAAGCAGAATCCTAACCCATCACTAAAGTTCCATTCTACATCCCAGTTAAATCTGGCTTGACACCATTCCAAGCGACGAGTTTTGTGCAGCTGTGTCATCGGAACGCATCAGGCCCACGGCAAGAACCACACGTCCTGTAGCTGCAACAATGGCATCTCGAACTTGCCGCAAAGTGTCGTGACGATTAAGTAACGCAAGCAGTCTTAGGTACCGTTCTTGACCATCCTGTATAATCCCAGGCCTACCAGAACATCGCGTCGCTGATAGTAATTATTAACATTATTAAATTTGTTTTATTTTTCGGATAAGTGTAAAAATCGTTTACAAACAATTGAGATAAAGCAGTAAAAACGTTATCATTTTTTTTTCTTTCTAAGGTGAATAAAACGTGCGTATTTGTTGCTGGATTAAACCACATTACTTTTGAGCTCCAGTATAATTAAAATATTATAAGCATTGTACAAATTATTTTTTGTGTATATATAAGTATAGAATACAAAAATAAATAATCGTATTCAACTTAATCACTTATAAATATATTTCCACCTTATACTCTATTGATAATCAATCAGAGCACTTTATAATACTGTGATAACAAACTTTCAGGAGAGTAGAGTACACCTGGTACGTTTCTGACGCGACGTCATTATGAAGTCCACATGAGTTAGAAAAGAGCACTCAAGTTTCGGTACACAAATTTTCTGGTGTAAACAAATCATAACTTTACTCCATGTAGAATAGAATTAAAATATAATGCATTTTTTATGCAATTGCATATTTTAAATTTAATATCACTAAAAATTACGTGAAAATTAATATTCAGCTACAGAATTCCCTTCCCGCATTTTTAAGTGATAATAATACCGAAGGTATTTAATTTATGGTAAATCGATACCCAAAGGTACTGAATATTAGTCTTATATACTATAAATATTGTTGTTTGATTATTGTTTATTGTTTTCTTTGTTTCTCTTCTTACATTAATCTAAAATACATACTACTATAAATACTATTATATTTTTGTAGCATTTCTCGTAATGTTATATTACAGATTTTTCAGCGTATTCTATTTCAAGAAGCGGTAACTTAAAGCCATTCATTCCCCGTCATAAATTTTAGTACCCTTCATGTTTAATGGTTAGTTAATTGGGTCTAGTTCCGACTATACATTGCGATGTGATTTTCTAGCTTCTAAAGTACTCTTTTAAAAGTTTGTATTAATTGTGCTCATACACCATGAATGTAAACATATATACTTCGCAGATTATGAATTCTTTTCAAATTTGACTAACATGAACATTTGTTGCTACTGTGATATCATAAGTCAAAATGAGTAATAATGCGCTATAACAAGACATATTATTTTAACATGGTATTATTTTCTTATATCATGTGTATGATAATAAATAATAAGCATAAAAGTGGTATCAACCAAAATATATTAGGTGTTGGAATTAATTAGTTTTTTTAGAGAAAAATAACAATTTATTTTAAGAAAAAAAAATTCATTTTTGAAAATACTGCCCATCGCTATCCACTACTTTTTCCCATCTTTCGGGTAGTAGACGGATACCGCGTCGGATGAACGCTTCGCCCTTGGAGATAATCCATGAATCAATCCAATTTTTACAATTTTCATGAGAAGTGAAATTTTCCCCTGACAAACCATGAGCCATCGATCGGAACAGGTGGTAGTTCGAAAGGGCAATATCTGGAGAATAGGGCGGGTGGGTTAGGACTTCCCATTTCAGAGTTTCTATATAAATTTTTCCTGGTTTTTGCGACGTGTGGTCGAGCATTGTCGTGCAGTAAAATGACTTTATTATGCTTTTCGCTCGATTCCGGCCGTTTTTCCTTCAATACACGACTCAAACGCATCAATTGCAATCGATAATGATCCCCAGTGATGGTTTCGTTGGGTTGTAAGAGCTCATAATAAATCACACCCTGTTGATCCCCCCAAATGCAAAGAACGAGCTTAGACCCATGAATATTAGGTTTTGCCACTTGCCACTGATGATGATGGTTGTCCCGGCTTAACCCATGACTTTCTATGCTTAGGATTGTCATAGTGTATCCACTTTTTAAGGCGTTTTCCTACAGTTGATAAATCAACACTCAAAGATGAAGACAACTCTTCAAGAGTTTGAGATGAGTTTTCTTTTAGCAACTCCTGCAATTCAGTATCTTCAAACTTTTTGACTGTCCAGATCGTTCCCTGTCTTGCAAATCAAAATTACCACTCTTAAAACGAAATCACTTTCGACACGTTTGCTCAGCCAGAGCACGTTCCCCATAAACTTCTTCCAAAATCCGATGACATTCCGCAGCACTTTTATTCATATGAAAGTAATGGAGTAAAACTCCCCGCAAAAACACTTTATTTGGCACAAATTGTGACATATTCAAATAGTCGTAACTTATTATTATTAAAAAGTAGAAATTAAGATGTGTCGTAAAAATAACACTTAATAACAGCTGGTTTACGATAAAGTTGTTTCTGAAGGTCAAAACAGAATACCCGCACCATCTCTCGTAAAACGCTACAAATTAATTCCAATACCTAATAATATTTTATGTACGAATAATGGAAACCTCAGTGAGTGTCATACCTGAGCCTAGTAAAGGATTTAAAGTAGATCATTTAGATAATCGGTATCATCGGAATGTTTCGGATCTAAAAGAAAAAGTGTCTTGACTTATGAATATAAATTGTAATTTAAGTGCAAGTTATCTTGAAGAAACTAATATTTTTATAAAATAGAATTTAAGCAAGAATACTTTACTATTTGTTGTTGTGAGAATAAACATTTTAATAAAAAAATGAACTTAATTCACAAAATAATAGATTTTGATGACAAAAAAAAATCTGCCAGAATGTAATATACCCCAAAATTATTTCCGCTTAAAATAACATTAAGATCTTAAAAAAACGTTTAATTTTAAATTTAAAACCATAAGTGTCGAAAATGAGGAAGTAGCGGAGCCGAAAGAGTATACAAAAATTGGCTACCTTAAGAAGACGGTTCAAGAGTTGGAAGAAAGGAACTAGATCCTGCCCCAACAATGAGAGTCTATTAAGAACAAATTCATATTTATTGCAAAGGTTAGAACACTGAATAAAAAAACAATAACACAAATACTCATACTAAAAGTGCTAAGAACAAAAAAATGAACACTCTGTAAAATCTGCACAGTTAAATTTGTAGAAAGTACAATAAATTCATTCTACTAGTTTCCAAAAGAGGAGTACATATATGCGGACAAATTAACAATTAAAGACAAGCAACCTAATAAACAAGAGAATGATATTTCTGGTAATATAGAAAAAAAGACCAGTAACCACTAAACTTACACACATAACGGACTAAACAAATTAATATTAGAAAATATAGAATGTCAAATTATTACTTTAACAGAGCCGTGGAAAATAATTAAAGAATTACAATGCTATAAAATTGATTGGCGTGGCTATATATTCACAAGATAAAATGCAACTGTTCTGTCTGAAGCGAATATTTTTGAATGGATTCAGGACATTACGATATACCGGCCTCCAAGCGGTAGCAACGAGATTTTTTTTGGAAAATTAGATTTTATGCTTAAAAAATTAATCGAAGAGGGAGTATATTATATAATCGCTGGGGACTTCAATATAGACTTTTTAGGTAATAGTTCAGACAAAGTGCAGCTATTCGACTTGTTATTTAGTTATGGCGCTAAACCATTAATACAGGATTACACAAGAATGACCTATAATACAAAAACCTGTATAAATAATATCATTACTAATATCCTTGCCAATTGCAAATGTAAAATATTAATATCACATATTTCAGACCAATATGGTCAGAGTTACATTCAAAAATTGGGGTAAGGAAAATGTTCATAACAGTTTTTTTTTAACAAAACATAAATGAACATACACTATCAATGTTTAATAAGCAACCAGAACTGGAGAATTGGCATAAAGTTTATGACACAACTAACACCAATGAAAGTTGGAATATATAATATTTTTGAACAAATTCCTACTTATGTACACAAGATCATAATTACAATACAGCACAAATAATAACTTTAAAAGAAAGATTAGACATACTTAATATTTTAAAACAATTTGACAACTCCTACTTATAAACTGACAAAAAAGAATACAATCCAGTTCTAATTCAATCGAAGAATGATTATTTTAGCAATACATTTAATAATGCCAATAATATTACGAAAGTAAATTGGAATATTGTACATAAATTAAAAAATTCACAAAATAACCATAATCGCAATTTTCAAGGAGATGTAAATGCTCTTAACAACCTTTTTATTAATGCATCGGAGGGAATATTGGCTAAATACCTCATGTAGAATATTCTCATGCAATAAATATGAACCCGTATTCAACGTTTTTTGAGCCAGTAAAAAATGTAGAATTGTAACAGATTTAAAAAAATCAAGGCCAACAGGAATCGATGTTATAGAGTGGCAGCAATTAAAAACTGCATAGAGTACATAAAAGCACCTTTAACGCACATAATAAATAGCGCTTTAGAATCTGAAATATTCCCTGATTATCTGAAATACTCATCCGGCCGGTATTGAAAAAAGGAGAACCCAATGATTTTATGAATTATAGACCTATAAGCATTCTAACACATTTCTCTAATATATTTGAAAAAGTCATTAAAAAAATCGTATTGTCACCTTTCATAAGTATAATTTATTTACTGAAGCGCAACATGGATAAATGGATAAAAAATCTACTACCACAGCTACTATTAAATTAATTGACCTTCTAACAATGGCAATGGATGTCAAAGAAATCCTCTTGGGCAATTTTTTGGATCTGTCCAAGGCTTTCGATGGCGTAGATCATGATATTATTTACTAAATAAGATTTATAAATATGGCATAAGAGATGTCAACTTTAGTTTAATCAAGTCATATCTATGTAATCGAAAGCAAAAATTGCATATTCCAAATAACAATGGTATGACTGAATCAGATGTTTTAGAAGTTACCAGAGGAACCCCCCAAGGGAATATTCTGGGTTCGACACTATTTATTATATATATTAATGATATATCCACTATAATAAAAAGTCAAAACCAGGCTTTAATAAGCTACATTGATGACAATGACATAATAGTGAAAAACTCAAACTATTCGAAACTCTTAAGAAATGCCAATACTGCTTTTTCAAATGCACAAACTTGGATGAATGCAAATAAATTATTCCTTAACAAAGAAAAGACAAATTGCATAATCTTTGGTACCAAACAGACTTCAAATGAATTTCCTGAGTTCTTTAACAACGGGTTCCACCAATATATAATATATAAGACTACTCTACAACATGAATTACAGAGATTCATGTAGAGGAGTGTTTAAACTAAATGATCTGCTTACAGTTGCAGCAATGTATATTTATGATTTCCTGATTTTTATTTAACAACATAAAACACTTTTTAGTGAACATTTGAATATCAATCCTTCTAATACAAGGACTGCGAACAGTACTTATATTTACCCAAAACTTTCATTAACACTTTTGGAGAAAGCACCACCCTATATGATGATGCGACTATATACTAGATTCCTCATGTGTTATCGTAAAATTAACAATATCAACCAGTTTAAAAATGAAATTAAAAAGAAACTAATTTAAATTGAACCATATTCTGTGAATGAATATTATTTACATTTTCATTAATTTTTTATATTTTGGTTTGACTATTTTCTTATTTATATGCTTACATAATTGTATTTTCATGTATATCTTTAAGAAATACATTTGATTTATTATTATTACTATTTCTAATAACAATAATAATAATTCTCATTTAAACATTCTTCAAGAGTGAACTCCGCCTTTCAGCTTGCTGTCAAAATTGTTAGTATATTTTGGTTGAATCTTTTATGAATTGTATTTGTAAAGCAAGTTTGATAAAGTACTTATAAATAAATAAATAAATAAATGAAATTAATTATAAAATATATTAATACTAAAAGAGAAACAATCAAATAAAGAGAACCATAGGGTGGGATTCAGTATGGAGTTAAACACTCCTACTGGTCTACTATCCAAACCTTCACAATAATAATTAGGGATAAATTTGTGATATTTCACTTTGATGTTTAATGTTTTGATTTATTTAGTGGAGTCTTCTATGTGGATTTTTCACAATCCATATAATTTATTAGGGGGTTTGAAATATGGAATTTCATCATGTATCTTCTTTCTTTGTATTGCGTTTAGCGTTATTTTATCAGGAATATGTAGAGAATGTATGTTATTATAAATAAGATTTATTTAAATTTAGTATTAAAAATGTTTGTCAATTTGGGAATAAGTATTCTTTTTTTATATACACTTTCACAAATAAATTGCATCTTACTGAACAAACTGCACTAAATGCCGTTTCTGTACAATTTTTTATTATAAAGAATGTTCAGAAACTTATGTTTTGGCTTTTATTGCTAAAAATGTTTTATGAAAATATATTGATGTAATGCAATCTATAATAGGAAAAGTAAGTATTTTATATTATGTAACAATTATATCAAACGGTACTTTAAACTTGAAGTGGTGTGTTTATTATTATTAAGACGAGGCAAGGTTAGGTGTTATATATATTTTAAGTCATTTTTATATTTTACATCTACTTTAGTTTTCCTTTATTATCTTTTTATTTGCGAGGATTTTCATTTACATATTAGTTTTTAAGAAGCTACGCATTATTGTATAGTAACTTTTAAACATGGGTAGTAGAACTTTATTATTCACTTGTCGTTAGAACCGGAGATATATAGTTTATATCCGCTATCGTTACGGACTGAGAACGAGCATAAAGTACTACTTTATACCGCTATTCTTTAATAAATACATTTTATATTCGAAATACGAAAATAAATATAAAAAAACATTTAAATAATTATTTGTAATATATTATTGCCCGTTAGGAAATTTTTGGGAAAATAAAAGTTAGGCAAAGCAAATGAATCTAGTCTAATAAGAAAGTAGGAAATTTATGCTAATTTCTCGTTCCTCTCTTTTTTAATATTTGTATTATTTAATCTTACCCCTTTTTACCTTTCGGTGTAAGGCGTGTTTGATTAAGTATTGATTTGTAAATTACCATTATAACGTTTGATTACAATTATTTTTAATATCTATACTTTATATACATAGATAGTAACATTAATTGTAGTTACTCATGCAATACGTGATTTAATTAGTGCATCTCTCTCTCTCTCTCTTCCTCTCTCTCTATCAAACAAAATTGTCATTATTGACTTTCGTGTATATAAAACGGAGCTTTGTATTTATACATGTAAAGGAATATATATCTATCAGTTCCATTATGTTCAAATTATGAATCAATACTATTTGAGAAGACATGCGTGTATGCGTGCAAGTTTTTGAATATCGCGTGCAATATATATCACTCAATGTAACATCGTACGTGCACTCTAAAATGCCCTGCAGCAAATACAATTTTTATATTTATAATAATACTTCATTGAAATGAATACAAATATATAAATAAGTTAAATTTGAGAGGAGCAACCTCCCTTTCTGTACATGTAGTATGATACATTATTACGTTTATCAAACGCCGCCTGCTAAACGTAATAATGTATCATACTACATTTATATAGAGGGAGGGAGGGTTACTCTCATAAATTTAAACAACTTTCAAAAAATATAGTGCAGAAAGGGCAACTATAACGATTGCATATATCTGGTTTTATTATTACATGCAAATATAATATAAAATTAATAAGGAATAATTTATTTTAGGACTACATTTGATGGAAATTATTGGGTTAGCAACTACGTAAATTCGGTAATCGCTCATTTATGCCTTTATTTTATTTTGTTATGAATGACCTGTCTTAGTGGTGTACTTTGCTCGATATCATTCGATATCAGTTATATTGACGTTTCTTTAGAAGCAGGTGATACGTGATTATTGTGTTCCTGTTATTTGTAAGACATTTTTAAAATGGAGGGAACGAACAAACATTTTCGACATATTTTATTTCCGTAAAGGAAATAAAGCTGCTTAAGCTCCTAGAAAGCTATGTGAAGTTTATGGTAATGATTCAAAATCAAAACTGTTCGTGAGATAGCAAAGAGTATCGCATACTGCGACAGAAAAATACTTAAAACATCTTGGTCTTGTTAAAAAGCTTGATATTTTGGTCCCGCATGAATTGAAAGAGGTTCACATAACATAGCGAATAAATATTTGCGATATGCAACTTAAACGTATTGAAACCGATCCCTTTCTGAAAAGAATCATCACTGGTGACGAAAAATGGGTAATGTACAACAACATTATCTGAAAACGATCATGGTTTAAGGAAAACGAAGCAGTTGAAACCACATCGAAAGCTGAATTGCATCAAATAAATGTCAATCTGGAAATCTTCATAACAACGCTGCGTTATACCTACCTTTGAACGAAACTACGCATTTGTTCCAAAAACGATTATTTAATGAAAATATTATTGCGTGCTCATTCACAATTATTTTAATTACTTTAGTATTTCTGCCTAAATATACAAATAAATTTTATTTTTCACTCTTCCGACAATATTTTCAGCAGTTTAGTCCGTTTGCAAAATAATTACAATTATTATATTTAAAAAATATAATCAATTTCCATTCTTTTTTAAATATATTTTGCTAAAATAATGTCAATATCTACCATGAAAGATTTTTCTTCGAGTTGGAAACAAATTACTGCTTCAATAATCGATATAAAATAATAAAACTGGTGTACTATTACAAGGACCATTACAATGTAAAGGTTCATGAATGGCAGGGTCCCACTACCTGCAAGAGAGTCGTGTTAGATATGTCATAAATTTTTGGCACTTGACTTTTAATGGGTGTTACACTTGTCTCACCCTGTCTAAATTAAATAATGTATTTTGGATGTTTCAAGTATGTCGCGATGGGATCAACTTATAGTAAATAATTCCTTTCCAATCCCTTATCCGTTAATTCTGGCTTGACGATTGTTTAGACCGGCTCACCGTGATTATACCACGATCATTTTCAGCTGTTACTCTCGAATGTGGCCCACTTTTCACTATTCATTATCTGCTTAAAAATGAATCGAATGGCATCAGTTTAGTCCAAACAGTTTTTTTATCAATACATAGAGCAACCCTACATCGAGCTTCTTCTTCAGATCAACCTTATGCAAGTAGTTCCAAACGGTATTCTGGCTAATCTTCAGTTCCTAGCCAATGGAATGCTCACAGGTCGGTTCGACTCGACGATTTCCATAATTATATCGATATAATCATCCATATCAGAACGAAGTCGTTTCCCGCACTTGATACAATTTTGTTTGGTCGCCTCTCCACCTCTTCACCTTGGTGGTAGTGGTTCTGAAGAATAGTTAGACCAAACATAACTGCCAAAGAACTTTTTTGAAGCATAATGTCAACCAAACAAAAATATAAATTTCTCTAATGAATAAAATTTGATAACTTTTTTTTATCAAACACCTTAAAATATACTTTTGTCAAATCGTATAACATTTTGACTTCCCAGATGTCATGTTAATGATTAAAGTATCCACTTGTTTTAGTTTTTTTTTAATTTTCATTTATTTATATCATACCTTTTAAGTACAACTAGAAATATTAAATTAACACTATTTGTCATGCTGACAATAACAGCTGAAGTAAATAAAAGCATTTATAAAAGAATCCGGATGTCCAATCACAATTTGTGATTGTGAATTCTGCACGTGCCTCTGTGGCCTAAAATTTGACGTGTTTTTTTTTAAATTGATTTATTGTATATGTAATTTTTAAGAAAGATATATAAATAAATACTAAGGTAACCTCTTGGTGGCACAAATGTTCACTAGGTTGCACTTGTAAATAATAAAAATAAAAACGTAGAATACAAGTCTATAAACCTAGTAAAAACATTTTTTGCCAACCCTGTATTTTATCTCGTGTATATGCTTTGATAATAATAATTAATTTCCTAAATAAATGACAAACAATAAATGTATCTTTCAAAATCACGTTCTCTGAATCCTATCTTTTAAAAACCCCGAACTATATTCACCTTCTCGTGTGATGTAATTAGCTTTTTAAAGTAATTAATATGCACAAAGTTTATGTTACTTCTTAACGAAATTACTTAAAAATTTAGAAGTACTAAAATCTATTACCTTTTGTGTAACATTGAAATTACATTCTTGTGCAAAAAGGATATCGCAAAAATAGCAAAACTATTCACAGATTTCTTAATTAAATTTTATAAAACCTATTTCACACATTTTGAATGATTAATAATGATTGATATATATGTAACATCAGTAAAATTTAAAAAAAAATACTTACTTACTAAGTACGGATCTTGAACTCTGGCTTACCTAAAATTAAAAAAAATATATATTAAAAATTAAATTTTTAGATATCTAGTTTTTTTGATAACGTTATATTTGGGATTTGTTAACACGTTGACCGCTTTGTCAGTCACCGGTGACTAACACTGATGTATTCCAATGGGGACACGTCAGTCATCGATGACTGACAGTAAGTTTCTACTTTAAACTTACTATTTATTCAGTCACGAGTTCCGTCTTAATTGTTACTAGGATTGCCCGATTCGGCCCTTCTGTACGTTACTACAACTTGGCCACCTAATATTCCTTCAAACAGCTGTAGGTATAATCTTGAAAAAATGAACTATATTGAAATAAAACCCGTATATTTAATAAATTCCAAATTTATTATTGTAAATCAAAAACATTTATTAGAGATAATGTTTATAAGAGTGAGACACCTGACTGACACATTGCCTGACGGAGCGAAACGCATAATTTTTCGGCATTGGAGCTATGTCAGTCATGTGTCAGTCACACAAAAAACCAGTAATTTCGTCTAAAAAATGCATCAAAATTAATTAAATAAACATATTCTTGCTCATGTTATAAAATAAAACTTAAAAACAAAGAAAACTTTTACATTTTACAAAAAAAACTTGTTGGCAGCCAATGTGTTAATATATAGGGTTAAAATTTGAGCACAATATTAATCACTATATCGCACCCATAGACACAATTTGTGTTTTCTAGAAATTCTTAAAGTGACAATATTTTCTCGTGCGAATTTCAGGTAATTTACAGTAAAATATCTACGAGGGTTCCTTTTATATTTCGGCAATGGACGATCCAGGTGCTGTCATTTGATAACTGAATTCCTTAACGTACAGTTCAAGTTTTGTGTAGAGTTACACAGAACGTCCATGCGCATTTGTATTGCTTACGATGACTATTTGGCTGTTAAAAAAATGTTCGCGTTATATCCCACATAATATAGGCCTGGAGGCTTTTCTGCTCCAAAGTAGAAAATGCCTCGGAAACATCACGTCTAAAACAGGCCTTCTCCAGAAACTCCTTACCAAAGCTCACTAGCCTTAAAAGGGAAGACGGCTCTTATACGGACTCACCTGAAAACACAGGCAAACTTTTATTGAGGACCCATTTCCCGGGCTGTACCTTTAACCAGGAGTGAAGCCCCACGGATGCCTCCACAGAGTCCCTAACAAAACCGGATTCTGTGAAGGCAAGTCGACGGACTCAGGAAAAAACCTTCACCCTGGCGACTTTTATGGACATTGAAGGAGCCTTTGATAAGACCTCCTTCCCAAAGAAAACAGCGGCACTTCGACGCAGGGGAGTTCCGGTGGCTTTAAGACAGTGGATCTCCAACATGCTCCAATGGAGGATAGCCAAGATTTCAACAGGCGACACGAAACTTGTATGCCGGGTCGCAAAGGGTTGCCCACAGGAAGGAGTGCTGTCTTCCTTACTGTGGAACCTAGTCGTAGACAAGCTACTGGAGGCACTGAATAAACAGGGCTTCTTCACGGTAGGATACGCCGGCGATATCACGATCCTACTTTCCGGCAACTCGGAAAGTATGCTAGCGAAACGCATGTCAGTTGCTCGTGACAACTAGGTAACTCTATGCTGGGTAAAAGGACACAACAATAGCAGAGGGAACAGAATAGCAGATGGTTTGGCGAGGAAGGCATCCAGACAATCGGTAAGCGGACCGAACCCCTCCGTGCTGCCCTCTATGCTAGATCTGAATACTTTACTGAAAACTGCATCAAAAACTTCATCGCAATGAACACCAAAACGGCCAGATACTGTATGCAACTGTCCAGAGAAAACTTACGGAAGGTCGTAGGGCTTCTTACAGTACACTCCAATTTACGATCACACCTGAACAAACTGGGACTACAACCTAGTCCTATCTGCAGAGGGTGTGAAGCGAAGAGGAAACCGCGGAGCATGTACTTCTAGACTGCCCCTTATTATGGGATGTCTAAATCCATCGGACATCCACAGAGTCCCTCTTGCTGCAGTCCTGGCATTTGCCAATGACCTGGGTTGGCTTGACCGTGGCAAGGAATGAGGACTCAGATGGGAGGACTCACAAAGGGTCCATTGGGGTCTACGTGCGGCGGAACTCTCTGCCCTCCCATCGATTTAAACCAGACCAGATCCCACATAATTTAAAATCGCTCAAAAAAGTCTCGTGTCGATGGCTGTGCTTCAAAACTTGTCTATGATATCATATCAAGTGGCACATCATGTAGTAAGTAAGGAACAGCAGTCGACTGTATGGGTCATGATGAGCCAAATCCAAAAAGCGCATTTTTTTTAAATTCTCTATTGTCGAAAAATAAAATTCACCCTCGTACAATAAACAATGTTTAGAATTATAACATATAATACATCGAGAAACTATTGAAAAGAAAAGTAATTGAAAGCGTTAATCATGAATATAACTCGTATAAATCAAGTAGAAAAAGTTACCTACACTTTTTGTAAATATTAGAAAGTGAGTGATTTAATTTACTAAAATAGACGAGTAGAAAATGAATGGAATAATTTTAACATCTATATTTACATATATTAACCACTTCCCGCATACGTCCGAGATATCTAGGGTACACGAAACTGTCAAAAAATGCAAATTCCCAAGATAACTCGGGAGACATCAGTTTTGATGTGACTATCTTTTTCTTGTCCGAATATTTAAGGGAATAAAATTTAAAACTGTGATTATGTACGGAGCGTGCTTTGGAGTATACCATAGTAAAGAAAAATGTATTGTTTTTACTTTCCCTATATATAAAGTATATATTGGGGAAGCATTGTGATCGTAATTTTTTGCGGAAATATCCGTTTTGAGGTTCCCTGAGTCCATTCCACTGATTTCTGGGGAAAAAAAAATGTGTCTGTGTGTGTGTCTGTCTGTATCTCAAAAACATATGATTTGATTGAGAAAACTCTTTTCAAACAAAAGTTAAAGAAAATGAGAAACTGAACATATTTTATTAATATATATATAATGACCAAGATTCAGGCCATCAAAGTTAAGAAATTTTAACACATTTTTCTAAATATTTTACAGCACCAAACTAACATCAAGTAAATTCCTTAGGCAATTTGTCACTTCAATCGGACTGAGGGAACCACACTATACAGTGTTCCTTAAATTTTTTCCCTCAGAACTTTTTTATACTTTATGTTTATATTATTATTTATTTATTCTATATTTTTAATGTTAAAATTTAATACTACTGCACATATTGGTTATGCAAGAATAAATAATATTTAAAAAAACATCTTATAGGAATTATATGGTCCATAAATTACAAGCAAACATTTCTTCATGTCTACAAATACTGGCTTAAATCATTTGAAAACAATTCCAGCGTGCACATGTTTGCCCACGCACTTCCGCAAACATTCATTTGCATACTGCACTCGGCCAATTCATGTGACTAGAAGATCTCTCACAGATACTATATCAAGGTTTCGCACTCGTGAACATTGCTTCAAATTAATTATTTATAGACATATAGCAGAAGCCATTCTTATATCCTTCTACATTTCGATGAAACAATTAATCGAATTAACGACGAATCGTGTTGAACAATGATCATGGCCAACTATCATGTTTTTTTTTCAATTAGATTAGCGATGTGACTAATACACAGGAAGAGGTTCGCTGAGAGTAATTGTTGTGTGCAAAGTACCCACATTTCATGGTCAATTAAGGGTTTTGTGATTTTTAAATTGTTTTCAATGTACATAGTTTTCGTAACATATGTGAATAACTTAATAATAATTTTAATATTTAACTTGATATGTATACTGCATACAAATTTTACTTTTTAAAAAGATTATTTGACAAATTCAGCGATTATATATTATTTTTGGCAATAAAATATGTAATTAAAGACAAATCCACGGTGAGATAATGAAGCAGTCTTAAACGTTAAAATCAATGTTGCAAATATTCATATATACAGGAAAATTTGTAATTATTGTAAGTATCAGTAGATATATTTAAATCAATATTGGTTATTAAAACATTTTTTTTATGCAAAGCACTCATAATAATAATAATTAAATCTAAAACTTTGTATAGAACGCGAAGAAATTGAAATATAAATACATTTTGCCTTGATTGAGAGTAATTTATCTCTTGTAAATGTACAACGTAAGACTTGATAAAAAATAAATTACATAATGAAAGTATTATTTATCTGACCAATTCCATGACGGATATTAAATTAGACTAAAGTGATTTGTGCATATAGTTATTAAATCAAACCCATTTGAATATATTTATTGTTATAAAACAATTAAAAATACATTAAATTTACGTAAAAAATGTTACTTGAAGATGAATTTATTTAAATATTTAGTAAGGTAATTTGAACAAATTAACATTTAGTCCCGAAAACAATTCTACTGAAAATATATCTGTAATTTTTTATATTTGCATATTTTTAGGTTTATTAAAATAGCAATAGCATGATAACAGAGATCCATTGCCTAAATTTTACAAGTAACAGTTGATCTTAGGTCTATATAGCCATCAAAAGAATCGACAATATTATCTAATCATTTTATTGACTATAATATAACATTTAATATTTTAAAATTAAAAAACTTTAAATCAATACCTTCCAATCTCTTAACGATACATTCAGATTGTTATATTATGCAAATGTTTTTTAATTTTCACCAAACTTTTAATAAAATAATTTATTTGTTGATTTTCCAACTAACCATTCGTTTTTGCACTAATAAATTAGTGCTCAAAAATATTTATATTTAAAAAGAGACGGAGCCTTCGGAAGATACTCAACAGTAATGGATTTTAGTCGTGGCATTTCGAAAATTTTTTTGGCCTCATCATTCGAAGTAAAGGTTTTACCTTCTAAAAAATATAGAGACGGGAATAAATAATAATCAGAAGGTGAGAAATCTAGAGAATATAGTGGATGTGGAAGTATATCCAATCCAAACTTTAAAAACTTTTGTCAAATTACTAAACTTGTATGAGGTCTCGCAATATCTAAAAAAATTTCCAAATTTTAAAGAGCTCTAAACTACTGCATGGAATCGATAAAAATTTTGTACAAGCATGCCTTTTGATAGCAGCTGTCAAAATATATAATGATTATACGACTTAACACATTGTTGACCGGTTACCAAATAACTCTTCCTTTATATCCAAACATTGATAAGGTATCAGAAGGTGAGAAATCTTGAGAATATGGTGGATATGGAAGTATATCCAATCCAAACATTAAAAACTTTTGTCAAATTACTAAACTTGTATGAAGTCTCGTAATATATTTGTGAAACCCCTTTTCTTTTGATGATTTCTGACTTTTTCTCTGTAAATAAATTATCATTCTGTTTTTTTTAATTTTCCAAATTTTAAAGAGCTCTAAACTACTGCATGGAACCGATCAAAATTTTGTACAAGCATGCCTTTTGCTGTCAAAATATATAATGATTATACGACTTAACACATTGTTGACCGGTGACCAATTAACTCGTCCTTCATGTCCAAACATTGGTAACAGGTGACAAGTTAACTTATCAATTTAGGAAACCAAGGCCGAAGATTAAAAGGCAAGCGATCTATTGCTTGGTACGGTTCGTGATGCGTTTTTCTATAACAGAACCACAAGTAACAAATTTATTTTGTGATTACAATTACTTCATTTAGTCGTTTCTCAAACCAATTTATACCATTTTCATATGAGACAATTTCATAAAAAATTTGCTAAAACTTTGAACTGGCGTTATGAAGAAGTTTGTTGGGTTATGGATATTGATCTGACAAACTGAAAAACCACATTGACTGGTCCAGATTACTGGTCAATGGGCCTAGTTATTGAAATACCAATATTCCCTAAAACAATGAGCAGAATAAGGTCCGATATTTCATCTCAGTGATAATACATCTTGTGATGACAGCCTTAGTAAAACTATACTACTATTGAATTACCTTATTCTAAAATTCCAATCTCTGTATCTGCCGAAACATTAAGATTAATACGGGTGAAGGAAAATAGTTACAAGAAACTATATTAAGTCTTGTCGCCATATATATGGTTTTGGCATTTTGAATATCAAGATAGTTATTACAATAGCGTTTCTACAGCTGGTATATTGTTGGAAAAGAAAACTCTTTTATGGGAGTGGGCAAATTAATTTTGTACGCAAGGGATCAATTTTTCTTCTCACATAGAAAAGTAAAAATTAGTGAGAATAATATCAACTATACAGAAAATAAATTCTACGGTAGAGATAGTAAATCCTCCATGCATAATACAATCAAATAAATACATGAAATGGGTGGATCGATCGTGCAGACTAGTATTTGGCAAGTAGCAAATTGTCTAAAAAATAAAGTTCTTTTTAATCAATTGTATTTTGTTTAATGAATTCAATATTTATTATAACCAGTCACAAAATAATCTAAGATTTTTGACTATAATTTAGGAAATGGATTTCTGTACACTCAATTGAATGCCTGATGAATTCTTATACTTCTAAATGGGCTCCTTACAAAGATTCGCCTTTCAGACTTCAAGAAAGTTGAAGGATCACGTCTTAGAAAAAAAATAGTCACTGGCGTAAAAACAAATCCAACTAGAAGAAAAATAAAAGCTTAGCGAAACAAAATATAATCTAATAATTTAAAAATACGAAAACATTTCGTGAATCTACAACAATAAGACAAATTACTTGTTGAAACAACTACTTTTCTGGCTAATACCTCGACATATCCTGATTTTCTACAACGCACTAAAGGATTTTAATATATTTTACGATATAATCTATTCGATGGTGTCGTAATTTCAACTTAGAAAGAGAAAACACCCATGATGATGAACGTTCGGAGCGACAGTTAGTCATTCGGACAAACTGGTGAATTCAATTAAAAAATTCGTGAAGAACGATCGGCGCGTTACAATTACTATTCTGCAATGTTTCACATAAAATTATTCTTGAAATTTTTAAAGAAGGTGTCCCTCGCGTGCTTGCTAATGAACACAAAAACATGAGTTTGCTATGCAAAACCTGAGAGTAAAAGACAACCAATGGAGTGGCATTAAGCTTATTCTCAAAATAAACGCAAAAAATGTCATGTAATGTATACTGCTCATTGACTTCATGATCCATTGACATGCTATCAATGCCGATGCATATATTGCAACATTAAAGAAATTGAGGCGATTCAAAAGAGATCTGTCCAGTGGCAATATAATGCTAAAAACAAAATTGATAAAAACAAAAAATCGGAAGTCCATTTGTTGAAGTGCTGTGATTGTCCTATGGTGTACATTGGACAAACAGATCGTAGCTTTGAGCAACGACTTGCGGAACATCAGAAAAGCTTCGTCAATAAGAAAACAACATCTACGTACTAAATGTATACATTCACCGTCTAAGCCAAATTCCGCTGGAGAAGAGAAGAAAGTAGCCAAACAGTTCGCATCCATTCTATACATTCCTTGTATAAGCCAAAAAATTATCAAAGAATTAAAGAAGCAGAAGCACAGCATTAAAGTAATTGTATTTAACAGGGAAAATTTAAAGAAACATTTATTTTATAACAAATTAGAATCAATAGAACCACTAGAAAAATCCAGTATTTACGAAACAAATATACCCACTATACTAAAATTTGTTAATTTTATAATAATGAATACTTAGGGAATTTAGTACATAATAAAAATAATTACAAATTGTTTGGTGATTAATTTGATGATGTTCTATATTTTGATATTTATGGTAAACTAATTATAAAGTTTTTATTAGATGTCTGCCTGGTATCTCATAAAAAATCACAATATATTTAGAATGTGACAAGATATCTATACAGGGTCTATTAGGGCTACTTTTTAAAATTATTTTCATAATATATAGGGTGTCCCAAAAACCCTAAAAGTATCAAAGTTGTGTTTTTTTAAATGAAACACCCTGTATTTTATTGCATTTTTGGATCCGTCTATAAAAATAAGTATGTGTTTTAATAAGGTTTTTATTACATAAACCTTAAGGTTTTCGAATTAATTTGAATTTTGTAAAAATGTAACCTAATTTTCATGTTTCAAATACTTAAAAAATAAGTAAGTTATGCATACCAAATTTACACTGAAGTGTAACAATAGATCATATTTTATTTTCCAAGTATAATAAACTTGACATCTTATGCCGGGTGTAAAAAAATTGGAATTAAACAAATGAGAACTTTAAATGACTATAACTTCATTTATTTAAATGGAACGCTATATTTATTAATTTATCAGCAAATGCATGTTTTAATTACCTATCGAATGGTATTTAAATCTTAAGTGTTAAATCTTCTCGTTTTTACAGAAAACGCCAAAATATTGTTTATTGCACCGTTTTTGTACTTTTTAAGTAAAAATTTTAATGTATCTAGTTTTCTATCGTATTTAAAAACGTCAGATAATTAATTTAGTCTGTTACTTTAGTTTAAAAATGATGTCTTTTGTTATAGTTGTGTTATTTTGCGTTTTTGTGTTAGATCGTTAGTAATCGTTATTGTTTGAACATGGTTGTTGAATGTCATTGTAAAAAATGAAAATTTCCACATATTTTCTTATACTGAGGTTTTTATAACTGACACTTCCAATTTCTTTAAACTGGTTTAATAGTCTCTCAAAAATAACTGGCTTAGGGTGATTTCTTTCGGGAAACCTTTAAGTATAAACTCGACAAGCCAATAAACAATTTTGATGACATTCTCCAAGCATACAAATAATGCCAATAACCTTATTAAAACACACACTTATTTTGATCGAAGGATCCAAAAATGCAATAAAATACAGGGTGTTTTATTAAAAAAACACAACTTTGATACTTTTAGGGTTTTTGGGACACCCTGTATATTATGAAAGTAATTTTAAAAAGTAGCCCTAATAGACCCCCATATATCCCCAAAGTGAAACTTTTTGAAAGTCACGTATTTTGGCCACAATATTCCGTGCCGTATAGCGTGAATAACCCTGTATAACTAAACACTACTAAAATCATGGCAGTTTATTTTAATGATGCTCAGTTTATTAATTATAGTCTATTATAAAGATAATTATTTAAGAAACAGTATTGAGAGCTTGAAATGAATGCACGCTGACACATCATTTTTTCGGGGTTTACTTGCTTAAAACGCTGTATATTTGTAAAATATAATAGTTTTGTCTCAAACTTAAATAGGACAAAAATACGGATAAGGATAGCTTCGAAAAGGAAATAATAGATTATATCTGTATGGTAATTAAGGACGGAAAACCCAGGATTAATTTTGGAAATGAATTTCTAATGCTTCTAGTATATTCATTTGTGGCCTTTATCCGCACAGTGGATTACATTATTGCCTAAACTATGGTTATTTTTGAGCAAATGATTCGAGAATGTTGAATTTGTGTTTTTAAATCTAAATGATATTGTGTAATCTCAAGGATGTGTTTAGAAATTACAACCAAATTATTCTCTGTTTTTATTTTGGGTTAAGTTAAATTTTTACTGTTACTGCTTACGCTAACTATTCCAAAAAAGTTAACTTAAGTTAAGTTAAGCTTATTGCCATCTAGAATAGATTTGTGCTAAATATATTTTTGAACATGATTATGTTTTTGAGCTAAATTATCAATTATTTTTATTGAGAATGAATTTGCCTTTTGTCTAATATTTTTTTTCAAATGAGGACCTTAAAAATAACTTAATTAAAAAGTTAATTAAATAACACAATTTTTTGCTTAAAAGTATGTCCGAGGCAATTTGAAATTATGGTCTTAGTAAAAGTGGGTTTCCAAAGATATTAAAAAGTTGGATATTTTTATGTTTTTTATTTTGGGTTAAGTTAAATTTGAAATTTTACTGTTACTGCTTACGCTAACTATTCCGAAGGCAATTTTATTTTTGTTTTTGATAAATTGTTGCATCTGGATGTTTTAAAGCAAGTTCGGATTCGGCAAAAAGGGTTACTTTGAGGGACAGAAAGTTTATATGCGGTAAAAAATTGGGCCCTAACCTTGGTTTTCTTCTTGCCTTAGAGAACACGAAAAATCATTGAGATTAAAACATAGAAATTAAATATTGACATACGAGGGCAGCTTGAAAAGTGTTTGGTCTTGTTAAAGCGTAATGCAGCGCATTTTTTTTCGCCGATTCGTGACCGTGGACGAAACATGGATCCACCACTACACAGCAGAAACCAAGCAGCAGTCGAAACAGTGGATTTCTCCAGGCGAATCTGCTCCGAAGAAGGCAAAGACTGTCCCATCGGCTGGAAAGGTCATGGCCACCGTTTTTTGGGATTCGCAAGGTGTGATACACATCGACTTTTTGCAGAAGGGAAGAACTATCACGGGACAATACTACAGCGATTTATTGGATCAATTCAACGGCATATTGAAGGAGAAACGGCCTCATTTGCAGCGGAAAAAAGTGCTCTTCCACCACGACAACGCGCCGGCCCATTCATCCCGAATCGCCAATGCTAAATTGGTTGAATTGGGCTACGAGGTGGTGCCGCATCCCCCGTACTCTCCAGACCTGGCCCCGTGCGACCCATCCATCCAGAAATATTTGATGACTGCACGAAATTCGTTTTTATCCATTTTTGCAAAAGTGCCTGACTTGCTTCACAAGATATCCTAGGAAACAAAAACGGAACGACGCACGTGTCTGAAAATTTGACAGCTTACCTAAAATAGGATAGCATTGACAACCATCATAACAATTTCCCGATACGCGCGCCATCTCTTGCCCATTCCGGAAACTTTTCAATCTACCCTCGTATGTACTTCGTTTTATTATAGGCGTCGTAAGTGAACCCCGTACATTCCATAAAAATAATAAGAGAAGAAATTTATAAAATCCTCATTTAAAATAATAACAATATATTAATTAAAACCTTTAAATTTATTACTTTTATTTGAGCAGTTACAACAAATATTTTACTTCAGTGTACTTCGCGTACATATTCAATATCTTTGAGGAAAAATATGTTTTCCTCTTCGAGAACATTATATACGACCCATTTTACTTTGTTTTCGCAAACATGTCGCCGTTAGGTAAGAGCTTTCAATACGTATTGAGTTATGGCTAACACAAAAAGCTTCTAAACTGATAGCCTCGAATTCACATCACTAATTACGCTATCAATAGACGCTTAGAATTAACATATTGCCATAGAGATAACGGTTCGCACGTGTTACGTGGAAAACTCGAAAATATTTTCAACTACTGACATAGTTGCATGAATTATGCTAATTGCAAGAGAAATTAGTCGATACGATGATTTTAAGCAGATAGTTAGGTTACACGCACATATTTACGACAACCGAGTTTTCTTTTTTAATCCCGTCAGTCAACAATCCTTGTTTACTGTTTGGTGTGTAATCAAATACGACTACCTGTTTGCATCAAAGGTTCGTCGGTAAATCGGATTATAGCTATTCGCAGGAATTCCTTTGAACGTGTTGATTACGTTGTTAACGATTACATACCCCATATTTTCGTCAATTTTAGCTTTTAGCGCTTAATTAATAAAACCACATATTAAAACGTATTTGTTTGAAAAATGCCTTCAAAAATGAATTTATTTCAGGTAAACCATGAAAATAACAAATTATATTTTATTTGTAGGGAAAAAATTCTACTTGACAATCAATAAAAGTATAAAGTACGTTTTAGTAACCCTAGCTGTACACAAAAAATATATACGATGTTGCTGTGAGGGGTCTCGAATTAAAATTAATTTACCCCTTTTCGATTTGGCTATAATTGTATTTAGCCTAACATGTAGGCGGTACATATAACGATCTCGTGACTTTTATAAAATTACCTTAATGAAATGCAAACACAGAATTGTTTATCATCGCGTTAGAAGTTTAAAAGCAAAACTTCGTCATTTTAGTCCCGTTCTCGTTAATTGAATACCTGCCCGCGTCCTCGTACCGAATTAATTGCAAAATAATAGCCAAGTGGGTCCCGGCATCGTTCCAGCGGAACCCCCGACTGCCCCGCGCACGCCGGAAATCGTTTCGCAACCGGGCGTCGGCGCTAAATCGACGTCGAAAATAGCGACGCGGCGTCTCTTCGCGCCATTCCTCAAGCCTGAAATTCCCCGATGAAAAAACCATGCCATAAATCTGAGCTTCCCCTTTCTTTTGGCGTATTATTTCGTAATGCATTCGCCCGTACTACAAATAAAGAAAAAAGTGCACGAAAGAGAATGAAAAATCGGAAATGTAGTCAGGCGATGATAACGCAATCGCGTGACCCATTTCAAGATTCCGCCAGACGCAAATTGAGCTCTACTATTTAGGAAAAGTAAGAAAACATTATGGTTCTGAGTAAATTAAATTATAAAAATTCAAAAAAAAACTGACACAATAATTGTAATATTATTGCACTTGTTGTAATTGTGGTATAAACTTAATCAAATTACTTTGGAATCGCAGTGGATAACATTTTTGGCAACAGATTACTATATATAATCAATCTCTAACATCCATTTAGGAAAAAATCTTCTAACAAAAACTTAATATACTTTATCATTTAGCATTTCAAAAATTTCTAATTAAATATAGCAAAGACGTATTTATATAAAATATTATAAATGTGATTATTATGTATAACTAATTGAAATTATTTTATCAATCTATTAATAAATATCAACAAGTATAACAATGTGCATATAGGTGATAAATAAAACACTTTTGAGAATTTACACAATTTAATGTCGATGCACTGCGACAATTGTTTCACCACACAGTGGCTTCATCAGGTAGATGATAAATCAATCCAAATGTACATATGAGTATTCTTTAATTGGTATATGACCTAAAATAACAATAAAACACTTGTCAGGAAGTGTCGTCCAAGGAAGTTATAGATTCACACTATTGTTACATGTGCGAGGTTACGTGATTTCCGCTCATTATTTAAATTGAATTTCGTTCTGCTTGATTCAACATGAACATGTATTTTATATCCATTAATTTTTTACACTTTTCAAACCGTTACGTTCGTACTGATTTGAACCGAATGAATATTTAAATAATAAAATATTAAATTAGACCTATGTTAGGTGCAAGTATGATTTTATTTATAATTTATCATAGAAGAAATGTGATTATGATTGAGTGGATCATAATTATAAATGATGAATTGCAAGATATCATTGAGTCAAAGTTATATAGTACTTCACTTTAGATGATTCTTAAAACAGCTGATTATAACGAGTAAAATATGGGATCGTTGTCGCTGTCGATCTTCTACTACTTAAAACCATGTTAATCACTAAAAGTTGCACAATTGGAAATATACAAGGTTAAATTGTGAAACATTTCATTTTTGTAGTTATGTCTCCTATTCAGTATTCTTAAAAGTTAGGAGGCTTCAAAACAAATATATGCTTACAAATTTCGATATTGAAAATTCCAAGACACGGTTTTTGCTTACATTGAAGTAACATACATTTTACTAAAATTAACAGTTTGATCTGTGATTTCTTAAACAAAAACGGTCAAATTTCATTTATTATTATTAATCACGTTCTCCGTAAATAACGTTATGACCAGCGGCCTTGTCTATTCTTATTTTGTTTCGATATGTGTGGGTATCACACCTTAGCAAATGGACATTCGTCATTAGCATAGGTAATTTACGATGATTCATTATGCAATGTTCCTTCTTATTACCAGGAGATTTGCATGGGTTGCATATATAGGTTGGCAAACAGGTTTTGGTACGAGAATTGATTAATTGCTATTTACTCCAAGCGATTGTTTACTTTCTCTTCCACTTGAATGGATAGGGGCTTTGGTGTGTATTTAAATTAATTTCCGCGTTTGTTCATCAGAATTCGATTTCTTATCCAGAAATGAATGGGTGTATGGAACTGTGCATCAATAATCAATTAAGGTCATTTTAATTTCTTTTATATTCTGGCTTTATATAAAAGGTCCGCTTTATTTATAAATTATGTTTGTTAAAGAATAACTTTCTAAATCAGTTCAAAGCCTTTTCCATTGGGATTATATGAAATTATCTATATTAAGAAAATTGCAGACATTACAAATAAATATAGCGTGTATAGAACTAACATCGTTTTATTAATAAAAACCATTTCATTGCAAAAATATTAATAATTTTATTAGAAAGATGTATCAACTTTTAGAATTTAAGGTTACCTACCTTACACTTTAAAATATAAATTATACATTTATTTTACTAATTATACAATGTTTAAATAATTCCAGTGTCAATAAATACAATAATTATGGCTTACATTAGATATACAAACACATTGGCAAGTATAATTAAAACGACGGGATCAAGCTTCGAAGGTTAGTAATATATTATTGATAGTGGCCAAATAAGAGATGCACGTCAAGTTGCATAAGTTTTGGATGCAACTCAAACTTCCATTTGGCGTGTATTATCTGAGCGACGACTTTAGCTGAAGTTCTGAGAAGTTCTGATACGTCCAAGGTTTGACTCAAGCTAATAACATATTAAATAGTAATATATTAAGTTTTAACTATGATAAATATAATAAAACTCATTGCCTAAGATTTGATTTATTGATATAATTGTAATCTTGGGATCTATCCTCTAGAATTTCTTTAAACTGTTAACAGTATTGATGACATTGGTTTGTTAATAAATGGGTTAGTAGTTAATTGATAATTTGTATCGTTTAATAAAACTCTTGTACCGTATTTTACTTAAAGAAATATGGGAGTTCCAATGAGGAAAATCTTCGTAAGTAATCGAATATTAATATCACTCGTTATATACTTTGTATAACAATTAAGTAATATGGCGGGTGATAGTGATGCTCCCGAAGAAAATAACAGTTTTAAGTGCTGTGTAAACAGTGAATGCAAAGTGCAAATATGCATACAATGTGGCAACTCCTTCCATCGTAATTGCCGAAAAAATAAGTTTCCTCTGAAGATTCTGGATAGCACAAGAGTGGTTTGCTGCAACGGACCCGAGGAATTAGAGGTTAGCAACATCATTATGTGTATGGAAAACAAAAATTTAAAAATGCAAGTAGATTTATTAAATAGAATCATTACCGAAATGAATGATAAAAATAACGTTCTGAAAGATAATATAAATCTTCTTAACAACAAATCCAATTTAATCGAAAATGTAAACAAAACTGAAGGCGACATCTCTAAAAAGAAAGTCCAAACATTATACTCAAATAAGGCAGAAACGCGGACGCAGTCGGTAAGAACGCGAGCCCAATCAACGAGCGTGCTCGGAAATAAAAATCTTAAGCCGGTGATCACTCCGAACGACGAAGGCACGGCAACGGAGCCGGGCATCACATCGAACGAAGAAGGCACGGCAACCGAGAAGGAAGAAATATACCGCACAAATTTGCCAACTAGGTTTCCAAAAGTAAACAAAAATGAGGAATTTAAAACGGTAAGAAGAACTCGTAGAAACAAACCAAATGTAGTCATCGGCACGGCGGGGCCGGATTTGTCAAAGATCAAAGCAGAACCGAAGCGCACTTGGTTGTTTATTAAACGCGTTAGCGCCAATGTATCAATTGAAGACATGAAAGAGCATGTGAAAAATATTATTAAAACGTCTGAATTTTTGTGCGAACAGCTAACAATTAACAATAATAAAATTGCGTATAAAATTGCTGCCGATTTTAAACACCACGATATACTAACTAACCCATATAATTGGCCAGAAGGCATAAATATCAGTCGTTATATTTTTAAACGGCCCAGCCGAGAAACCCGGAAAACATAACGAAGATTCTCGATTAAATATTTATTTTCTTAATATTCAAAGTGTTAGGAAAAAAATAAACCAACTGGAATCATTTTTAATCTCTAATAATGCGAGCTTCGATGTCTTATGTCTCTCTGAACACTGGCTAAATTCAGATGAGACTACATTTTTTAAAATAGGTCAATATAGTATTGCATCATGCTTTTATCGTAGCCAATATTTACATGGGGGTGTGATGCAGTTATCAGAAAATATAAATTTAATAAATAAATATATAAGTTTAAACAACCTCTCCATAGAAAAACACTGCGAAATAGCAGCATCTATACTGCCAATATATAATATTTTAATTATTTGTATATACAGATCACCTGACGGTGATTTTAATTTGTTTTTGTCAACAATTGCCAAATTGCTAGAGAAAATCGACGTTAACAAACAAAATGTTATCTTAGGTGGCGATTTTAATATATTATTTAATAC
The DNA here is from genome assembly GCA_963969525.1 of Ontholestes murinus. Taxonomy (NCBI): domain Eukaryota; kingdom Metazoa; phylum Arthropoda; class Insecta; order Coleoptera; family Staphylinidae; genus Ontholestes; species Ontholestes murinus. The sequence continues at coordinate 5,080,100 of OZ018398.1, read as the reverse complement.
TCCAGATAAAAAGGCAACAGAATTTTGTGACTTTATGGCAACATATGGTTTACTTAGTCAAGTAAATTTTAAAACCCGTTTAAATAATTGCCTAGATAATGTTTTTACTAACATATGCCCCAGTGATTTATCGGTTCGCGCATGCGACTCTGGTCTTTCAGACCACATAGGCATTCATGTAAATGTTAAAATTAAAGCAAGTTCCCCGAATCGTGATAAAATTATTACGAGACCGTTGGTACAAAAAGGTATAAACCAATTTTATATATTGCTTCAGTCTACTGACTGGAGCTTCATTAATAATAATTCCTACAAAGCTGAAGAGCGATTTAACTTATTTTCTGATATTCTCCACCATTATTTCTTAAACAGTTTCCCTGTGAAAGAATATAGGGCCAAAACGAAACACCAGGTAAAATGGTTTAACAGCAACCTTCGTCAAATGCGCGAAACTCTCAACCTTATGAAACGGGCTTACAATCAAAATCCACTCCTTAAAAACAACTATTACTCATACTTAAAACTATACCAAAATGCACTGAAACATGCAAAAATTGCGGCCAATGATTCATATATAAAAAACTCATCTAATAGTGTTCAAGCGATGTGGAATGTAATTAATAATAATCGTGGTAAAAAAAGAGAAAGCTTAGTATGTGACATAGATCCAACTACATTTAACGATCATTTCTCAAGCGCCGCACAAACTCTTAGAGAAGATTTACCTTTTACCAACAATGATCCAATTAGAACTATGGCTAAACTGAATTCCAAGTTCCCGTCCAAGTACTTCAAAATGCAACCAACTAGCTTCAATGAGGTGCGGGATATTATTAATAAGTTAAAACCCTCAAAATCTAGGGATATATATGGGTTAACAGTTCCTCTAATAAAAGCTGTGTTAGACGTAATTGTTATCCCTTTAACTAAATTGATTAATCTATGTATTAATAATAACGTATTTCCCAAATCCCTTAAAAAAGCTCGGGTTATACCATTGCATAAAAAGGGAGATAAAACCGATTTAAACAATTATAGACCCATTTCAATACTACCAACTATATCCAAAGTTTACGAAAAGATTATGTTCAAACAAATTTCTTGTTTTCTTGAAACCGAGGGCCTATTAACTGATCAACAATATGGCTTCCGTTCGGGATTGTCTACGGCGGATGCAGTCTCTGCTTTGGTCCAAGATATTTTGAAAGGTTTTGAGGCCAATATGCATACAACCGCAGCCTTTTTAGATTTAACCAAGGCATTTGACTGCGTCTGCCATGATACTCTCGTACGGAAGCTATATTTTTATAATTTTCATCCATCTGCTTGTCGTCTCATTAACTCGTACCTTAGTGAACGGGATCAAACAGTTATAATGAATGAGAAAATATCAGCTGAAAATAATCTAAAATACGGGGTACCGCAAGGTTCCATACTCGGACCTATTCTATTTTTAATTTTTATCAACGATTTGCCGTCACTAACAACAGATTCCACATTTTTCTTATATGCTGATGATACTTCGATAATAACAAAATCAACTAAAATTGAACTTTGTCTAGAAAAAATCAAACTCACCAAAGAAAATGCTTTCGAATGGTTCGGATCTAATAAATTAATAATAAATGATCAAAAGACCGTCGATATTACGTTTTCGTTAAGACAAATCTATCTCGATAATAAAATTAGTGTTAAATTTTTAGGAGTACATTTAGATAGCAAGTTAACCTGGCAAACTCACGGAGAGGAAACAGCAAAGAAAATTAGTCGGAATATATATCTGCTTAGACAATTAAGTAACTGTTTACCTTCAAGAGCGTTACGCGTTGCATATTTCTCTCTCTGTGAATGTCATCTATCATACAGTATTACAACTTGGGGTCACTCAGCCATACTACATAGGCTGTTTAGTCTACAAAGGAAGGCAATAAGAGTAATATCTGGTCTAGGTTATCGAAGCAACTGTAGAGATTCTTTTACTCGACTTGGGATTCTAACATTACCCTCTATCTACTTATTAAATTGCCTAGTCTACACACATAAAAACATTAATTCCTATCGCTTGCATAACGAGGTTCATATACACAACACCAGAGCTAATAGTAATATATATTTACAAAGGTCACGCTTAAGTAAAACGCAAGATGGTATAAATTTTTATGGGCCAAAAATGTATAATAAGCTGCCCGAATCGGTAAAGTCACTGGGCATAAAACATTTCAAAAAAACCGTAAAAACATATCTACTTAGGAAAGGCTATTATAGTATGTCTGAACTTCAGCGCGATAATTATGTAATTTATTAAATTTATCAAATAAAGCTGTATTTGTACACAGAGTAATTATATATAATTTTAAAATGTTGTAGCAATGTTTTCTTTAGTTACAAAAACTTTATGTACTCTTTTATAAAATTGATTTATTAATTTTAATATGTTGTAATGTACTTACTTTAGTATTTTAATTTACTGTAATGTTGTTTTTATATATTTATCTATTTTTAATATGTAGTAATGTCTTTCTTATACATTTATATATTTTTAACATGTCATCATCTCCGATATTTTATTTATACAATATATTTACTCTAGTTTTAAGTTTTATGTTTTCTTGGCTATTAGCTATATATTTTATTGTATTTAATTTAGTCCCTATATATTATGCTGACCTGTGTAAACTATTTTGTACTCGCACCAATAAACGTATTATTATTATTATTATTATTATTATTATTATTATACTAAGTAAAACATATTTCTAGTTCTCTTAGTTACTACATAGATACACGTTTAATAAATAAATGTGGAATGTTCATTACCATTTTTGTTGTCATTAACTTTAATTTAAAATTAAAACATCGTATAAGATAAGCAACCAGAATATTTTAAATTTTATCTAACATTACATAGTGCTTTACATCATTTAAATTTGAGCCAAAGATCGCTCTTTACAGCAATTACAACAAAATAATTAAATGGAATGGGTGTTTATTACACTGTGCTGATTAAGGTTTGATACCATGGTAATTCACACTAAATGTTTAATCGAATTTATTATCTACACTGCCATTTTATATGCACTACATAAGATTAATCACAATAATTGCGCTGTTGCTGTTTTCAGCGAATTTTGTGATAAGAAACAATTAAAATATTAAATTAAAGAATGCATTCAAGTAATATAATTATATTGTATTTTTGCATGCCAATATTCCAAATATAAATATATAATTGAACATTTTAAAGTGTATGCATGCAAAGTAATTGTTTTAGTACATCGTATATTTTAATAGTGCTAACCAGTTTGTCTGCAACTATTTGTAAATAATATTTTGAAGAATTTGCACTAATTAACATAATCTGATTCAGACATCCGTATTTTGTTTGTGAATCTATTAAATATATTCAACAAAATTGAAAAATAATAAATGAAATTTTTCATGAATCAGCATGGAATTTTTTACTAAAAACGATTTATAGGAATATCGTTATTAAAGATAAATCATTAACAATATATTGATCATATTATTACCACATACTGTTTTTTTGATAACCGCTCTTGTACATATTTACTTTACTAGATAGTTGTAAGTAACGCAGCTGGCTACATATCTAGTAGAAAATATATTATTCGATTAAACTAATTCATATTTTTGCTCACCGTGTATAATTATTGTTTTGAAGAAATTAAAATATTTACAAAATGGATAAAACAAAAAAAAACTGTTGACCTAACTGATATCAAAAAACAAATGTTCTATATCGAAGTACTCTATATGTAATAGATATTAGAATATACTAGTTAGTCTTAGTATTAAGCAAAATAAATACAACAATATAACATAACAAGTGTTCTAATTTAAAATTAACTTATGTATTGAAAGCTTTCTAGCTTTTCCAAAATACACAATAAACATTTTCGGCCCTACTTGAAAAGGCCAAAGTAGAAACATCATAAACATAAACTTGTGTATATTACATAGTAAATAATAACGTTTTTGTGTTAATTTAATGCTTTAAGTACTACTATATCCCTAGTTTTGTAATCTACTTTTGTTATTAGTTCTAGTATTAATTATCTTTTACAATGTATATCAAGTTACATCTGTGGAGATGTAGTATTTATTTATTTTTTTCTCTCGTCTTGCTTCTTTACTGTAAAATGGGGTTCGTTAATAAAGTATCATTATTATTATTATTAATATAAAATGAAAAGTGAAAGTTGAAGTATGAATTTTATATGATAATAAACTACACCATCATTTTTTTTATTTATTATTTGCAAAAAACAGGTAATTATCAGTCTTAGAACTTGTTTTTTAACATTAATGTTTTAACGAATTAAACTTATTTATATACTGACAAAAAAACTATATGAGAGAAACAAAAAAGTATTAAATTTACTCAACTATCTTCATAATAATCGTTGTAATTCATACTTACGTTTCGTTAAAACGGCTACAGAGAATTTATTTAAAGGCTAAATATAAGTTACTTTAAAATACACCTTCTACACATATGTTGCATAAATAGAACGGACACGTTATTTTCGCAGAGTAATGTATCTAGTTTCTAGTACATACATAATGGAATTTCAGCTATAACATCGGAGGGTGAATAAATTCTCAATTAGGAGAGACGTATTAAAAGGGGGCGCTTGTTACACGCATGGCATTAACGTTCCTCGAATAAATAGGCAGGTAGGTATGCGCCAATATTGAATTATGCATACATCAAAGTAATTGAAACCGAAACGCAATTGATCGATTGCATTATTATGCTTTAATTACTAATGTAATGGAATTTTCGAACAAAGCACAAATAACATTTTTTTTCATTATGCACTCATTATGAAGCTATTAAACCATGATAGAATGTTAATTAGAAAACGTTTTAGACATTTTTTTAATTATTCTAGTTCTGTTTTAGATTATAGATAAATAAAACTTATAAATATAAGTTAATATGCATTACAGTATTAAATAATTATAATAAATGCATTAAATTTAGATGTTATAAAAATTAAATATAAAAACATACATTATTTATTTATATGTATTTTCAATTTTAACACATTTTCTCATGAATAAATTATTAAAGATTAATACTTTATTAATATTTATATTATACTTTGAAATGAGCATTGTACTAATTGCGGTAGTACAATCTATCGTTATTAGTAAAGTTGTATCAATAGTATAATTTAATGAACTACAATAGGTTCGTTACAGCTGACTCATAAATTGGTGAATCGAATTTCAGTCGAAAGATATTTCACGTTAAAATTACGTAAACATTTATTTTAAGAATTGATGATAAATGTGAAAAAACCGTAATCTTAATCTTTGCATATAGCACCTGTGAGTTTATAATGTCATTGGATTGTTTGTTAATTAAACTGCTTAGACAATAATTAATAAATGTGTCCCTTAAGCTATAATATTTTATAATTATTATTTTGTCGTGTATGTCTTCTTATATAATATAATTTGTACATATAAAACTGAAAAAAAAAACTATATAATAACAAGGATTAGAGTAAATAAATAACGGATTTATCTTAAACCTTTAAGTTTTGTCTGGTTGACTGAGGCTCATATATAATAATTAAATGTAATTTTTCTAAACACAATCTTTCAAGCAAATATTTTTAAATATTGATTTCCTAGTGCAGTATTATTAATAATAAAAGTAATAATAAGAAAACATGCTCAGAGAAGTTCAATTTTCTTATTATTAGTTTTATTATAAATATTGTTAATTCTTTGTTTTTTCATATTATACAAACTGCAAAACTGGCATAAATTTATATAATAAAGTAAACATTCTGAACGTTTCTTCTTTCTATGATGAAGTTAACAAAGGATTAACTGATTTATACATCAAATATGCGCAATTTTGTATGTTAACATTTGTATATTTTAAAGGCAATTTCATAATTCCGTGATTCTCCCTCTATAGGTAAAAAACTTTACCAGCTTATTCTTACAAGCCTCTCTTGAAACTAATTTTGTACCAAAGAAATTTTACAAATATGCTTGAAAAGGAGAGAATCGTGCCAAATTTGGACTATAGTTGTTGCTCTTGTATGGGCCATTTTTTCATTACCTTCAAAAATGGATAGATTTTGTTACGTTGCAGTAAAGAATTGAAGGCATCGAATGGGAAACTGTGTTTTAAATCTAGTAAGGTATTGGCTCTGTTACAAAAATGTCGCCTAAGAGTAAGATAAGAGCGTGAACAAAAGATGCGTCTAGCTTGAATGATAAAATAATGGTTATTCAACAAATTAAAAAATAATATTTGTATTCCAAACTGGACCTCCTACAACGGATCAGTGAGGAAGAGGATCAGCTAGTTCGAGTGGAAGATCATTTGTAAGAGTGAACTCCGCCCTTCTACATACAGTCAAAATTATTTGTATATATTTTTTTCTTACGGTTTGTGTACAATTATATATGTATTTATGCAATGCATGTTAGATAAAGGTTAAATACAATACAATACAATATTACAAATTTCCATTAGTTCATTTTACCTGTAAGAAGTACAGGAAGTATTGTGATCTCTAATGTATTAATAATAATAATAATCTAGTATTTGTTTTTGTTTTTTTACTTACCTTATATAAGGAAAATATTCTTTTCGTGAAAATTAAAAAAAAACAGTTTTTAACGGAAATATCCGATATGAGGGCCCCTGAGACGAATCCACTAATTTAAACTATTTAAAAATTATTTATTTATCTACAAACGAAGAGGGATACATAAATATATGAATAGTCATTATTAGATATTAAGGAAAGCACACAATTACAACTAACTATACAAATAAATTACACCTTTCTGTGTAATAAAAGACATAGCTTATTGATGCTAACGTTACAAAGATGAAAATTAATTTGATTGCAATTATTAATAATTCAAGCAATTGCATAGTGCTTTGCATAATTCGTTTTATAATTGCTCTTCAAAAAAGTGAGAAAAACGCAATTCTCTTTTGGAAATATGAATATTTAGTAAACTTAGTAAGTAAGGAGAATTAACCAAGTAATTTATAAGTTATACCCAATTAATATATCGGCGTTTCTTCGTCTCTTTTCCAAGGAGTGGATATTCAATTGCTCGGAGAGTTTCAAATAAGATCCAGTTAGTCCAAATTTGAAAGAAAGATACTAAAGAATACGCTCGATTGTTGTAATCTCGGTCTTGTTAAAATGAATCAAAATTATGGAGCAGTATTCCAAATGTGCGCGGACAAGAGTTGTATAAAGCTTTAAAACAGTATTCATATTTTAAATTCAATACTACATTGTTTAACTCGATAGGGGTTTTTATTATAGAGCTTATATGATCGTGGAAGCTTTACCTATTAGAAAGTATTAGTACTAAATCTTTAATAGTGCACACTCAAGTAACCCTATTATCGTAGATTAAGTAATTTCTTTCTACCATTGTTCTTTTGTTAGAAAATGTAATTTAAATCTGTCCAGATCTTGTTAAAGCAATGAAGACGAGATTGTGTAATTCTTTTTAATATTTTCCTGCCGTCGGCAAACAGAAGACATTCAGAGTGATGAAACAATCGACTACATCATTTATAAATACATTAATAAGCAGTGGTCCAAAATGTGACCCCTGTCGTACTATCGAAGGAACAAATATCTCCGGCGAATTAAAACTACCCACGCGAAAGTGTTTTGTTCCATTGGTTGATAGGAGCCATTCCAAAATAATAATTAATAATTAATGCCGATATATTCAAGTTTCAGAAGAAGTATGCCATGGTCTGTATCAAAGGCCTTTGGAAAGTCGCTGTGAATGGAGTCTACTTCGTACCGATTTTAAAAAGCTATATATTGACCGTATGAAAATAAGTTGAACCAAGTAGCATAACCAGTTCTGAAGCCATGTTGTTTATTAGACAATAACGTAGATAGACATTCTGACAAAGAAGTAGCAATTAGCTTCTCAAATATTTTTGGAATAAAAGACAGGATAGAAATGGGGCGGTAATTTGTAAAATTACCCTTACTGCCGCTCTTGAAGACTGATATTATTAAGGCATCCTTCCATAGAGACAGAAAACACCAAGAGCCCAAAAATTGGTTAAATAGTATCCATAATGAAGGGCTAAACGAGCAAGCACACAGCACAAGTAATGTCGATGGCAATTTATTCGGCGCAGAACATTTGGAATCTTTTAATGCTGTTTAATTACTGAAATTTAGGTCACCGGACCTGCGGGCGGTGTGTCCTTCCACTCTGACCCCTTATTTTACTTCAGATGACGGAATTCTCTTTCTCCGAAGTATTTTTGCCATACAAGTAAGATTTTGGCCATTATTGGCGTATTTATGTACACATATATGGAGCTATTATTATGACATTTGATTGTCATATTCGTAAACATCTGAGATTTTAATTTGAAAGACATTGTTGAAGTTTAAGTGGTTATAGGAACAGAGCGCCTTTTCAAAGAATCGCAGTTTAGAGGTTGCATATTGTTTATTAAAACACCAGCATTGTCAAATGTTTCAGGAATAGAAGAACTATTCTTGTTTTGAGTTTACGTAGTTCCATAATAATTTAGGTTCTTTAATTAGAGATTGCTCCAAATACTTTTTTTAATAAGATCAATAAGCACTGAACCATTTAGGAAAATAGTGTTTAGGTTATATAGTTTTATAAAATAAATCAACGTTAGCATTATTATCATTACTCAAAAACAAACTGTCCCAAGAGGCAACATAGTCGGCATTACAATAGTTATAAACAAACTGGGAATTCTAATTTGAATTAATTTTATTTGCTATTGCTATTTATTTGATGCTCTTGAAACAGTACACTTTTCAGTAAAGAAAGAGTCTAAGAATATCAATCTGTTGCATATTGCAATGTATTGTCCCACTTTACATTCGGAAGATTGAAGTCGCCTATGATACAGGAATAATGATCTGGTAACGTATCGATGAGTTCTTCCAATACGGACGCGTGCTGTCTGTAACATGATTTCGGAGCGCTTGGCGCCATATAAACTCTTCCAGTAAGAAACTTCATGTCCTGCACATTAATGAGATATATAACTCTTCCTGAATTTGTTGAACACATTTTACTATAAGAGAACTCAATTTGTGGGTAACAGCAATTAGTATTCCACCATCACGAGTCTTCCCAGAAGTGAGAGGGTCTGTTTCACAACGAAAGATGTTATGTCCATGAAACTCACTATCTGAAATATCCTAAGCCATGTTTCACACAATAAATTGACATCGAATTAATCTAACCAGACGATCGTAATTAATGTAATTTTGTTTGTTTATGTATATGTCTGTTTGTCTGTCGGTAGGCGGTATATCTCAAAAACGAATGATCGTAATCCGGATGTAGATGCTTCATTTCAGATATTTTTCTAAATATGAAAAATATTACAAAACTTTTTAAACAAAACAAATTTTATTAATATATACATATCTTTCATAAGTCATGCGAGAAAAAAAAATAAAATTAAAAATGTTTTGCCTTTTATTAATAATTCATAAGAGTTACATTAATATTATATAACAAGTAATTGTAGAGAATTCAAAGGTGAGCAAATTATTAAGAATAGCCTTTTTGCGTAAACCTAATGATTTTCGAGAAAATGGGAAACTGCTATGATGGTCACATCATCATTGATTTTTGAAGTGGTGCATATAACGATGCGACTTGCGCTAGACATTAGACATTGCAATAAGGAACATGTCTAATAATCAATGCTAATTCAACAATTTTTTTTTTAATATGGAGGAACAGGCCCATTATTATAGTTATTTACCTATTAAGCGCTGATAGGATAGCCGTAACAACCAAGGGGGCTGTTTGTGTAATACTAAGATTGACAATGACGTTGAGTCAATTTTGGTTACAATCAACATAAAAATTGCTCATGTCGTTGTTTCCGTTACAACCAATTACAAATATCATTTTATTTGTCAATGTGCAGAAAATTGGGAAAGAGGAATTACTTCCAATTGGACTCAGTTAAGCTAGCGAATGGTAAATTAGTACCAATACCAATAGTAACAGGTACCAAAACGAAGGAAATTTATTTAAAAGATGGAAACAAAACCATATTGAAAATAAAATTTAATTAATTTCATAAAAGTGGAACACTGTTTTCAAATTGATAATATTGAATTAATAATTTGTTGATTGACAGCGGGCTCTTAAAAAACGCGCTGTTAAAATTTTCGTTGCCAGGGAAATATGAATAGCTTAACTACTGGATTGTTAAGACTGTTACTTGTTGAAACTTCATATCACTTAATAAAATACTGACACAGTATATTGTTTCAAACATGTTTTTATTATTCTACGACAATGTTTCACCACACAGTGGCTTCGTCAGGTAGATCTACCATATACTGTCAGTATTTTATTAAGTGAATGGCTTAACGTTTATCAAAAGTGACATGTTATTTACTATAGTCTGTTCGTCGGATCTTTCGTCGTACGTCACAAATTATCGCTTCGAGAAACGACGCAAAAACATTCAGTCTGATAAAGTAAACCAAATGCGTTAGAAAAAGAACGCACTCTAAAACTTTCGTCGTTTTTTGAAGCGATAGTTTGTGACGTACGACGAAAGATCCAACGAACAGACTATACTTACGAATCTAGTAAGAAGGAAATATATACAGGGTGAGTTTTTTTCGATGTTTTCTATGGGGATCTCGGAAACTATAAAAGATAGAGAAACGGTTAAATGGGGAAAGAAGTGTGGATTTACAAGACGAATAAAATTCCACTTTCAAAGTTTTCAAAAAAGTCAAGGGTAACTAGATATTTTGAAAAAAGTAAAAAGTGTCAATTTTTTCAAATCAATATATCTCGATTATTATAACAGATAGAAAAAAACTGTAAAGGCTTGTAACTGATAATTTTCGGCAGTGATCGCAAAGTACTGAGTTTGTCGCTAATCGAATTTGTTATTGACAACCCTAAATGTATCGTCGCAATATAAAATGACTGGACCTCAATCAATAAGTTATCTACCCTGTGACATTATCGAAGTTCAAGGCTGGCCATATTATTCCATTGCGGTAATGCTCATATTTACTTTTCCTGTACTAATTTCCGATTCGACAAAAGTCACGATCCAAATGTGTTTTTTTTTTTAGAAAATTTCAACGTAAATAGTTGTTTTAAGATCCATTTTGAAATGAAATCCGTGTTTATCCAATTATAAGAACCGCTAAATATTTTGAAATTAAATTTAACAAACAAAAAAAGTTTTCAATATTAAATTGAAATTAATAATGAAGACTTTTTTCCATTTTATCAAAATGTATTGCACTTTGATGAACATTGCATAGGAACTAATTGTAGAGAAAAATAAAATGAGTAAATTATAAAGAATAGTCTTTTGCGTAGGAGCTTGATTTCCGAGAAATGGCGGCGGAAATAATATGATAGCCACGTCATTTTTAATTAAGCGTGCGTTGACATATCACTGAATGATAACTGACAGTTGTCATTACAACAACAAGGGTCAGAAGTAAACTAAAGAGGGGTCCCCTCCGTTTATTTTATTACAACGTACATTTATATTCCTACAGAATAACATTTTATGTGATAAATAAATACGGTTTTCAAGAGAATATTTAAATTGAGCTTTATGGCATGTAATTTACCAAAAATGGCCATTTACTCGAAGCTCTTTTTGTTCTTTTATTTATTCTTCTAAATTCCGAAAAGATTTTTGAAATATTAGTTACGTGGATTTAATATAACGATTTTATAGGATAATAGAAGTGAATTTCTTGTTGATTATTTCGTGATATATCTTGATTAACCTGGTATATATATATGGTATATATATATATATAAACACGGTGTCTTTATAACTTTTACAGTAACTATAGTTTCGACTATGAGCTAGTCATTATCAAACTAGAAGTAATAATACTATAATCAGTGTAAAAGTTATAAAATATAATAATAAAACAAAGTGACCGTGATTTCAATCCCAACATTCACATTAGTATGATCACACACTTTTTCAATTATTAGAATTAAAATATATTAAATAATAATTGATTTTACAACTCATATGCGCTACAAACATATCAAACATATATTTATCTAAAACAATTGCGTATAAACTATTAAGTTATGGACATACCGCTAGCATTCTATTGTACGTACTCATTCTTTGAAAATTAGATACAATAGAAGTGAAATGACCCATTGACAATTAAAAATAATCGTAACAATACGTTGCGTGCTGAATCCCATTACACTTGATGCGTTTTTGGCAATATATAGCAGAATGTTTCATTTACACTGAAATGCTTTTAATTTTACGTTTTCCTATGTCGCTCATTTACTTACGTCATTGGTCTATTCATTATCGAAATGCTTAAAATATTTTATTGGTGAGTGGATTACGATCGAATATTCTCTTGTGAATTCCGGCTAGGTTCGTTAGACTATTTTCTGATAGATAACGGTTCTCATTTATTTTGGGTATCGTTACATATCCTCTGTGTTTAAAAGTAGGTCTATAGTATTAGGTAACAATGATCACAATATTACATCCGCGTTTATAAATAATGATACCCTTATTTATATGTATATTGTTAACCACAAAAAAATATGAATCTCAAATTTACACATCTAGTGGTTTTACAAATCTACAACACAAATTGAACTGCGATCAATAAATCCCAACAATAATAGAACCATCTATAAAACATCGACTCGTCGGAGGCAAACTGGAATCAACAATTGGCAGAATTTGCATTCTTATACAATGCATCCAATACAATATATCGCGAATGTGATTGTTCATGAATTGAAAAGAATCGCAAAACGGAATACAGGCCAATCGATAAAACAAATATACATATATGTTGTAGACTGAGAGATAATTAAAATATACATACTTTAGAACTTGACCATTAGTACGTGGTAATTCATGATAAACACTGTCATTATCATTGTCTTTTCTTTTTTGCTTCTCTTTCAATAATTGTCTTAAATTTACAAGATATTTTAAATCTTAAATAATTACTCGTAATTTGCGACTTATTAATTTTAAGTAACATATAAAGTTTTTATATATGATATTTTACAATCACTAGAATGAACAACGTTTTAATTATCATTGTAAATTTAAAAAAAAACAATTTACAATAACTCGGAAATCATTGATTTCTGTTTGAACACATTTGTTAGACACTTTCTCTAATATAAGATCTTTAAAAGCTTATGTATTAACAATGCAAACAACGTATTTGTAATATTTTTGGAAGAAAAAAATTAATAATTACATTCTTATTTGACATAAAAGTTTTTATCGTTGTAAAAGGGCGCAGAAATAATTCAAGAGATAAACATGTACGGGTGCGGGTGACCTATATAAGCCAAGGAAGTGAATAGAAAAAGAAACTCTCGCATTCAGGGTCGAGCGTTTACATAAATTTATAATCAAAATTTGGCCGAGGTCCCGTCTTGAGGTAAAAGGTTAGTCTAAAACGTGATAAATACTGCATAAATCAGAAGATCCACTCCAATTATCATGAATTCTTAATTTAACTCTACAAAGAAGTGTGTTATAAAATGTACTTTACTGGAATAATTGAAAAGGAAAGATGAAATAGATTTATGTGGAAACATATACAAGGTGTCCCTTTAATGCGGGGAAATGGCTAGACCATAGATTCCTGAGGTCAAATTATGACGATTTAACGCAACTTATCTATATCCAAAAATTTACGGTTAAGCCGGAATTTGGCTTCAAAGTTTAAATTTTTTTTATTTCTTTTGTTTATAACAATTGAACGCTTTAATTGTTTTGAATGAAATTTATTTTTAATAACTACCATAATATAATACACCATTTCAGTTATTATGATTATTATTGGTTAACAAGAAGTATAAGAAACAGTAGTACCACCACTTAAAAACTAAAATATTTTTTTATTGGTGTATCTAATAAAAATTAAAAAAATACTACTTGAAAGACCATTTAATTTAAAAACTTTTTCATCTCTTAATAAATATTTGATATCTTTTACAGTTTTCTCACAAAAAAATAAAATATATATTTTTTATCTAGTAAAAACAAAATCTAGTTTTTCATCGACTTGAAAATAAATGTTTTTCGTGGCCGTCTTTGTTTAAAAAATGTAAATTATGTATAATAATAATTATTTAGTGTCTTTTAACAATTAATTTTTAACTTTATTATAGTTCATAAATATTCATATTTGGAACAAACAAATATCTTGTTTTTATTAGGATTTTGCAAAGAAAATTGTTTGAAAAGTGTTAGATGTTGTTTTGATTTATTTTATTAATTGATATTATTTAATTTTTATTCAATTGAGTAAGTTTATTTACTTATTAATGAGTGCATAATGAGTATACTATATTCATATTTTATTTTTTTGTACAAAAACCGTACAAGATATCAAAAACTAGTAAGAGTCAAAAAAGTTATTAAATCTAATGCCCTTTTAAATAGAGTTTTTTGGATTTTATTGGATGCACCAATAAAAAAATATTTTAGTTTTTAAGTGGTGGTACTACTGTTTTGTATACTTCCTGTCAATCACTAATGTCCACAATCACTGAAATGATGTATAATATTATGGTACTTATTAATAATAAATTTCATTCAAATCGAATGAAGCGTTCAATTGTAAACAAAAGAAATAAAAAAAATTGAAACTTTGAAGCCAAATTCCGGCTTAACCGTAAATTTTTGGATATAGATAAGTTGCATTAAATCGTCATATTTTGACCCCAGGAATCTATGGTCTAGCCATTTCCCCGCATTAACGGGACACCCTGTATAAGTAAAGCAGTGACATATATCATTCTAAAATATTAAATACGATGGAATCATTGATATTGTTACTTTTCTACTTAAATATAACCATTAACACAAATAAGTATTATTAGTGAGGGAGTTTTACAAAATGTATGATTCGACAACGGAAGCAGATGTTTTTGGCCTTAAATTAACTTAAATCAAGCGCTAATCATACCTAACGGTAGAAAACGTGGATAGTGTTAATTAGTTTATTTGCAACAATCCGAACCTTTCAATTCGGAAGCGCTCTAAATGCACCTAGATAGTCTAAATTCAATGCACAAAAGCTTAAGTAGAAAAATTAAAGCCCTCGGATGCCGGCCAAAGTAAGACTTTCCCTGGCAAATTGATCTCCACAAGAGGGTTCTTGATTTAACCCCTTTGGACTTCCCTGGTGCATTTGAAAGAATGCTTACTGTTTTTTTTAATTGGTCCACAGTAAACTACAGTTACACATGTTATTTTACGATAACTAATAAATAGATAGAAAACATGCTATAGTCATTACATTAATTCATTTACTTAATTGATACTGAAGACTACAGTATCTACAAAGAATCATAATGAGATAAGACACTTTTACTATAAATTAATACAAATCCAATTCAGATACATGTAATAAATTACAGAATGTGGTTCTAATTATTTTTATTGCGGGTTTTCATGGACAATGTTAATTTTTACGTTAATTTAAGTTAAAGAAAATACTGGCAGATCAGATCTGGAAAGCAATTGAACGCAACAGTCAATATTAGTGAATTGTATGATAATGACTGTCTTGTTGAAACCAGGCTGTGTCTATTTCAGAAATCTCTAATAGTTACAGTAGTGAAAACCAAAAATTCTCTGGTGACGTAACATTTTGATGAGATTATCCTTAGAAATAATTAGGGTTTATCATATCGATAACGTCAGCACACCATACGTTAACATTGTCACGGTGTAATGCAAGTCAGTAGACACTTATATTAATAAAACAACGCTTTTTATTTCTATCCTATGGTGCCCTTTCGGATTCAGTTAGGGAAACATTATGTAAAATGGGAACATCATTAACACCGAAGAGAGGACGCTCTTCTTCTGTTGATGCAAAACATTATTTTTCCCGTGATTTAGAAGTTAAATATTTCAAGATTGTACAATAATATACCGTTCTGAAATAGTGTTACGCAATACAGTCTAATATTCTAAACATGATAAAACATTAATTTGTTTAATGAAATACCTCACTTTAAACTACTTTTAGTTAAAAATAAAATTATTATTATTATATTACACTCTTGCTTTTATTGGCGAAAGGATTTCAAGTCCATGTCAACCCTGAAATTAATGGAAGGTGAGTGTCAATAGAAATGACCGCACATGATACTAATAATGTTTCTTTCGTCGATTGCGCGGCATTGAAATTCACTAAAAGGTTATTTATTGGAATATTGATTTATTTTAAAGGCTAAAGGTACATATAACTTATTGCTGGAATTAATCCTCCAGTGCTTGTTATGAAACACTGTAAAACATTTTTAATCTTGCTACTAGCCCACTAATGTGTTTCTTGCGTACACGTATATTTTTTTATATTCGTAGCCAATATATTTGCGTCATATCTCGAAAATAATGGCGATAAAAAATTTCTAATTATTTTTTATTAATCTACTTTGTTTTTTACAGTTATATCTGTTATAATAACCGATATGTATTGATTTGAAAAAAATTGACATTTTTTACTTTTTTCAAAATATCTAGTTACCCTTGACTTTTTTGAAAATTTTGAAAGTTGAATTTTATTCGTCTCATAAATCTACACTTCTTTCCCCATTTAACCGTTCCTCTATCTCATAGTTTCCGAGATCCCCATAGAGAACATTTTAAAAAACTCACCCTGTATAACCTTACTAGTGAAATTAAAAATAAGTTTAATGGATTTAACTAAATATGTAACTCATTTTATACAGGGTGAGTTTTTTTAGATGTTCTCTATGGGGATCTCGGAAACTATAAGAGATAGAGAAACGGTTAAATGGGGAAAGAAGTGTAGATTTACGAGACGAATTAAATTCCACTTTCAAAGTTTTCAAAAAAGGCAAGGGTAACTAGATATTTTGAAAAAAGTAAATAGTGTCAATTTTTTCAAATCAATATATCTCGGTTATTGTAACAGACAGAAAAAAACTGTAAAAGACAAAGTTTTAGATAATTTTATGCAGATTAATAAAAAAATAATCAGAAATTTTTTATCACCATTATTTTCCGAGATATGACGCAAACTTACATTTTTACTTTCCCTATATGAAATATAGGGGAAGTATTGTGATCGTGATTTTTTTTTGAAAAATTTTTTTTGCGGAAATATCCGTTTTGGGGTCCCCTGAACCCATTACACTAATTTCTGGAAAAAAAAATGTTGTGTCTGTGTGTGTGTCTGTCTGTCCGTCTGTCTGTCTGTCTGTCTGTCTGTCGGTGGGCGCTGTATCTCAAAAATGAATAATCTGATTGAGATAGAACTTTAAACTTAAGGTTTTATCATTAAAAACTGGAACTGAAAAGCTTTTGGTAAACATTCATAGACCGGAAGTTGATGTTTACTCGAGACGTTTTTTTGTTTTTTGGTGATATTTTTCTAAATATGAAAAATTTTAAAAAACGATTCAAACAAAAGTTAAAGAGAATAAAAAACTGAACAAGTTTTATTTAAACGTATTTTTCATAAAATGTTTAACTTTTGAGAAAGAATATAAAAAATTAAAATTTAGACATTTTTTGCCAATTGTTAATTAACTGTTGGAGTTACATGAAACTTATATAACAAATAATTGTAGAGAATTAAAAAATGAATAAATTATTAAGAATAGTCTTTTTGCGTAAATCTCATAGTTTTCGAGAAAAATATAGGGAAAGTACTATGATGGCCACATCACCATTTTTTAAATGGAAACCATAGTTGGCTGTGACCTCATTGAAAAGGTATTTTTTTTCTCTTTAATCCAATATGGCATACGACATAGTTAATTCTAAAAATGAGTGAGTTATAGTCATTTTAAATTTTATTATAAATAAAAAATGGGTAGCCATGAAAAAGGTGAAAGTAAAACAATTGCAGTTGTTTATAATATTAGCAATATTGTAATTATTAGTTTTACAGAGATAAACCAAAATAAAACAACTGCATAAAGTAATTCTGTAATTATCAATATATCAATGAGAGAGAAATTTTAATATTAAAAAAATATGGTCAACGAGTCCACTATTAATACTATTATGACATAAATTATATCTTTTTAAAATTGAATTTATGGCTTTTTGGCTATTCTCATGTAAACTGAATTAAATGTTTCAATAACAACTAGATTATGATCCTCCACAGATTGATATGATTTTTCATATACTTTGTTTTTTACATAACCCCACAGAAAAAATTCTAAAACGGGCAGATCGGGAGATCTAGGTGGCCCTGGGATTGGTTTATTTCTTCCCACTTATGAGTTAGGAAAAGCATCATTTAAATAATTTCTAAAGCCAACATGTTATGAGGTGGAGCACCGTCATATTGAAACCATTTTAATCTTGCTTGTAATGATAAATTTAAATATCTTTAAATGTTTTCTGAAGAAAATGAAAGTAATCAGTTTCACTTAGTGAGCTTTCAAAAATATATGGACTGAGAATTATTAATCCAAACACACCATGGATTAAACCCAAATTTAATTTGTAGTTTTCTCTGTGAAACTTCTCGTGGATTCTCTTAAGTTCATCTATGTTCATTGTGGCGATTAAAAATACCACAATTAGTGAATCGCGATTCATCTGTTCATAATATTTTTGTAAGAAACGTATTATCCTCTTGACAAATGGGTTTATACCACATACAGAAGGCCATTTGATAATTACAAAATTATTATTCTTATGCTGGTTTTTCATTTTTATTTAACTTTGTAGAACTAATAATTACAATATTGCTATTATTATAAACAACTGCAATTGTTTTACTTTCATCTTTTTCATGGCTACCCATTTTTTTATTTATAATAAAATTTAAAATGACTATAACTCACTTGTTTTTAGAAATAACTATGTCGTATGTCATATTGGATTAAAGAGACAAAAAATACCTTTTGAATGAGGCCATAGCCAACTATGGTTTCCATTTAAAAAAATTTAAGTTTGCATCACATCTCGGAAAATAATGGTGATAAAAATTTTCTGATTATTTTTTATTAACTAAATAAAATTATCTAAAACTTTGTCCTTTACAGTTTTTGTCTATCTGTTATAATTACCGAGATATATTGATTTGAAAAAATTGACACTTTTTACTTTTTTCAAAATATCTAGTTACCCTTGACTTTTTTGAAAACTTTGAAAGTGGAATTTTATTCGTCTTGTAAATCTACACTTCTTTCCCCATTTAACCGTTTCTCTATCTCTTATAGTTTCCGAGATCCCCATAGAGAACATCGAAAAAAACTCACCCTGTATATAGGTACTATTAGTCATTTGATAATGTTACTAACTTAAATGTATATATATATGTTTTTCATGGCTACCCATTTTTTATTTATAATAAAATTTAAAATGACTATTTCACTTATTTTTAGAAATAACTATGTCGTATGTCATATTGGATTAAAGAGAAAAAAATTACCTTTTGAATGAGGCTATAGCCAACTATGGTTTCCATTTAAAAAAAATGTAAGTTTGCATCATATCTCGGAAAATAATGGCGATACAAATTTTCTGATTATTTTTTATTAATCTGCATAAAATTATCTAAAACTTTGTCCTTTACAGTTTTTTTCTATCTGTTATAATAACCGAGATATATTGATTTGAAAAAATTGACACTTTTTACTTTTTTCAAAATATCTAGTTACCCTTGACTTTTTTGAAAACTTTGAAAGTGGAATTTTATTCGTCTCGTAAATCTACACTTCTTTCCCCATTTAACCGTTTCTCTATCTCTTATAGTTACCGAGATCCCCATAGAGAACATCGAAAAAAACTCACCCTGTATGTTGTGAATTTAAACATTTCAAAAATATATGTATATAATACCTAAAACAAAATAACGCGGCCAAAAACCCCTCAAATATCAATATAATATGTTTAACTAAATTTTCACCGCATATAAATTATGGAAATTTCCAAAATTCCTCATTATAAATTAATTCTTCGCGTTATACATACTCATATAAATGGGTAGAATTGGTGACGTTTAAAGGAAGGTATCAAAAATCATATGAATTGTAATATAAGCAAGATCTTTCTGAATGTAGCTATAATAACATTTTTGACCAAAATAATTTTTTTTTTTGAGAGTGAATAGAGTATTTTTAAGAGGTATTAAAATGTTATGAACTGTACTTATAACAATTGTCATTTTGAATGTAAAAATAATATTTTTTTTTTTAAATATTGGCACTTTATGTCCAATAATAAATTAATTCTTCACGTTATATCTACTCATAATTTTGATCTTGAATGAGCGATGTTTAATGGGAGGTTTTTAAAATGTTATGAACTGTTCTTATAAGCGACGACTTTCTAATTCTAAATATAAACACAATAAAAATTTTTAAACATATTCACACCTTACACCCTAAAATAATTATGCCTTAACGCCAAATATACATAAAACTTTGAGGGTGAATCGGAGATGTTTTGCGAGAGAATGTTATGAACCTTACTGATAGGCAAGGTGTTTATACTTGTAATTATGATAAAATTTAAAACATTTTCATACCTTATGTCTAAAAATAAATTAACTATTTACGTCATATGTACTCGTAATTTTAAGGGTGAATTGGGGATTTTTTAAAAGTATCAAAAATGTTATGATAGTTAAATTTGCAAAAAATCCACACCATATATTCGAAATAGATTGAATTGAATTTTTAATTTTTGTATTTATTTATTGTGTTCTACAAATTATAGGAGTATATGTAAATATTTCGAGATTATTTTGTTTTTATGGCGAAAAATATATTTTAAACCTATTGTACATCATCTTAATGAAAATTAATTATTTAAATTGATAAAGCAATATATAATGAATGTATTTAATATTTACTTCTTAAAATGACTGTAACAAATTAAATAATGGTCTCCCAAATGTGTATTTTAATTAATTTGTCAAAATACGTATACATAATATACATTTTTTCTTTTTATTTCTCAATTTTAAATGTTTACACGTGATAAATAATTATATTTTGTTTCAACTTTTATCCCATTATATATTTTTCATTGCTGATATTAACTTTACGATTGAATACTTAATTTTTAAGAGGGTGGTTTCAGAAAAAAATTAAAAGGCGCTGTGATTGAAACCGAAACCCCAGTTCGTTGCACCTCACAACGATAAATCTAGCGTCGGCGTCTCTTTGAGGGTGCAGGAAGCGGAAATGCTCACGCTCAGGCGTTGTTCGGTACGCCAGCAATCCTAATTGAAAACCAATTTGTTTCTTAAGAAGCTTAAGTAGAGCCAGGCAGTGATCTGTTCGAAGAAACAAAAGCTAGTTGTAACCGTAATTATACCGTAACCCCGCGGAGGCAACCTTACGGTACCTGGCGCTCTATACCGCGATGATGGGGCTGGCGGGCGAAAGTGACAGTGGGTGTATGTCGTAATTAACTTACCTGCATATGAATGGTCCAAGTCGAGGGGCAATCCATTACATAACTCCAGGAACAAAAGGGCAACGAAACAGCTGAACACTTTCCATATTGTTTCCATAATAACTCGTTGGCCACTCCGCAGTTACCTCATAGCAACTATTTCACCGAATTGGCCCTAATTATTTTGCACAAAATGCAATAGGGACCACCTCTTCGATTTGATTCACACACATGCACCCACCAAATATAAATAAATAAAACAGAAACACCCCCGTTTAACCTCGCAGAACGTCACATCTCACGACGGTCGGCGTTTCACTGTACGCAATCACACGCTCACCAATTATGATTTATTTGCTATTGTTAACTCGCACTGCCCGCGAACATCAGTTAGAGGATATTATCTTTAAAATGACGGGAGCTCGTTGTTTGACATTAGCGCTCATCTGACGACTGCGACATAAGCGCCGCCTGCATAGTACTTTCTACAGTTACACCCACCTGCGATCACAGACCGCAGATTTTTAGATTCCTAATTGCGCAATCGCGATTCGCAAATTTTCAAATCACCAAGTAGCCAATATTTTCTTTGTAAATAAATTCTATGATTATATTTGCATCAAATACAGCATATAACCGCTGATTTTAATCATATCCACTAGATTCGCAAAACCTACTAGCAATATTTGTATAGTTCCATCTACTAGCAAAACTGTACACTATGGAAATATCCTGGGGTTACCAGCGTCATAATGAAATCATAATGGGTTGCCTAATGTAGTGTATTTTCAAATAATAAATAACTGATTTGTATCCCATCTGTTCATTCTTATATATTCATATATTTAACCGTAATAAAATGAATTGTTAATACATTTAATCATTTTATCTACGATCGTACAGAAAGTAGACGCTTTTTGCATCATTTTTCATTGTAAAAGTGGCTTTTTAAAGCACTAGTGCTTTTTTACGTTTTTATTGCACGGTAATGTCAAACTGTTTTTATTGCACAGAAATGTCAAATTTGACAGATTAATATATTTCGACGAAAAACTTATTTTTTTATTAACTGATACAAATAACTAATAAACTATAAATAAAATATATAATACAAACCAAATGGCAGATTTAAGAACTCTGAAGATTCCATTTAATGTAAGTCAAAGCGATTACAACAAAGCAAACATTTTTTCCATAAATAATAATGGCGGCCGACATTTGTGCAACTTGTTTACTGGTTGCTAAGTAACGCTTTCATTAGTGCACTGCGGGTAAAGTATGTTTTCATTAATTGAATTATTGAAATGACATTAAAATATTACTCATAAGAATATGTTCTTTGAAATCCTTTACGATCAAAGATAAAATTTTGTAAGGCACACGTGTAAAAAGTTTCTTTATTGCACTCCTGGCTTTAAAAAAACTCGCTCGTTTCTCGCTCGTGTTTTTAAACGCCAGTTCGTGCAATAAAGCATCACTTTTTACACTTCTACCTTAAATAACTATTATTGCACTCCTGGCTTTAAAAAAACTCGCTCGTTCCTCGCTCGTGTTTTTAAACGCCAGTTCGTGCAATAAAGTATCACTTTTTACACTTGTACCTTAAATAACTATGACCTATTATATATACAATTAGTTATTTTATATCATACAACCGTGCACAAAATTTTGCATTTAAAGTTTAATTTGAATAAACAAATTATCATAACGTATGTCGTGAACGAATGTAGTTGCAGTCGAAACAGTGGTCTGGGTCTCTAATTAAATTGAATACCCAGTACTATTTACCATTGTAATATAATAATTGGCGATTTAAAGTGACGTAATATTAAGCTCAATCTGTAACATGATGAGATTACCATTAAGCTACTATTACTACTAACAATTAACAACAAACCAGAAAACTATTATTAGTTAAAAACAGATTTTTTTGGCCTTTTATTATTTATGTATCATCACACTTGAATCTATTTATAAATAAATGGATGAAAAATCCAAAATTTTCTCCGAGAACTTTAAATAATGCATTCAAAAGGTGTTTCGCGTTTGCAAAGTTGTAATTTTTATAAATATAATTAAAATTTCATTAAGATAAATAAATATAAGAAGCAAGTCATTTTGAAACCATTTTTTTGTTTTTGTTTAAGGATGTTATGAATAACCCTGTGATAGAAAAAGTGTGTTTATTTTCACAATAATAATTTCGTAAATTAATTGTTTCTTCGGGTGAATGAAAGTTTACAATGAAATTAGGAAACTAAACTTAGAACTATGTATGCATAACACTATTGGAACTATGGCGGGGTGAATAGTTTAAGTAGTGGGGAGTTTGATAGTTTCAGTTCAAATCTCTTGATTTCCAGGTTTTCCAATTTCCAAATTTTGACAATTTTAGCCTATTACTAATAAACGTCAGTTACAAGAAACTTATATGACAAATATCATAATTGTAAAGAATTCAAAAGTGAGCAAATTTTAAGAATAGGTTTTTTGCAAAAATCTCATAGTTTTCGACATGTATGACTCTTACCATATTCTCCAATGATTAGCATGCGCAGGTTAGAGAAATTTTGAAGAAATAATATCGTTTACAAGTGTAACCAAATATTATCATTAACTTTATTTTTCACCAAAAATGATGTGTCATTAAGTAATTTTACCTCAGGTCATTTATAAGAACAAAATACCTACTACTTCATAATATACTAAAACATATGTATCTATTATTGCAGGATTCATTTTTATTCCTATCTTGAAGATTATGTATGTTACAATGACCTTTAAATAAATGCGCTTTCATCATGTGTACCGTAAAATTGGAATCTTATTGTTCTGTATTTGTAACATTTATTTATAAATCCCTCCTTATTGCAATGAAAGCGTATGTTGATGACAAGTTTCTAGAACCTAACCCGAAATCAAGGGTAAAATAAGCACCTAAATGTGAATCAAAGTATGCTATATCATTAAGTTTGGAATAGCTAAGGAAAGAAGGTATGGGCGTTGATTGAAATATTGTATAGATACCCAACCCACATGTATTTAATCGAGTCACCTCTAAACTGATCCCTCTTTTCCCCGCCTATCCCAACACTCACAGTAAAGTGCTGCTGCGGTGATAATTTTTTGAAATCCTATGTGTGTGGCAGTCAGTGGTGTTAAATAGAATTAAGGCTTAAACCTGAACTAGTTCGACACGCTAAAATCGTATTTTGTCGTGCATTCGGGACAACTCGAGGTTCATGCTGGTTGGATTTGATAGTGTCTAACCTGTAGACATCACATGTATCTATCCCTTTTTATATTCACCCAATCCATCTTTCAATACATACGCACGGGGAACATCGATGATTCATTATTTGTGCGAGTGGAGCTATAAAAAACCCCGAAATGAATTTCACATGTTTATTTGGAAATTAAATATATCTGCAATATTAGCATCATATGCATAGGTACAGTAACTGTTACACATTTACAAATAAATAAATTATCTTTGTCAAGATTTATAGCTGATAACTTAATAATACCTTTGATTGATATATTCAATGAATGACAAAACAGTATTATTCCCAGAGGAAATTACATGCCACTGTTGCCTAAAATAATTTTGTATTATTTTTATAGCGGACAACATAAACATATTTTAATATTACTGGTTTGGCTTACAAATTCAGCGGCAGACAATGCTTAACAATTTTGATGAATTTGATTACTTTTTGTCAATCCTCGATTGTTGCATATCAGATCTGCTGAACATATTTTTAACCTATTTTAGTAATATTCAAATGTGTTTAATAATTAATTATAAAATTAAATAAAATGGTGCTTTGTATATTTATTTTTTGTTCATAGCTCCTGAAACCATGATATAAAAATAAGAAATACTTTTCATATGTCTCCTTGATAATTTTTTATTAATTATCAATATCATTTTAAATAAAATAAAATACTTGTAAAAACTTTCATTCATATTATTATTATTTTATTTAATATTATTAATCTCCACGTAACTCATCAATCAACATTTCAATATTATTTTGTTTAATTTTTAGTTGTTTTTGGTATTATTTATTTGTATTATTAGAAAAAATTAATAAATAGTTGTGTTGCTTTTTTTAACTTGAATACTCTGAATCTAAAAAAAACATTTCATAACGGTCGCAACCATCACTATGATAAAAAATGGTGATGTGGCCATCATAGTACTTTCCCTATATTTTACTCGAAAACTATGAGGTTTGCGCAAAAATTCTTAATAATTTATTCAGTTTTCAATTCAATGTGATGGAATCGGCGTATCTACTAATTTTCATGAATGAGGTATAGGAGAGGCTTATCTAAAGGGCTCAGGTCAAAATTTAACAATCTGTATTTTTATTTATACATTTCAATTTCTTCCAACGTGTCTAATTTATTTTTGGCTGATTTTAGTAATTTTACATTTTTTAGGGGAAATTGGTGTCCGGTGACCTGAGCCCTTTAGATAATCCTTTAATATACCTCATTCCGAAAATCAATAGCCACGCTGATCCCATCCCTCCCTCTGATAATTTTTCCCGATAATCCCTGTCGGTGTAAAAATAGTTTTAAGCATTAGTCATTGATAATGACAAGGTGCATGTACATGGTACTCGAAATGCACATCAGGCATATAAAATTAAAAGTGAAGGAAGGAAATAACAAAGTGTTTTAATTAAGAATTAAAAAACAAAAGTTTTATTTAAAATTATTCATACACGTATTTGTAAAAATTAACGTTATTTTAGCAAAGATAAGAATAAAATATTTTAAAAGGATTTGGAATGTATTTTACTTTTTCTATGAGGTTTCGTAAATTTTTGACAATTTGTAACAATTATAGTGAATATTAAAGCGTTTTAGCAATAAACATAATAATACACATTTTTATTGACAAACTTTATACATGATTACATTTAAATAATAAATAATGAATGATGTGTTAATGAGTTAGTTCGTCAAAAGGCTATCGACCAGAGGTCTTTCTGCCTTGTTTTGTCCAGTCATATGGCGTCAGTCGTTAATACGTAATGGGGTGAAATGATGAGATGAAGTCAAATAAGGTGGAATTAGGAATTTTAAATTTAGGGTTTATACTAGGATTTCTAGGAAGCCAATATAAGGATAGTATGTGGAAGTTGAAAGGATTTTTGGAAAATTTTTCTGATAGGAATCGAAGGCGTTCTAGGATGGGGATAACTAGAGTGGTATTATAGAGGAGCTGGTTAGAAGGTTTTTATAGAGGATTAAGAGGATTGCGGAGTTTGGTTAGGGTACGGAGGGATGCTCGCTCGCTAACTTCGATATTGCGGGAAGTTGGGTTGGTGGGGTTGAGATAGAGGGCACAACCATAGGCACGTAGTGGACGGCAGATCATCTTATATATTTTAACAGCTGTTCTTGTATTGATTCCTCTATTTTTATACGTTAAACTTCTAAAGCATTTTGCCCTAGAAGTAATTTTGCCTTTCATTATGGCTGTATGTTTTTTAAAATTTATTTTTTGATCTATGGTTATGCCCAGCTATTTTACGGAAACTGAGGGAGGGATCATAGTTTGGGAAATATGGACTTTGTAAGGTGAGTTATAGGTGCGATGATAAGGAATTAGGAGTTGAGATTTATGAGGATTTATTTTAATGCGCCATTTTGCAAACCAGCATTGAAGGGAGTCAATTAGCTCTTGAAGGGATTGAAGGGCTTTTGGTAGTGTGGGCGCATGTGTAATTAGGGCAGTATCATCAGCGAATTGTAGGAGGTATTTGGATGGATTGAACAATAAACATATTATTTCAGAAAAGGCATTTGTTGGCCTGCATAAATAATCAATGGTATTGTCAATGCCACCATAATCTCTATTAATTATTAACAACTCATTTCTATCGACGGGTATTTTCCCTTCTTTTTTACATTCCCTCTCGCAATTGGCGCATTTATTTTTCTTCAAAAATTTAAATATTATATGTCCAGCTACATAGGTAATTACTTGTGATTCTAAATTATCAATTTTAATTTTTTTATTACGACATTCTTTTAAATAAACGTCATCAATATCGTATGCAGTTGCTCGTCTTCGTCGATTTCGCAATTTGCAGCTTCAACAGGCATCTGCAATCTGATGTGCATATTTTGTTGCAATGCTATTCGAAATTCTTTTATAATTGGTGTGTGCATTATAACCACATCAATGCCTAAGTACGGAAAAATAGTTTTCTATGGGGTCTTGATTTATTCTTGACGTTAATATATATTTAATATCTTCAAGTTACAATGATTCCCACAAAAGTCAAATAGATTTTATAGACCATATAAAACCTTGTATGCAATGTATATTTTTTCTTTCCTTACCATTTTCAAAAAATTTTAAACCTTGAAAGTACGACAAAGCTTCTTCTAGTTTCTCTTCTGGTAATTTACGATTAACGGAGAGGCCACACTTATAGGGGTTTGAATCATTAACGACTCTACTGTTTAATGAGTCAAATATATTATTGATTTTCTTCAAAAATATTGCCGTATTTATTGAAGATAGACTCGTTAATTCTTTTGTAGCACTTGCTGTTAAAATTGCTGCAGAGACAGAATTGCTAAATATCTGAGCAGCATATTTCACACGCATTTTTTCAAACGTTGTGGGATTTATATGTTTTTCGGTAATTTTGACCATTGCTCTTGCAACTTTACTTTCCTTGTCGATTTTATAAGTGTCGATTATATCTTTCCAGGACACTTCTAAGTTATTTACCATTGTTTTTATTCTACTATTCATACAATTATTTCTTAGACTTTTAAGTAAATGTGGGGGGTCATAGCAAATGAAAATGACGTGTCTATTAATTTTTAGAATGGAGTATCTATTGTTGCGCCAAGTAACCTTATTGCATTTCTATTATTTGTTCCTTGATCACAAACGAAAACGCGAGGAACCATATCCAAAGAAAACAACTTATCTAATACCAATAAAATGAGCTTTTGTAAAATATTACCGTTCGTTGGACCAGATGAAATAAAATAACAGAATGGCATTTTCCAATTACATTGAAGTCCCCTTAAATAAAATACCAATGCATGATTACCATGTTTGTTGTTCCTACCAAGAGAACCGAAATCTTCAAATCCCTCTACAACATCCAAGACTTTGTTATAATCTAAACCTTTTTTCAAAATTATTTCGTCAAACATTATTAATCTTAATTTTAAATTTTTGAATCAGATTTGTATTTAGACCAGTTTGTAAATTAAAGATTTTCAACCAAGATTGACTTGTTGATACTCCAGGTAGCGCAAGTTTTAAATGTTTTTGTAAGTATTTATAAGTACTTGGTGATTTATAATATAATGATAAAGATAGCTGTTTTTCCCGTGTTATCCATTCTGTTCTATATGTATGAAAACATTGCATGTATATGAGAGTTTTTACCGATGGAGCTCGATATTTTAATAAATTTTCTAAAATATTTTTAGTTGAAAATGATCTCATTTTCTTTTTGAGTCTATAATTTATATTACATTTAATATATATTTTTTTCTTAATTCGCAAACTCTTTTTTTAGCTTCACTTTGCGGGGCGATACTTGCGGAGATTCCATAACAATAATTCTCGAACTAATTACTGATATTGGGCTACTACTACTACATCTACTACTACTACGTTTTTTAATAATATCGGCTACATACTCTTTGAATGAACTTGATCCTGCACTAATATTTTCTTTCAAAGGGTAGGTCGCAATGGGCATTCTCTTTTCGGAAACCGCTGATGTTGAAGGTTGTGTATCCATATCCATTCATAAATGAGATATTGATACTTATATAGTGTGATTAGTTTTGAGCACAATTCGTAATTCACTTATTATTATTACTTTTTAATGAGAAATTACCATAGCTCTAATCAGATTTTAAAGTTCAATAAATATTATTTCTTTTGCTAATTAACTGCTTTATTTGAATTAAATTTATTACTAATGATTATCATAATATAACACATATAACTTAAAAAATAATATATTTTTTATTGATGCATATAACAAAAAGTAAAAAAATATTACATTTTACTTTGAAACTTTTTTATGATATATATTATTATTTTCTGCTATTATCACACAAAAACATGTATTTTTGTTATCTAGTAAAAAACAAAATGTAATTTTCCATCGAATCGAAAATACAAAATTTTACACTAATTATTTCTAGTTATCCTCTGCAGCACTCTTCCTTGATATCCGCAAAGCCTTCGATTCCGTATGGCACAAAGGTCTCCTATACAAATGTCACCTCCTTAATATTTTTACTTTGAGGGATCTATTAAACAGAAATGATTTTAGGATATGTATAAGATGGGGTGGGATCTTATACATATCCTAAAATCATTTCTGTTTAATAGATCCCTCAAAGTAAAAATTAATAACTCCTATTCCTCCACATTCACACCTGAACAAGGTGTTCCACAAGGTTCCCCTCTATCCCCACTCCTTTACAACATCTTTTGTTCCGACATATATAACCCCGATCCAAAATACTTCAATATGTCCAAATATATCCTACAATTTGCTGATGATACCGCCCTTATATCCCATGCTCCCACCCTATCCAAAGCCCTGCAAACATTACAAGAGCTCATCGATACCCTCGAACTTTGGTTCGCCAAATGGAGAATCAAAATTAACCCTCGAAAGTCCCAGCTCCTTATTCCCTACCACAAAATCACTAATTACCCATATACCATTTCTATTTCACAGAACCCTATATATCCTTCCTCACACATCAAATACCTTGGATTTAGTTTCGACACAAAGCTCAAATTCAAGAAACATGCTTGCCTCATTAAAAGTAAAATAACAACCAGAGCAAAACTTTTTAGAAACCTAACCTACAAGCAGGCTGGTATAAACATTAAAACAGCAGCTTTAATTTATAAAATGATATGTCGCCCCCTAATTGATTATGCATCCATCCTATTTTCCACAGTCCAGAATCCCACACTACACCATATCCAGGTCAGCGAGCGAGCCTCCCTTAGGACCCTTACCAAACTCCGACATCCCTTAAACCCACTACACAATCCCTCAAACCAACTCCTTTACGAAACTACCCTGATAATCCCCATAAAAGAACGTCTTCAATCTCTTGCTGAGAAATTCTCCAAAAATCCCTTTAATTACCAAATCCTATCCCTATATTGTTTCCACAGAAACCCCACAATCACTCCAAAATACAAAAGTCCCCCATCAACAATTTTCGAACACATTCTATCATATCATCCATTTACATACTGACTGACCGACATTCGACATAAATGACTAACCTTGGCAGAAAGACCTCTGGTCGATAGCCAATTAACAATGACAGTTACACAACCATTTTTTCACTTATTGTAAGTTTAATTTAATATTTGTATAATATATGTATCTGTTTGTTAATAAAGATGTTGAATATATATATTTCTAGTTAAAACATTGTTAATTTTTCAAATCAGTTTATTAATTTAAGTAAATAAACACAGTTAATTTCTTTCTTCACTATTTTATTTAATCACTAAATGTACATTTCGAACACTATGTGTTGTCTAGAATTGACTGTCGATTAATTATTTTAATTTATGAAACAGTTGTTCTCTTTATTCTTTGAAAAATATTAAGTATTCAATTATTGTCTAATATTAATTAAGTATAAGTGAATATAAAAAGAAAAAATTTCTACTAATAACTTTCATATGTTGTAATAATTACAAGCAGAAAATGATGTGTCTTTAAATTGTTAAAATGTATTAATTTTTATTCCTTCATTTAAATACAATACAATACAATTGCAGTTATTTAAAAAAAATATCTTTATTAAAAATAAGTCAAAATGAATATATTGTTATATTATTGTTATTAAAAATATAAATTTCATCTTAGTCGGGTTTATTTGATTAAAATATATATATTCTTTTTATTAAAAAAATGATGAGTGTTTATTTACTCTAGACCCCGCACGCATTTATGAGTAAGCGTCCTGTCGCATCGTTCTCGGTTCCCGTGAAATTTTAGGCGGTCGGAATTTCACCGCCCGCAAATTCCCGAGCACGATCGTCTCAACGTTGATTACAATACGTATAATTCAATACCATAGAAAACTACCCAAAGCTAAAGTAAACTGCAGTACGCAGAACTAAATATGCGCCGTCTGTTGGTCAATATTTTCACTACTCATGCGTAATCTGTTGTTCGGCATCTTTTAGTGACTCGCATTTCCCCATAAGGTTAGGCATCTATACAATATTTCAATCAACGGTATGGGTTTGAGTGGAAGAACATTTAACACAAATGTAGGCATATCTTTTTTTGTTAAATTGTTTGTTAGTAATATATTATTTGAAAAAATAATTTGAAATATTGAAAAAATGTATGTTGCATTCTGTGTTCTTGGTCTTTTTTAAAAATATTGCGGCCATCATATTACTATCACCGCATTTTCTGTGAAATCCTGCGATCTGCCCAAAAAGACTATTCTTTATGAATTACTCATTTTATTATTTATTTATTTATTATTGTTTCGTATTTATTCTTTTTAATAGAATACAAAAAAGATTTTATTTTGTTCTTAATATTATGATTTATAAAATTTTCTTTAAATAACGTTGTTACATTTTTATTAACTATAACAGTTGATTGAAATATCGTACAATATTTCAATCAACGCTATAACTTTTATTTGATGTTTTTTTTTTTTAACTAAAACATCTAGACATCTAGTAAAAATCCACTTCCGGTGTATCAGCCTTAATTAAAATTTTCAACTATTCCTAGAAAAAAACAAAGTTTAAGTTTAAAATCTTAAGCGCTTTTTTATACACGCACATATACTCGAATAACCTCAGAATCTATATTTTCATTGATATTTCGTATTCGAAAGAAAAGATACTTCCCCGTATTTTTAGAGGGGTTCTCTAATTGTCCATCAACGAAAGCAAAAATTCACATAAAAATAATAAATACACGCCCTACACCTGGAGGTAGAAGGGCAAATGTTTACATAAATAATAAATACAATTTATTTCTTAGGTAAAAAATTGTGTTTATCAATTCTTTACCTATTAATTCATTATATTTCACCAAGAGATAAGTTAACAAATTATTTGAGAAATACAATTTATTTGTACATCACACACAAGTTTTGCTTAGATGCTGATTTGTCAATTTTAAATAGGTCGATTTATGGAAAATAAAATGCTGATATTGTAATGCATAGTTCTTTTCATTTAAAATTTAAAACATTAATTTAATTTAAAATACTTATAACGATTTCAACCATCAAGTTTTGTAAGTAATAATTTAATGTACCCCTATTATACTTTAGCTACGCTGCGTTAAAGGTTTCATATAAACCTCTCACTGTTTCTGCCTAAAAATATTTTAATGAATATGACGCTATCTGAACTTATATATTTTTCCAAATAGAAGTTGAAGATATTGAAAATCAATAAGAGTCATGTACAGGAAGTATGAAATGATATTTCATCTATTTCAAAACAATCATCGGCATTCGTTAATAGCAAGCGAATTTAATATAATTAAGTTCATGCACAATTGCGGCTTTTTTGCGCCTTTTGTTGAAAAAAACTATTGATTTATGTTTTTAATTAGTTACCTTCCTTTGTTGCAGTTATGTAATAGCCGCAATAATTATGCATCAACCAAATGTGTAAACGATAAACCCAGCTTTAAATATATTATGTCCCTTTAACGTTCGAATGCACCGAGTGCGATAAAATTAAATCTATGGTTCAATTAATATTCCTAATATATGGTCGCAATTTCGCTTAGGAGTCACCGAGATAAAAGTAATCCTATGAGAATATAAATCTATATTTATCTAACCGGGCGCCCTATCCAATTGGCATATGTTAATAAAAGAGGAAATTTCTTAATCTGTCATGACCTTATTAGTAAAAGCAAATCAGATCTAACTGTAATTTTGTATTAATCTATTTTGAATTAAATTTACAAATATCGCATGTTACATACATACATAACTTTCCTACCGCTGTGTGTGATTTGTATAATGCTTTATGAATTATTGGATTAAAATATGTATACTCGATTTCATATAGAATGCACCACCCAGAAAGAATAATACAATTGATGCGAAACTTGGCGTTTATTCGTTAAAAAAATAATGAGTTACATCGCCTCGCACAGCAATGCAAGAATTTACCCTTCTAGGCATACTTAGAATCAAATAGTTTATAACTTTTTAACAGGATAATGCTCGCCCACACATTACAAGAGCCACCTTCTTTGAGCACGCTGAAATCTATTTGTTGCCCTTGGCACCGAGTTCACTGGATCTCCATTTGAGCATATGTGGAATATCATGGGCCGAAGACTACTTAATTTTCAGCATCCCCATCAAACTCTAGAAACACTTCGAAGTGCATTAGTAATTGCTTGGAATGAGATACCACAGAAGGACATATTCACCTAATAAAAAGCGAACCTAGGCGCCTTAGAGAGGGCATAGCCCATCCTGATGCATCCATACATTATTGTTCGGATTTTTATGTCACTTAGTCAACACAGCACATTTCATGGATGACAGCGGTCTAGCGAAGGTTGGGTTGCTGTCAATCTCGGCATGATAAAGATGCTGTCAGGAGAAAAGTGACCAACTCTAACTCCTTGAGCAGTTTTCTCCTCAGTTCCTCAAAAATCTACTTACTGAGTGGCTTCGTGAGAATGTTGGCGATCTGTTCTGCACTTCTGACATGTAGCGGCTGCACAGTGACTCCCGTATGCTCCCTGGTGAATTTCCTGGAGATGTCTATGCGTTTCTTGCCCTTCGCTATCCAATCATCGCTCTTGTTTTTCAATATATATACGACTGACTGATTGTCGATATACAAGCGGGTAGCTTGGTCCAGATTTTCGAGTTGCAGCTCCTTCCCGATGCGACGAACCCAGCAGACGTCGTCGA
The DNA here is from genome assembly GCA_963969525.1 of Ontholestes murinus. Lineage (NCBI taxonomy): Eukaryota > Metazoa > Arthropoda > Insecta > Coleoptera > Staphylinidae > Ontholestes > Ontholestes murinus. Next base: position 5,045,653 of record OZ018398.1, on the reverse strand, counting down.
TGGCCCACACCGCTGCTCGATATTCAGCCTCTGCCGTTGAGATGGCCACCAGTCTTTGCTTATGCGTGCTTCACACTACTGGTCCTTCACGCATCACGAGTACTCCGGTGGTTGATCGCTCTGAAAAACTGTCTTCTGCAGTTAGTCAGTATATACAGTCTAACATTCGTTAGGTTCCATCGTCAAAGCCGTCCGGCTGCACCATATAGATTATTCCTTCAATGTTCCATATAGGAAGACGGTCCGAACACCAAAGTTGACTAATTTTATGTTTTCGAATGCGACAATATTTAAAATTCATCGAATCAAGTTGTATCTGGCTACTGGGCTAAAGGTTCCCGAGTAGTGAACTCCTTCCTTCTACTCAAATTATTATTATTATAATTACCTGCCATCCTTTTTTCACGTAGAACCCAGCGACACGTGAGCGGTCAGGCATGTCCTGGTTGTTGCACGAGTTTCCATGTTTTCATCCTAATGAGCGAGTTAAACACCTCATTCATTGCTGCTAGCCAGATTCAGTTCTTTAGTGCTTCTTGTACTGATAAGCCGTGCATTTCTCCAAAGATGACGGTGTCCTCATGGGATTCTTCCTGCGACTGATTCACCAGGTAATCACTGTATCTATTTGGCATTCTCAGGTTTCTGCGGTCACGAAGAGTCCGACGACCAATTTCCTCAACTTGTTGATGAACTGGTTCTACAAGGTCTTCTGCAGTATCGCCATACTCGCTGCCTGATGTTTCATCATCCTTGTCCTGGCGTGCCCAGTTTGGGTTCTCTCTCCTGTATTTCATCTGGCTCCTCGTTTCTGACTTCTACCCTGGCGTTGCTTGGCTTGGACCTATCGTCCTCGTGGAATAGCATATCCACGGAGCTGAATATGTCGCGTTGGTCTGGAACAAACACCCGGTAGCAGGATGAGTCTATGTCGTATCAAACGAAGAATTCTTCTCTTGACTTCCTTGACATTTTTTCCGCTTGTGTTCCGAGGTGAGAACATAGCAGGGACATCCAAACTTTCTCAATATGTTTAAAACAACCTGGCGTCTGAATCATAGCTGTGAAGGACTCTAATAAGCCTGCGAGCTGCGAGGCTCTTTTAAATTGCCGATGTGTATGGCTAACCTTGCGGCTTTCACGATTTCTCTTTCCACACGCCGGTTCTGTTGCGGGGTGTACACGCTGGTCTTACTATGAAAAATGCCCAGATGGTCCAGATCCAGTATTTCCTCGACAACCTTCGGGTTTGCTAGATGTGAGACTTTGTGCTGCTTCCTGTACGAGCATTATTTGCAGACGTAACCATCTCAATCGTCGTTGACGTTGTTGTGCTTCCTTGACGTATTTGACATTCTGGTGTGCTAGCTACTCATGTCAATCACGGAGAGATCGTATCGGCAGACAAGTGTCAGATTCTTCCTGGTAAATTTGGCTTCCCTGCCTTGATGTGCGTCTTCGAAAAGAGTGCGTTGAGTTCTCTGTTACTTGCTCATTCTCGATAAATCGATCGTCGCTCGATTAGCTTATGCAGATTTTTGTCGTCTTGCTGCGCGTTGTCCCACGCTGCGCGGAAGTGGTGTAAATTAGGCGATAAAGAGCTTAGAATTCGAGTCATCACCTAACTCTCCTTCACTTCTTCGCCTACTGTGGGCAGGTCCTCGGCATGCTGCTGCACCATATAATTCTCTCCGATTGTCTAACCACTATCATACCTGAAACCAAAGAAAAGTCTTTGCAGATTTTTAACTGATAGATCTGAGTGTCATACAGAATATGCGACCTCGTACAAACCTTTAGATTTGAGGATTAGGTCTAGTTTAAAACGCAAAGACACATAGTTAACATTTCTGTTCGCGTCCTCCGATATACATTCTAATTGAGTTTTAATAGAGTCCATTTTTCAAAGAAAAAACTAAGTTTTTAAGTTCGCAAATAGTTTCGCTACGAATTTATTTCTAGATTAAATCAATGAGCGCAGTTTCGCTGATCCTAGTGACAGGCGACTGGACTTGATCGGCTCTACAAACATGTACTAACCATAGGAATCGGTTCGCACTTGCGTGTTGATTGACACGGTTGACTAGCAGTGGGCTAGCAGTGATCGTTAGTTGATGATCCTCTTTCGGTGGATTTCTGGCTACAATTGACACACCTCGGATGTCGTGGTACAGGGCGAGTCTGAGCCCATAATGTTAATGAGCAGTCGTCCGAGGGGTTGTAATAGTTACTTGGGCTCATAACAGCCCGCTTTTTTGTTGCCAGGGAGATATGAATAGCTTAACGTACTTCAAAAGTGATATATTATTTACTTGATAACAGCCCAGTGCGACGAAAAATAATTAACCTTCTCGTTTTTGTGAAAACTTTAATTATGAATTGTATTACAAAAGAAACCTGCAAACAAAATAAACACTTATGAAAAATAAAAGGATTAAGGTTCACACATAACCTCCATGAATTTGCGAATGACAGCATACATTTGAATTTCGGCAGAGGTTCGTAACTAATAAAAGAACAATTTGTCCTTAAAAGTCTGTGGGCCGTTTATTGTGAGGAAGACTCGTGGCGTGCATGTGAGTCGCGCGTTTGGCGCTAAAGCAACGCCACAATGGCTGAAAGATTACATATGAACAGCCTGAACAAGTTTGTTGGCAGCAATTACAACCAATGGCGGTTCTAAATTAACTGTGCGCTCTGGGAATAAGGACTGAGTCAAGCAAAATGATCGCACGCGAACGTTTTCACTAGTATCGCATGTAAGATAATGACAGCATTGCCCAACACATTCCGAATGTGCGAAGAGAATGAAGGATATTATTGAGGGTGCAGTGACGTGGCGATAATGATAAGATTGCCCCCGAAGTTTTTAGAATTTTGAAGACAGGTAGAAGCTGGCACATTTGACGTCTAGGTTAGTTGACGAAGGCGCAAACCTACCACTAACAGAGCAATTCAAAATTCATCGTAGAAATTGCACAAAACGACGAAGCAGACCGAGCCGTCATCAGGAGGACCGAGCAAGCAGAAATCGGACCACCAGAACAAGCAGGAGGGGAGGCCCAGCGTATGCTACAAATGCAGGAAGACAGGAAACATCGCGACAAGGAGTTTTATTTATTCATCGTCGAATTTATATAGGGGGCGACAACACGGAAGATACATGAATCATGGACAGCATATGTCGTACAGGACCGAGCTGTTTTTCAACATGTCTGACGTCAATACCTGTCATTGGAAAAGGATTGGAAAATTGGTTAAAGGTGAGTGGTATAAATCCGTCATCACGAACGTCCTATTCGTTCCAGATTTGAAGAGGAACCTGTTCTATGAAGCCGTTGTAACCAAGAAGAGTTGGTCAATAGTCAATAAGGGGAAAATTACCGAGATCTTAGATAGCCCGAAACTTATAGCCAGCGCAACTTTCGATGTCAATAATGTCTATCGAATGTTGTTTAGGGTGGCTGTATCTAATCTTGCCTACCAAATTGCAGAAAATAGCTTGAAGACGTGGAATGACACACTTGGCCATGTGCACATTCCAAAAAATTGAGCGGGGTGATAACTGGCATAACTCTGAGTGACGAGGTGGAGATACTTTGTGAATCTTGCTTGCATGGCAAGAGAAGCCCGAAAGGAAGAAGTTGGGGCACGAGTATTCTCTGACATGTGCGGCTCTATTGCGATTGAATCATCGGGAGGTGCGAGATACTTTATCCTGTTCAAGGACAGTGCGACATTGTACCTCACTGTCAGCACCACTGTGGCAATAGTCGTGAGGACATTGTTGGGATTTAATATTAAGTTAGTTTTTAAGAGAAGTGTTTTTTGTTGTTTTTATCGTTCTACACACGTGCGCCACGCGGTGCGGACACCAGTCCGCTTGGAGCATTTACAAGTGTAACATTGTATATACCCGAGAAGAATAAAGTAGAGTAAATTGGCCGTTAGTGTGTTATTTCATTTGATATTATCCAAGTTATATCAGTGGCGACGAGGATGGGATATACAATGGTAAATCTTTTAATAATTTAAAACTCTATATTGTACCTAAAGGAGGCCCTCCATTATTGGGGAGGGAATGGTTCAAAAAATTTGGAATTATAATTAATGGGGACTTAAAAATATGTAATGTCGTGGGAAAGCCGTTGTTCGTTCAGGATAAATTAATTAAAGAGTTTCCGGATATTTTTAAGGTTGAATTAGGAACATTACAGAATTTTAAAGCGAAGTTGATTTTAAAATCAGGCGCTACGCCGGTTTTTTGTAGGGCGAGGGCTCTCCCTTTCGCTTTAAAGGAGAAAGTTGATTTGGAAATTAATAGGTTAGTCAAGGAGGGCATATTATCACCTATTGAATATAGTGATTGGGCTACCCCAATTGTACCCGTCATAAAAAAAAGACGGGAAAATTAGACTGTGCGGTGATTTCAAAGTCACAATCAATCCAAAATTACACATAAATAAATACCCAGTTCCAAAAAGGGACGCCGGGAATTTTCCAACAAGTTATTGAGCAAGTTTTTGCAGGGATGCAAGGGATCGTAGTATTTTTGGATGATATTCTCGTTACAGGAAGTAATGAAGATGAACACTTACAAAGATTACGTCAAGTTTTTAGTAAATTAAGAGAAAATGGGTTAAGAGTTCGAATTGATAAATGCAGTTTCTTTCAAAACGAAATAAGTTATTTAGGCCATACTATTAATCAGTATGGATTATGTACGAATAAAGAAAAAATTGAAGCAATAATTAATGCTAAAACACCTACTAATATTACCGAATTAAAAGCATTCCTGGGTTTAATAAATTATTATGGTAAATTTATTCCTAGTTTAAGTACAAAGTTACATATTTTATACAATTTACTGAGGAAGGGAGTAGTATGGAACTGGGATGGAAAATGTAAAAAAGTGTTTGAGGCAGTAAAAAAGGAATTAACGTCTCCTAACATACTGGCACACTATGATCCGGCATTGCCACTTACGTTAGCGTGTGATGCGAGTGCATATGGATTGGGGGCGGTAATTTCGCACACTTTTCCTAGTGGTGAATGTAAGCCCATTGCTTACGCATCACGAACACTGTCTAAAAGCGAAAAGGGCTATTCTCAAATTGATAAAGAGGCACTAGCTATCATTTATGGAATTAAAAAATTTCACCAATACTTATATGGTAGAACTTTTACACTGTTAACAGACCACAAACCTTTATTATCAATATTCGGAGGGAAGAAGGGAATTCCTACAATGGCAGCTAGTCGCCTACAAAGATGGGCAATTTTGTTAGCGGCTTACCAATTTGAAATCAAATATATTACATCGGAAAAAAATGCCAATGCAGACTTTCTTTCGAGGCTGCCACAATCTGAAAACAACAATGAATATCCTGATTGCGGACATGTATTTTATTTAAATGAATGTACACCAATTAAATTTAAAGAAATTGTTAAAGAAACGGGAAAAGATGTGACTTTACAAAAAATTTATGGATATTGTTTACATGGACGGGCAGTAAATGACAGTGGTTGTAACACTGAAATAAAACCGTATTTCTTTAAGAGAGAACAATTACACTTAGAACATGGTGCAATATTCTGGGGTTATAGAATAATCATTCCGGCGACACTCCGCGAGAAAATATTGTCAGAATTACATCGTACTCATTTAGGGGTAAATAAAACGAAATCGATAGCAAGGTCGTATTTGTGGTGGCCTAGGTTGGATGCGGATATAGAGTCAATGTGTAAAAAATGCGTTATTTGTAATAATTTTAGACCGGACCCTAGAAAATCTCCAGCGCAAAGCTGGCCTAGCTCAGATACGCCTTGGACTCGCATACATGTAGATTTTTTAGGACCATTATTTGGACATAAGTATTTAATTGTTACGGATTCTTATACGAAATGGCTAGAGGTTTTTAAAGTAACTAAGACAACCGCCGAAGTAACAATTAAATGTTTACGTTCTTTGTTTGCAAGATTTGGGTTGGTGAAAACTTTAGTTTCTGATAATGGTCCACCATTCACTTCTCTGGAATTCGAAGAATATTTATGTAAAAATAATATAGTTCATAAGTTTAGTCCACCTTACCACCCAGCCAGCAATGGAGCTGCGGAAATAAATGTAAAAACTGTAAAGACATTCCTGAAAAAGGCATATTTTAGTAACAAAAATTTAGATATAGCTTTAGAACAATTTTTGTTTGATTATCGCATAGCGAAACATTGCACTACAGGAGAAAGCCCTGCAAAACTTTTGTTTGGTCGTGAATTACGTACTAGATTTGATTTTTTGTTGCCAACCAATAGCGATCAACAATGTAATGAAACAGAAATGGGGCGTAAGCAGATAAGAGAATTTAATGTGGGCGAAAAAGTTTTATTTAGGAGTTTTGATAATCCGGCAGTTCCAGCTTGGCAGGAAGGAAAGGTGGAAGATAGAAAGGGTAGTGTAATATATGATGTAACAATGGGAAATGGAAGGGTTTTTAGAAGGCACTCCAATCAAATGCGATCGTTGCAACGAAAAAGCCTCTCAATTCCCATTGCAAGTTCAACTGAAAATGTAACAGACGAAAACAGTGACGTCGGTGAAAATAGTAACGTCGTTTTAGATAGTGCGGCCGGTGAGACCAGTAGTGCTAATAGTGAATTAAAGGCTGGTGTAGATACTAAAAGTGCGCCCCGATATTTTCTACGAAATCGCAATAAGTAATATCTAGGTTGTTACAATCCAATGAACTAAATGTTAGTTAATTTTCATTAACAATTATTATGTTTAATTTAAGAAAAAGGGTGTTGGGATTTAATATTAAGTTAGTTTTTAAGAGAAGTGTTTTTTGTTGTTTTTATCGTTCTACACACGTGCGCCACGCGGTGCGGACACCAGTCCGCTTGGAGCATTTACAAGTGTAACATTGTATATACCCGAGAAGAATAAAGTAGAGTAAATTGGCCGTTAGTGTGTTATTTCATTTGATATTATCCAAGTTATATCAGACATCAATGAAGTTTTTCAGAGTTTCTTGGAAAAGGAAGGTATCATCCTGGAAAACACTTCGCCTTACAGGCCGCAGCAGAGGAATATGCGCACAATGATGAATTACGCGGTACGAGATCTTCATGGGGAGAACGCCGACATTGTCACATCTAACGAACTTCGGATGCACCGCATTCATGGACATCTCCGACAGTCAAAAGACCAAGCTGGATGACAAATCCAGCAAACTCATGTTTGTTGGATACGAAGGAAATTCCGACAACTACCAACTGCTTGATCCAGTGAACAAGAAGGTGAAGGTTTCGAAGAACGTGACTTTCGACAAACACAATACGATCGATGCTGAGAAAAGGACGGTCCAGATCGCACCATTGAAGACTGCAGATGACGACCCTGAAGAGTATCTTGGAGATCCAGACCAAGCCGCCGACCGGTATAGTGCTCAACCGGGCAGCTCCTAAGGTCCAGCGACCGGCGGTGAAGATTACTTACTAAGAGAGCGGTCCCGATAACGCCAGGGATTTCAGTCTGAGAAGGAGGGTCAACTTCCAACGTCCAGCGAGGTACACTGCGAACATCATTATGGTGAAGGAGCTACAAACCTACTCGGAAGCCATAAACAGCAGCGAATCAAAAGAATGGTCAAAGGCGATCACAGAGGAGCTCAACGTTCTGGAGAAGAACAACACATGACAACTCGTGAAGAGAAATGGCAATATGAATGTTATCGGGCCGAAATGGGTTTTTTCCATCATAGATTCAACATCGAACAAGTCAAAATTCAAGGCCAGGGTTGTAGCACGTATCACGATGCTGGAACGAAAAGTTCAACCAGTTTATGCTCGATCAAGGATTCCAACGAGGAGAAGCAGACAAGTGCGTCTACAGGAGGAGTGACACATACTCGAAAAACATCGTTATTCTCTGATGGACTCGTCATGTCCTTGGATGGAGTGTTGCTCCGCAGTTTTATGAACAAGTTGAGCAAGCAGTTTGAAATAACAGTTTCGAAACCTAGACATTTTGTCGGAATGGAGATCCTGGACGAGACAAATGAATCTAACAAACGTATATTCATCCACCAAACCAGTTACATTCACAGGGCGAAACATAAGCAGATCCGCACGTGAAACTTAAAAAGCAGGACTACGACAAAGGCAACAAGGACGCCTATCCATACCCGGAAGCTGTGGATTCGTTAATGTTTGCAGCGATCGTGACACGTCCAGATATAATGCTCGCCACGAATCTTGTTAGTAGTCAAGCGTATCCTAAAATACTTGAAGGGTACAGAAAATCTTGGAATATAATATCGCACAGATAAAGATATATCGGACGACTCAAACTTTGGAAATAAATGACAGCTATGTGCCTTCAGACCTCGAACCAGCCGGCATCTTCAAAATGCCGACTCCAAGAGACCATTTCCATGAACTCGTTTTCAATCTGGGAATGAGAAAGGGTTAAAATATGTTTTTTGCTATGAAATTAATTATTGTTCATCATTTCATTGAAAGCCAGATATTTTATTGTTTATGATTTTATGGTAACGAAGCACTTAATTGGATGAAGTATTGAGTCATTTGACGCTTCGACGCGGCCGCCACCTACATGAGGAATGAGATACGATGATCCCGCCGGTATTGTAGTTCTTGTGAACACGCGCGAGCGAAAACGGGCCCCGTTCTCTTTGTATACAAAATTGTTAAATAAACGAATAATTTTAAAAAACACGAAAATATTTTGTAAATTTACAACGAGTCTTCTTATTAACCCATTTGCATCACAAGGAAAAGTGGATAATTCGTTCTTATCACCAATTTTTTTTTGGTTGTAATAGAATTTCACAATATGAAAAACAAAAACACTATTGTATAAATAAAGAATTTTTATTTCATTATAGATTAATAATAATTAAAGAAATTTAATCTTAATTGTTTTGCACAACATTTATAAAATATATAATTTCTTTTTCTTTCTGATACTACAAGTGAACTTTCTTCAATGAAGTCGATTCAATAAGGGTTGGAAATTGATTTTTTGAAACATTTTTATGTTATTTTACACCCATGCGATGACCTGTGTGTACGAGCGCCGGCGATAGATGACATGTTTACGCACACTCTTATGTATGAGCGCCGGCTGTAGAAGGCACTGCGCGGCGCGAACTGTCGTAATGAAAGGGTTTTAAGTGAAATGACGCACATATGCGCTCCGGTGATAGTGGCCAGGAAAATGCGCGCATATGTGGGCTTATGATGCAAAACAAATAAATACTACAGGAATCCAAGACTGGCCAAAAGGAAATTTTCAGAACGACCCTCACCAAGATCTCCAAAACTAGGGATCTAGAAAAAGAGCCAATAAAAAATATACCCGAACTGGAGAATATGACCAACGCACTTCAGAAGGGTATATCAGCGTACAAGATCCTCCTTTCCAGCAACTCGGAAAGTATGCTAGCGAAATGTATGTCAAATGCTCTCGACATATGGAGCTCATACCAGGGTTTATCCGTAAATCCGACAAAAACGGAACTGGTACTGTTCACAAGGAGAAGAAAGATTAAACATTTCAAATCACCAAGCTTTCGAGGCGAAGAACTCACACTGTGAGTTGGGTATTCTTCTTGGCAAAAAACTAAACGGGAATACCCACCTGATGGAGAGATCTAAGAAAGCATGTATAGCGCTCTGGCAATGCAGTCTAGCTGTGAGGAAAATATTGGGACTATCTCCAAAGGTAGCTCTATGGTTCTACACAGCCTTAGTGCGGCCAATATTGGCATATGCATCAATATGGTGGCCAAAAACGACCACGAAATCAACCGTAAGGCTCTTAGACCACGTTCAACGTAGCGCCCTTACGCGACAGCAGACTTAATAACAACACCAACAGCGGCTATGGAAGCCCTGCTGCATCTGTCACCCTTGAACATATTTGTCAGAGAACAGGCAGCAGCGGCAGCAATAAGGCTTCGAGCAACAAAGACATGGCTTGTAAGCAACGTAGTAATCCCGAGATTATGATGCCGGTGGACAATATCCCTCGAAAATACATTTTCAGCAGGAAGCTTCAAATATACCTAAGATTCGAAAACTCAGGAGTAGGAAGCAAGCACAAAGACATCCACATCTACACAGATAGGTCGTCAACGAAAGCAGGTGCTGGTATAGGAATTTTCTGCAAAACCTGTCCCTAAAAAACAGTACTGCTTTAGGTAAGATAATAAGCACACCAACAATGGTGGAACTCGTGGGTATACTATATGCAGCAAAAGCAATCTCTGACAAGAAGATTAAGGGAAAAAACATATACATCATAACCGATAGCAGAGTGGCAATCTTGTCCATTGCCAACTGCAAAATTACCTCAGCATTCACGCTGGAATGCTGCGAAGCCCTGGAAGAAGTGGCTCGTGATAACGATGTAACTCTATGCTGGGTAAAACGACACAACAACAGCAGAGGGAACAGAATAGCAGATGGTTTGGCGAGGAAGCCATCCTGACAAACGGTAAGAGGACCGAACCCCTCCCTGCTAGATCTGAGTACCCTACTGAAAACTGCATCAATCATATGCCACAAGGAGCGATGAGACAACACACCAGGCTGTAGAGTCTCAAAAAACTTCATCACAGTGAACACCAAAACGGCCAGATACTGCATGCAACTGTCCAGAGAAAACCTACGGAAGGTCGTAGGGCTTCTAAGGACACTGCAATTTACGATCACACCTGAACAAACTTCGACTACAATCTAGTCCTATCTGCAAAGGGTGTGAAGCAGAAAAGGAAACCGCGGAGCATGTACTTCTATACTGCCCCGTATTATCTAACCTACGTAAATCCACAATGGCAACCAACCAACCAACCAACTACTTCTCTGTCTAATACCTCGACAGACATTAAATGAAACAAAAGTATCGAAATACATAAATATTTTCATTTTTTTCTAATTATTAGTTAATTTTATACAACGTAAAAGACTCTAATACATTTTTAATGTTAAATAAACTTTCAGTTGATATAATGTAAATAATTGTAAATCACTCGTCCTTCCTTTGACGTTCCTCACAGTTGCTGCAGGGCACCGTATTGTACGTCATGAGTAGCGCAGGAAGTTCCTCCGGCAGCAAATCCCAGCGGTGAAAAGATTCCTCGTTCGTTTCCTCCTCCAATTCACCAAGGCCAGGGGTGTAGGCGTCCATCAAGATCGGCTACCGGTCCGTTTCCATAAAAAAACACAGGAACACCCTCTATAACTGGTCCTGTAGGCACGCAAAGTGCTCGAATATTGTTGGGTCATCTCAGCCACATAGGCTAACAATCATAAAAGATAGCGTTGGGTGTTCTCCATATAGTTTACTAATTTGTTTTTTTTCCTTTACTTACTACTTACCTGTACTAAGGTTTATATTTAAAGAATATAAGTGAATGACTAGCAGTGCTTTGTGTAAATTTGTGCACAGGTTGATATTATTGAATAAAATATATCAATCAACAGTTTTACATGTTACACTGCTAACTCATTAATAAACATATTGATATTTAATATTTTGATTTATAAGTTGTCTTATAATTTTATCCATTATTCTATTTACTTTTCTTATTGGGATATTTAGGTAAGTATGTTAGTTTTCTTATTTTAACTAATTTAGTTGTGTGATTTTAAAAGCCGAGGGCGAGCGCCTGCCGGGGTTTTGAGAGAAATAATAAATTGAAAATTTCAAAAAAGAATATATTCACTCGATTGTAGATACATGAAAGCCTCTGGATTTTGCATATTTATATTTTTAACCCCCTATATTATATATACAGGGTGAGTTTTTTAGATGTTCTCTATTTGGATCTCAGAAACTATAAGAGATAGAACAACGGTTAAATGGGGAAAGAAGTGTAGATTTACGAGACGAATAACATTCCACTTTCAAAGTTTTCAAAAAAGTCAGCGGTAACTAGATAATTTGAAAAAAGTAAAGTGTCAATTTTTTTCAAATCAATATTTCTCAGTTATTATAGGAGATAGAAAAAAACTGTATAGACAAAGTTTTAGATAATTTTATGCAGCCTCGCCGTTCGAATCGTAATTAGTTGGAGAAAAGGTTGATGGTGCGGCGCTGAAAGCAATGACAGGCCAATACATGGCAGATTTAAGTGTTATATGAATGTCTATTTTCTATAATATAACCTTAAAAAAATGGCAACCATAACACAATGCGAAAGTAATTCAAAAACCCGTAGCAAAGAAATAAATAAAGCTGTTTCGGATAAGGATCTTGATACAGTGTTAAAGAATGTCAAAAAAGTGGATAATACGTGCGCCTTTACAAAATGTAAAGCACGGATAAATGACTTCTCGATATCTTGCAAATACTGCACTGGAAGATTTTGTCCAACTCATTGCCTTCCAGAAATCCATGGCTGTGGGGAAGCAGTTCGAAGAGATGAAAAGAGAAAATTCCTCCATCCCGAACCCAAACTTTCACATGAAAAACATGAACAAGCATCAACGAAACTATCTATGAAGCTTAAACAGATGCAGCTGGAACGTAAAGCAAAACCAAGTGGTACTAAATCAAAAAAGAAGTGATTTTTTTATATCGTTAGACTCGTTCAAATTCTAATTGTTTATACTATGAAGGCAAGAAATAAGGTAAAGTGAACATTAAATTATCTGTACATGTAATTATTTATTTTAAAATAAATTTTAAATACATTCGAAACTTTTTTTAATCCTAAACATATAACATCACAATGTTTTGTATATAGCTTTTAAAAAATAGTCTAAAAACTACTTAATTACTCTTGATAAAAATATGTATTTAGTTCAGTCAAATGGAAATTTCAATGTACATTATTTTCATTTCCTTTGATGCACATGTGGGACTCAAAACAAAATTTTTACCTAATGGTAATGTTAAATAAAATATACATGCTAAACTAAAATTATAATTTCTTGTAAATAAAAATATATTTGTATTAAACTGGATATGAATGGCATAATATGAATACTCCACACTTAATATCACTGTTATGCTATGGTTAGGGACACTTGGTAATTTTTAGTGTTACTGGTAATCGAGAATATCACATTTTTTATCTTTGTTTCAGTTAAATATCATGTGCATGATATAATTATTCCAATCAATATAATTACAAGCTAAAAACATTTAAATTATATTTTGTGTAACAATAGTTAAATTTAAATCAATGAACACAGAAGATATTGTACTGAAATTGTATTTAGATTGTAATTATAATGTATTGATTTAAGAAAATAAATTGAGTGTAACCAAGAAAACAGATACAAAAGACCAACAAATGATTAGGGCAACCCAAATTGTACCCTTAAAAGGACTAGCATATTTATTCCTAACTCCACTTCCAATATCTTTACTGCAATGTCTTCTGGCCTGCAGAACAAGTAATGCTGGGATTATATATTGTATGAATGCACCTGCATATGAGCCTGTAAACTCGACCAATGAGCCTAAATTATGAGTACATAGTGCAACCATAATTGGAGGAGCTACAGCTAGGGTGGGAAATGTTAACCTTTTTAATATGAAACTGTACCTATCCATCATATTGGGATCTAGGAATAAAGTCTTCAAGTTGTTTTGCAATGTAATTGCAATTATAGGGAAGCTCGTTGATAATGTAAAAATAGGAAACATCCCTAGGAAGTACAGTATCAATTCAGAAAAGAAATTGCCCTCATCATCACTGCTAGGAACAAAATTTAATGTGTACAAATCATCCACATTTTTAAATGCAAATATACCAGTAATTGACATTAGTAAATAAAAAGAGCAAATTAGTACGTAATCAAGTGCCAGTTGCCGTACAATATATTGCTTCTCACTAAATGGAGCAATGAGTCCTGGTAATGAATGATGACACATAAAACTGTAAACACTGGCACCTATCAACACTGGAATATTATTAAAATTCCCCAAATCTAAGTCATTAACTCCCCCGTATCTATATATCCTAAGTGCAGCAAGGGTAATCATTATTGTAAAAGCACACCATCTCATCGATGTAGTCGCTAATTGAAAATATTTTGTTTTCTGTACATTAAAATATGTAAACGGTCCTATCAAAATAGCAAACACGGCCACGAATATTCTATACAAATCCAATTTTGTGATTCTCTCGTTGAAACAATCTATACTAAAGTCATCAGATTTTGTCATGTTTGGTAAAGTGTGGTTATTTGGACAAACTAAATCACACATGGATTTAGAAACAGCTGTTGCATATATAGCAAGGTCACCATATAAGTATACACAGAGTGATAAATAAAATAGAACCCTGCCCCATTTGTTAAAATACAAGCCAGCCATTTCTCCTAATTCAACTTGGTGATTTAAGCTGTAGTAACGTCTCATATTTCTGTTATTCGCTATTATTGCTGTTTCTTCATTTGTTATCTCTTCTTCAGATTCAGAATCAATTGCAGCTTCACTTTCCTAAAACATAAGCATAATTAATTATTCATAATTAGTAATTACAATAATGTATAATAAAAAACAATTCCATTACATTCTTACAATACTATTATCATAAATAAAATAAACATTAAAGGGAAGATAATTTTCTGTAATACTAATAAATACATATAATATGGAACCAAATATCTTTAATAGATACAGTAATGTCCAAGATAACACTGTGAAATAAATTTTAAAAATATATGTATGTTAAGAGCAGAAGAGTGCCTTACCAATATAAATGGTGATAAGATAATTACTTAAACAATAAAATCAGAAAAGTAATAACAAAAGATATGAATTGAAGAGAATAAAAAATTATAAAACAGGATTTAAAATTATTTTGAATTTTGGAAAATGATTAGCAAAATTAAAAAATATTATTTAATAATAAAATATATTAAAGTCCATTTAGTTGGTTCTAGAAAATGAATAAGGAAATTCGAAAGGAGCCATGGAAAGGAAGGGCAGAAAATCAAGATAAGCTCCAACACAAGAGGAAACGTACAAACGAAAGAGCCTAGCACTGAGTATTAGGTTACCAGAAGATATTAATTATTATTAATAAGCATGAAAATGGAGTATGTCAAAGGAAGAAATAAAGCTTTTGATTGAGTTAAAAATGTGGGGTTCAGTAAAGGGATTACAGATAACTAAGCAAGATAAGATGAAATACAAATATTCAAAGTAACTGAAAGGATTTGGTTACTACTAGACAATGAGAGTGTAGCATAGAGAAATTGACTTAATGGTAAATGTGAATGAAGCTAATGGAAAAGGAAAATAAGAAAAATGAAATAAACTGATTTAAAAGAAAGAATGAAAAGGTAAGGAAACAGAGGATTAATAAGTGCATTAAATACATAAAAAATTGAACAGGCAGTGAGTTGAAGTAATTTGAGAGAAAATAAAGTATCTTTGGTTGACAAATGGGTAAAAACGGATAAATGGAAGCAGATAAGGGAGAGGCAACCAAGTGAATATCAATAGGAATACTCAGCATTATAAGAACAAAAAGATCAAAAGAGCGAATAAGAATTAAGAAACAGTTGGGAAAAGAAATAACAAGTAAAAAGTTTATGCAGGATAATAACAAGAAAAATAATGTAAAAGGATGTAGAGCCTATAAGTGGGAAAAATAAAGTGTTGCAATCATTTCCTAGGATGTAATTGTGGAGCTGAATATAAAGAAAAAGGGGGACAAATAAAATTGATATAGCAATCAGGAAAGGTCACAAAGGCTGAAGTCTAAAATAATAAAATCGACCAAGGAAAGAAAATTTTAAACGAGGAGCGAGAAAAGGATGAAAGAGTTTTATCTAACAACTGAATAGGATCCAAAAAGAGAGATTTACAAAGGATGGAAAAAAGGAGTTCAGATCACTCATATTAAGCAAATTAATTAAAACAAAAATTCTGTTTTATTTATATCAAATGCTCAAGAATGAGAGATGTATTAAAGGAAATGAGATAATGGATTGTAGGTGTATGAGAAATTACTTCAGAGTAAAGTAATAACATGTATGACTATTCTTGACAATTGACACTTGACATATTGATGTGGCCATTTTATTATCTATTTTTTTTTAAATATCCTATACAAAAAGCTATTTTCACAAATTTATTATGCAAATGCAATTATTGCTTATATTTTTCATGCAAATGTTACATTTAGAATAAAACATAAAACATTTTTAAAGAAAAAGTTTTTTCTTTTCAAAAATAAAATGTTTGTGAAGATTTCGTTTTAATAAAATAAACACCTTCTTTTCGTTCCTTCAAATAAAAAAATAAAACATAGGTTTTATGAGTTTAAAATATAGTAATTATTGAAATACAGTACTCTGAATAGACACACTTTTTTTCAATAAAATATTAAAATGGCATCTAGGGACCTTAAATGAAATATTTTCATTTTCATTGAAGTCTTCATATTTTATTCTTACAAGGATAAGAAGGAGATAAGAAAAGGGGTAGCACAATAGAAAGTGTAGATTGTTTAGAAGGAAGTAGATGTTGGTAAAGTTTACATGTAAAATATTCAGAATGAAAGGTGAAAGCAACTGCAGAAAATAAATAATGGAGAATAAAAGATTCAATGGTAGCAAAATGAGCAAATTAAAAGGCACACCTTTCAAACAATTTGATTGTATGAAATAGAACAATCAGGAATTTAGCATGAATTTGGTATGTTACGACTTAAATTTAGTATGTTACAACTTAAATAGAAATGTTTTGGAGTATTTGAGAAAGTATATTGTGAAAAATGTTGAAAAAAGTTTTAAACTAGGTGTAAGACATATATGGTGAGAGAAAATTAATAGATTTTTCATATTTAACACAATATTGTGTATACTTATTTTGATAAAATGGTGTCTTTTGACACATTTGTGTCTGAATGCAAATAATTGCCATAACTGTCAGGATTTCAAACTATCAGTGTCAAATATTTATATTATTAATGTGAGCAATATAATGGAAAGAACAATTAAAGAATTAAATGTTTATTAATTAACATTGTAATATCATTAACTTATGGCTGGCTAAATCAAAAGTGTTGTAAAATACATATATGGGCCATCTATAATGATTCAACTTTGAGAATAATGCTAAGTTAATATTTGAAAGGTGTATATTGACACCTCTTGGTGGGAATAGTGTTAAGGAGAATTAATGCAAATAAAGAGAAATTATTACATATATTATTTTCAAATTTTTTTTATATATATAATTTGTAAATATATTTATTCATAACTTTTTACCAAAATCTTTTTAATTCTATGCTATGTAAATATATTGTTAATTGTGAACATTCATTTAAATATTAAAATTAGGAAAACCAAAAAAACAACCATGTAGAAACAATAGTTTCTGGTGCACTAATATAATAATAATATAAATAAAGCTTAAGTTTAAAATTTCAGTTTAAAATATTTCCATTTTTGACTGAATAAAATGGAGGAGACACGATGATCTTTTTTCCACTTTATAAAATGGATTAAATGTTCCCTATAATTAGTAATGTACATTGTTAAATAACAGATATAAAATGTTTACTTTATTAAATGTGTAATGTGTGTGTAAAAAAAACAAACAAAGTAAATTTGTTACTAATATGTTGATAAGATGTATATAAAAGTAGGCCAATGCACTGGAATGTTAATACATATTCCAAGTTTAAATTATTTATAATCCATTATTAATATGAATCAACATTACACGTAGATTTTACGAAATATTTTCGTGTTTTTTCTAATTATTAGTTAATATTCTACAACGTAAAGGACTTTTATATTTTAATATGAATCAAAATTAAAAACAATGGCCTCTGATAAATATTTCTCTCTAGAATCCATTCATTATTTTGTTATAAACCAAGTGGTAAAGATTTTAAAATTATAATTTTCAAATATGCACTTACAAAGAAACAAAAAAGCCATATTTTATATAGAATATCCTAGATATTTTTACATTTTCTTATTGTGATTATATATTATGAAATAATAAGCATTAGGTAACTTTTTTGCAATGCTTTATGTAATATATGTCACATTAATAGTATTATCTATTCTTACAGATGCATGAAGGCTTATAAGTCTAAAATAGATTAAAACCAGTCCATGGCTGTTGATGACAGGGAAATAACAATATATAACGGGTGTCCAACAATTATTGTAGTGCCAGGTGGCGTTGGAATCAAATACGTAGGTCGATTCCAAATAAATTGACTGACATTTTAATTGTCAAACATAATTTAAATGTGAATTTAAAGTTAACTTTAATAAGTAATTAGAATATTACATCATTTATATTTAAATTATGTTTGACAATTAAAATGTAAGTTCAAATTATTTGGCACATGTAAAAATCGACTTCATATTTGATTCCAACGCCACCCGGGACTACAATAATTGTTGGTACCCGTTATACACGTTGTCCCCTGTAATTTTGAATACGGGCAATTGAATGCATTATCTGTTGCTTAGCTACCACGCTTGTAATAAAATAGGGAATCAAAATGAAACATATTTACATGATATTTTAATATTACTATTCTTATAATCACAATTCTGACGTAACGAATAATAATAACTACAATGTTCATCTTATTAAATGTTCGAAAATATCTCCTTGTTGAGCCAATCGATATCCGAAACGATCATAAAATTCCAATTTTGAAGCTATATAAGTCAAATTGACATTCATTTGCAGCAACAACCATGGCAACCAATAATAATAATCGAGATACAATACAAACACATTACTCATATTCAAAATTTCTGGGGACAACGTGTATATATATATATACACGTTGTCCACTGAAATTTTGAATATGAGTAATGTAATTTGTATTATATCTCGATTATTATTATTGGTTGCTATGGTTGTTGCTGCAATATGAATGTCAATTTGACATTTTAAAGCTATAATGTTAACAGGAATTTTATGATCATCTGGGATATTGTTTGGCTCAACAAGGAGATGTTTTCGAAGATTTAATAAGATGAATATTGCAGTTATTTGTTATTCGTTACGTCAGCATTGTGTCCATAAAAATAGTAATATTAAAATAACGTGTAAATATGTTTCATTTTGATTCCCTATTTTATTACAAATTAGAAATTACTGATTATCCATTAAAATATGTGACGACCGTGGTAACTAAGCAACGAGTAATGCATTGAAATGTCCGTATTCAAAATTTCAGGGGACAACGTGTATATATATAAAATCTTATTTATTTTTAAGGCATCTACTTCGTTATACATGTTGAACACTAATTAAAACACTTTAACTTTGTTTGATAATGATACATTTAGTTACCGAAACTATAGTCACAAAATAAATACAGTGTTATACAAACAAAGTTAAAGTGTTTTAATTAATATATAAAATCATATACCCTTCTACCCATTTAGAGTGTAGGGTTGGGAAATAATAAATGAAAGAAATAGTTTGTAAGATATATAATTTCACTTCACAAATGACTGAAACGAAGTTGGTTAACCACTTGCACTATAAAGATGTGTCACACACGTCAATGTTACCGCATGTTATATTGTAGAGCGCGGCACGACTATCGAAAGTTAAATCGTAGCGCAAGTGGTTAAAAATCTACAAGTACAACTATCCATTGAATTCGTTTAATGAAGAATTCTTAATTTAAATTATCTGTATATAGACGTACAAATATACCACATTCAATGTAATATTCAATTAATGTGACTGCTAATATGGATATAATTTTTGCTGGTTGTAAAGCAATGGGAATTTTTTTTTAAATATGGCTATTTATAAATTAAAAAATTAGGATATAATAAAACAATTATTATTTGTAAATTAAAGTTATAAATAACTACGATTTTCAAAATGTGTATTTATAATTGTAGTGAAAATAAACACACATTTTGAAAACCTTAGTTATTTACAACTTTAATATACAAATGAATATGGAATTTCAACACCTCAATGCCTTATCTATCAATCAACTTAAAACAATTATTTATTAAAGCTATAATCATCAAATTGGATTTTTTTTTATAAGAATAGTAAGATTAGAGAGAGTAATTATATTTAAATAATATTTAAATGGCAATGTATATCTGCAGCATTTTCTACTAAATAACTTTGAAGAATAGATTCATACTAGTATGACAACATTTATGGTTTCAACACAATAGGATTTTTGCCTACTTTACTTTTAATGATATAAATCATTTTGATAATTTGTTTCTAGTTGAATAGATAAAATAATGAGCTCAAATTCATGGACATTCTTACATAGATATATGCATATATGTGGTATAATTTATTCATGATATGTAAATAATTTGTCCATTTAGAATGCAATTAAGGTTATCAATTTATACATTATTTATAATTTTTTACATTCTCCGATATGATTTTATTTTGTGCCTATTATTTCTAGATAAAAAACCATAATGGAAATTTGGCATTAATAAGAAAAGTTATTGAACATATATGTAAATAAATAAATACTGTAAAGTAATAACAATTTTATTTACATATACCTAATATAGCCAAAAAGCCACGTCATTATTACTTACTTAACTTTAAAACTAAAGAAACCTTGTTTATCAATAATGAAAAGTATAATTTTGTAACACTGTACGTACCCCATCGATCTTGTGTGACTGTAACCTTTTAAGTTGTATAGTTGCATTGGCACAGGCTAATGTTTCAATGATGTAAGTAACTGTGACAAAACTGAAGAATGCAATACCGACTAATAAAATCGTACTCAAAACCCATCCTGCTTTTGCAAAAGCTGAAGGTAACGTTAGAGCTCCAGTACCTACTATCAAGTTGAATACATAAATAAGACCCACCTGGAATTGTACCATAAATTACCATAAGAGGAGGGAACATTATTTTATTTTGTTCTTACCCATGATGAGTATACATCAGGCCTTCCATCTGAAGCTGGCATATTTTCCAGCTATATTAAAAGGCCCTGGAGCATATTATTATATGAGTTATATGAAAATTGGTCGTTTTAAAAACCTTACGTTAACATATTTTAATGATGAACAAACAAACAATGAAGTTGTATTGCCAAAAATCAGAACCACCAACATAAACAAAATCAAACTAAACTTCAACGAATCTATAGAAATAAGTGCAAGTATACTATACTGATTGAGAAAGAAAAATCAATAGAACAGTAACTTAATAAGTGTTGTTTATATTAATTAATCAAAAATAATAAAAATTATGGACCACAACGGGGATGTATGATTATTTACCAATCGCTTAGCTATGTTGTTTGTAATGTGTACACTTATAATTATATAATAAGTTAATACGAAATACTTTTTATAATAGTTTATATACTATCAATGTTAATATAATTTTTTATAATAGTTTGGTAGAGTCATTATATGTATAAATAATTTTTAGAAAAGTTTAAATTCTAATAAACGAACTATATTAATCTTGTTACATTCCACCATTTTCTAATATATATGAAGTTGAAATACCAACTGTTGTACTCGCTTCGGCGGTACATATACTAAAATTGGAACGAT
The DNA here is from genome assembly GCA_963969525.1 of Ontholestes murinus. Taxonomy (NCBI): domain Eukaryota; kingdom Metazoa; phylum Arthropoda; class Insecta; order Coleoptera; family Staphylinidae; genus Ontholestes; species Ontholestes murinus. Next base: position 5,024,107 of record OZ018398.1, on the reverse strand, counting down.
ACAGAGAAGATTAGCATGGCCCCTGCGCAAGGATGACACGCAAAATCGTGAAGCGTTCCACATTTTTTGTTAATATTAGCTATAGTCTGTTCGTTGGATCTTCCGTCGTACGTCACAAACTATCGCTTCAAAAAATCAAAAAACGACGAAAGTTTTACAGTGCGTTCTTTTTCCCAACCAACCAAATGCGTTGGTTTACTTTATCAGAATGTTTTTGCGTCGTTTCTCGAAACGATAGTTTGTGGCGTGCGACGGAAGATCCAACGAACAGACTATATATAACATAAACTGTGCATTTTAATGTGTTTTTAACTTGCACATTTGTAATATGTATTTCGTATTAACGTTCTTAAAAATGGTGGTGTGTTAATCATTAAACTTTCTATTTAAATTTATTATTATAAACATTTAATGTAACTCCTACGGGGTCTTGATAATATTCAACCAATATTTTCCATTATTAAAAATAAACGAAATAACAAAAAGGACCTTGATTAAAAATCCAATTCACGTGAACTATATGGCCCCAAAAGCTCATTAAATGCTTAAAGTTAAAGCTTTTTTAAACCGTTTGTTTGGATGGAGTTTAGATTCTGATGAAAAACAAACCATTTGTATTTGGCAGAGCACGACAGTAACATAAGATACTGACTCTGCTTACACAATGTCTATTAAGAATATCAAGTAACATTTTTTGGAATAATTCTTGATAGATTTATATAATAGTCAGCAGCTTTTGAATTCGTGATATTAAATCTTAGAGTGGTAACATGTGATGGCATTTACCCACCTTGCTTCTTCGTATTATTGGGTTGTATACACAGTACACTAATATAGGTAGTAGTTTGTGGTTGTATACCATCTTTAGCTAAAGCATTATCATTCCTCTTTATGCAGAATCCTTGTTCAGCTCCCCTCGAAAACCCTGAAGAACCGTGGGATATTTTTAATTCAAGATCTCGGCTACTGGCCCTAGCAGTTGATGCCGCGAAATAATTCCAGATCCAATTCAGTTCAATATTTCAAGGTGTTCACTCCAGCTCAACTTGAAATCGAGGATTGCTCCGAAATACTTTACTTGTGAAGCTAGAGTAAAAGTGATACTGAATAACCTGAGTAGTTTCACATTATCAAGTCTATTTTTCATGGATGAATAGCATTAGATCTGTTTCAGTTGAGTTTACTGAGAGGTCATTTCTCTAATGTCTCGGCCTTGTTGTCTCTGTATTAATTCATAGTAATTTATTAGTTTCATCAGTATCTCATAAATAACAATTTCCGAAAAAGAAGTGAACAGGTTCCTTTTTTAGGAAGCTCCTTTTTATTGAGACAGTCTTCCTGCTCCTGCTATTTGAACAAGTCACAGAGTGTGTCTGAATATAAAGTTGATATTTTTGCCCACTTTTAATCATGAAAATAATCTTAAAGACGCTGATTTTCTTGGGATTTCATAAAAGATTTATTTATAAATTATTTTTGTTTTTTGCAGTTCTTAGGTTGGCAATATTGTTGTATGTCAGAAGTTGCGCCCATCAAAAAATAAAAGTACCAAGCTCACGAATGAAGTTTAACTGTAGGCGTTAATTTTATTTATTCATTCTTCATAATTAGTTTCTGTTAATCACACAAAATGGAAGACCCAGAATTAGAAGAAATCAGAAAGCAGAGGTTGGCGCAAATGCAATCACAATACCAGGTAGTTTATTTCCGAATGTAATAGGTTATAATTTTGGCACATTAGACCTCATGTTCCGTTTTTCTTAGGGTGGAGATCCCGGAAAAGCTAAAGCGCAAGAGGAACAGGTCAGGGCACAAGAAGACGCCAAAAACTCAATACTCTCACAGATTTTAGATCAGTCTGCAAGGGCCCGATGTAGGTATATAAGTGATATCCTTAATGTTTCAGAATGTCAGGAGTTTCCAAATATGTATTGTCCATGCATTCAAAATTTCATTTAGAAACATATTAACCTAAATATATTTGGTTAAAATGTTTTTTGCAAATAATTTAAAAAAAACATGAAACATTTTGTAAATCTACAACAATGAGTCTTACTAAGGCTACAAAACAAATTACTTATTGAAACAACTACTTCTTTGGCTAATACCTCAACAGATTATACAAAAGTAATTTGCGTGTTACAAATAGCAAGGCTATCAGAGCAACATTAGTTTGAACGTATTTATTTCTGTCAAATGAACTAAAAATGATTGAATATACGTTAATTAGTTTGTGAGTGACTATAGATGACATATTTGGAACAAGAAATCAATTTACGTTGATGTAATTAAAAATAAAATAGCAAAGTAATTAAATAATTTAACACAAGTTCATAACCATCTGCAGACTCATTTTGATCATTCGATCTCTTCAGTACAGCTTTATTATAAAATTGATTTTAACCACTTGCGCTACGATTTAACTTTCGATAATCGTGCCGCGCTCTATAATATAACATGCGGTAACATTGACGTGTGTAGCACAAGTGGTTAACACTATTCCTACCAGGACCAGTCAAATGACCGTTTTTAAATTTTCAATTGGAATTTCTTACATTTAACGTAAGTGAATCGCCTTTAAACTTTACGACTTTTCCTCATATATATGTATGATACATTTTTCAATATTTACTTAATTTTTTATTGTTTATTTTCTGAGAAAAATTTGTAGTCTGTCTTACCTACCACGACCGGTCATTTGACCGGTCGAACGATTTATACATGTTTGTAATAGTTTCTCTCTAAGACTCAATGCCAAAACTATAATGTGGTTACAAACGAAAGGTAATGTAGTTGTGGCACGATTTTTTCCGAAAAGTGCCTTCCAGAAAATGGTTTACAGCACTTTTATGTTTATAATTCTCGCTCGACTGTCGGGTTAGCGGTGTTTATTTGCTTGATTGATATCCGATACGGTCTAGATCCTCGAATATTCTTACGTCATCTTATTACTACGACGTAAAATAAATAAACTTATAACTGAAGGAAATGTATAGACGTCTTCTCACGAATTCAAATCAGTATAGTCTTGTGACACGAACAGAGTACATCGAAACGTGAAAGTCACAAAGAGCATACTTGGCAGTCTTTTATTATTATTTTGTAATATTTTATATCGTATTACGTGTTATAAGTGCCATTTTCAAATAGTGAACACGTTGCAGTAAGTCTTTTATTCATTTTTGTATCTATTTTGATTTACATTTTCATATTTTAGTTTTTATTTTCTCCGTTGAATATTTAACCCAAAATGTCAAGACTGTAATGGTTCGTTTCCCGTTCTTATATGAATTTGAAATTCATATTTTATTTATACGTTGTGTTGTGTTGTGTGATATGGATCATCATTACTATGCATTATTCTTTCTTATTGGAGTGATTATTGAATTATCTAGGACAGTTTTATTATCACGATTTAATTTGGTTTTGTTTAGAGAGCAGTAGGGATCTTAGGAAAGGTAGTGATTGAAAACACAATAAAACACAGGAATGAGTTTAACGAATGGTCAGTTTATTCAAGATTAATGCAAAATGAAATGAAATCTTACGTACAAGTTGCAAGTTAATTTTCTTTTGATTGCTTATTGTAATGCCGTGACCAGAAAATATTGATTTATTTTGTAATTGTTTTGCATTTGTTAAAGCTCAAAAAAAAAAACAAAAAAAATGATTTGTTTCGTTCGTCGGTGATTCGTCGAGAATATTTCTCTTTATTTGTCAACAATAATGTGTCCATCCGCTACGGGCCGAGTGCCTAGGACCGGATTGCCGCGAATGTTCTACATTCTAATAGATGAGATTTATTTCTGTGTGTGAAATTAATTAGTCAAACATCGGAATCGATGAAACAATGTGTCCATTCGCTACGGGCCGTGTGCCTTTCAGGTCCGGCCGTAAACCTTCAAGGTCCGGATTGCCGCAAACGTTCTACATTCTATTAGATGAAATTTATTTATTTTGGTGTATGAAATATTAATTCGTCAATCATCGTAATCGATGAAATTTACAACAATGTGTCCATTCGCTACGGGCTGTGTGCCTTAAAAAGGACCGGATTGCCACGAACGTTCTACATTTTATTAGATGAAATTTATTTATTTTGGTGCATGAAATATTAATTCGTCAATCATCGTAATCGATGAAATTTACAACAATGTGTCCATTCGCTACGGGCCGTGTGCCTTAAAAAGGACCGGATTGCCACGAACGTTCTACATTTTATTAGATGAAGTTTATTTCAGGATAATTTGTCTAGATAATTTGATGTGAGTGACATCAGTCGAGAAGTACTTTTTAGTTGAAAGAAAATTTGTTTAAGTCAGTTCAGGGAATAATTTGTCGAACATCGTTACCGATGTAATTTGTTGCAACAATGTCAGTGGTCGATTGTTATTGTCAGTATCAACGATCGGAATTGTGATCGTAGACTGACCCCGTTCGTAATCCTCCCAACCCTTTTATACGCCTTTCTTGTACACCCTTCCCACGATTTCACATTCCTTGTTTTCATCACCTCGCTAATATTAAAATTAAGTGTTTATGTTATTGGTTCCTACACCTGCACCTCAAGTGTGCACGTGTCCCTCTCGAAGCGTCTCGTGACCATCCACCCCCCATTAACGCGCGGAGTCTGGTTTGTTTCACCCGAAACTTACCGCCTTATCTTTATTTCTGTCGATCACCGGCGCCCCAATTCCGCGTGTCTAGTCTACATATTTTTATAATTTTTTCCCTTACGGGAATAATGAAATTTTTGTTTATATTATAATCCGTTGTACCTATTTTATTCTAATTTAGATCATTTTCTGGTCGTTTATATAATTCAAAAAAAATAATTTAGGTATGCCCCCCCTTGGATCATTACAAGACGTTTGAGGAGTGCGAATGTATTATTAGAGAGAATAAATGATATCGATGAAGAATGTTCTGAAGATGATCAGGAAATTCTGGATATGGAAAATGACAATACGGAAAATTATGATCCACTTGAAACCGACTCGAACACCGATGAGAACGAAGAGAATATTTCGAACGTATGTAGACGACGAAAGAGAAGGAGAGTTTTAGTTAGTTCCGATAGTGAGAACGAGGAAGAGGTAAACGAAATTGCGACGGACGGAACTGTTTGGCAGGAAGTAAAAATAGGGTCTAATTCTGGAAGAGCACCTGGTCATAATATTTTTAGGGAAACATCAGGCCCGACTGGGTACAGTAAACGTAATATTATGAAAGGCGAAGTTAGGACGGCATTTTCTGTGATAATTGATAAGAATATAATCGAACTTATAAGAAAGTGCACAGAGGCAGAGGCATTTAGAGTGTGGGGCCTGCCTTTTTTCTCAAATACTATGAGTAGACATGACTTTACTGAGATTTATTCGATTTGACGACAGAAACCAACGAAGCCAACGGTTACAAACCGATAAATTCGCTATGATTTCCGAAGTTTGGTACAAGTTTATTGACAACAGTCAAAATTGTTATAAACCAGGACCATATATTACTATTGACGAACAATTGTTTCCAACGAAAGCAAGGTGTAGATTCACTCAATACATGCCCAATAAACCGGACAAATTTGGTATAAAATTTTGGTTAGCATCCGATGTACGTAGCAAATATATAATAAACGGCTTTCCATATTTGGGAAAAGATGAAAGTAGAGAACCCTCAGTTCCTCTTGGAGAGTTTGTCACTATGAAATTAGCAGAACCGTATGTAGAATGTGGGAGAAATATAACCACAGACAACTTTTTTACAAGCCTTCCTTTAGCAACAAAACTTTTAGCAAAAAAAACTACGATTGTTGGGATAATTAGAGCAAATAGAAAAGAGCTACCAAGGCTGGCAAAACTGAAGAACGACAACATGACACTTTTCTCAACCAAACTCTATCGCTCAAATAATTGTATGTTGACAGTTTACAAAGCCAAACCAAGAAAAAAAGTTCTAATTCTCAGTTCAATGCACAACTCCGTACAAGTTGAAAAAAATGACTCCCGAACACCGGAGACAATTCAATTGTATAATAGCACCAAATTTGGCGTAGATGTGACCGACCAAATGGCCAGAAATTACTCGGTAAAATCTAAATCGCGGAGATGGCCTTTGCAAGTATTTTTTAATATCTTGGATTTAGCCGGGATAAATGCATGGGTGTTATATAAAGAAACTACGGGAGAAGAAATTACAAGACAGGAATTTCTATTCCAATTGGCAGAAGAACTTGCCATCGAATACCAACAAGAGCTCGGCAAAGAAAATCAACCAATACCCATCGCAAGTACAAGTACAAGTTCCTGTGAACGGAAAACATGTCAGATAAGGTATTGTAAAGATAATAAGACGAACAAAATCTGTCTAAAATGTAAAAAGTACGTATACGGAAAATGTACAGTTGAGAAGCCCATTTGTAAAAAATGCGACGAAAAGGAATAAAATGTAGTTTATGTACTCTTGAATAAAATAAATTATATATTTTTATACTGGTAAGCTGGCTATTGATCTGCATTCAATATTGAAAAATATAAGTTGTGAAAGACCGGTCATTTGACCGGCCGCGGTAGGAATAGGTATACGTGAAGTGTCGGTAGGAATAGTGTTAAATACAAATAAAAATATTTACAAAAATAAATATAAAAAGGTATAAATCGACTGAAGGTCCGATTTATACCTGGTACGGATTAGTGAATTCTACAGAAATAATTACGTTCGGAATTAATTTTGAGATATCTTACTGTTGTAACAATCAAAATGACTCAAATATTCAATTAAAACTAACATAGCTTATTTTATGATTAGATATATGAAACACATTTATTAATAATAGCAATAAGTGGTGCACATAAATACATCTTTGAATGAATGTATTACAACAGCATACTTAATGTTAGAATGCAATCAGAATTTCTAATGATTTATTATTGAATCCATAGCTGCATGTATAAATAAATAAATAACGGTTTAATATATAATTCAGTAGTAAAAAACATGTAAATATAGTTTTCAATTACATATAATTCACTGTTGTCTGCTTGCAAATTTCATATAGTAATTTTGAGGATGGAATGGTAAATTTGAATTTGAAAAGCTGCTATATACTTTTATAACAAATTGAAGTGATAATTTATAATAATAAATTTTTTATTATTTATTTATGAACTGTTAATGTATAATAAATTTCAAATAAAATATAGAGTAAATGCGTGACTAATAAATATTCAAATATTCCTGTTATTGCATTGAAATATTTTGCCATAAGTAGTAAGCTGTTTTTTTATTACCCATTTTGTTGTACCTTCAATTTGTTCTTAATCCTCGGAATTCTTCAAGCAGATCATGTTTAGAAAATAGCTGTTATAATTAAAACAAATCAAATGTGTACATGGTTAATTTATGAAAATGGAAATGTGGTCTGTTTATATTCTTCTACAATTAAAAATTATAATTAATCAACCACTTCCCGCATATGCCCAATATATCTCGGGCATGCTACTTTTAAAAATAATTGTGTGGGAAGGGGTTAAAGAAGCAAACATAGAAGATAATATTATTAGAAATCATAATTTAATACTTATTATTGCTTTACAGTAAACACTCTTACCTTAGGAAAACCAGAAAAAGGAAAATTGGTTGAATCAATGCTGATTAGAATGGCACAGTCCGGACAGATCAGAGGAAAAATTAATGAATCTGATTTCATAGGCATCCTGGAAAACGTCAATTCCCAATTACCACAATCAAAAACATCAGTCAAGTTTGACAGACGCAGAGCAGCCTTAGATTCGGATGATGATGATTTGTAATTGTATTCTGCGCCGAAAATACGCTTGTCTTAATAGTTTTAAGCTGAAATCCTAGAGGGGCAGCTGATTTAGTCTGCACGGGATTTTGTTTGAAAGTTTTAAATGTTGCTCGGAGTTAAAGGTACTTTTTAAATTATTCTCATTTACATGTAATAAATTGTTTTATACACAATACAATAAACTATTCTTTAAACATTTTCAATGTTGTTTAACATCTTGTTTTACCTTACAGAAATGCAAAGCAAATTACTTATATATACATACATACATAAATAATTTATATATATTATATAGGGAATGACAATACATAATTTCTATTAACTTAATAAATATAAAACACAATATTGATGACTAGATATATCTTGCACACAAGTGTAGATTACTCCCTCTTCTCATGTAAATCTGAAAAGAAAAGTTATTGTAAAAACAACTAATTAAGAGTACTGCAATATTTTAACCAAATTGTGTATAATTTTGATTTTGTTCATTTATTTTAAAAATTAGAGTAATTTGTTAAATTTCGCAGCCAAGTCTACTTTAGTTATACTAAAATTAGAAAGAAAATAAAATAATTAGCTATAAATAATGAGCTTTGTCAAAATTAGCACACTTTAATTAAGGAATCAAAATACATACAAACTTGTTAAAACATTGTTGCCCATTGGCATAGTAACTATAAGTTTTATTGTCTACTTTCAGTACTGCAAATTGTTCTTGTAAAACTGTTATCTGGGACACTAAATGAGGATTTTTGCAATAAGTACATACTATATGCATTTAGCTGTTCATAAAATGTTATTCTACATAGTATGTACACGCCAAGTACATAAATAAAAAAATTGTATGAACTAATAATGTTTTACTATTATATTGACCTTGCTCTTTTAAAATTAAGCGATGTGAAATATTAAATATTTCAACATTTATTTTATTTGTTATATTACAAACTATAAATGCAAAGGTGATATAATTGAAAGCAATATGAACAGCATAGGATAATTAATATATGTTTCTATTATGATATTCTTCAAAGCACTTCCCTTAAAGTAACAGGAAAAAATCAACAAAAAACATGTATCTTTCCAAATTTATGTTTGCCCTGCTCTCTACAAATTTAAGCTATTGCCAATATCCTCAATTTTAGTGCCAGTTTCAATTCGATGTTTGATAGTTGGTAAAAAAAATTCTTTTCTGGATTTAGCTTTTTTTATACAATATATGTAAATAAAAGTGCACAATTTAGGATGAACATAGACCTCCTTCGCACATTTAACTTATTTATTATCAGTATTGAATTATATGAAAGATCAACTAAATTAATGAATGGTTCATTGTAACGGGTGTCCAACAATTATTGCAGTCCCGGGTGGCGTTGGAATCAAAAACGTAGGTCGATTCTTATATGTGCCAAATAAATGAACTGACATTTTAATTGTCAAACATAACCTAAACGTGCATTTAAAGTGTTGTTAACTTTTATAAGTAATTCGAATATAGGTTATGTTTGACAATTAAAATGTCAGTTCATTTATTTGGCACATGTAAGAATCGACCTACGTTTTTGATTCCAACGCCACCCAGGACTGCAATAATTGTTGGACACCCTTTACAAATTATATCATTTTTTGCTTACCTTCTTCTTCTTCTTCATCAGCATCTAATATATCAGAACAGCAAATAGAATATAATATCAAGGAAAGGAACCCTAAAGGCAGTCCAAACAACACAGTGGTAAGTACTGGATTTCCTTGCCACATTTCAGCAAGTGTCATTCTTGCTTCAAAATAGAAACGGTACAATTGTACTGTAAAACCATTGCCTCCATATATCTGCAAAAGAAAATGTAAATTAACAAACAACACATAACAATCTCACTAAGACTACAAAACAAATAAAAAAAGTATCTTAATAAAAGACTCATACTTATAGATTTACAAAGCAATAGTATTTTAACTATTTATACTAATATTAAAACAGATACCAGGTGGTGCGTCAACAAAGGGAAATTCAATGTATGTATTTTTATAAATGTGCAATTATTGTCTCCCCAGGTCATTTTAGCAAAAAAGACAAGAGATCAATTTTGTAGATATTAAAAAATTACATTTAAATCACCTATTTATAGTACATCACAATTAATTTAAAGCGTGATATTTAAAATTATAAAACTATAATTTCGGCCATTTTTTATCATTTAAACGTAAGACGTGATTTAATTGTTGGTTAGGTTATTGCCAAACGGTGAATGGGGATTTATTTGAACATTTATTATAATTTCTGTTAATATTGTTTTAATTTAAAGGCAATTAAATGAGTTTTGTGTTAATTATTTTATTTGTATTATTAAATTTCTCCTAGTTTGACATTCCATGGCACAAGATCTTTACGACAAATTGCCTAAAATATTTACATATTATTATGAACAAATGCTGTTTGAATTAAAACCTAAAAATATTATGAATTTTGATGTGACCCTATAAAGTATAAATCAAAATGTGCTTCTATAATTCTATACGTAAAATATGCTTCAACTAAAAATTGATAAATATATATAGCCCTCAAATAATTTGTGTCTCAACAGTAAGAAACATTATCAATATATTATAGTAATAATTTCATTTTAAAATACAAGGGGAATTATGAAACAAATTTATTATTAAGCGGAAACTTAAAAGACTGTAAATATACAAAATCTGGATCATGAAGAAACCTAGCAACTACAAGGAATCTACCTCATCCAAGTGCATTTATAAAAACAATGAAATCCCCAAATTAAAAACTATGTACACCTACGATGAGGATCATCAGTGACTACTTTCTAATATGCTTGTAGAATCTTGAATTATATTGCGACATGCAACACTAAGTCAAATAGCACCATCAATTATATATACAGGGTGTCCCGTTAATGCGGGGAAATGGCTGGACCATAGATTCCTGGGGTCAAAATATAATGATTTAACGCAACTTATCTATATCCAAAAATTTACGGTTAAGCCGGAATTTGGCTTTAAAGTTTTAAATTTTTTTATTTCTTTTGTTTATAACAATTGAACGCTTTATTTGATTTGAATGAAATTTATTATTAATAAGTACCATAATATCATTTCAGTTATTGTGACCATTAGTGATTGACAGGAAGTATACAAAACAGTAGTACCACCACCTAAAAACTAAAATATTTTTTTATTGGTGCATCCAATAAAATCCAAAAAAAATCTACTTGAAAGGGCATTAGATTTAAAAACTTTTTTGACTCTTACTAGTTTTTGATATCTTGTACGGTTTTTGTACAAAAAAGTAAAATATGAATATAGTATACTCATTATGCACTCATTAATAAGTAAATAAACTTTCTCAATTGAATAAAAATTAAATAATATCAATTAATAAAATAAATCAAAACAACATCTAACACTTTTCAAACAATTTCTTTTGCAAAATCCGAATACAAACAAGATATCTGTTTGTTCCAAATATGAATATTTAGGAACTATAATAAAGTTAAAAATTAATTGTTAAAAGACACTAAATAATTATTATTATACATAATTTACATTTTTTAAACAAAGACGGCCACAAAAAACATTTATTTTCGATTCGATGAAATACTAGATTTTGTTTTTACTAGATAAAAAATATATATTTTATTTTTTGTGGAAAAACCGTAAAAGATATCAAATATTATTAAGAGATGAAAAAGTTTTTAAATTAAATGTTCTTTCAATTAGTATTTTTTTTAGTTTTTATTAGATCCACCAATAAAAAAATATTTTAGTTTTTAAGTGGTGGTACTACTGTTTCTTATACTTCTCGTTAACCAATAATAGTCATAATAACTGAAATGATGTATTATATTATGGTAGTTATTAAAAATAAATTTCATTCAAATCAAATAAAGCGTTCAATTGTTATAAACAAAAGAGATAACATTTTTTTAAACTTTGAAGCCAAATTCCGGCTTAACCGTAAATTTTTGGATATAGATAAGTTGCGTTAAATCGCCATATTTTGACCTAAGGAATCTATGGTCTAGCCATTTCCCCGCATTAACGGGACACCCTGTATATATTCAATGACCCTTTCTACCCGCATGGGTGTAGGGTTTTGTATTTGATCTTATTTGTTTATGTAATCCTTCCAAGTCTTTCGGTCTTTTGACATTTTAATTGCTTCATGTCTTGAGATGCCTCTTTTTTCTAGAATGTTATTTATTGTCTCTTCCCATGTCTTTCTTGGCCGTCCTCTTTTGTTTTTTCCTTGTACTCTTGCTTCCCATACTTTTCTGGCTTGAGTGTTATTGTTCATTCTCTGTACATGTCCCCACCATCCTAGTTGTCTCTCTTCTATGTATTCTTCTATGCTCTTTACTTGTAGTTTTTCTCTTATTCTTTCATTCCTCATTTTGTCCATTAGTGTGACGCCATACGCTCTTCTTAAATATCTCATTTCTACAGCTCTTATTCTGCTTTTTTGTCTTTCATTAAGTATCCATGTTTCACATCCAAATGTTAATTCGAAAAAAAAGTTCAAATGAAATCTTTACATTTTTTTATGTAGACCCGAACCTGCAATAAAAAATAAGGGTTCCCATTTAAGATATAAAAGTTGACCCCCTTCCCCGCCCCCTGGAGGGTGGGGGTGAAAAAATTTGTATAGGATCAGATGGCCCTTTCGAAACCATCAAACTTTTATTTGGAACATTTTTTTGTAGGACGCATATGTGTCGAGATATTCCAGTGGATTTATTAAAATGGGTCACCCGGTATATACTTTGTATTACCCTTATCAGTTTGATGTTGACTTCAATTTTCCTTAGGCTTTCCCAAATTTTTCCTCTTGGCACTTTGTCGAATGCTTTTTCCATGTCTAGGTAAGCAATGAATATTGATTTCTGTGTCTCTAATGTTCTATTAATTATTGTTTTTAATGTAAATATATGGTCATTTCCACTTCTCCTTGGTCTAAAACCGCTCTGTGATTCTGATATTTTCTTTTCTACTGTTTGTCTTAACCTTCTTTCTATAATTTTCTCATATATTTTTTTCTCATATATTTTTGTAGTTGTACCAATTAGTGTGACTCCTCTGTAATTGTTGCATTCTGTCTTGCTTCCAGTTTTGTAAATGGGCACTATCATCCCCACTTCCCACTCCTTTGGTATTTTTTCTTCTTTCCACACTCTGTTGATCAATTTCCACAGCTTAACCCTTTTCCTTTACTCCCATATTCTTAATCATTATATCAGTTATTTTGTCTACTCCTGGTGCCTTTCCAATCTTTAGCCCTTTGATTGCATCTTCTACTTCTTGTTCTGTTATTCCGTCTTGTGAGTATTCTGTATCTTCTCTTGTTGTATCATCTGCTTCTTGGTTTTGCTCGTAGTCTCGATTTAGTAATTCTTGAAAGTATGTCTTCCATCTTTCCATAGTTTCTGTCCCCGTCATTAGTAGTCTTCCTGCTTCATCTTTTATTCTTATATACTCATCTTTTTTGTCATTTCTTATGTTCTTTAATGTCTTGTAGAATATCTTTTGGTTTGTCTTTGCATTTTCTTCCATATTGTTACCAAATTCTTCCCACGACCTTTGTTTTTCAGTATCATTTTCTTTGCTTTAATTCTCTCTCTCTTGTATTCATCATAGCTGCTCTGTGATCTCGTACTCAGGTATTTCTGCCATTTTTCTTTCTTAATTTTAATTTGTTCTTTAATTTCCATTGTCCACCATGATGTTTGCTTCTTGAACTTGCTCTTTTTGTTTGTTCCACATACTCGTTTAGCTGCCTCTATTATTATTGTCTTTAGCGATTCCCATTCCTCGTCTATACTTTGCGTATCTACTCCTACTAGCTCGCTTATTGCCTTGCTTATTTCTTCTTCATATTTCCTTGCTATTTCTTCCTGTTTTAATTTGTATGCTCTTATAACTTCGTCATATGATTTTTCTTTGCCTTTCCCTTTTTCTACTTTTGCTTTTTCTTGGTATATTTCTCCTATTAGCAAATAATGGTCAATTCCTATTTCATATCCCCTTCTAACTCTTATAATTCATATCTTTGTTCGGTTTATCCTTTCTGTTAAAATGTAATCTATTATTGATCTCTCGCCTCTGCTTTGTTGTTCCCTTGTGTAATTATGAATTTCTTTGTGGTCAAAAAACGTATTAATTATTATTAGATCATGTTATATGCAATAGTCTATCATTGTTTCTCCATTGTTATTTCTATGTTCTTCACCATGTCTTCCCAGAACTACTCTGTGTGACTCATCTTCTTTTCCTACCCGTCCATTGAAATCTCCCATTATATATAGCTCTCCTTTCGCTTTCACTGTCTCTTCTGCTAGTTGTTTCCAAAATATATCTTTGTTTGCTTTAGTGTCATCCTCGTTCGGTCCATACACCCCTATTATTGTTCTAATTATATTCTCCTTTTGATTTCTTAACCTAATTACAAGCATTCTTTCGTTTATTGCTTCCCATCCATCTATTTCATGCTCATACTTTCTATGTATTAGACATGCTGTTCCTGCTGCCGCTCTCTGTTCGTTCTCAACTCCACTAAAAATAATGATATGTTCATTTTCTGTTCTTTTTGTTTCTTTCCCCTTCCTCTTTGTCTCTGTTATTATTAATAAATCTAGTTTGGCTTTTTCAAATTCTCTTTCTAGTTCTTGTTCTTTATCTTGTATGCTTCTCACGTTCCATGTTCCAATTCTCCATATGTTTCCTCTATCGTTTATATCATTTCTTAATTTTCCTTTCTTTTGAGTCTTTTTGTTTTGCCGCATTTTTGTTTTCCTCGTGTCCTTATTCGTTGCCATTGTCGTCTTTCTACTCATATTTTCTTCCATTATTGGTTTTTTGATTTCTCATTATGTTCCTTCTCTATTAGTCCATTCTGTGTGTTGTCCCATATGTACTCCTTTCCGTTGAGCGTCAATTTTTTGTATCCGACCTTGGCTCTGATTCCTTTTTCTTTTTCTTCTCTTGCTATGCTCCTTATCTCCTTTTGGATTTTTCTTTCTTCGAAAGTTAGATCATTTTCAATGAATATTTGTGTATCTCTTAGCTTTTTCTTTGTCTCCATAATTTCTCTTTTTTGATCGCTCGTAGCTATTTCCCCTATTATTAGTTCTTGCTTTTTGCCTTCATTTATTATTTTTACATTTTTAATTTCTATTTTAGTTTCTAATTTCTCTACGCAGAGTTTCTGAACCGCCTCTTTTATTGGATATGATATTTTTAGTCCCATTATAGCTATATTGTTCTTCCTTTTTTGTTTTTCATCCCATTCATTCTTTTGTTCCAATCTTTCTATTCTCTCTATTAGTGATTTCTTTTCTCTCTCCCACTGTTCCTCTCTCTTTTCCATGTCTTTTTTCATATCTCTTATTTCCTTTGTTAATTCCTGCGTGTTTTTATCTGTTTTGATAATTAGCTCCCTTATCATTCCTCCATTTTTTCTTCCTTTCTTATTTCTCCCTCTTCAATAACAAATCCTTTAAATTCTTTGTTTTCCTCCTCTTTCTTTCTTTGTTCTGGAGATCTTAATATCTTTTTGCTCTTTCCGAAAATTTGTATGTCTTTGTCTCTCTCTTCAGCCCTTTGCCTTTTGTTCATAGTATTCGTTATTATTCCCTCTTATTTGTTTATATATCTGTCTTCTGGAACAACTTTTCACTGTTACCCTCTGATTTATTTATATATTTGTTTTGTATATTTTCCTTGTTTTATTTGTTCGGTCCGACAACGTCGCCCTTTTGGCGCGCACAAAATATGTCCGTTTTTTGTCTTAACCTTCACTTTTCGTTTTGTTCTCACAGTTTTATTTCAACCGGCACTAAATCGTGTCCCATCCGTTTCTGTTTCCCCGTTTATGTACTCCCAACTCACTCAACAGTTCGCAATTTTTAAATTTTAAAGTATGCTCTAATATTATCACAGCGTGGCCAAGACGTGTTCATGTTACTTACACCGCCGCTTTTATTGATATTGATACCATCAATTAATTAATTTAAAATAATGAATTTATTCACTATCTAGGGGAAATAATTAAGACCCCAGTTAATGATATTATTGTGACAACTTTGGTGGTGCTATCAGAATCGAGATGTAACTCTGGTATTCTTTAACCCTTTTGTTACGGGTTATTTTTAAGATTTTAGTGCTCCAATTACTGCTTTTCTATTAATTTACGTATCCGTATGTTCTATATACATGTCCATCCTTAAATTCGATTTAAACATGTTTAAATCGAATTTAAGGACGTATGAATATGTTTTTCGGTATCAAAATTTTGGCTGATGATATCTTAAAAACCAACATATACGCTCCCCGTAACTGGCGAGTTTTTTTTAGGTTTGTATAAGTTTGCTTACTAAAAAAATATAGCGACGTATTCATGCAGTAATATACACGTTTACAAGACATATATTTACGTTTCTCGTCTTTTAACTCAGTAAAAACATCAATCGAAAATATACGTTCTTTGGTCACAGGACCCATTTATACAAAAACATACACATACTTTCCTTGTAATGAAAAGGTTAACACAACCTTTGTAGCTATTTAACAACTGGGCTTTGTATGCAACAAATTAGCATCTGGTAGATCCAGTTATGATGTGCCAATTAAAATGTGGACGGGGGTAAGGAAATTGTAATCATTAAAGTTTTAATTTGGGGATACAAGTGGCATAAATTTACAATTGCCTCGATTTATGTTAATACCTTATAAAATGGCTCGAAGTTCTCCTGTAACTTTTCTTAAGCGACCTTTCACTTTCGTAACACCTATCTCCCATAAGGCACCAAAATAGAATAAAATGCCAATTTATTCAATCTTTAGCAAATGTATTTATAATAATATTTTATGATGCCATAAACATATGCATTGATATATTAAGTTAATTATTGATTTTAAATTGTGTGCTCAATTGTATACGGTTTTTTGGGTTGGTATGGAGGCTGCTCCATGAAAGTGTCATGAGTGAGTTTATTTTAAGTGCTTGGCGAATAAAGATTTTTAATAGTTCAGTGAGAGTTATATAGTTATATATAAATTCTTTCTTTAGTCCACAATCCACAACAATGCATAACAATAAACAGATACATTCAAATTTAAATTCAACAGGTAACCATTTCGATCTTTCTTTCACAGAAATATATATAGATTCCAAATATCTAAACATTTTACGATAACAGAGGTAATGTATAGGTATAATTTATCTAACCTAAACTTATGAATTGGACACATATTATGAACTTAAGTATTGCATATCGACATAGATAACACCTTCGTTTCGAAACATACAAAAACTGCTATATAAGCTTTTGTTGTAATGTTTTAAATATACTAAGCTATTATAAAATGGTCTAATTAAAGTTATTCTTTCTGTTGGTAAATTTTTTCATTTTCGAATGACTATTATATTTTGATCTTGTTTATGATAATGTCGTCTGAATGCCTGAATGAAAATATCTTTTATGAAGATATTGAAAAATTAAATCAGTTATGCTGATATTGGACCAGCCAATGTTAATTTAATACTGCGACAGTTCTTATGCACATGGCAGAAATTCTAACTAATTTTGTAAATGGAGAAAATTTAACAATGAGTGAATTGTCCCTTCCTTGTTTAATTTTATGTTGAAGGTAACTACATACCTTCATTTTGGGTAGTTCTCTCATATGAGTAATTTGGCTTCAAACACATTTTTATTTACATACATACATATGAAGTTTATTTTCATAGTAATTGAGTCTTTAAATTTTTCTGTGAATTATGCAACTATTAATCAATTGAACCCAAAATATTCCTCAGTTGAATATTTTGGGTTCAACTAGATTAAGTTTATATTTATTGAATTAACTAAATATTCAATCGACTTTTAAAACCTATCATTTGTTGAATTTAAATTTATTTATTCTAAAGTTTATGTTAGATGTGATTTTATTAATTCCACCAGTGATTATTGTCATTTCTAGCATATTTGAATTTCATTTATCAGCAAATGTCTGTCTAATAAAATTTACTTGGGTTCCTCTCTAGAATAATGCTCTTGGTTTGTAATTTTAACTATTATTGTAGATAATATTTACAACTGTGGTCATCAATAATTTTTTTTCACATTGCTGACTTACATATAAAACATATGTATTATTTGACAATAATAATCCCATCTGTCAAATTAAGGCAAATATTAATGTAAGGGTTAGATTGAAAGATCATCGCAACTGCATGAACTCCACCTAGTTTCGCCATCCAAAATTTTTGTATGTTTTGTATATTTTTCGTATATTATTATATATGTAGTATTTTTTTTAAGAAACTAAAGTCTAATAAATATAAACTCGATTTAAGTTAGCTAATTAATGTATTATTGGGCTGGTTAGAAACATGTAAGAAATAGTGATGTTTTTGTTCCAATTCTGGACATTTGGCACTAAAACATTTTGATGGAGAATAATTTGTGGCTTTCAAACAAAATTTTATACAAAGCCCTGATGTTTTGTTTTGTAAATTTTTTCTACGATACTTAAATTTTTAAATGTAAAATAATTTTTAATATTGTGCCCAGAATTATTAAAGTAATTCAAACTTTCGTGTTTAGTCAGGACTTGAGAATTAAAAGTGAACAATATTAGTGTGAATAACTTTGTGAAACAAATTAAATAAACTCAAATTAGAAAATATCCCAATATATTTAAAGACACCAATTGTGCCTAAAGATAGTATTTCAGTAAAACTGTGCATGGACAATTATATAACACTAATTATATTAATGATTTATTGGTATAAACACCTTATCAGAAAAAAGTGGAAACTACTTCAAATGACTTCAAACATACCCCTGTTAAATCTAGGGGGATAGGATAGGAGATTATTGTAATATCTATATTAAATCTAAGTTCACATTGTATATTATTTTTTAGGCGTAATGCTTAGTCTGTATACTTATATTATAAATAGGAGTATTAGGTCTCTAGTCATTAATTAATTAAGCATTCAAGCCATTCACAACTTAATCATAGTTAGAGAAGTAAAACTCTGGTTATGTTCCATTACTTTATTTTCAGATAACTGAAAATTTGGTTCCATCAAGGGAGTAGCAGAACAAGTATCGATTATATTAATCATAGTTAGTCTGTACAATTCAATTTCAAAAATAATATCAGCCCATTTTAAAAACGTGTTTACCATTCAAAAACTTAATTTAGATATTTGTTAAGAACCACCCCCAGTGCAATATGGGAGGGAGGCATGGACCCTTAAAATAAGCAATAAGTAGTCAGTCGGCGACAGTGAGTCGAACCGAAGAATCATAATAATACAATTGTATAGTGTCTTGTAAGACAATAAATAACGAATTAATCGTGCATCTTAATTTTATCAGTCACCACTTCCACCAAGATTTAACATGGTCCTTCGAACCTAATTTTGAATTAGTGCGTTAATAAGTAATCGCGTTTGTGATAAAAAACAACGTTAATGTGTTAAAGTACACCGTCCGCCATTCATTAAGATGTTGCAGATTATAGACTCAATTTAATTATTGGCATTCATTGCGTAGCCAAAAAGAGGAAAAAAAGTGTATCGTCATTCATAAAATCTCAGTGGCCGCAGAATACTTTCCAAGCGAGGAGCGAGCCCAGCAGAAGTCGACATCATAACCGTCCTAGCAGCCAAAGCATAAAAAGGTCGCAACGAAAAACATACGTGGAACTTTAACGCGTTTTGAAAATTACGTTAAAGGTGTAGACATAAATAATACGGCTAGTTTTACATTAAAAGATAGATAAACTATAGTCACTAAATAAAGTTCGTGTTATACAAACAAAGTTAAAAAGTTTTTTATTTGTGAAGAATTATGTATAACGAAGTAGAAGCCTCCACCGTTAACAAATTTGATCAGGTATTAAATGATTGTAATAATTTATTAACGCAAGTAGAAACTGTAGAATCCAATAGTAACGCGTCACCGGTTTCATTTAAATAGTTAGGGGTGTGCGAAAACACATAAGCGCACTCACGTCATTAGGACGATTTATTAATTAACTTAGTAAGCAAAAAAGTAGATTTTGTTACATTGGGTGAATTTGAAAGAACATTAAACAAAAATACATTTCCGAAAATTGAAGAATTGTGAACATTCATTCAAAATAAATGCGACTCATTAGAATTAGCGAATTCAGTAGAGTATTCACAAAAAGTAGGTCTTATAGTGAATAATGATCATAGTCCAAAGAAAGCATGCACCTACTGCCAGCCTGATCACAATATTTATAATTGTACCAAATTTAAGGGATTGAACGCAAATACGAGGTAGAAATTTATTAAATCAGTGATACTATGTACTAGCTGTTTAAAAACGGCAAATCATTCAATTCAAAAATATTTTTGCAACCCTTTTTTTACATAAAGAGACATCGATTAGTAAACAATCGAATGCAAGTAGTCTTTGCTTTGCTAGCAAGGCCGTTGTTGATGTTTATGATGTAAGTGGCAAGTTTATTCAGGGTAGATTTTTATTACATTCAGGAAGCCAATCTAATTTTGTGACAGAATCATTTGCGAATCAACTTAAATTAAATAAGTGCAAGGACCCGTTAATTATTGAAGGAGTAAATAGTACACTTTCTAATGCTCAATATATGGTGGATATTACATTTAAATCTAAATACAATAGGTATGAAAACAAATGCTCGTGTCACATTGTTCCTAATATTACAAGTGCACAGCCACCTGAAACAAATAATGGAGCTGGATTAAAAATTCCAAAAAAGTGCAAACTTGCCTATCCGCAGTTCTAGCAGCCGAGGCCGGTTTATTAGGGGCGCAAGTATTTTGGGCTTTGTTTTGCAGTGGGAGGTAGCCCAGGGGCTATTTTGTAAATACACAAAAACACACTTGGGGTGGATTGTTGGAGGTAATATCGGCATTTAATTTACAAACATTTTGGGAATTAGAGGCTGTAACGACACCAATAGAATTAGCCTGTCAAAAATATTTCTTAAAAAATATGAGTAGAACAGATGAGGGTCGATTTATGGTTGCTTATTAAAATTAAACACTTTTATCAACTTGAACTGTGGTTTAAACAATGTCCCGAAATGAAACGGGAATTTACACGTTTTATAGACGATATAAGACCTTAGGCCATATGCAACAAATAACACCGGAAGATTCGATAAATAATAATTTACCACATCATTCGGTTTTAAAACATGATTCCGTCACTACAAATTGCGAGTGGTATTTGATGCACCTGCAAAAACAAACGGACAGTCATTAAATGATGTTTTATTAAAGGGTCCCTTGTTGCAAGAAGAGCTGTTTACTATATTACTTTGCTTTTTAACATTTAAATATACTTTTAGTGCGGATATAACCAAAATGTACAGAGTAATTGAGGAAACTAAAATAAAATAAAATAAAAAGAGCTGTCGACAATATTTGCCCAAATAGAGTCTATTCTTAAATCAAGACCCTTAACCATTATAAGTTCCGACCCCAGCGATCATTCCTATCTTTCCCCCCGGCAATTTTTTAATAAGACAACCCATGACGGAGATTCCCAGCCCCGATCTGCAATTTATACAACTTGGTCGTCTTTCCCGATGGCAGTTGATGTAGAGATTAGAAGGAGAGTTTTGGAGAAGATGGTCTGGGGAATATTTATGTCAGTTACAGGTGCGTAACAAATGACAGAGTACCAAGGAAGCGCCTACACCTGGAATCAACGTTGGCAGCATGGTCATCCTCAAGGAAGATAATCCACCACCACTGTGATGGATCATGAGCAAGGTCATCGAACTACACCCAGATGATGATGGAGAAGTGAGAGTGGAAACCACGAGTGGTAGTTTTAAGAGAGCAGTTACAAAAGTGTGCGTCTTACCACTAAGGAATTAACTGTTAGTTTAATTACGTCCATTGACTTATTAAGTTTTGTTTGTGGATATACACAATGAAATTGATTTATTTCTATATTGTATATATAATGTATATATTGTATATAAGCACGATGTCACTATTGTTATGTATAATTTAAATTCTTATTCTATATATGTGATATTTCTATGATGTATGTGTATGAACTTACATTAAGTTTTATATAAAATGGGTCTTTGTCCTCATATCGTTTTACATTTTGTGTTAATAAATGTTTGTTTTGAAAGAGTACAACCTTTCAAGGAGGGCGGCATGTTAAGAACCACCCCCGTTGCAATATAGGAGGGAGGCACCCTTAAAATAAGCAATAAGTAGTCAGTCGGCGACGCGAGTCGATCCGAACGAATCATAATAATACAATTGTATAGAGTCTTGTACTTTCATTAATGACAATAAATGACTAATTAATTGGCAATCTTAATTTTATCAGCCACCACGGCCATCAAGATTTAACAATATTACTTAAAGTATTACTTACTGGAACACTTTGATTATAAATCCTCTCTAGAAAGATGTCAATCGCATCAGCTGTGAGTTGTGCAGGATCATCATCAGGAATATGATGGTGATTAGTTGTTGAATTTAATACTAATAAGTATGGTAAAGGCAACACAGTCATAGCTATACTATTAGCTAGCACAGGGTTGCCTACCCAGCCGAACTGGAAGTTCTTATGATATTTATCCCTCTTCTTGCGAATAACCGACTCAACCATGTCCCGAAACTCCATCATTTCTGTAGGTACTTCTTGTAATTTATTCTCCTCGACAACTGCCAGTACAAGAAACTTTTTGGTCTGCATTAGTTCATTTATATTTCCTCGTGTCACCTTCGGGAAGGTCTCAAATCGTTCCTCATTAATCCAGTTGTACATGGTAGCATTCAAATGCTCTGCTTCTTCTTCAGAATTTCCTGAATCCACTGAAACAATATTTTAAAAGTAAAATATAAATAAGCAGCTAAGTTAATTAAGCTATTCTTTGTTTTTTAGTGTAAAGTAAATATAGGTAATATCTTAGTCATTACCTGAATAAAAATAATGTAAACTCTCTTTATAAACAAAGACAGCAGGCAACTCATCTATATCCATATGTTGTTTAGCTATCTCAGAGCTAGCTGCATAAAAGAATCCATGTGGTTGTAACTGTGAAGCGACTAAGTAGTAAGCATCCCACAAACGTCCCTCTTGTGGTCCTACATACATAAAGAAAAGATGATGGTTGTTTTTAATATTATTCATACTATCAGCTCTGGTTAGTTCCTGTACTGGAGGTCCTGACATACGGATTGCAAAATTGACTATGTCTTCCTTAGTTCTATCTCCATGGAAAGTGAATTCTTCTTCACCTTTGATACTGGAAATAAAATAAATTGTTATAAAGGTATACATTTAAAATGATTGGTAGATTTAATATTACCAGATCTTTTCTATTTATAATTGTTCCTATTTAAAAATATTAACTGAATGGATTTAATAAAATGATATCTTATCATAAAATATAACCCCGTTACATTGTTGTGTAAAATTAACTAATAATTAAAAAATAGAAAATATTTCGTAAATCTACTACAATGATTTGAAAAAAATAAGTATATTCAAACTAATGTTGCTTTTTTTATATTATTGGTTTTTGAGTTACGTGAAGAGAAATTTCAATTAATAAAACACGTTAGAATTCACTTTCTTCACAATTTTGTATTTACTAGTTTACAGTTAGTTATTGATAAAGAGCACTTAGTGCTCGAAATGTACATCTAGTAAATACAAAATAAATTGTGAAAAAGGTAAATTCTAATGTGTTTTATTAATATTAATGTTACTTTGATAGTTGTGCTATGCAAATTACTTTTGTATAATTGACTATGTCGTGGTATTAGCCAGAGAAGTACCTGTAGTTTCAATATATTATTTGTTTTGTAGTCTCAATAATCATCATTGTAGATTTACAATATGTTTCGTATTTTTAAATTATTAATCTTATCTTATGGGTTAAAATTTTTTGAGAACTCAAATAGCTCAGTACTTACAATTTAATAGTAGGAAATCCACTAACTAAAAATTCAGTGGCTAATGAGGTGAATCTTGTACCATCGATACGTGCTACCCTGATGTTGGTTTTGTACAAAGTTTGAGCGACGTGTGCCCAAACAGGCTCCAATCTCTTGCAATGCCCGCACCATGGAGCATAAAACATGAGCAGCCAATGCCCACCTTCACGCCGCACTTCAGAAAATTTGTCACTTAACTCGAGCACTCTAGATGCCTTTCCAGCAGTGAAAAGCACTAAAATAAAATGCAACTTTAGAATTTATTTAAGTTTACATTACAAATTAATATAGGATTTAAAGCAGGTTACTATATTTTTAGTAGTAGTTTGGCTATTGACCAGCAGTGAAAAGCACTAAAATAAAATTACACTTACGAATTTATTTAAGTTTACATTACAAATTAACATAGGATTTAAAGCAGGTTAGTATATTTTTAGTAGTAGTAGTTTGGCTATTGACCATGTGGTCCTTTCACCATGTTATTTGCGTGTGTAACTGAACTTGTTACTTTAAAAGATCGTCCCCGTCACTCTAAAGCGCCATTAATTGTATTCCTATGATGAATGGTACCAGCTACATATATTTTTATTTTTAAGATAATTAGTATCACATTCCAATAAACAAAAAACTTTACCGAAGAAATATTAATTGTATTTTAATTCCTAAATATTACTATAAAATAAAAGAATAGAATTATTTTGTCTTAGTGCAGTACTTTCGTGGGGGTAAATATGTTCACTAAATAAATATGTGTTTTGTTGAGTACTATTATTTCTACTTATGATAACAGATGTAAAGGAACAATAAACAAAACAAAATATTACATTAACAATATTTATAGGTTATAATATAACTTACCTGTTATAATGGCAGCTATAAAAAGTATTTGATTCATTATGTATATCAGTCTAAATATTAAGAACTAATAACGTACGACTTTGCAAAATTGTACTAATTTAAAGCACTACATAATTTGATTAGTCGGTCATATTTCATCACACCTACAAAAACAAACCATAGCCAATTAAAACATACAATATTGAACCAACATGGAGAATAGAAAGAGATCGGTTGCAAACTTAATGTTTTTTGAAGTATCTCAAGATGGCGCTGAACTCAATGTAAAGTATACGGAATGAATAAGTTCTAATAGGAATACATAGGCAACCATATGTGACACGGCTTTCAACTAAACTAACGATCCCAATATTACCGATATGTCAAAGTGACAGTTCACCAGAGGTGGTTTGTTTTTGTTTGTTTCATTACCAAATATTTTCTAAAGAAGAGAAATATTGTTATTATTGTAACAAAATGGCATTGGGTATGCTTACGGCCGACTGGTTCTTACTCGGAAGAGATCTATACTTCAGGTGATTTATAATTATTCTTCAAATTTTAACATTTCATTTATAAACTTAAAGGAGATTATAATTTATCGATAGTTTATTTTAACGCATATAAATTAAACAATTTGCTTTTTAAATACCGGTTCGGTATGGATACTATAATTAATTTTTTTAAATTTGATTTTCGAACCAATTGTATTGATTCATATTTTGCCTTACTTGGGTTATTTGCTTAGTTTAATGCATGCTGATTACATGTCATTCAAATAATAAATATCTATTTCTGTGAAAATGTTTGAGTACGTGAAGAGTAATTAATAGTTTAAAATGTCCTTTTCTTCAACAGTGTTTATTTGTAAATGCATATTTCAAACACAATGTGTGTAAATTTTAGATTGAAAAACTCAATTAAATTTATTAACCCGTTTTAAAGAACACATATAACATATAAAAAATCATACTATCTCCACGGGACATACATTCTCAGTAGATAACTTAAAATTATTAAACTACTCAATTGACAACAGTTTGAATATATTGGAAACAATAGAGATGAAAAAATTATTTATTGAATTTTTTTGTATTTTTTAACTTAACTATTGATAATGAACAAACACATTGTGTTCGAAAGATGCATTTGGATTTTAAATAAACACAGTTAAAGAAAAGGATATTTTAAACTTTAAAATTTCCAAAGTTATATCTAGCTTGGTGAAGTGTTTGGATATCTTACTATTCTTGAAAACAATAAATTATTATTGTTTAATTAAATTAAATTATTAATAATTGATTAATTATTTATACCAGAAATGAGATTTTGCTACATTTTTAACATCAATTTTTACTTTCCCTATATACATAATACATAGGTAAAGTATTGCTTTCATGATTTTGTTTTGAAAATTTTGCGGAAATATCTGTTTTGAGGTCCCCAGAGCCCATTGCACTGATTTCTGGAAAAAAAAATTGTGTCTGTGTCTGTCTGTCTGCTTGTCTGCCTATATGTCTGTGGGCGCTATATCTTAAAAACGAATTATGCTATTGAGATTAAACTTTAAATTTAAGGTTTTGTCATTAAAAACTGGAACTTTTGGTGAACATTCCAAAACCGGAAGTGGATATTTAGTCGAGGCTTTTTTTGTTTTTTGTCGATATTTTTCTAAATATGAAAAATATTACAAAATTTTTCAAACAAAAGTTAAAGGGAATGATAAACTGAACCAGTTTTATTTAAAGATATTAAATAAATAAAAATTGAAAATTTTGACATTCTTTGCCAATTGCTAATAAACTATTGGAGTTACATGAATTTATATAAAAAATAATTGTAGAGAATTCAAAAGTGAACAAATAATTAAGATTAAACTGTTAACGGTGGAGGCTTCTACTTCATTATACATAATTCTTCACAAATAAAAAACTTTTTTTCAATTTTAGCTTGACAAGCTAAAATTGTCGAAACTATAGTCACTAAATAAAGTCCGTGTTATACAAACAAAGTTAAAAAGTTTTTTATTTGTTAATTAAGATTAACCTTTTTGCGTAAACCTCATAGTTTTCGAGAAAAATATAGATAGTCCTCATCACCGTTTTGTAAGTTGGATTTATGGAAATGATTTAATAATGGGGATATTATTATTATGAATTAAAATATTAAAAAGCCGATATGGTTGATTTTCTTACTTAACCAATGGTGAAACATTTTTGTATTATTTTGATTGATTAAAACACTTGGTTTTGTTACACTGTTTTTTCTCTTCTACTACTTTCAAGTGTAAAGGGAATATGTACACCTCTATGATTTAAGGAGTGAAAGGTACTGTATTTTTTTAAAAAACTTAAATACTACAAAATTAAAAATGTTAATGTTAAACGGATGTATGGAACCCATGTGGGGCCAAAGCGAGGGTCGGTGATAGAGTACATGGTGACAAAGGGATGTGATAGGGGGGACGTGAGATGGATGGAGGTAGTTGAAGCAGAAGGCTCGGATCACTGGCCAATAAGGGTAGAGATTCTGACAGGAAACAAGAAGGAAAAGAGAGTGCAACAAGAAGTGACGAGGCTTGAAAGTGGGGAAACAGCGATAAGAAGGATATGGGAGAGGTTGAAGGTGATAGAGTGGGAGAAAGTGGAGTCAATGGAAGCAATGGAGGAAGTAATAAAGAGTTGCGGTCGGAGTAAGAAAGTAAGAGGGGGAGTAAAGGAGGAGTGGTTTTATGAGGAGTGCAGAAGGGCAAAGGCAGAGATGAGGAGAGTGAGAAACAAATACAAAGAAGGGAGCGGCGAAGAGAGAAAAGTATGGGAAGCAAAGAAAAAGTACGAAAAGATGTGTGAAGAGAAGAAGAGAAGGGTGATTGAAAAAAAGGTAGAAGAACTAAAGGCATGTAAGAACGAGTCAGAGATGTGGAGGATACTAAAGAGGGGGGAGGGGGCAAAACAAACGGGGATAGAGATAAAAGAGTGGGCGGATAAATGCAGAAGAGAAAGTGGCGATCCAGTGGAGGTAGCGGGCGAAGGAGTAAGGTGGGAAGTAGCAGAATTCTCGGAGGAGGAGGTGGAGAGAGCCTTTAAGGAACTAAAAAAAGGAAAGGCCGCGGGTCCGGACGGACTAAACGCGGAAATATGGAGAGAAATAGGAAGGGGAGGAATGGATAGATTTAGAACCCTCATGAACCGAATCTGGAAAGGGAAGGAGAAGATCCCGGATTCATGGAAGGTGGGGGCGGTGTGCCCGGTCCACAAAGGCGGTGAGATTAACGAAATAGATAATTACCGAGGAATAACGATAATAAACATAGGATGCAAGTTAGCGATGCTGTTAGTTAAGAGGAGGCTTGAGGAGGAAACGGAGGAGAAAAAACTTATTGACGAAACGCAGGGAGGGTTCAGGAAAGGAAGGGGAACAAGTGACCAGTTATTTACCCTGGCCAGGTCAGTGGAACGAGTGTTGGAAGAGAAATGGAGTATGTTTGAGGTGTTTTTGGATCTGAAAGCGGCGTATGATTCGGTATCGAGAAAATGGATGATAGAATGACTGAGAAAGGGGGGGGGGTGAGTGGAGGTATGGTTGAGTTCATAAGAATGAGGAAACGTGGTGTGTTGCGAAGGTGGGAGGGACGTGCGCGGAAAGATTTAGGACGTGGAAGGGTCTAAAGCAGGGTTGCCCGTTGAGCCCGGTGCTCTTTAATTTGTACATAGGGGATTTGGAAGAGGTTCTAAGAAAAGGACATGATGTTAATTGGGAAGAGAAAGGTATGGACACTAGGGTACGCGGACGACATGGTCCTAATGGCGAGGCAATGGGAAGGAATGAAAGGGATGCTAAAGAGAGTGGACGTATATGGACAGGAGAGGTTTCCAAGTGAATGTTAAGAAAACGAATTGGATGAGATTTAGGAATAAGAGAAGAGAGGGAAGGATAAAAGGATTAGAGTGGAAGGGTAAAATGATAGAGAGAGTGAAAGTGTTTAAATATTTAGGCTTTATGTTTAAGGGGACGGGAGGATATGATGAGCATGCAAGGTGGGTGCAAGGAAAGGCAAGGAAGGCATGGGGCGTGGTGAGGGAGAAATAGGGAGGTTGGTTTAAAGGAAATGTGTGTGTGACGTGTGGTTTGTGGGATGCGTGCGTGTTAGATGTTGTATGGGTGGCACCAGCGCCTATTCCACCGCAACCTTTCCAGGTCTATGCGTGCGTGAGATCTATTTTATTGTACGGAGTGGAAGTGTGGGGGGTCAGGAAGCAAGAAAGGGTTGAGAGTGAGCAGCGGTGGTTCCTGAGGCAGATGTTAGAGGTGGAGAAATCGACCCCGGGTTACATACTGCTTCAGGAAACGAATAGAGAAAGTGTGTGGTGTGAGGCGATAAAGAGAGTGGCTGGGTATGATATGAGAGTAAGTGGCCTGGAGGAGGGAAGGCTAGTGAAGGAGGTATTGGGGGAAAGGATGAACACAAGTCAGGGCAGATAGAGGATAGCGAGGAAGGGGATGTATGAAAGAGTGGGCTTGTCTGAGGTGATTGTAAGGGAATGGTTGGAGAAAGGGGTAAATGTGGTAGGATGGGTGCACGAGAAGGTGAAAGAGGTGGAGAGACAGGAGAGGCAGAATCAGATAGGAAACAGTGAGTACAATGAGGGGTATGAGAGGTGGCAGGTGCATGGGAGCAGACCAAGATATCTTGAGGGAGTCAATCTGAGGACAGAGGAGAAAGCGATCATGGCGAGAGCGAGATGCGGATCGGACGAGAGAGGAAGAAAGAGTTGGATGGGTGAAGGTTATGGGGAATGTGTGTTATGCAAGGAAGGGAAGGATACGTGGGTGCACTTGTTGGAGGAATGTAAGGGAGTAAATGTGGGATGGGTGGAAGGATGTAGAAATGTAGTGGAATGGATGAGAGATGATGGGGCCAGGGTAAGGGTGTTGAGAAGACTGGGGTGGGAAAAGGAGAAGAGAAGGGAAGGAAAGACGAATGACGGGTAGAAGGAAGAAAAGGAGAAAGAAAAAAAAATATTTAAAGAGGAGAGGGAAGAAATATTATGTTATTGTGTTTTAGTATGTTTATAATTTTTTATGCCAATAAAGGTTTTTTTTTTACTATAAAATTAAATACAGTACCTTTCCTTTTTTTCATCGAGGACATCAGGAACTCACCCATCTCGGTAGCCCCTATTACCAAATTTACATAAATATCAGTAATTGTAAATATTTTTGTACATATCTCTTTGAGGATAACCAACAGTCGAAATTAGTCGGTGCACTTTACAGTAAGAGAAAGCAGGTAAGAAAGCTATTCAACGTAGCAAAAGCTACATTCTCAAGGGAGGTGTATAAGAACTCCTTGACTTATACAAAAAAGCACTTAGGAAGGCTCGAAATCAACATGTGAGGACATCGAATCTGCTCCAGACAGTATGCCAAGGCAAAGGATGGTTTATACTACATTTGCTGACCAGACACTAGTATCCAGGGTGGCCAGCGGTTGTCCGCAGGGAGGAGTTCTCTCACCTCTGTTGTGGAACCTAGTCATGGCATGGATGGATTGTTAGTGGAACTCAACAGCAAACGATTGAAAGTCCCACTTCTAAAACCACCATTGTAGCTTTCACACGCAGGAGGAAATTGGACGGCCTAGGACCCCTCTTTCTAAATGGGGAGAACCTCGAATTGTCGGGTGTGGTGAAGTACTTGAAAGTAATTTTTGACTCCAAACTCACCTGGACCTGGACATAGGGGGACCTCTCCTACAAATGAGGTCGGACGGTATAATAGTCAAACACCTTGAAAATGCACTCTTTAAGGTCACTAATCCAGACCGCAATGAATGGAATAGCCTTAGGGAGGATATCCACAAACAAAGCATCATCTGCTACACGGATGGCTCCTAATTATACACAGGTACAGGATCAGGAATCTACAACGAGAATATGAAGACAGGTGACGCCCAATTATTGAGTAGCCTGGAATCAGTCTTTCAAGCTGAAATATTCGCGATCATTAAATTCCAATATAGAGAGGAACTGTCGGGACAGACGTATCTATATCATGTCTGACAGCCAGGCGGCACTGAAGGCTCTCCAAAGCCAAAATACTACAAACTGGTATAAGACTGCTTTGACATTATGATTGACCTGGCCAGATAAAACAAGGTAACACTTGTCTGGACGCCTGGGCACTCTGGTATTGAGGGAAATGAAAAAACTGTCTTGGGCATAACATAAAAGTCAGAAAGTGGACTCGCAACAAACACAATGAATACTGGGAAAGCAGACCAGGCATTAACCACGTTACTCGTCACGGCCAGGAAGGAGTCTGACCTCAAAGACAAAGCTAACTGTGCCTTGCGCGCAATTGCCATCTGGATGGAGGACCATGATCTACAGTTGGCTTCACAAAAGACCGAGACGGGAGTTTTCACTGGTAGAAGGAGATTTGAGGGGGCATGGTTCCAGGTGGGGGAACACAAAATCACCCCATTAAAGGAACTGAGGTGTCTGGGTGTCACCTTCACGGCCTGGAGAAACTACTTAAAGCATATAGAGGTAACGACGTCAAGGGCGGCGGATAGGGTCTGGAAACTAGGGTGGTTAATGCCAATTGTGGCAGGGCCGCGCCAACGAAAAATAAGACTACTTTTGTCCGCTGCGAGCTCGTGTCTCCTTAATGGAGCAAAGGTGTGGGCTGGTGAGGTCAATATAGGAAGGAGTAGGAAAAGGCTACTGGCAGTGTAGAGGAAGGCAGCACTCAGGATAGCCAGCCTATACAGGACGACCTGTGTTTTATTAATCAATCAAGATTAAAAAGCATATTTTTGATGATACTTGTATCGTATATATTTGATTAATATACCTGATTTTAATAATACTGTATATCAAAATATAACTGTAGAAAATTTATTAAAAGTTTTAGTTAATGCTCAATTTTGGATGGAAACTTTTTTTTAATTTTAACAGAAATCATTTCATGGTTTTTAATATTAAAACCCACATATTTGCAGGTTAATTAATCCATGTTTTAAAAAATGTATTTTTTTGGAAACTTTGGTTTACCATCAATTCTCCTTCTCCTTCATATTTACATTCAATAAAAAATATTTACATAAACTTATGCCTTGAGTAAACAACAACTTCCAGTGTCAAAAAGTGCACATACTGTTAAAGACCTATACAGAGAAAAAAAGGTAGTAAAATATTTATCACAGCAGGGTGGAATTGACTCAGATGACCTCAGACTAAAATATCTAAATTTAAGTAAATCTTATCAATGTCAAATCAAAATATACTCATTTTAAATGATTTTTTTTTACTTTAGGAAATTTGAAATATACTCAATGGAATGGCAACTTGATATAAATATGGAAAATGTGGTATTAGTAGCTGCACAATATGGAGGTCCAATTGCTGTAATGCGGGACAAGAACAAGTTACAAAAACTCAAAGGAAATCCACAAACTGTTATTAATGTGTTTTCTGGTTCTGGTAAACCATTAATTCCGATTAAGGTAAAAATTCTCTATTTTAAATAATTTTATATACTTTTGAAAAAATCCTTTTTAATTATATTTGTAGAAAAAATTGATTACAAAAATATCATGAATATTATTTTTTAGTGGAATGGTAAAAGAATTGTTAAAATGGGATGGTCAAATGAAGAAGAATTAATTTGTATTCAAGAAGATGGAAAAGTTGTTATACATGACGTGTTTACAGGAGAAATTCGATCCTTAAGTATATTTCAGGAGGTACAAGTAAAAGATGCCATAATTTTTACAAATCCACAGAATTTCACAGGGATTGCAATAATTACAAAAGGGCATAAAGTGTATTATATCAACAATATACAAGAACCCACAAAGAGGCAACTTTCAGATGTAATGAGTAAGTATTGAATTTCTTAGCTGGCATCTAACTATACATACCGGGTGGTACGTCAACAAATGCACCATAAGAAATTGAATGTATTTTTATAAATGTGCAATTATTTTCTCTCCAGGTCATTTTAGCAAAAAACACAGTAGAACAATTTTGTAGATATTAAAAAAATACATTTATCTACGATCGTACAGAAAGTAGACGCTTTTTGCATCATTTTTCATTGTAAAAGTGGCTTTTTAAAGCACTAGTGCTTTTTTACGTTTTTATTGCACGGTAATGTCAAACTGTTTTTATTGCACAGAAATGTAAAATTTGACAGATGAATGAATAGCACAAATTTTCGACGAAAAACTTAATTTTTTATTGATTGATACAAATAACTAATAAACTATATATAAAATATATAATACAAACGAAATGGCAGATTTAGGAACTCCGAAGATTTCATTTAATGCAAGTCGAAGCGATTACAATAAAGTGAACATTTTTTCCATAAATAATAATGGCGGCCGACATTTGTGCAACTTGTTTACTGGTTGCTAAGTAACGCTTTCATTAGTGCACTGCGGTTAAAATATGTTTTCATTAATTGAATTATTGAAATGACATTAAAATATTACTCATAAGAATATATTCTTTGGAATCCTTTACGATCGAAGATAAAATTTTGTAAGGCACACGTGTAAAAAGTTTCTTTATTGCACTCCTGGCTTTAAAAAAACTCGCTCGTTCCTCGCTCGTGTTTTTAAACGCCAGTTCGTGCAATAAAGCATCACTTTTTACACTTGTACCTTAAATAACTATTAAATCACCTATTATGAAGATGTAAAACTATCTCATGTTGTTATATTTCCAAGGAAATAGGGAAACAACTTATCCACTCTTTAACTAGTACTTATCCAATTGTTGTGAAATAATCTATTAATATGGTGAGAAGTAAGTTATTACCTTAGTTAGACTCAGGAAATAGTCCAGTTATGTTATATATTGTATGTTATATTTGTCTTTATCATACATGTTTTATAATAGAATATTAACAAAAAATGGGAAAAAAGTACATACATATAAAGAATACAAATTTTGTCAGCATGCTGAAGGGAAATTCATTTGCATCCAATGTTCTTCCATTCAAACCCACACTTTCCTCTGCTGTTCCAAACGATTCAGCATTGAATAATTCTTTTGTTTAACATTTAGATGCTTATTTTTCCCTTGATTCTGGGATGTGTTTAATAAACTTTTCAAAAAAGTAACATTAATTGCAATTAGTTTGTATAGGCCGACAAAGTTGTAGGAGTGTTGCCACACAAACTATAAATTTTGAATTTTTGAAGATAGATTTTAGCAATCTGTTATATTTTCTTTCTTACATTTTAGCAGCAGGTTTTGAATGAAATAGCCTTGATCCTTTTGGATCAAACTCCTAAAGCCTTTCGATTTTACGACTTGTCCTTCTGGATTCTTGAAATGGAGAAGCTATCTAGGAGCTACATGGTCGATTCTTAAAAAATCCACATAAATACTTCTCAAACCCCCTTTATACTCCTATAAGTAGTTCTTTCCTTATTACTACTATAGTAGAAGATTCTTCTGTTGCAGTTACCCATATATCTTTGGTCAAACATTTTGATAAAATATCAAATCCGACACGCGAAAAGGAAAATGGAAGGGAAGAACGGAAGTTAAAATGTAATGTCCAATAACATCCTGAGTAGCGTCGAAATTTAGTAGGGCTTTTCAAGTATGTGGCTAGAATTTCGGTCTATTACTATGTTTGGTAGACATTTTTAGTTTTTCAACTATCTGTTGGAGGAATTAATCAAAAGTTGAATGTAGCTGAATCTTTCACATTTCCACTACTCAAATTTCTATTTGTTTAGCAAAGTGACCCTCATATCTTGTACAAATTTTTTAGTTGTTTTATTTCTTATCGGTTATCTTGCATTTTCCGAACACAACCATTACTTTGAATTTTAGTTTTGGCGGCTTGATGTCTACTAATTAGAAGCGATAAAGGCTTTTACAGCTCAAAAGAAACGTGTTTTGCATAAATTAAAATATAATGCAAGTTGCCGGGGTGTTTTTAGGAATGCAAACATGCTCACATTTTATGTATTATATATATTCGAATGTATCAAGTTCATAGAAACATAGAAGATTATTCAAGGATGTATTTGTCCCCACCTGATAAAATACAAGCAGAGGTCAGTTCTATAATTTATTTTATAAGATGCTGCTTTTACGCATGCTTAAAAATATATAATCACGTTCCGATTGAAATTAAACATATTGTAAATTATAATACAATGAAATCAGCTACTCTGTAATATTGAACCTTTTTTTTATCCTCACGAGGTGGTGTCGCTTAGCGTCCCTGCACTGCGGTCTCCGTGGTCCTTTTGTGCGCCTCTGGCTGTTTTACTCCTTTTGAACTCCTGTATCTTCTAAGAAGTCCAGGAGTTTTTGCCAGGGGATATTCCTTAGCTGTTCTACAGGAAGCATGGGCTTCCCCAGTTTCGCCTTG
This sequence comes from Ontholestes murinus, assembly GCA_963969525.1. Taxonomy (NCBI): domain Eukaryota; kingdom Metazoa; phylum Arthropoda; class Insecta; order Coleoptera; family Staphylinidae; genus Ontholestes; species Ontholestes murinus. The sequence goes on along the minus strand of OZ018398.1, from coordinate 4,989,053 downwards.
CGTTCTTGTTTGTATGCTTCGCAAGTGCACAGTAGGTGTTGGGGAGTTACGTCTTCTTCCAGACACCCACGGCATAGGGGGCTTTGCTCAATGCCCATCCTATGTTTGTGCTTGTTCAGGTCACAGTGCCCAGTGACTAGTCCTGTGATTTTTCTTAGTTTCAATCTGCTCAGTCTAGACAGCTTCAACATGCTGTCAGGTACCGGACCACCTTGGAAGAGTCTCGTATGCCTCATTCCAATTTGGGTTTGCCATGCCTTTTTGCGCTCTTCTGCTAACTTGCGTCGGATTATTTCCTTTCCGGTTTCATGGGGTATACCGAAAGCGGGTTCAGGTTCTATAAATTCACCTGCTGCTCCTTGTTTAACCAGTAAGTCGGCCCCCAAGTGTCAATAATTCTTTGGTTCTTGGGTATCCATACTAGCTGTGTTTCTCTTGTTGTCGCCAGTGCGTCCAGTCTGTTTATGCAAGTCATGACCAGCCTGGACTGCACTATCGGTGAGGCTAGCGCTTTTATGGCTGCCTGGCTATCTCTCATAATGGTAATTGGTCCTTTACTAAGTCCCGACTCCATTACGCGATTAGCACACCAGTCAATGGCGGCTATTTCGGCCTGGAAGATAGAGGCATGCTTCCCCAGAGCAATCGCGAATTGTTTGCTCCGGTTGCAGCATCCATAGATACCAGCCCCGGTTCCTTTAGTATTTTTGGCCCCGTCTGTGTACCTTTACTCGTTCCCGGGTATGTTCCATTTGTCCATTCACTCCGCTTGGTATGATCGTTTTAAATCTGCGGGATGGGTGTACGATTTTGGTGAAATCAGTAAATGTTGCCGGTCTTGATGGCCCCATATTTAAAGTATATCCATTTATGTGCATCCTATAGGCTGCCTGTCTAGCTTCCATCATTACAAATAAATATAGTGGTGGTAGCGATAATATGTGTTCCATGGCTGCCGTGGGCGTTGTCCTCATTGCCAAAGTGATCAGCAGACACGCCTGTCTTTGCACTCTTTCGAGTTTTACTGCTGCACTTTTGGTTTGGGTCTTTTCTCCCCAAACGAGCACCGCGTATGTCACTATAGGTCTTATGACCACAGTGTAAAGCCATTTGGTCATACTGGGTCTCAGTCCCCATGTGCGTCCTACCATTTTTCGGGTCGCAAAAAGTTCTCTCATGGCCTTTTTGCTGATGCTCTCTAGGTGGAAGTTGAAGTTCAATCTGGTATCAAGTATGACCCCTAAATGTTTTACTTCATTTTTGATTGGAACTTCCATTTCATACATACGTAGTGATTTTATGTCATTGTTTTTTCGTCGTTTAGTGAAAGGGACGATCGCCGTTTTGACCGGGTTTACAGTTAACCCTTCATTCCTGCACCATCTTTCTACGGTATTTAGTGCCTTCTGCATCAAGTTTGATACAGTGGTCCCAAACATCCCGCTTACTAGAATGGTCAGGTCATCTGCATACCCTAGTGCATATATGCCCTGGCTTTCGAGTTACAGCAGAAGGTCGTCCATGATGAGGCACCATAGGAGAGGCGAGAGAACACCTCCCTGCGGGCACCCGCCAGCGACTAACGCTTCTGCTGTTTTTCCATATAGGGTAGTTGTCACAGTCCGACTTTTGAGCATCTTGTTTACCCATTGTCGGACTTGCGGTTTAATTCCTCTTTTCTCCATTGCTGTTGCTATGGAGTTGAAGGTCGTATTGTCAAACGCCCCTTCAATATAAAGAAAGGCCCCTAACGCAACGTTTTGCATTGTAGGGTCCTTTCGCATCTGCTCACTAGCTGGTGGATTGCTAGCTCGCATGACTTTCCCGCTTGGTAGGCATATTGTTGACGGTGTAGTGGCGAGTCCTTTAAAACTCCGTCCCGTATGTGCCTGTCTCCTAGTTTTTCTAGTAGTTTTAAAATAAATGATGACAAGCTGATCAGTCTGTAAGATTTAGCCTGGGCATATGAATCACGCCCTGGCTTAGGTATGAATACCACCTTTACAGTCTGCCAGCTGCTTGGGATGTATAAAAGGGGAAGGCTTGCTCTGAGGATATCACATAGTGGTTTCCTCACCGTTGCTATCCCCTCTTGTAGCATGACAGGATATATCCTGTCAGGACCTGGTGATTTGAATGGTTTGAACGTGTTAATTCCCCACTCAACGTCATCTGGTCTGATTATCATTATCGCTGTTTCCCAGTCCCGTTTTGGAACCCCTTGCGTTGGGCTCGCTTAGGTCCTCGGAAACAGGATTGTCAAGTATTGCAGAACCCGGGAAGTGCGTCTGCAGTAATACCTGCAGGGTCTCTTCTACCGAGTCTGTGTACTTTCCATTTTTGATCTGCAGTGAGCCGATGTTCCCAGCATGATCTTTGCTGAGCGTCTTGAGTAGACGGGAGCTTGTGGGTTCATTTTCTATGTCCCCACAGAATTTTTGCCAAGATTTCCTCTTGGCTTTTTTAATGGCATTGTATATACCGTGAGGGCCGTTTTGTACTGCGCCCATTCACCGTTTCTCGTGGCTATATTAAACAGTCTTCTGGTGCGTGCCTTAGCCCTATCAAGATCCTTGTTCCACCAGGTGACCCTGGTTGAGGTAGGTTTGGTAGTTCTTGGGCAGCTTGCTTCAAACGCAGTATTGATAGAGTCTGTGATGCTTATTCTCGCTACTGTTGGAGAGTCCCCGATTCGGCTGGCTAGTACCTCTTTGTATAGGTCCCAGTCAGTTCTCCTCGGGTTTCTGTTTTGGATTTCAGATGCTTCTTCTGATTCGATATCGAATCGTATATATCGATGATCTGAGAGTGATGGTTCCTCAGATACATGCCAGTGTTTTACCATTTCACTTGCCTTGCGAGAGGCAAGTGTTATGTCAATTACTTCGCTTCGCACCGCGTTTACGAACGTGGGTACATTTCCAATATTTACTATTTCAATGTCATTCTCTAAGATAAAATAGTTTCTCACCTCATGTCCGTGCTCCCCCATATAATGTGGTGCGCGTTGGCATCGCATCCAAGGATCAGCGGTATTCCCTTGTGGCTCCCGCTGTGTATCAACCCCTGAATCTCGTCTGGCGGCGGTGGTCCTGGTTGGTCGTAGGGAAGGTAACCGGATCCGAGTATAAATTCCCTTCGCGTTCCCCTTTCCACTACTTCCAGCCGTGCTGCCACTAGGTCCCTGCAACATACGTCCCATAATGGCATTAAATTCAGTCCATGTTTTGCTATTATACATGTGCGTGGGTCACATATAGGTTCGGCGACAATCAGTCGCCTGCCCTGTATGTTTAACCCCTTTACTATTCCCTTGTGAAGCCATGGCTCTTGTACAAGTGCAATGTCAATATTTTCTCTTAGGATATATGCACTGAGGGCAGCAGATGCCGCCTTACAGTGGTGTATATTAATCTGTAGTAATTTGAACATTACTTACCCTTCGGCGATTCGGGCAACAGACTGTCGTCCATTGCTCCCTCTCCGGGCACTGGAATTTCTTCCTTTGCTACCTCTTCGGTCTCCTTAGGTCTACCGATGGTTTTTGCCGCCAGCGCCCTGAGGGTGATGGTTTAAAGGCCGAAGTGCAACTTCTTCCCTTCGCTCACCTTCCCCCAAGAGACTTTATCCATCAGTATGATGTACTGAGTTCCCTTGGGGTCCGGTGTTTGGTTAACTATTCTCCAGGTATCGGTGCTTACGTTGTTCTGCACCGATATTCTTTTGAGGAAGGTGGTTGCCTCTATTGGTGGTCCTGGAGCCCACGTTAGTACTCTCCTGGGTTCCGGTAGGTTCTTCAAATCAATGATCTGAAGCTCCTTTTCGTTCCCCAGGAGATTATTCTCCTTGGCTATGCTCTCGAGCCCCTAACGCTTGCTCTCCCTGAGGTAGGTTACGCTTAGGCGTCCCTGCCCTCTGGTCGAGTTTCTCTCTCCTCTGGCGTCGTCTGGCCGCCCCCGCCGCTTTTAGGTCGTTCAGGTTCAGCCGTGGCGACACCAGGGGAGGTAGGGTTCTCCGAAGAGCCCCTATGGTAGTTTCTGTTTTTGTTTTTTGGTGGCCCATTGTTGTTCCCACGAGTACGGAGAAAATAACTGGTCGCTGTGCGCAGTGCCCCGATACGCACAGAAGGCTCACTACGTTGGGAGGTCGTCCGGTGTCCCAACGGAATCGTTCGCGACACTTAACCCTGTGCCATGCAGCCCTAGGCACGATGTCTATACGCTGTAGCTTGGGGGAGTTGGTTCGCGGCAGCTGGTTTAGGCCGGTCATGCGGGGGTGACCCACCTGCCCGACCCTATGCCAGCTACTGGCCGATTTCTCGGTCACGCTCCTATCCACCACCCGGAGACGCGCTCGGCAGCCTGTGCCTGCAGCTGTCGGCCGACTCCATTGCTGGTGCCGACCGATTTTCCGAGAATATTGAACCTTACTGTATGGTGAATTATTTTTCTTTCAAGAATTGTTACTAGCATTTAATATATATTTTTTGTTTGTTTTACATGTACAAATATATTCACCTATGTTTGTAAAGTGTGAATAAATATATATCGGGTGTTCGATAAAAAACTCCCAACTCCATAACTGAATATCTGTTATTTATTAACCGATTTGAATCAACTTAAAAACAAATTGAATGGCCGTTTAAATACTATAAAATGACGTTAATTATAAATTTTCTCAAAATTAACTTCATTAACAAATGATAATCAACTCTTATTTTATTATACTAGACATTATTTTTCTGAATCTAATGAATATTGATTTTAATTTGATATTTATGTCATAATAAATAATAATAAATTTTATTCATATGATGTTTTTCAATAAATGTAGTGTGCCTTGAAAAAAAAAGACTAATAAATGGTTAACATTTCTTTATAACAAAATTCAGATTTTTTGAAGGTACACTACATTTATTGGAAAATATCATCTCTAACTTTATTTTATCACAAGTAATACCATAAGTGATGGCAATTTACTCGAATAAATTTTGTTTTTGCATGAAAGTTTGTTGCTTAGCGATTTTAATGAGAGCAACTGTCACGAAAAAATCACGAGCCGCCAGGCGAGATTTTATAACCTACTTACAACTGACATAAGTATAACCAACGTTTTTCACTTTTTTATCAAGGCTAATTCAATTTTTTTGTCGGGAAATAGCTAACTTCAGTATATTCAGGTGAATAAATAGCAAGTTGGTGTTTATTCACTTATAAATTGACGTGATTGGCTAAAAAATAAAAAATGCCTCCTTTTTATTGGCTACATGCAATAGGAGTGGAATAGTCAAAATTATTTCTTGTTTTACCTTAATAGAATTTTCTAGCTTACCAAGTATTAATTTAGAACCGAGATGTATTATTTGTGTACCCCTGACACATCAGTGATATTAAACAATCTATTACAGATATTAGATTAATATAAATTGTTATTAAATAATTACTTGCTTCATTATTATAGGGTCATCTTCGCCTTCAACAAGCTGGGTGGTAATTTCAACAGATAATGCACAAACTGAAGTTTTGTTGGCAAGGGAAAAGGAATTATATAGATTGACAACTGATGAAATGCATCCAAGCACAATGGTATTAACTACTTATTCTAATATACGAAAAAATTAAAAAAAGATAATTGTTATTTCTAATTAGTTTAGATTGGTTTAGTAATGATTTTTAATTTAAAGTTGTAACATTTTTTAAAACTTTAATGCAATTTTTAAACTTCGCTTTTAGTTGGAACCTGACATTAAAAGTCATTATACTTCAATTTTGGAAATGGCACTATCAATCAACTCTAGGCATGTTGTCATGTTTACAAATGCTGGATATTTATGGTTAGGTTCATCAGATTTGAGAACAATATATGCTGAGGTAGAAACTGGTGTTATTTACAAACCTAAGCAATTAGTGTGGTAAGTTAAATCTGATAAATAAGTAATTATTGAGGTTTTCACTTCGTGATAAATTTTGAAAAACAATTAAGTTTGTTGGTATAGTCGAGCCGTCCCATAGCTGACTGTGACTCATCGCCCTATATTGGAGGAATCAGACACACCTTCCATCTTTCTTTTCTTTCTGTGTTGGTCCTACGATGATCATAGAACGAGATAGATATTAATTGCTATACGGTTCTTAGTATGAAAATGCATGAGTCACAGTCAGATATCGACGGCTCGACTATATCACTTTTTTTTCTAAAACAATCAACAAAGTTAATTGTTTTATTTATTTTGAATAATCTTATAAAAACTGAGTTTTCAATAATATCATTTAGTATAGTATTCGCCTATTGTGACTGAAAAACATTTACACCTTTTTATAGAAAACTTTTCAATTATTTTTTTAATCTATTTCTAGGTGTGGGAATGAAGCTGTTGTAGCTTTTTGGGAAGAAGACCATACTCTTCTAGTAGTCGGACGCCATGGTGAAAAAATGGTTTATTCCTACGATTGTTCAGTTTATTTAGTTCCCGAGATAGATGGTACTCGCATACTCTCGTCTATGCAACATGAATTACTTCAAAAAGTTCCGGGAGTCGTTCAAAAAATATTTCGTATCAACAGTACCGACCCAGGAAGTTTTTTGTTGGAAGCTTCAAAACAATTTCAGGTAAGCATAAATAAATCATAAGTCGATGATAACAATTTTAAACAATAATAAGAAATTACATTTTTGTATTAAAATCTAAATAATATATATAATTAATACTATTAATACTGAGGGGGTTAGTTGAAGAAACAAAAAACGTTTAGAGGCAGAAAGGGGAGAGAGTAGGAGGCGGGGAAGAGAAGGAGGCGGCAGGGGGGAAGAGGTGCTAACCATATGGGGTTTGGAATGTGGCGAGAATCAAATGTAAAACAGTAGGAGGGGCACGAGAAAGAGACTTACAAGAGTGGACCGAAGGGAAAGGCATAGTGGGGTTAGTGGAAACATGGTTGTTAAAGGAGGATTGGGAAGAAGTGAGACTTTAGATGGGGAATGAAGGAAGCAAGAAAGAGAAGAGATAGAAAAGAGGACAGGAGAAGGAGGAAGGTGTGTGGGGAGATTTCAATGCGAGACTGGGAGATTAGGGGGAGGGATAAGCGAGGAGGGGGAAGAAATCAAGAGGAAGTCGCAGGATAAATATATAAACAAGGAGGGTAGGGGGATGTAAGAGTGGGCGATAGTAGAAGGATAGGAGATACTAAACGGATGTACGGAAGGGGACTCGGACGAAAGGATAACATATGTAGGACCGAAGGGAGGATCGGTGATTGATTACATAGTGGCGAAAGGGTGTGATAGGGGAGAAGTGAAGAGGATGGTGGTGGAGGATGTGGGGGGCTCAGACCATTGACCGCTAAAGGTAAATTAAGGATTGGGACAAGCAGAGAGGGAGAAGAAGAAAGCGAAGAGAAAAGGCTGAAGAGCGGGGAAATGGCGATGAAAAGAATGAGAGAGAAGCTGAAAGAAGTGAAATGGGGAGAAGTTGGGTCAATGAAGGAGTTCGAAGAGTCTATAGTGAGGTGTGGTAGGAGGAGAAATGAGAAGGGGGAGGAAAGAGTGGGTGGTTCGAAGAAGAGTGTAGAAGGGCGAAGGCGGCCCGCTGAGCCCAATACTCTTTAATATATACACTGGGGAGTTAGATGATGTGTTGAGAAAAGGGCAGGCGGGCGGAGTTAGTGATTGGGCGGAGTAAGGTGTGGATACTGGCGTATGCAGATGATATGGTGTTAATAGCGAGGGATTGGAAGGGAGTAAAAGAGATGTTAGCGAGAGTGAAGAAATACATGGACAAAAGAGAGTTAAGAGTGAATGTCGGAAAAACGAAGTGGATGAGATTTAGGAACAAAGGAAGAGTGGAAGAGCTAGAATGGAAGGGTGAGGTGATAGAGAGAGTGAGACTGTTTAAGTACCTGGGATTTATGTTTAAGAGCTCTGGGGTATGAAGAACATATTAGGTCGATACAGGGGAAAGCCAGAAAAGCGTGGGGGCGGTAAGAGATAGATGGGGAAAGTGGATGGATGGCAATGTGAGAGTTACGTGTGATGGGATGTGTATGAGATGCATGTGTGAGACCGATCTTGATGTATGGGGCGGAAGTGTGGGATGTTAGGAGGTATGAAAGAGTTGAGAGAGAGCAGCGGTATTTCCTGAAGCAGATGTTAGGGGTTGAGAAGTCAACACCCGAATACATACTACTTCAGGAAACATATAGGGAGAGTATGTGGTGCGAAACTATAAAGAGAGTGGCTGGTTTTAAAAAGAAATTATGGGGTTTAGAAGAGGGAAGATTGGTGAAGGAGGTATGGAATGTGTGTTATGCGAGGAAGGGAAGGATACGTGGGTACATTTGGCGGATGATTTTAAGGGAGTGGATGCAGAATGGGTGGAAGGGTGTAGAAGGGTAGCAGAATGGATGAGAGAAGATGGGGCCAGGGTAAGAATTCTGAGAAGGTTGGGGTGGGAAAGAAAGAAGCGAAGAGAGGAGGTATGAGAAAAAAGAGAAAAAAAAAAAGATGAGGGGGAAGAAATATTATTATGTTATTATGTTTAGTATGTTTATAATTTTTGATGTCAATAAAGGTTTTTTTAATACTAAACTATCAAACATTGGTGTTTTCTTTCTTTTGAAAGTACTGAAGGCGTGATTTAACATTTTCGTTGTCTTATCTTACCTTACTTGCTATTACAAGCTAAAGCGGTATATGACTTATGTTCAACAAGGTGCTTAACTTTTGAATGGATTTGGGGAACAATTAGACAATCCTCTTTTTTAGCTTCAGTCTTCAGCTTTGTTTTCTCATATGTTTTATGTGATATAGGCGAAAAAACGCATAATGTTGTTGGTCATCTCTCTTCGAATTGAGCAACATTAACAATTTATATATCTATTTATAATTAGTTAGTCTTCAACATGATGCTATGTACTCTTATTACATTTGTGTTATACATAAAAAGAAGGATGTGTAGATCAAATTTTTAGTTATTTAGACAAGACAGTATTTGATTATTATTGCATTTTCACTCCCCTTGTATCACTGTATTAGAAAACCTGTTATTAGGCCTTTTTTATGATGTTTACCTAAAATTTCTTGTTCACATGATAGGGTGGGGTCCTCATTGGAATATTTTGATAGTATTGGGCCCGATTATGCAAATTGAGTTTTTTTCTAAATTTAAATGACTGTGTTTCTTTATTTATACAATAATATTATGTTGGTTCTAATAACCAAAAATTACATATAGTAGCCCTCTATCAATTTGCATGAGCTAGTATGATGATGAATAACCATGTTTAGTTCCCTATACAATTTGCCAAAGTATTGTAATGGTTATTTTTGCCAATTCAAAATTGTAGTATATATTTATATTTTTAGAACCTGCTAGAATATTTTTTGCTTCCTTTTATTATTTTATTTATATATTTATATATCTGTTAGTATCCGCGGTATTCCAGTCTTCCAAATAGTTTGCCTTACTTAACTAACATTATTCGCTACTAAAGACAGGAAAAAAAACTAAAAAGCAATACAATAATTCCAAAAAAGAAGTAAAAAAAGTATTAAAATTGATGATTTCAGACTCATTAATACAATACCAACTGTATCAAATTTCAGAAAACATATGTATGAGCAAATGTTAGCCCATATCAAAAAATATTAATAGAACATCATTCAGGATTCAGGCAAGGTTATAACTATGAAACGACACAGCAGTATCTTATGAGTGAATGGAAAAGCATTATGGATAGAGAATAAACTACAAGGATTGTTTTCTTGGATTTCAAGAGAGCGTTCGAAACAATAAATATATAAACGCTCGATTTCATATACAAATATCCGTTTTGGGGTCCCCTGAGACCATTCCACCAATTGCTGTAATCTTTTTTTTGTGTGTCTGTCGATGGGCGCTGTATCTCAAAAATGAATGATCCTATTGAGATGAAACTCAAAATTGAAAAATCTTACAAAACCATTGAAACAAAAGTTAAAGAGAATGAAAAACTGAACAAGTTTTATTAAAACATTTTTTCAAGTTCTTAACGTGCGATAATTTTTTTTTTTTTTAACATTTTTTGCCTATTGCTAATAAACTATTGGAGTTACATGAAATTTATATAAACATTTATTGTAAAGAATCCAATATTGAACAAATTATTAAGAATAGTATTTTGCGTAAACCTCATAGATTTCGAGAAAAATGTAGAGAAAGTTCTATGATGGACACATCACCATTTTGTGTAATTTATTTTTACTTAAACTCAAATATGAATGTTGCTTTTTTTGTTTGCAGAAACGCAGTCATCGAGCTGATGAATATATTTCTTTGGTTAAAAATGATCTAGAACGGGCCGTGGAGCAATGTATCCAAGCTGCGGGTTATGAGTTTGAACCTGAGGTCCAAAAAATGTTGATACGGGCCGCCCAATTTGGCAAGTGTTTCGTTTCGGACATCGATTCTGACGATTATGTTCGGATGTGCAGAATATTACGGGTGTTAAATGCTGTTCGAGATACCAGAATAGGAATCCCTTTAACATTTACAGAGTAAATAAATGTAGCTATATGTTCAAGCATGTACCTGAATATTTTAAATGATACATATAGTGTACAGTGGGATATGTTTCAATTCAAAAATAATAATATTTTAGGTTGGAATGTTCAACACATCAAGTTCTATTGGATAGATTAGTTGCTAGAAGGCAGTACTATCTTGCAATACAAATAGCAAAATACCTTAAAATGTCAGACAAAGAAGGTAGCAACAGAATACTAGTTCACTGGGCAAAATATAAGGTAAGTACATTTATATTTAATTATATATGTTTTCATATTATTAATGATTTATAAGGAAAAATAAATTATTAAAAAAATGTATTTACAGGTAAGCAAAAGGCAATCTCTAGATGATGACCAAATTGCTCGAGAAATTGCTGAAAAGTTAGGATATAATCCATGCATTTCATACAGTGAAATTGCTAAAACTGCTTCTGATAATGGCAGAAAGAAACTCGCCATTAAGGTAACATTTTTAATTATATATTTTAGAAATGAGTTAATTTTTACCGAATTATTTTAATATCAGAAATTTTAAGCAAAATTTAAATGTTGTTTTCAGCTTCTTGATTATGAACCCAAAGCAAGCGAACAAGTCAAACTCTTAGTGGATTTAGCCGAGTATGAGCCTGCTCTAGTCAAAGCTATCGAAAGTGGTGATAGTGATTTAATTTATGATGTTATTTTGAAAATTTATGCCACAATACCACTGGGTGATTGTAAACTCTTGTTTCATAAATACACAGTGTGTCTAGTGCTGTACGTGAAATACTGCCGAGAACATGATATTGCCGCATTAAAAGAAATTTTAGTACAGGAAGATGACTTTAATTCTCAGGCTCAGCATGCATTAATTTCTAGTCTACAGGAAGAGGTATGTTGTATTTGTTATAATTTTGAAACAATAATATAAAATAAATTAATATAAGAAACTAATAACTTTTTATTATTAATATTTAATATACATAAATAAGTGTAATACAAACTATGACTATCGACCATGTGGTTCCACCGCCGTGTAATTTGTTTATTTATCTGTGTGTAAATGAGCTTCTTACTTTAAAGAATCGTTTCTGTCACTGTACTGTTAATTATATCACAATAGCAAAGGATACCCATCCGATAGCAGTCCCGGATGACTAACGATGCTGCATATTCGCTAGCGGTAGTTAGGCTACAATCGTATGTCTCCATCACATGCATTTATTAGCACTTAATTGAAAACACAGTTATATTCCTTTCTTCACTTTTTATTTTTTCACAGCTAAATGTACATTTTTGGCACTGTGTACCCATTATCAATATTATTGATAATGGGTACATGCCAGAAGTGTACATTTAGCTGTGAAAAAATAAAAAGTGAAGAAAGGAATATAACTGTGTTTTCAATTAAGTGATAATAACCTTCACGTACTCAAGCAACTACATTACATTTATTAGCAATTTAATTAAGTATATTTTTCTAGAAAACAAGTGAAAGGGAAACGTATTTAGCACAGGCGCTTGAGGCATATAAGAAATGCAGAAGTGATTTAAACGTGTCTATCTGTGATGAGGCGCTCAGGTTATCGAAATTTCAAAAAACCTTGGAGGAAAAACTCAAAGAACCATTTTTTGGAAAGTCTGTGCATGATACCTGCTATGAATTGTTAATCCAAAAACAATTAAAATGGGCTGAAAAGCTAAAGTCTGATTTTAAAATACCAGATAAAAGGTAAGTGATGTTTTAGATATTATTAGGTAAAGTAGCATTTTTTGCTAGATGTTTTTAGTGAATCATATCTAATAATGTATACATCGCTTCGGCGGTTTAAAGGTGACATTACACTTAAAAAAAATCTTTGACAGTTCTTTGTTTAGACAATAGTAGTAGTGTTACAATTTTCATGAATGATGGTAGAAATGAATGAAATTTGATACAATCTCCAGTACCTCTAACAAATTGATTCTTAAGTTTCTTTGCTGAAAAAATAGATCGATTTTTGAAGCGGATGGTGATTGATGATTGTTGATTTAATTGGGATAAGTCAGCCCAAATCTGGATTAATACTGAGATTGCAAAAGATTCATCAACTATAAGCTTCCATCGGATCAAATTCTCAAATCAGACTATCAACAATTGTTCTGGAATATATATTAGAGCAATAAAATAAATTTTAAGATTTTGTTAGTTATGGTTATATTATGTATATAATATGGTAATAAGCGACTAATCTCGTACCGAAACTATATCACAATATACAATGTGATTACATTATTTTTGCGAAAAATCGAATTTGTTTTTGTAGATATTGGTGGTTGCGTATCCAGGTTATGGCTGAACAACAGCAGTGGGAAGAACTAGACAAATTTTCAAAGTTAAAAAAGTCGCCCATAGGTTATGCTCCTTTTGTTGATGTATGTCTGCAATATGAAAAGGATCGTGAGGCCAATAAATATTTACCACGCGTGAGTGAGGAACTGAAAATCAAGTACTATGTTAAAGCAAAGTAAGTTGTCCCAAAAATTTATAAATAAGTTTTGAAGACCATTTTCATCTTACAAACTTTTATAAATAAAGATAAATGATGTTAAACATATTTTTAGTAAACTGGAGGAAGCCGCTCAAATTGCTTTTGAGCAAAGGGATCATCAAGGGCTTTTATATGTACAGAGCAGATGCAGTCCACAGTCAGAATTAAGTGAAAAAATTAATAATTATGTTTCTCAGCTAGGTGCTAGAAAATAAACAAATATATAAAGAACTATGCTGTTGTATATATATTTTAAATCGATACCTATTGCGCTTTTATTAATAAAACTAATGATAACTCGAAATCTCGTCAAATAGTTATATGCATAATTAATTTAATATATGTCTTTTCTTCACGTCATTTAGACAATCATACAAATAGCGCTGTTTCGAGTCATGGAGGGCGCCCAAGGTTAGTAATACTAGGACTAGTGGCATTTACCACCAGTCCGAGACTGGTAAATTCAACACTATCTAAGAGCATGTCTTTTAAAGAGTTGAACTCATCAATCGCCGAAGTTGCGGTCAAGCGCTGAACGAGTACTGGTGGGTAGGATATAGTATACAGGGTGACTGACGAAAAACCTTTGGTGCTGTATCTCGCTTATTTTTGATCCGATTTGAATAAATAAAACATCAAATTAAATGATTTTTAAAAGACTTTAATATGAACTGTACTGATATTTTTTCTTGCATCCAGTTTTTGACAAAAGACGATCAACTTTTTTTTTTCAAATTGCACTGTATATATATTTTGTACTGATCCGCAAGGAGATTTTTTTCTGAATCTAAATTTGTAAACGGTTTTATCCATTCATCAAACCAAAGTCGAGAAATTGAGGATAAAAAAAAAATTAAAAATCAAATACCCATAGTAAACAATATACAGAGCCTATTCCAAATGTCAAAAGTGACAGTGTCAGTCATTGGTACAGTACTGCAATGATTTTTAATAATTTCATAATGAAAATGTTGCAAGATTTCAAAAACTGAAAAACGATTTCTGTAGAAGCACAAAATTCTAGTACAATGTTTGAAATATTGCAACATTTTAATTATGAAATAATTAAAAATCGTTGCAGTATTTTATCAATGGCTGCCACTGTCACTTTTGACATTTAAAATAGGGTCTGTATATTGTTTACAATGGATGCTTGACTTTTTATTTATTTTTTTAATCCTCAATTTCTCGACTTAAGTTTGATGTATGGATAAATTTGTCTACAATTTTATATTCAGAAAAAAAATCTCCTTGCGAATCAATAAAAATATATATAGAGTGCAATTAAAAAAAAATGTTGATCGTATTTTGTCAAAAACTGGGTGCGAGAAAAAATAACAGTTCAGATCCTATTAAAGTCTTTTAAAAATGGTTTAATTTGATGTTTTATTTATTAAAATCGGATAAAAAATAAGCGAGATACAGCACCAAAGGTTTTTCGTTAGTCACCCTGTATACAACAATCGGCATCGAGTAAGGAAGAGCGTCTACGTTGCGTCCCTTACTTTCCCTTTTGAGGTACGGATGTAGTTGGCTGTAATATCGAGTTTTCGTCGTTACTATAAAGCATCGTGCGAGTTAAATTATTTATTTTTTGCATTACAAAAGTATTGCAACATACATAAACATATTTTAACTTGACCTAACTTATGTCTATCCTTCCAGAATTTAGGGACACAATGGTAAGTGAGGCAATCTGTCATTTCTAATCTTTATTCCATCCTCAGAAACATTACTTTCCTTAGTTTTTTCGTTTTTTTCGAACAGCTGTCAACATCTACTCTATCCACCAATAGATTTTTGAATTTACCTGTTCTTTCTCCTTCTCTTTTCGCTTATTTTTAGTAATAAGTATGCCACTACTAACTACCAAATCCACGAATAATCTTACCTTAGGGGTACGCTGATTCATTAGTAGGTACTTGGTGTACCACCGATTTTTTCGCATGGCGGAAGTTCGGTATATATAAGAAAAATCTGACCTAGGAAAAGAAATGAACGTCACCTCCTATTCTAAGTAGTTATTACTAGAGTAACCCATGATGGTAGTACAGGCGAATGCTGCTGATGAATCAATATACTCAATACCATTTATAAAGAGATTTGCACCTGCAGTGTTTCATATCACTGGTAACAAAAATAAATCTCACTTAAATAAAGCATTTTCGGATCTATATGGTTTTAAGACAGGTACGATCTCAGAGACTCGGAAGAAAAGGTTTTAGAAGTATCCTCTATGTTAGCTCAAATAGACTGGCGAAAACACTACTTCTAATGAGGATGTCTTATAAAGATTCCCCTTTCTTCCATCAAATAAATAAAACAAAAATTAACAACTTGCCAGAAAGTTATAAGCTGTGTAGCTAAGATGGCATGGATGACTGGGAGTTCAGTGGTAAAATTCCTAATTTTTTCAGTTTCTCTTTCTAAATGGTTTCTAAAATATTCACTTAATGCTAACCATTGAGAAGATATTTGAGTAGGCCTTGTAATAAAATGTTGACATTCTAAAACAGTCATTCTGACAAAGAATATATAAAGGGGGAATGTGTACATATTAAAGTGGATATATGTTAAATTAAAAATGTCATTTGGCAAATTCATGGATTCATCAGTCGATCCAATGGAGGAAGCCCGTATTTTAAAAAAATATTCAGACATTCTGGAAACGATCTTAAAAAAATACCCATTTGATCAAATTGAATTGAGAAAGTTGACTATCCTTTATCACAAGTTAAAAGGCGATCCAAAAGCTGTAGGTATCAGTAGAATGAATTTTGTAGATCTACTCCATAAAGGCTTTGATGTGACAGATGACTATGTAATTGATAGGATAATAAGGACTGTCATAAGGGGTACCGCTTACACCAATTTTGTAGAATTAGAGCCTTTCATAAAAGCCATGGCTATATTTCTTTATGGA
The DNA here is from genome assembly GCA_963969525.1 of Ontholestes murinus. NCBI lineage: Eukaryota > Metazoa > Arthropoda > Insecta > Coleoptera > Staphylinidae > Ontholestes > Ontholestes murinus. The sequence continues at coordinate 4,973,078 of OZ018398.1, read as the reverse complement.
ACATTGGATGAAAAAATTGACTTTTGCTTTAGCGCTTATAATATTTTTGAGGACGGAGTTATAACCCGAGAAATTATGTTTATGTTCCTAAGAAATTCCATCCACTGCGTTGATGATGATCCAGAAGATCAAATTAGGGACTTGATTGAGGTGCTTATGAAAAAAATGGACTTGGATCGTGATGGTAGGGTTTCCTATAATGATTTCAAGGAGTCTGTGAAAAAGGATCCCACACTTTTGGAGTGTTTAGGTGGAGTTTTACCCTCACGATTAAGAACATATGCATTTATGAATACCATGTTTCAAAAACTGCCCGCATATTGCTAAATAAATCTTATTTGTAAGTCCTTAAAGTATTTGTGTTCGAAGAAAAAATATTACAACTGCATCAATAATTGCCATTGGTATTCTAATAGCATTATTATTTTTTTAACAACTTTGAAATTAATACGATGAATTAAATTCTCACTTAACCCGTGATGAAACATTTTTATGTTAATTAGAAGGTTAATTAAACCCTTGGTGAATAGTGAAACAAAACCAAGTGTTTAATTAACATTCTAATTGTGAAATTAATAACGTAAAAGGTTGCTTAATTATATTACTGAGAAACCATGAATTCGGACATAAGTAAAATATTAAAAAATATATGTATACAGAATTAATAAATAAGTAGTATAAAATATTAAAAAAACAAAATCATAGAATTAAAAAAGTCATCTATTATTATTATTATATTATTGTCTCACTAATAAATATAGCTTTTAAATTTTTTAGATAAAATTAATAAAGTTAAGATCTAGTTAGTTAAATGCCTCAATAAACATTTTCGTACTAAAATACAGAAATAACTGGCTAATAAATGACTTATATCGAATTATTGAAAATTTTCGTATTAATAAACTAAAATCAAATAAACATGAAAGTTATATGAGTGATTTTGGTGTAAAAATATGAAAAAATAAAGAATTACGGTGATTTTATCATAATAAAAATAACAAACTTAAACAATGTTAAAATAAAGTTTTAACACATCTACTGACAAGTTTTTCGATCTTATAGATCCCATCAGTATAGCTGGAAAAGTAAAAATATGAATAAAGACAAATATAGTTGGAAGTCTTCAAATATTTATTATTTTCAACTCTACCATAAATAACAAGTTGTCTATACATCAAAAACAGTATATTAATCAGTGAAAGTACATACATATTATTTGTGTTTAATTACAACTATATTATTAGATTAAATCTTGTTTAAAATTATGCTTCAGTCTTGATTTTACGTAAATAGTTCTTTCCTTGACCCTCTGCTATTTAGGAGAAATCAAGTGGTCCATCTTGTGTAGGATTTCCCTGAAGTTTAACGCATCCTTTTTTGGATAATTAAATTTATGTTTAGAAATACCGCTATGACTTATTTGTTCCGTTTCTGGCTTGGTGCTTATTTTATCGTCACCTTCTTTGTCGTACTTATAAAGAAGAATTGGTAAATTATGGCCATAATGACTAACTGCAAAATAATTATCTTTGGGATGATATTGTACACAGTGAATTTCTAGTTGAAGATTGTATGGATTATAAATGTGTTCAATCTTTCCTGTTTCTGCATCCCAAGCATATATTTCTCCATTTTCGCTTCCACATAGTATATAATTTCCACATGGGGTGAAGCAACAGGTTATATTTACTCTGAAAAAAATCGTTCTATCTATTAATAAAGATGCAGAGGTTTGAAAAAAATTAAAGCTTTTAAATTATTTATTATCATCATTTTAAGATCACCTATTAATATTAAACACGCGGTTAAATTCCTTTCTTTCTCACTGTTCAAAAATTGATTTTTTACTTTCCTGCCACCAAAGCTACGAATCGGTTTTATTATATGTGAAAATTTGAAGGCAGGCAAACGGCACATTGTTAGGGTGTTTTAAAACTTAAAAATTGAATACTAGTATTCCGTTTATATCTTCAGCTCTGTTAACATAAATGTATTCTTAATTGGGTTTAATAAAAGATATTCAACTACATCGAAACTGATTAATAGATTAATTATTAATAATTAAATAAGCTAATTTTATTGTCAGTTTAAAATAAAATTTCAAAAATTTCTTTTCTACAGGTATACATAGTTATTTTAAATACCTGTTATTGAACGCTCCGTGATAAGTTTGAAGAACGTAACCTGTTTTTATGTCTATCAGCCTTATTTTGCTATCTCTGGAATTTACCAATAACTTTCTCTCTTTTCTATGAAGCATAATTTGATTAATCATTGTGTCTTTTAAGTCTATAACTTTAATTTCCCTGTAATATAAAAAATTAAATATTATAGTATATTATTAGCAATTAATTAATTTCATATATGAGAAATATTTTTTACCTTCGAAGATTCCATTGACTGTCGACATATTTCCAAGCAATAATGGTACCATTTGAATCTGCAGAATATAATAATGTTCCATTTCTATTGAAGCATACAGATGTTACATAACCCAAATGACCACTCAATTCTTCTTTTAGCTCGTATTCCATGTCACTGTCAAATGTCCAAATTCGGATATATTTATCATAACATCCTGTGGCTATAATATTGTTTCGCATATCAGAACTATATACAAAGGATGGGTGTGGAAACATCTGAAAAAAGTTAACAGAAATTAATATATGTTTTCCTTAAGTATATATAAATATACCTTAATTTGGCATTATTAATCTACATACATTTATTTTACATTAAATTTATTACCCTCGATAATAAAAAAAAAATAAAATAAAACTCCATTCTCCACTACCCTCCACCTAGCTACACTTGCCTGCAGTCAATTGCACCAACTGCTTGCACACACCTATTCCACTGCCACTTTCACCCAGACATATCCTCCTAGCTCTCTCTTTCCCCTTCCTGACTATCTTCTCCTTCACTTCTTCACACTCATCCATCCAATGTTTCCACTCATCCTTTTCTTCTCCACAATATTTACATCTCACATATTCTTTTCCCATCCACCCCTTCCTACCTCTTTCTTCACTCCCACATCTGAATCTAGCCAGCAACCGGACCTCTTCTGGTTTTAACTTTTTGAAATATAGTGGTAGGCCTGCGAACACTTGTAGGTCTTGGTATTTGGGGTTGTATTTGCTTTCTTGAATTTTAGCTTGCCTCTCTTGCAACTCAATCTCTCGTAACCTTTCTGCCACCTCGCACTCTATCCTCTCCCTCCGTACTAGCTTCTCCTCAAAAACCGTTGCTGACCACCCCGCCTTTCCTCACCCACTCTCTCAAACACGCACCACATACCTCTCTCACTAACCTTTCCTCACCTAACTCCCAAATTTTCCTCTCGAATTTTACGACCCTCTTCGCTGCCTCCCACTCTAGACATTCTCTGGCACTCCTGCAGCACTATATAGTCCGGTGTGGATCTTTCCAGCCTTAATATCGTTTTTAAATACTGCATTTGTACCCTTTCCAATTTTACATGCTCACTCACTCCCCAGATTTCTGCTGCATATAACACTATTGACCTCACACATGCGTCCCACCATACCATTTACATACTCACGTTACTACCTAGCATCCCATTCCATATACCCCGCATACGTTCCATTGCCACTCTCGCTTTCTTGCACACATACTCAACATGCCGTACTTTCGTCCCAGTTTCGTATCATCCATTTGGTTTTCCTTAAATTCACTATCAATCGTCTTTTTTTAAAATACCCTTCCAATCTCCTCTTCACCTCTCTCATCCCACTCACCGTTTTCGCCAACACTACCACATCGTCCGCATACGCCAGACTCCATACTTTCATCCCTCCCACTACTACTCCCCCTGCCTGCCCCAGCTCCAACACCCTCTCCATATCTGCCACATACAGGTTGAATAGCAATGGACTCAATGGGCATCCTTGCCTCACCCCCCTCTCACCTGAAACCGCCCAGATACACGCTCACCCATTCTTACTCTACACCAAGTTTCCTTGTATACTTCACATATCCACTTCACCACCTGCTCCTACACACCCTTCCCTTTCAAACATTCAATCATCAACTTTTTATCTACCGAGTCATACGCCGCCTTTAAGTCTACAAACAACAAACACATTTTTTCCTTTTTCATCAACTCCCTCTCAATCAACCAGTTCAGTGTAGCTATCTCCTCGATCGTGGATCGTCCCTTTCTGAACCCTCCCTGAATTTCCGGTAGCATCCTCTTTTCTTCTACTTCCACCTCCAGCCTATCCTTAAGTAAGTAATTTATATTTCCAAAGTAAATGTATACATTCATGAATGAGTCAAACATTCATGTTTAGGTTTAGTCTTAGTGCTTTATAAATGAATACCTAGAGACGTTTTTAAAATGAATTTACTATTTTTCTCTACATTCCTATGAAGGCATAAATCTATTAAGGAAAAACTTTTCTTTGTAGAATTATAATAAACTTTTCTATTAATATAATCAGGTTTTAGCAAATTACTGGTAACTTTTGCTATTCCTTTCTTATTTGTAAGGGACATATATACAAAAAAAGAATGATTTTTTAAGAGCTTTCGGATTTGATTTGAAAAAAACGCATAAAATTTAGAGAAACGTATGAAATCTTTATTTGAGTCGATAGAAAGATCTATATAATTCAATGTTTAAAGATGATTTCATATAAATGTTGACCGCGGCTACGCGTCAAATGATTCATACGCTGGGTCCAATGTTGGCATACTCTTTCCAACATATCGGCCGATATCTCACGAATAAATTCTTCAATACTGGCTTCCAGTGCATCAACCGTTGCGGGCTTGTCCCTATAGACATAAGCCTTAACATAGCCCCACAAAAAAATAGTCCAAAGGCGTTAAATCGCACGATCTAGGCGGCCAATGGACCGGCCCCAAACGTGAAATAAACTGTTCACCGAACTCGCCTCTCAATTGGGCCATTGTTTCGCGTGCTGTGTGGCATGTGGCACCGTCTTATTGAAACCACAAGTCAGACAAGTGCAGCTCTTCCATTCGGGGCAAAAACAAAATTGTAATCATCGCACGGTAGCGTTCGCCATTCACAGTAACGTTCTTGCCTTCATCGTCTTTGAAAAAGTACGGTCCAATGATGCCGCCGGCCCATAATCCACACCAAGCAGTGCATTTTTCGGGATGCATTGGCAGATCTTGCAATGATTCTGGCTGCTCTTCACACCAAATACGGCAATTTTGCTTTTTCACTTATCCATCAACCAGAAATGAGTTTCGTCGCTGAACACAATTTTCCGATAAAAAAGTGGATCTTCATCCAACTTTGCCAGCGCCCATTCACCAAAAGTTACAAGTTGTGGTAGGTCGCGTGCTTCAATTCTTGCACCAGCTATATTTTAAAAGGTTTTACACCCAAATCCTTCCGCCAAATTTTCTACGTAGTGGAGTAACAGAGGCCCAATTGCTGCGAACGGCGCCGAATCGATAATTCACGGTCAGCAACAACACTGACGGATACAGCTGCGATATTTTCCTCTGTCCGCAATGTACATATGCGTGTTGGTGGTTTAATGTCCAATAATATAAATTTGGTGCGAAATTTAGTCACAAGATTCCGAATAGCCGCCTCAGAAGGTCGCTCAAACTGACCATAAAGTGGAATAATTGCACGATGCACTTTCTTAACCGAGCATGAATTTTGATAATAAAATTCAATAATCTGCAAACGTTGTTCATTTGTAAGTCGATTCATGGTTAAATTATAGACCAAACTGAACATGTTTGACAGTTGACATGTTACAGGAAAACAGTTGAGCTGCCAAAAACAGTGTTGCCAAAAAGAAAGTTACTAAAAATCACCCATTACAATACATGAAAATTTTACTTATGTTTGTAATTCTTACACATATTCCACGATTCGAAAGAAAAATCAGGACAAAGTTTATGAATATACTTCCGTTACGTCGTATTTTCTACATTCATCATTGCAACATATATGAATAATTACTAATATTAATAATTGAAGTTAGCTTGTTTACAAGATTCCGCCTTAAACCTTCTCATTAAAGATGATCTTCAACTATACAACTACCTCAAATTCATTCAATCAAGCTGCCAAATTTTATTTGACATACTTTTTTTTAGACAGTTTTATCTATTGCCTTGGAAATTAAGTAATTTCGGTTTTGGCGTATGAAATAAAACTCTTTTTTTAATACAAAAAAATAGTGTTTAATCAACCAAATATTTTCCATTTTGTTTAATGACCCTTCGTCATCTATATTGGAAATTTATGATTCCGCGCTCGTAGAGTTTCTGGTCCTTTTCAACAAAAACTAAGCCAAGAGGTCTCATTTGCAACACTTTTTAACAAGCATGCAGAAAGCAGAATGCATTTTAAATGTTTTTCGATCGTGGTATGTGATACACTTAACCTCTCTGCTATCTCACGAACAGTTATGTGACGATTTCTTCGACTATGGTTTTGATTTGTTCATCATCAAGTTCGGTGGGCCGACCAGAAATTGGTTTGTCTTTAAGAGAAATATCTCTAGAACAGATTTTTTTAAATCAATTAACGCAAACACCACTTAAACTTCACATATCTTTTTGTAAGCTTAAGCAGCTTTTTTTCCTTTACGGAGATAAAAAGAGAAAACGTCAAGTTGACTCATTCATAAAAATAAAGCAATGCTATATATCAGCGATTACCAAAATTACTTAGTTGTCAACCCAATATTACTATCCACGAAATGCGTTTCCTAATGGCGATTAAAGAAAATACAATTTTAATTAAAACAGTATTTTATTGTCACAAGAGTACATTATCTTAAGCATTTGTCTACAAAGGAGAAAATATCCACATCGCTAATCTAAAAATACAATTAAAAAAGATGAAAAGCATTTCGATAATGAATTTGAAAGTAACTGATGTCAAAGTACATTTGAAGAGCGAAATTTTAATACGAGAAACAACAAAAGTGTATTACTACAGAGGATCAAGATAGCATAAAGTAGAGTCCACGATCCGAATACATTTTCAATTGAAATTAGCGGCGACATTTCCAGAAATCTAGAAATAAGCATTCTGGGAAATTCTGGTAAGTTAAGACAATAAATGGTAAAAAAAATTAAGAAAGATGAACAATTTTAGAACCCTGGAAAATATACTCGCATTTTAAAAGAGAAAATGTTGGAACATTAGAGAAGCCTATAGAAGAAAAAAAAAAATAGAATAAAATAGGACAAGAGTATGTGGAATACCAAATTCTGATAAAATAGAACAAGAAATATTGGATAATACAAAAGATTTTTAAGATATTTTTTTAAAATTCAGCATATATTTACAGAAAGATTAGATTAAATTAAATTTAGGGTTGTATTAGAATATAGAGTCGTAGATTTCAACAACAAACAGATATTTATTAATTGACTGTCTAACCAGTACTGAGAAAGCTGGAACTGTAGTCGGTGCTCAAGTGGGTATTCCGATTCCAGTTTATATAAGGTGTTTGGGCTGTAAACTTGAGCAGTCGGTCGTGTGCGCATCCATCGGGTGGGGTGCTCCGTGAGGCCAATATCGTGCGAGAGAGGTATTATTCGAGGCAAGAGATCATCGACTGAACTTCTTCTCTAGGTCGGGCTAATGCGTCAACCACATGATTGAATACTCAGGTATGTAGTCAATGGTGAGATTGGAAGGCTGGATTAGGAGCACTAATCGAGACGACCGGTTAGTGATTTCAGGCTCAAAAGCCATTTGAAGACCTGAAGATCGGTTCAATTCGCCGCTCCCGCAGCTGCCTCCAGCCCTCGCTCCCTAGTTACGTCACGATCGCCTTGACCGCCTCACAGGACACAGTCCCCACATCGCCGACCTCCCTCATGATGCCTCCATGATGATCGGTCACGGAACGAATTAAATGCGTTTTTCGGAACTAGGGCGACCGCAAGGCAGTGCTTCTTCTCCTAAGGGGTCCACTATTTGCCTTAACGACCAGTCTCCTCATTTCCAACAGGGCGTCCACCGTGGACCTGTCCCTACGGAATCCGAATTGCCTCTGGGATAGTACTCCGTTTTCTTCGATCGATGCTCTTGTTCGTTCGACGAGGAGCCTATCGTGAACTTTGGCCTCCTCATTGAAGAGGCAGACTGGCCTATACCCTCCCGGTTCGCTCCTGGACTTCCGCTTCTTGAGGAGCAGCACTAGCCTCGCCTTTTTGTACGTGGCCGGTACTCCAACCTCCATGAGGCATTGGTTAAATATCCCTGCGAACTCGGCCGGGTTGTCCTCCACTGCTACTTTAATCGCAGAGCCCTCACTGCCGCTAGCACTACCTCTTTTGGTCGTTCCGGTGTGGGAAAAGCGCCCCTATCACGGCCTCCATCTCCCCGGGGACCTGCGCACCCACGTTTATATGCCCTGTGCTGCCATATGCCGTCTTCGACCTTATTCTGCAGCGGGCACGGCGAGTTGAACACTTGACACTTGATCTTCGCTGGCGGGCATTGAAGTATTTTTTAGACTGCTGTCTGTACATATCCATATCCCTGTTTACTGTATATTCAGCGAATAGTTCGTCGATAAAGTTAGACGAATAGTTATTAAAAAAAAGAAAATGTATCTATTACTAAGAAAGAACCACAATAAATAATGTATAAATTAACTAACCGTCCGATATGACTACATGTATTCTTTTTAAGTTTCCTAAGCGCTGATAATATTATATTTTGTGAAGTGATGCCCATTTTATAGGCCATAACTTTAATAAATTTATTCTGAACTCTCTCTAATTGTTCATATGCAAGAGGCGTATTCAAGTTGCGAACGAACTAAACTACAATACAATATATTAAATGTAGAGCTAGACAGATCTATTGCTACTCTTTTTATAAACCCTAACATTTGTAAGGCTTTATTAATTATAGAGAAAATATGACGCTTAAATGATAAATTCTTTTCAAAGATTACACCCAAATCTCTATGAAACGAAATTGACTTGCATTTGGAGATATTAAGATCCAACTTATTATTACAGCACCATTGAAACACTTTATTAAGATCATTTTGTAACATATTAACGTCATCTATATTATTAATAACTGAATACATTTTTAAATCATCTGCGTAAAAGAGACAAGAACTAAATAATATTTCATTTGCTAAGTCATTTATGAACAAATTAAATAATATTGGTCCCATGTGCGAACCTTGAGGAACGTCCGATGTAACACGAATATTATCTGAAATGCAGTCATTAATTTTTACTTTCTGTGATCTGTCTGTGAGATAACTACGTATCCAATTAATAATACCTTCATTAATGTTATAAGATCTAAGTTTTTGTAAGAGTATGACATGATTTACACGATCAAATGCCCTGGAAAAATCTGTGTAGATCGAATCGACTTGTTTACCTTCTTCCAGGGCATTTAACAGATACGACTGAAATATTATGAGGTTAGTCACATGTTGTTGATCAACAATTAGTCCTTTTGTAAGACATTTCAGTTGTTTCGAAAGAATGCTATCAAATAGTTTGGGAATTACGGATTGTAATTAATAATATTATCACGACAACCCGCTTTAGAAATAGGTGAAATATAGCTTTCTTATCAGACCTTCGGAAACACTTCATCTCTAATTGATCGCTTGAATAATAAAGTAAGAGGATAGCATATAACAAAGTTACAATGTTTCAAAAAAGTACTAGGTATGTTGTCAGGCTCACAAGTCGATGAATACTTTAATTCTTCAATAGCATTGAAAACTGAAATTAAATCAACAGAAAATGTATAGGAACTATCAATAATTCCCTCAGCATGAGAATTAATGGTTTGTGTGGTATCTGTAGAGTAAACGGTTTTAAAAAATTCACTAAACAGGTTAACGGTTTCTTGTAAGTTATTAGACCCTTTGTCATCGTAATACATTTTTATAGGAAAGCCATTCGTTTTTTTCTGATCGTTAACAAATTTCCAAAACGTAAACGTATTATTTGAAATATTTACTTCACATTTATGTAAATATAATCTGTATTTAATAATTTACGACTAGTTCTTAATTCGCAAAATTTAATATAGTCCTTCTGACAATTAGATAATTTATATAATCTGTGAGCTTCTTTTTTATCATAAATTAATTGTATAAGTTGAGAATTAAACCATTTAGGAAATTTCTTTACGCGTATTTTTTTCCGCGGAATGTACATATCCATATCCGTATACATTATGTCATAAAAACAATTCACCGCTTCATTGACATTATTACAAGAATTAATTAAACCCTTCCAATTCACAGACGCTAAAAATAAATTGATATCACCGTATGACCCATTCAAGAAATCATATAGAAAAGTTTTATTAAAAACCGCATCACTTCCACAAACAACATCAACACCAATGCTGTATCCAAGGTGATGACAACTGTCTTCAAAAAGGGGATCAGCTGCCGCTTTCACTGAAATGTTGGTTTCACCACTGAATACCAAGTCGAGATAGTTCCCTCTCTTGTTAGGTATATAGTTTTTTCTGATGCAGGTTAGCGAAATTCATCGCATTCATCGCATTTCGGTGAAATTCGCACGGGTCATCACTCCCCCATCTATCTAAAGGCATGTTATAATCACCACACAAGACGATATCATCAAATGAATTATTGACGCAAATTTCCTCAACTGACTGACAATATTTTTGGACCTTATCTAGCGGGGAATTTGGTGGTAGATATACCGAACCAACTAATAGTGACTTGTTATCAAATATAATCTTTACAAATATTTGTTCTTCTTCGACGTTATTTAAGCTAATGACACTTGCGTTTAAATGTTTCTTTACGGCTATCAATACTCCACCGCCTTTAGAGACATTACTTGTGTTATGAGTTCTATCTGCCTAAAAATATTATAGTTACACAATAGTAATTCAGCGTCCATTACATCTGCATTAAGCCATGTCTCAATAATTACTATTATGTCGTAGATTGATTCATTAACATTTAAAGAAAAATTACGTATTTTTGTCTTAACTCCTCCTACATTATGAAAATACATATGGATCTTATCTAGTTTTTTTGATGTTGTTGCTTAGGTGCATTTACATGATTGGTAAATTGGTTTTTGCTGTTCCATTAATATATCGAATAGTGAGATTAGGTTCCCCACCACTTTTACGAAATGCAAGTTCCTCTCTAAGTGATTGAAGATGAGCCAATTGTCTGGGCGTTAGGTCACATTTGATTTTAAATTGATTGATATTATTATTAGATCTACTATAATTTATTAGATCTAAAGCATTGTGTTTATTAGAAAACCTCACTGGCCTGCACCTATTAGAAGATTCTAATCTTTTTCCAATCCTAATAACCTTATCAGGAATAAAAGAAAAGCCAGCAGATTGGATTATACTTTTCACAGTATCAGTATCATCTCTAATTTTTTCAGACAAATGTTGACTATTTGACTCCTGCATGTTGTAAATCACAACATTCATACTTCGTCTCGCCCGGTCTTCCATCTCTTCAAATAATTCATACGACGTTTTTTCAGAATTGGCAGAGCGTATCGAGTTTATTTCCTCACGCAATAATTTATTTTCTTCTTCGATTTTCACCATCTTTAGTTTGATAGAATTTAATTCAACATTTATAGTCTTAATAATTTCATTTTTTAATGAAAGTATATGAGCATTGAGAATTTTCGTTATACTTTTGTCAATTATAGATTAGATGTTGGCGGCAGATAAAGAAATATTTAGAGGGGAATCGTCTTCCGGTGCTTCGGGTAAACATTGGTAACATTTAAAAAATCGTCGTTACTTTTCTTAAGTTCTTTCAGGTGGTAATTAATGCGATCTACATCCAGATCAGTACATGTTGCATGTAGCCATATTTCACAAGAATGACATTTTAATGCGGTAGATTTGGGACAGTTTTAGTACAACTGTTACATTTAACAACGCGAAAATTTTACGTTAAATCTGTAAATAAATGATGGGTCTATGAGTTATATATAGGATTCAAACGTTTCTGCATCCTCTCACACTGTCGGTCGGATTTAGGTAGTGATATTGTTTTGGCATTCTCCAAGAAATCAACACCGAGAAGGGTGGTCTCTTTTTTTTACGGAAAGTACAAAACATGTCGTTTAATTCCTTTGTGTAGTACTAGCACGACTGTTGTGATTTCCAATACTGTTAGCTTCCGCGCCGGAGTCAAGACATGCCGTTCCATTCTTATCGGCTATGCGTATGTAGAACACAGTTTTCCCATTATCTTCACTGACCGAAATATAGCGGTGTTGTTCGCTGCTGGCGGAGGATTGCATGTCGTGCATTTGTTTCTGATGAAACAAGATTTTCAGTATTCTTAGTACACATTTTATTTCAGTGTTTGCTCCTACTTGCTAACGATCATTGGACTATCTAGTTTTGGACGTTTTCTCGCATTTTCAGCAATTATTGAAAGTTTGTTCGTAATTTCTGATTTCCAAAATTTTTTCGAATAAATTTCTCGTTTCTCTTCTCGCATTATTTTTAAATGGTTGAATTTTAACCCTGATATCCTTATGAATTAGGCTGAATACCATGTAGAGCCAGATGGCAGACGCTTGTTTGCCTTCAGGCTTTTTTGTTCACTTACGAAAAATTCGCGAAAAATGATGTAATTCAAGCGATGCGGCGAAAAGTGTTCTCTAAGGTTTGTTAGAGCGTCCTTCCATATAATGATGTTACTCTTTGTCCTATCTCACCAGATTGCGGTGTTATCTTCTTTTTATAAATCCCTATCGTATTGATATAGCTTTCGACTTTTGATTTTTCACGTTTGCCGTGGGAGGTGAATGAGAATAAGGTACGCGAAGCAATAATGTCTCTAAAAATTCAAATGCTCGGTTTATATACGGTATGACATGTGGCGTAATTAAATATGTGACAGACGTAATCATAACACCGCTCACTAAATTAATAGGTGTATTCGAAACCAGGAATTCCCGACATCTCTAAAAATGGCTACTGTCATACCGATACATAAAAAATGATCCGTTTCAGAAATAAACAACTATCGCCCGATTTCTGTACTGCCTATAATTTCCAAAATATTTGAGAGACAAATTGTATCATTTCTTGATGAAAATTGTAAGAGCGCTACAACAAAGAGAGCACATAAATAATGAAGTACTAATATGGTTTAGTTGTAACAAACTGTCTCAATGTATCAAGACCGAAAACATTTCAAATTTTCTCTAAATTTTGGTAATGAAGAACACGGGTCTTGATACTAAGCTGGAAGGAACATGAGAGGAAACTCAGCAGTAAATTAAGTGGCGTTATTTACTTACTCCGCATGCTAAGCAGTTCTGTGCCCCCATCAACACTTATAGCTGCATACCATACTCTTTTTCAGTCCAGAATTAGCTACTGGCCTTTGGATACTCGACTGTTGCTTCTAGAATATTTAGTCTGCAACGTCGAGCTGTCCGTGTCATTGCGGGAATAAGATATAGATATGAGTGTAAGGAATACTTTCGTAGCCTCAAAGTACTTACTTTGCCAGGTCTGTTCGTATTTAAATGTTTAACACATGTCCACAAAAATATTGAAACTTATGTAACTCATGACCAAATACACGAGTATAACACTAGAAGCTGTGAACAAATTTATCCTGAAAGATTAAATTTGTCTAGGTGCCAGAAGAGTTTAAATTTTTTTCTACTCTCATAGTAGTAAGTAGGCAATAACACAATCGTTTGTTGTTTAGTAACCATGGCATTATGAAACATGAACGTAATGAAGAAAAAACTAGCACGTAATATATTACGTAACCATTATTATTACAAAACTCCAATCAAGTAGCCTAGACAAATGAACTTGACATTTATCGTTGTTGAATACACATTACATTGACGTTATTTAGGTTTAATTATTATTAATAATTCATTTATTTATTGTTAAAAATAGTGAAAGTGACTCCACAGAAGAAATTGTTGGAACTCCACCAGAAATTAGACAACTAGCAGAACATACCGCAGCGGATCTTCTCCCGGAAAAATCCAAAGCGCGTTACGAAGTGGTTTACGGTATATTTATGGATTGGAGTATGAATAATAGTGTTCAGTCTTTTACGGTAAATGTATTTTGGCGAAATAAGTAAGAAATACAAACCTTCATCTCTTTGGGCCATGTATTCGATGCTGCGAAGTGTTTTAATAGTGAAACATAACCTCAATATTTTAAAGTATTCAAAATTATAATGAATGGGAGTAGAAAAAGTATAGTACACAACTCGAGGTGTAAGTCACTTACGTACTCGTGGAATTACTGCTGGTGCGCAACTTTTTCCACTCGTACGTAATATATGACTTACAACTCTCGTTATGTAATATACTATTATACAACGACTTTAGTTATATATTTGTTTTAAGTTTACACCCTGATTTTTTATATATGCCAGTTCTAAGTAAAATGTCATTTTACTTGCACATTAGTTTATAAGTTTTATTTATAAAATGATTTTATTTATACACTAATTTTAAGTTAACACTGATTTTGTTAAGATATTAGTTTTAAGTTTTATTTATACACTAGTTTTAAGTTTTATTTCTACACCATTTTTATTAAAATATTAGGTTTAAGTTTTATTCATACAATGATTACTTATATTACTCAAACTCATTCCGCTAATACAATTACAATTTTATTCATATCAATTGTACAATCTCTGGATATTGTAGAGGTGATAATGAGACTTGTCAAATGAATCGTACCAGTCATTAACTAAATTTTGTGATGGTATTCTTCAACTATCTCGCAAAAGCTGTAGCAATTGATAAATCATCAGTCAATATTGAACTGTCACCTAGGTCTTTAATACTATTTATGTAGTGAGACTTGTTGTATTTTGATGTAATTAAACTAAATATTAGCGCATACCAACTTAAGATGTATCTATGTATAATTAAATGCGTCGTTGACCTTTACTTTGAAACTATTCTGTGGAATTGACCCACTCAACTACAAAATAATAGAAGTCGCTTTCGTCTACGCCACAATGCACAAAGGGTTCAAAAATATTATATTGTATTTAAAGCTCTTATAAGAGTAAAAGAAAGGCAATTTTTTAACATACCTGAGCAAATTTATATGATGTCATGTTCCACAGACATACCGTACAATCCGCCGATGCTGTTAATAATAATTTATCATCAGTTGACCAAATAATTTGATAAACTAAACCTTGGTGTGCTTCTAGCTTTGCAATTTCCTCATTTTCTATTATCTGCAATCAAATTTTAATTAAATTACTTTACTAAACGAAACAAAATTTCTATTGTTTTTATATGTAACAAAAGTAAAATTTAAACTTACCGAAAAAATTATAATAAGGTAAACAGAATCGCTAACAACGCAACAAGCCAAATACAATCCGGAATTACTAAAACTCATTATGAAACACCCTACTTCGTAACTATTTATCTTAAATACACATGTATTGGGTAGTTTGCACATCTGCTTCTCTTTCCTCTCCCAAGTAATTTGCATCTTTTTCTCAACAGTTTCACTTCCAGAAGGTATAATGGGATCTAAATTAGCCGATTTTGGAATATCTAAATGTAATTCGTCCTTTCCAGTTTCTATCTCGTTTGGTGCTTTAGATCTCAGCGTTTCTACAGCCGTAGTTGGCGACTGGACATTGTTTATTGACACATACAGAGTAGAAGGGTATTTTCGAAATTTCTTATGCAACCACCAATTGAAAACATCAGTCTTCTCCGGTGAAATGTTCCTTTTCGTGGTTGAAGGGTAATACAATTGAAGACGAACGGTTTTATTCAAGTTAGAATATGTAGGAGAGGTGGGTTTTAGGAATGCCCATGCTATTTTTCTCCATCCTAATTGGCCTAAAAATAATTATTTTTTAAGTGTTCACCTTTAATATTAAAAAAAAAATTATTACACCTTTTAGATTTTCCTGCTTAATCACAGCTGTTGTTAAGAAATCCATTATCTCGAAAAACATGATTACATTATGATTATTTGTTAAATAATTAAAATCCTCATTGATAAGAATTGACTCCTCCCAGTTTGGATGCAGGGATCTGAAATGATAATTATTTATTTAGTATAGTATGAGAATGAATTAAATTATTTGAATAAGCTTTTACATTGCTTGCAAATATGTCACAAATTAGGTGACTGAAATAACATTTAAATAGAATAATTAATTATATCAAGCAGTTTTTGCATGTCTTAATAAATAAAAAAGATTAAATTCGCTGACCCGACATATATAGGTTTCGATTTATATTTAAAGTTATGATGTTTAGCCATTTTTAGGCAAAATATGCCAACACTATAAAAAAACAAACAAATGGTAATAATCTAAAGAAATTGTTATAGCAGAGAGCCAGTCGTGAGAAAAGAAGAAATAATAAATGAAAGTCAAAAGCATTCTTAAGAGAAGAAAAATATATTAAGAATGACAACGCACGGGAAAGAAAGGAAGCTTACGAAAACGGATATCAACTAGGATAAAAATACGTTGGGGAAGGGAAAAAAATAAGTCAAGAGGGATAGAAAGTAGTAGTAGAACTGATAGAAGAAATGAGAAAACAAAAAAAATAGAAATTTTGGAATAACAGAAAGGAAAAGAAAAGGGAAAGGAATACAGAGAATTGATAGAGGTTACTGGTTAATATTGTCGGGGTTTGAAAAGACAGAAAGAGCAAAAGAATAAGAGGAGTAGGGATTATATTAGCTCCAAAAAAAATAAAAGACTTTGCAAAAGAAAGAGTGTTGATAATAGAAATTAAAATAATATAGGAAGACAGATATATATTTATTGTACCATATAGAGTAAATGAAGATGGAAAGAGAAATGATAAGGATAAATTTTATGAGAACTTACAAAGAGAAATCAATAAGGAAACAGAAAATAAAATGAAAAGAAAGAAGGAGAAGATACTAAAAGTAATAATAAAGAACGAAAAATCCAAATATGTCTAGAAATTAACTTAATGATAGCGAACATTAACGAAGACATTCATGAATTTACAAGACCACGCCAACTAGATACGAGAGATAATATATTACTACCTAATCAGCAAAAATAATTGGAAAAAGACTACACTATATTAGACAAGGCAATGAAAGAAGCAAAGTAAAAAAATGTAACCAGTAAAAAAATGATACTCTATAATGGTGTTAATATAGCTAGAACTACTATTTGCAGATGAAATGAAAAATAAAAAATTAAATAATTTATAGAAATTATTCAAAATTTACTAGTTATTACAATGCCTTGATTAAATCAGAACACTCCGCGTTTAAACTGAACTCGACAAAGCTGAGGCATTTGCTGGCTCGTTAGAGTTCCAACTCTAGCGATAACTTCGACTTCAAAAGAAAACGTCGAGATTTAACGGTCACTTTTTAAAGGCTTAACGAGCTCTTTAGGCAGCTCAAAATATGAAAAGCCTCACTGTATTTGCGATTGTAAAAATCTCGCTTGCAAGTGTAGGTGGTCTTCCTTAAAGATCAATTAATTATTCCTGACTCCCAGGTCGATTTACGGGCCGGCCTAGCCACTATCTATCAGCCTTCTGGTTCATCTTGGACGGCTTCACGTAAAAACGTGATACTGCTGCAGTTTTCCTCAACAAATCGAACGCTTTCGGCAGGATCTGTCACGTTGGACTCATTAATAAAATGATAATATCGTTGCAAAGTAAACAGCACGATATCTAGCGAACAGACGTTCCATAGAGCTCTATTTTGCAGAGGTGGTACCTCAATTCATCTTGAGAAAATTCTCCAACTGCTCTTGACACTTACTTATTGACAAATAAATTACGACTATAGGTCAATGCTGAGAATAGTGTTACAATGCATTTAAGCTGACCGTACCTCAAAAAAAAATGAAACATCGATTTTCCCAATACCCATTTGGTGGGTGATTAATTCCTATTTAAGGCGAGATTAAATATCTCGGCATTATCTTTGACAAGAATATTTTCTGGTCAAAAACGATTCAACAGACCAGAGCTTCATTGGTTAATTTGTGGCTCATTATCAACATAAGATCAACATCTGTGAAAAATAGAGTTTAGATTTTTACAGCAAACTAGATGAAACTTTTCCTTCCGGAATAATATTTCTGAAATACAATTTCAGTGCTGATAGTAACCATTGAAGACGTTAGATTTTAATTGGTACCCAATTAACCCCTTAAAGCCATGGTAATCCGCTTTGCTACGGTGCTCCAATGATCATTTCGCTTAAGATCTGACTGCAAAAGACCGATGGTCTCAGACCGTCTTTATTTTTTTTAATAGACTTGTTCTCACTTAAGGGTGCACCTTCAGTTCATGCTGGTTGGCCGATGGACTGGTCGACAAGACGGGGACACTAGTGACATCGTTACACAGTTCACCAGGTTCTTCGCCTCCGTCCCTTCATCCGTCTTCGTTCTCAGTGTTTTCCTCCTCATCTCAGCTGCCCCATCTGCACCACTCTGAAAGAAAGGCTTCGTTTGCCTCCAGAATTTATCTGGCCGTCCGGTCTGCTGCGGCCCATTTCTCCTCGCTTTCCAGCATGTGAAGCACGAGGGTGCCTGGTTCCACAGGCCCGCCCAGCTCTCTGCTCAACTCTTCTCGTTCCTGTTCCCACCGTGGGCATGCGAAGAACGTGTGGCTTATTATTCCTAGTTAGTTTAAATTATCAGAACTCTTTGTACTATTTGCATGTTTATACATTATTAGTTGTTACGTAAAAGTTGGCTTGAGATAAACTTTCGGTAATAAACCATCTGTAAAAGTTTAGCCTGCGATCTTGTAAAATAATTAGTTGGTTAATATGAAATATATGGAAAAATAAGATTAAGCGATCCCTAAAAGTCAAAATCCATAATTCATTCTCCTCAAGTACTCCCTCAAGGCTCTCCTCTCTCACCTCTGTTATATAACATTTTTTGTGCTGATATCTACAACCCTGATCCCCTCTACTTTAACCCATCCAAATACCTCCCACACTACCAAAAGCCCTCCAATTCCTCCAAGAGCTTATTGACTCCCTTCAACGATGGTTTGCAAAATGGCGCATTCAAATCAATCCCCACAAATCACAGCTCCTAATCCCTTATCACCGCAGCAATAATTCACCTCACAAAGTCCATATTTCCCAAACTGCGATCCCTCCCTCAGTTTCCATTAAGTACTTAGGCATAACCATAGATCAAAAAATTAATTTTAAAAAACATACAGCCATAACAAAAAGCAAAATTACTTCTAGGGCAAAATGCTTTAGAAGTTTAACTTACAAAAACAAGGGTATTAATATCAGAACCGCCGTAAAAATTTAAAAGATGATCTGCCGCCCACTACTTGACTATGGTTGTGCCCTCTGTCCCAACCCCAGCAATCCAACCTCCCGTAATATTGAAGTTAGCGAGCGAGCATCCTTACGTACCCTAACAAAACTCCGTCATCCTCTTAATCCTCTACACAATCTCTCCAATCAGCTCCTCTACGATACTACTTTAGTTATCCCCATCCTAGAACGTCTTCGATTCCTTTCAAAAAAATTCGCCAAAAATCCTTTTAACTGTCACATATTATCCCTATACTGTCTTTCTAGAAACCGAAACATAATCCCTAAATATAAAAACCCACATCCTACCATTTTTTATTTCATTTCATCATTTCATGCATCTACTCACTAACGACTGACGCCATATAACTGGACAAGACAAGGCAGAAAGACCTCTGGTCGATAGCCTTTTGACAGATTAATACATTAACACATCATTCATTATTCATCATTTTAATGTAAATATGTACAAAATTTGTCAATAAATATATGTTACTACTAAGATTAAGCATTAATTGAGATATATTTATATCACAACTTATTTGTCATTTTATTAATAACTTCTATATTTATGAAAATTATTTATTTTTTCTTAGAAATAACGCCGACAGCCAACCCGTTAGGCGGACTACACCCAGTGGAATTAAATTTTCGAAAGAGAAGTTTGATCTAACTAGCCAATGCTTCGAAATCTAAGTACCAACAACAATACGTTACTCAATCAGGGTTTTCGACCACTGAGTAGTTAATTGCACGCAGGCCCGCCGGGTGCGGGTGTGCAAAGTGTGCGCCGCACACGGGCGCACATGCAAGGGGGCGGCAAATCCAGGAATCTCCTCATCGATTTCATTGACATAATTTGATAATTCACTATGTTTTTTTATTATGTCACCACAAGACATCTATTGATCTATATCGAAAATAAATGGCAATTGAATAATTCGACGCGGGGACTTCCCCGTTGTTCCATACCGGGCGATAATTTTACATTTAGGGGAATGCCCGTGCCTTGCCGTGTCAATTGCGTCTCGAAATATTCATTCTTCAGTCACTTGTTTTCACGTAACATAGTGTCATATCTACATATATCTTTCAGCGATTATTATCAGTGGGAAAAATCACAAACATGGTAAGTACGACTTGTATTTACTAATTACTAATGATTGCTCGAGAAAGTATTGTTTTCGTGAACATTTTAGAATTCGAAATTACAACGGATGTATCTATTTTGAGTTACCCCGAGACGAATCCAATCATTTTCACGTTCCTATACAGAATATATAGGATTTTTTTTTGAAAAATTTTTGTTCACCAATTTCCACTAATTTCTGGATTTTTTTGTGTATGTGTGTGTGTCTGTCTGTCTGTCGGTGGGCGCTGTACCTCAAAAATGAACTAGAACTGAAAGGGTGGGGTGTATCTTCCAGGCTTTTTTTGTTTTTTCCCAATATTCTCGTAAATATGAAAAATATTACATAACTTTTCAGATACAGCGCCCACAGACATTTTCACGCACGAAAACAATACTTCCCCTATATATACTACATAGGGAATGTAATGAATATCTTTTGTTAATAAAGATTTTTCATAAACTCCATGATTTTCAAAATATTAAGTTTTTCAAAATTTAATTTATTTTCCCGATATCTTTTTAAATATAAATAATTTTACCAAAACCTATAAAGACGTATTTTAGGTACCGACAAAATGAACATCTTTTATTAATGAATATTTTTTCATAATCTCCTTGATTTTTCAATAAAAGCAAATTTTTTATGTTCTACTTCCGGATATATTTTTAAAGGTCATAGCAATTACAAAAACCTTTAAACAAATGTTTTAGGTACCAAGAAAATGAACATCTTTTGTTAATAAATCTTTTTCATAAAATCCTTGATTTTGGAAAAAAATAAGATTTTTTTAATTTCTTGCATTTAATTATGAAACAATAATATTAGATTATTATTAGTGCTCCCATTAGAACTATCAATTTGCATAATGAATATACAGGGTGTGCAAATAAAAATTATTGAAGAAAGCACAAAAATACAAATAAATCTTTTAATAATAAATTTAAAAATACGAATTCATTTCGTTAATGTACAACAATGAGTCTTACTAAGACTACAAAACAACTTTATTTTGAAATAACTACTTCTCTGGATAATACCTCGACAGAGATTGAATAAAACAAAATTAATTTGCGTGTTACGAATAGTACAACTATCAAAGCAACACTAATTTGAATGAAATTATTTCGGTTGAATAAACTAATACATAAATGATAAAATGTACTTTAGATTGTTTAAATGTTAAAAATTATGAACAAAATTGAATTTAAACTGATTTCATTAAATTAAATTAGCAAGAGAAGTAGTTGTTCCAAAATAAATTTGTTTTGTAGTCTTACTAAGACTCATTGTTGTAGATTTACGAAATGTTTTCGTATTTTTAAATTTATTATTTAATTTTCTACAACGAACTAAAGGATTTTTATACATTTTATTAAATCTTTTAATATTTATGTTTAGTTATATATGGGTGAAAGTAACATGATGGCCACATCACCATTTTTATTTTTAATACTTTGCATGTTGTCTGCCATAGTGGTATGTACTACAAGTATACGTACATTTAAGGCGGCCTTTTTTTGATGTTGCAATCAATAACCACGCCAGTTTCAGAGCTCGCTTCAGCGCCGGCGATAAACGTCTGCTTTGGCCAATAAATAGCTAGTATATTCTAATGCATCCAAAAATTGTTTTAGGAACTGCCAAAGAGGAAAAAGCTTTCTGGAGCTCAATTTCGAAATAAAAAACGAGAAAAGAAGACACAGAAAGAAAAAATGGCTGGTTCTATGATTAAATTTTTAAACAAAACAGAAATTAAGGATTGTCAAGAAATTACTGAAACTGTCGCCGCGTCGACGTCGGCTTCTGGACTTTTGGAAGAATCTGAAGAGCAAATAATTAGTTGCAGCCCAAGTCCTTCAGAAAGTGACTATAGAAGTGATAGTGATAGAAATGAAGGTACTTCTAAAGAACCTATAAGCGCTATGCCGTCATCAGCAGTTTCTATCAGTTTGACATGTAGTTACGACCCGGGTTTGTGGATTACTAGTATTAATAGTGATCTTGTTGATATTTTAGTTAGGCGTGGTCCCGTACAGGTGCGTAACCACAGTTTTCCCGTTAATGACAATGGACGAAAATTTAGTGACTTATTATTATAGAAAACTTTGTAATGGCGAAGAAATTAACAGAGAATGGCTTGTTTACTCTATTTCAAAAGATTCCGTTTATTTTTTTTGTTGCAAAATCTTTGGTAACACTGCAAGTTGTCTGTCTGATTTGAGTGGTTGTTCGGATTGGCAACATTTATCATTAACCTTGAAAAGACATAAAACCAGCGATTTCCACAATAAAAATGTGAAATCATGGGTGCAATTAAATAATATGATCAAAACTAAGACAACTGTCAATCAGATGCAACTGAGACTGTTCGAGTCAGAAAAACAGCATTGATGTGATGTATTGGAAAGAATTATTGCCGTTACAAAGTTTTTATCACGTCAATGTCTGGCTTTTCGAGGTTCTTCGAAACATTTTTTTAAGCATGATAACGGCAATTTTCTAAAAGCAATAGAAATGATAGCTTCTTTTGATTCAGTTATGCGGGAACATATTTGCAGAATTGAATTGAAATCTGATTCTAGTCGGAAGGGTATGGCTCACTATTTAGGGGATCAAATACAAAATGAAATTATTGAATTACTTGACACAGCGATAAAAAAATGTATTTTGGGCAAAGTTAGAGAATCAAAATATTTTCTGTCATATTAGACTGTACACCGGATGCAAGCCATACAGAACTAATAACCGTAATTCTTAGATAAGTTTATCTAAACAATACAGATAAAAAAGTAGAGGTATGTGAACACTTCATTGGTTTTTATGCAGTCACCAGTTCAACTGGCGTGGGTTTGTTAAATTTTGTTTTGAATTTATTTTCACAATTAAACCTTAATATTCAAAATTTGCGCGGGCAAGGTTATGATAATGGTTCTAACATGCGTGGAAAACACAATGGGTTGCAGAAAAAGATTTTGGAAATCAATCATCGTGCATTTTACGTTCCATGCTCAGCTCATAGTTTAAACTTAGTAGTCAATGATGCAGTAAATATTTCGCACCAAATTATCAATTTTTTCGACATAATTCAAGAAATCTATGTTTTCTTTTCATTGTCTACAAAAAGATGGTCGATAATTTGCAAACATTTACCAGATTTAAAATTAAAAGCTTTGAGTACTACGCGATGGTCCAGCAGAATTGACGCGATCAAACCATTACGGTATCTTCTAGAAAATATATTTGATGCTCAGTTTGAAATATATGAAAATATATAAAATACGTCTGAGTGGGATAGTGCCACAACACACAAAGCGCATTCGCCTCAAAGGTTCAAAATTATAAATTTATATGCTCTCTTGTAGTTTGGTACGAAATTTTGAATGAAATTAATTATTTAAGTAAAATAATGCAAAGTCCTACAATGAATATTCCAATATGTATATATTTGCTAAATAATTTGATCGATAAGTTAAATAATCGCACGGATGAATATTTTGAAATTATTTTACAAGAAGCTACCGAAAATGCACAAAAACTAAATGCTGAAACAAACTTCCTACCATTAAGTACACTTCGTCCAAGAAGAAAACTGACACAATTTCAGTATAAACAACGCGATGAAGTTATATTAGACCCGAAAATCAAATACAAAGTAGAGTTTTTTTTTAGAATTTTAGATCAGACATTAACTTCCTTAAAAAATAGATTTGAAGAGTTAAAAACTTTAGACAACGTGTTTGGCTTTCTTTGTAGTTCGTTATTTAGTAGCTCCAAGGAAGAATTGATGAAACATTGTAAAGATTTACATCTGAAACTCAAAGACGATTCGAGAAATGAAGCTGACATTGAAGGTATTGATTTGTACAATGAAATTAACGTCTTGAAGTTACATTTTATAGAAAATCAGTCTACCGATCCACATACAGTTTTGCAATATCTTTACACAAATAATTTAATGTCAACTTTTCCAAACACATCAATAGCATTAAGAATATTCCTTACTCTACCAGTTACAGTTGCATCTGGAGAAAGATCTTTTTCTAAGTTAAAATTGATTAAAAATTATTTAAGGTCAACTATGTATCAACCAAGACTGAGTAATTTATCTATTATTTCGATAGAATCTGAAATATTAGATAGTTTAGTTACTAGACAAATAATAGCTGATTTCGCAAGTGTAAAAGCAAGACAAGTTAAATTTTTATAGGTACTTGCCTGTACAGTTAAGTTATATTGTAGATTTTAAAATAAATTGTTTGGTTATTATAGCTGTTTTTTATTCACTCCCATAACTACCTAACCAAATTCAAATTCGAGAAAAATAGGATAGAGGTACACGCCGGTGGTGGCGCATCGGTTTCGGCCCCGAACTGACGTGCAGCAACGTTGATTCGGGTCAGTAGTCGGATGGGTGACCGGTACCATTCACCATTGGGATACAATTAATGGTGCTTTAGAGTGACGGGGGCGATCCTTTAAAGTAACAAGCTCATTTACACACACACAAATACACAAATGACACATGGCGGAAGGACCACGTGGTCGATAGCCTAACACTACTACTACTACTAGGATAGAGGAGGGGCGGCCCTGACAGTTTCGCACACGGGCGCTCAAGCGGCTAGCGGCGGGCCTGATTGCACGAATACCGTATTTACAAAACCAGAACATAACCTATTAGAAAAAGATCCCAAATAATATACATAAAATATTTTAAAAAATAGTAGTCAAATCCTCTCTGGCCCTTAAAAATTAAATCCAAAATTTTAATCATACTAAATCACAAGTAACAGAAAATTAGAAGATAGATACAACAATAAAATCAATCAACGACTTAATCATTACTCGTGTTAATTATTTTAACTGAATCATCATTCTTAAAGAAACTGAATACGTTAATAACATAAAAGACTTTCTAAATTCAAAAGCAACTATTGAATGCTTCAATTCCAAACATCTACGTACATTTCTCAAAATTGGAGCGCATACAACTTCTGTCGATAAACCCTACGAATAAATTATAGTCAATTTAGCTAATGCGTTGGTCTGCACGAAGGTATTTTTCGATTAGAGAAATTGCTACCGACCTTGATGGAAATGAACAAAGAAAAACAAACAAGGTTTAAGACCTCCAACAAGCGACCGGTTCTTCAGTACAAGATCAATTGCCGATCGATGGTTAGCTAACAGAAGTCATCATGTAATCCGAATGGTTGAGTATTGTACGTCAAAAGTTGCGGTATTAGAATTTTTAGCTTGCAATCCTATCGGTGAAGGTTGCGTTGCATAGGATTGTCCGCATATTGAAGAGTATCTATGTACCGATGCGCGGAGGAAAAATGCCAATACCTTTCGCCCATTGCATATATGGAATGTTATTGAACGAAGACCAAATAACTTACAGCATCCTTCGCAGGCGCTGTTAGTTCTTTAACACGCAGTACAGGATGCTTGGGATATTATAATAATAGCTCAAGGGATTATCGACCACCTGCCAGAAACGGCACCACCAAGAGTAGGGGCGTGTGTAACCAACAGGGGAAGACCAACCTATTATTAATAAAAATGCATACTTCTTATTGATTTTGTGATTTACATTTCACTAAGTATGCATACTCTTTAAAACAGAAATTAAACAAGTGTCATATAACTAATATCATTCTCCAGTATGTGTGCCAACCTACCAAAGCAGAATCATACTGGTTCACGGACGGCTCAAAGACCGACAAGGGGTAAGAGCAGATATATACGGCACAAAACCCGAGACAAAGATTTCTATGAGTCTCACCAAGGACACCATGGTGTTCCAAGCAGAGGCGATAGCTCTTCACCACTGCACAAGAGAAATAGCAAGACAAGACACCAAAAGCTACTAAGAGCACTAAGCTCCACACAGGTCGAATCTAAGCTAGTGTGAGTATACGTGCTCTTAATGAATTTGGCTGTCACAAAAAAGTAACAATCACATGGGTCCTAGGACACGGAGGACATCCGGGTAATGACAAAGCAGACGAACTGGCCAAACAAGGCTCGTCAAAAGCAGTAATTGGCCCAGAACCCTCCTGCGGAATCTCCAAAACCGCAGTCAAACGATTCATAAAAAAATGGGTGGAGACACAGGCCCATACCTGGTGGACGAACTCACCAGGACAGAGACAGGCGAAACAGTTCCTTAAGAAACAACAGGACACTGCAAGCTCAACAAACATATGAACAAAATAGGCCTGCTAGAAGAAGCACCATGCAGATTCTGCCTAGAGGAAGAAGAGGACTCGTTCTACATCCTATGCCACTGCGAGGGTCTAGCAAGTATTAGATATCAAAAGCTGGGCACTACAAACCCAAGCGCGGAGACCTATACAAAAGCCCTTCGCAGGACTAATATGACTAGGCAAAGCTAGAGCTGGTCATCTGAGATAAACAGGGATCCACAATAGATCTGAAAAAGTCGCGGTGGAACAGGCGCTGGTGCCATCCATATAACATCTATCTATCTATCTCCAATATGTTCAAACATCCCACTATCATAGAATCCCAATATTAAAGTCCCAATATTCTAAAAATCCAACAAAAAAAACAAAATTCGAGACCCTTATTATATATGTAACGGGATTAAATCATTTTTCAGAAAAATAAAATCTTTAAACAAAGAGGTGGCCTGGCGATGGGCTACTTTACTAGGCTAAAAGAACATATGAGTTGATATAATAATAGGAAAACAAATTCAACTTTTGCAAACAACAAAGCGATCACATTCCTGACAAATTCTTCATTTTTGCGACAAAGGCCTAAAATTGGAGTCATGAAGCCAGCCGTAATCCGGAAAACCCAATAATCTTCAATTGTTTCACCACACAGTGTGTTCATCAGACAAAAGAGTGATTTAATTGTAGTTTGAAATAGACCTTCTAAATGTTGAAACCGGTTATTAATAAAAAAAACGTGCATAATAACAAAAAGTGTATTTTATTAATTTTCCTGATTCCAAAAATATTAAATATGTTCTAAAAATAAATGTCAACAAATGAATTTATTTTTTTAAACACCGTATAAATACCTACTACACAATTATATTTCAACAAACTTGTAAATAACTTTGTTGTACCTTTAAATTAAAGTACTTTTTAATTAAATTATTGATTTAATACCAGTAAAGAATACATCTCATTAATTTAATTTCTATTAAATATAATATTAACCAGAAACCAAACTTTATAATCTATTTTCAAATTAAGTGGGTTCAATATAAAAATTGAAATAGCAATTACAAATTAATAAAAATAAATAATGAAATGTATTAAAGTCTTTAGATTGGTGAAAAATATTAACTGATAATTTAAAAAAATATGTAACACAGCAAATTATTTATGTATAATTCAATATCTGTCGAGGAATTAGCCATAGAAGTAGTTGTTTCAATTAGTGTTTTGTTTTGTAATCTTAGTGAGACTCATTGTTCCAAACTATTAATAAAATAAATTTTTAAATTACGTTCAACTTGTATGAAAGTAAAGTGCACCTACCTATTTTCTTGTAAATCATATGCTTGCGTCATGACTGGGCCAATATAACTAATATCCTTATTCTCGTAATAGAATATGATACTTCTATTTTTATCAGATTTCTTCATATATTCCCCCGTTTCCCAGTTAACAATATGTATTTTAACGACAGGATGCACAACAAATGAATCCAATAGTAATCTATCAGTTCGATGGACTATTATATTAATAATTGTTGAGTAATCATATACATTCATAGCAGTATCTTCTTTATTTATATTTTTCCTGCGCTTGGGTTTTGATTTCGTTTCATTTTCATAACTAATTTCGGCACTTTCGTAACTTTTTGTATTAGAGGGGCTTCCCTTATTAACATCAAATGTGCGATTAGATGCTGTCTCAATTTTATCCATTTCAATTTCATCCTGTTCATTTGCATTTGCGTGTTTAATAGGTGAAACTGTATAGGTTTCGGCACTTGGACTCTTAATTTTATTTTTCCTTGGTTTTGGTATAGGGGGTTTTGCAGGCTGCTCCACAGGGTCCTGTTCGTGACTTGAATCATTTAAAAACTTATCCAAAATATACGATTTATTTTCTATTGATAGATCCTCCTCTATATGTATGTCGACATCGGCGGATTTATTTAAGTGTGCCTCTTCTATGGACTCAACCGAATCGTCGCCGTCCGATACTAAATGCTGTCTAGATTTTGTTTTCTTCTTCATGGCAGTATTTAATAGAGATTCAAGCTTGGTTTTTGTATCATTTCTAAGACTGTCAGCAAGTTTAATTTTTCTCATTGTTTACGGTGTGTAGTTTTGACACAATTACTGTTTGTATCGTGTTTGTAACCATGGACACGGGATGAAATATGACGTTAATATAACGGCACTGTTTTAATTTAGAAGTACCTTTAATTAATGATTATTTAAACCATAAAACTAATTTATATTAATTTATTTTACAAAATAAAAATGCTACATTACATTCTAAAGTGGATTTTTCATAATTTGTATTATCGATTTTTATGTTTAAGTATTAAAAGTATTATAATAAAATTTGAAATATTTTACATACATACCTCTTATAATTAATTATACATGAGTAAAGGTAAAGGTAACGTAGACTAGTTTAATCAAGAAATACATATTATTTACTCATCTAATGACAGTTGTACTGTAAGAAAAAAAGATGTTATATAACTATGACGACGAAATATATGTTATTATATATATTAAAATTTTACCATCAATAGTGATTAAAATTTACTTACTTAAAATTATTGACTGTTTTAACGTGAAAAGCACTTTTCTAATATCCATATTATACTTTATAATAATACAATTATTTATATTAAAATTATAAATAAAGCATATAATTATTATTATTTAACAATTTTACAGATATAATACAATAATGATATTAATTAAAGCATATAAATGTTATATTAATTAATTAACTAATACATTTAGAAACTGTCTTATAAATTTGAAATCCCGCTATTCGCGAAATCACAGGTTTCTGTAGTAACGATTGAGTAATAAAAATTATGTTTCAATTCGATCTGTTTTCGAATTCAAGATGTCGTTAGCGGACGGAAAATTACAAAGCAACAGTGGCTGGGACAAGACAGGCCGTCGGTGAGGTTGGTAACAGGCAGTGAATTGAAAACAGGCCAACTGTCAAAGTTGCCCGCTGATCGTCAATTTCTCACCATTGTCCTGTTTTTCGGCTACTGGGAGCCATGGGGGATGGCAACGAAGGTGAAAAACAGCCACTGCTCAAGAGCGACAAAACGTCGTATGATGGCGGGGACACCGAAGGTACATATTCCACACAATAATTATCTAAATCCTTCAGATATTAATATGACTCATTCTTATCTAGAATCGCTTTTGTTATTTATTATTTATTGTTGAAGCTGATGGCACCACAATTGTTGCAGCTTCCCAGACGACAGTCTCCCCAATTGGTCCAGATGAGCTGCCTCCAGCATTCTATCAGGGGGTCGTTGGTGGTGGAGTGCCAATGGTTACGTGTCGGGTTTGCCAGGCTATGATTGATATTTCTGGTAAACGTGATCAACATGTTGTGAAGTGTTGCCAATGTAATGAAGCGACGGTAAGTTATAGCTGCAATTGTTTATTAAATATTATGTTTATTATAATGCAGGTTTTTTTTATGATATTAATGTTATCAAATTGAATTGAATGTTCAAACTAGTCAACTTCACTTAGAATCATTAAGCATTTTTATTATTAGCATATTATAATTAATAATAATTTATAAAAATTATTATAACAATAGCAAATTCCTAATCAATAAAGGCTTTGTTTAAATCTCTATTAAAAAACTCAAATAACAATAGGTTTATTATTTTGCATATTATAATTATTACATGCAATTATTTACTGTTGTAACTTATTTTGTCAATTTTGTCAGCTTGATGAATTTTAAATACGCATTCAGTGTCATGAATATCTACTACTCATTTTTCTATTTTTATAATAATTATATGAAAATCAACTAAGAGTTCCAATTAGGTTTAATTGACATGTACACTTGTGCTATATTTAACCTTACAATAGTGGTATTTGTTTTCATAATAGATCTGGGTACACTGGAATTAACAAGGTTAATAATATTTTCTTCTTTTAATGCATAAAAAAAGTTTTCATGTAAAAACTTCTTTTTATACTCACTGAACTCAAACTTTTGTATATTGAATACTGTGAACCCATCAAAATTTAGTTCTGTGATGGTTATCTCTTTAATAATTAATATAAGTTTAATCAGACATTTGCTTACATCTCTCTTTACTTTCTCTATATAGGGAAAGTATTGTTTCGTGAAAATTTTTTTCAACGGATATATCCGTTCTGAGGTTTCCTGAGACGATTCCACTAATTTCTGGGAAAGAAAATTTTGTTATTAAACTTTAAACTTAAGGTTTTATTGTTAAAAAATGGAATTGAAAAGCTTTTGGGAAATATTCATAGTGGTTATTTACTTGAGGCGGTTTTTTGTTTTTTCAGATATTTTTCTAAATATGAAAAATAATACAAAACTAATAATAATAAAAATAATTTTTATTAATACAAATATTTCATAAACTTCTTGTCTTGTGAAAAAAAAATTGAATTAAAAATTTTGACATTTTTAACAAGTAACTGTAAAGATTCAAAATTGAGCAAATTATTAAGAATGCCTTTTTTGCGTAAACCTTATACTTTTCGAGAAAAATATAGGGAAAGTACTATGATGGTCATATCACTATTTTATTCCTTATTCCTTTATTTTGAATTGAAATTTGGATTTCTACAAGATACTCTATGGCTAAAGATGAACAATTTTAAATTTTTAATAGACATAGATTACTTAAATGATTTACAGTTATTTTAAATAAATTGTACTCTGCTGAATATCAAATTTTCCATTTTAGGTACTATGCTTTGCAACAATTGATATTATTTAGATATAAAAGAATTTATTATATAGATAAAATGTTTATTATCTAATTTTAGTTTTCTTTTCAATTCATTATTAGATATGTAATCTTGTAGATATATTTAATAACTAATCATACCAACTAGCCTACTGAACTCTTTGTTACTTGTAATTTTTTAATTGCCATCATTATTTGATTGACTTTGTTATAAAAGATAATATAGTTTAGTATTATTATACTTAGTAGTTGTTATTGATAATTTATCATCATCACGTAGGAATATTTATCGTACAAAATTTGCTTGTTATACCTTTTGATTGGTTTGTGACATTATGCTTGACCCTTTTATCTATTTTATTAGTGCTTCTATTAGTTATTTTAAAAGAAATATCAAAAAAAGGTGTATAATGGAATTTAAATCATTGGCAATTTTGACATTAATTATTTGATGTTCTTGATTGCGGGTTTGTTAATGATAATTACACTCCAAAATTTGCTTTGCCACCCTTGTATCCTACAAAATTAATATGTGCAATAACAATAACAATTATTTGTAACATGTTTCTAAATACTAGCCAATGGAAGATTTAAAGTCAATTTCTTTAGCCTTTATACATCGCACTGTCAATTGGAATTGTATAGGAATTCAGCTCGAATTTGCACCAGCAATCATATATAATCTTGATTCATACATCAACCAAGAAAACGACTCCATAGTTATCAGTGTAGTAACTATAAATATTGCCATTTAATGTAAATATAATTTATGTCTGACTAAGAATGAAAACAAATACGATTCAAGGTAAAAAAATATTAATCTTACTATACAAATAATTTTAGTATTAGTTGTGTTTGGCTGTCGACCACATACTCCTTTTGTCGTGTTATTTGTGTGTGTGTATATGTGCGTAAATGAGCTTGCTACTTTAAAGGATCTCCCCGTCATTCTACAAATTGCAGATCATGAAAAACGATAATAATTTTATTTTCTTTTAAAATTTTCTTCTTTCTTGAATGAAAACAAATTATTAAAAAAAGGACATACATTTTTGAGTGAAAAAGGCACAGATGAAGTCCACAATTAAATATGTCCTGGCACTTCCATTGACAAGTTGCTGAGGCAGCAAGTATCCTCTTCGACATTTGGAACCTTATATTCACTTTTGTTCAGTTCTTTTTGGAGGTAATTTATTAGCTGTTTGTTTTAACATAGCAGATATAAAATAGGTTTGAATAAAATTTAGTAGAATAAGCGGAAAACCAAAATGGGCCTTGAGTAAATACCCAGTTCAGATAAACTACACTACAAGTCACTGAGTGCTAAACAAAACCTTAAGTCTAAAGTTTCACCTAAAAACTGCATTTAGTTTTAAAGACCTGTAACTTGTGAGAATTATAAATGTATATAATATAAACTGAGCGTTCTGCATTCCTTACCTTGTAGTTATTCCAAAACCGTCGCTGTACTACATTATCGAACAACACATCAAAGAGGCTCCATGAATTTCATTAACAACTGATAATTATTATTCAGTGTCATGCCATATTACTTTTTCTGCATTTTTCTCAGAAATTCTGCAATTTTCATGTAACTATACTTCTTGATAAAATACAAACAATAAAATATTTAATTTTATTTTCTTATAAGCCAAAATATTTATATTTTTTTATATTGAACTTATTCATTTACAACTTTTTGATCTTTTTTTTTAGGAAAACCAGAATAAAAGCTTACTTTTATGGTCAAAACATTTTAAAAAAACTTCCCATTCCGCTCGCATCTAAATTCCCCGGCCGTAGCTCCCAAATGTCTCAATGTACTCGCTCTTCTCTATATACTCCTGCCTTTCCTGACTCTCCACTTCATTCTCCTTCTCATACAGCCAATCCTTATTTCTAAACCTCATTCACTTCGTTTTCCTCACATTCACCATTAATTGCCTCTTGTCCACGTAACTTTTCACCCTCTCTATCATCTCTTTCGCCCCATCCTAGTCCCTCGCCATCAGCACCATATCATCAGCGTACACCAACATCCATACTTTCTTACACCCAATCACTATGCCGCCCGCTAGCCCTCTTCTCAACACCTACTCCAGTTCACTTATACACAGATTAAACAGCAGAGGACTCAGCGGGCAGCCCTGTCTCACTCCCATGTTCCTCCCCCTCCCTGGACCCTCCTTGCATTTCGGGCACTAGCCTCTTCTCTCTCACTTCCTTCTCCAGCCTATTTTTCACTACTGTCATTCCTATTTTGTAGTCCAGTTTCGTCACTGTTACCCTCTTTGTGAATAGGGCATATAGCCACCACCTTCCATCCAATCGACCTGTAAAGTCTTCTGTCACTACGCTTTCTCCTTCTACTGTCTATCCACATGGCTTTCCACTCCCTCTCTTGCACTTCTCCACCCATTCTTCCGGTGTCATCTCTGCCTGCTTCCTTCCTCCCTCACTTCTCAACACCCTCCACATATCATCTTCATTCGCATACTTCCTTAACTCCTCCATCTTTTTCTCCACCATTATCGCTTTCCACTCCTCATGTACCTTGCTATATTTCTATCTTGCTTCCCGGCACTCGCCCCTCAAGATGCTCTCTCCTCGTCTTCCTTATCCCTCTCTTTACCCATCAGCATTCCTCATCAAACCATCCGCTCACTCTTCCTGCTGCATCCCACTATCTCCTCTTCCAATTTCTCCATTGTCCCCACCTTTACCCACTTCACTTCCTCCAGCTTTGCCATCATCTCTCTCATTGCCCTTTCTCTGCTCTCTAGTTTCAAATAAAGTTTGAACTTTATAAAATAGTATCTAAGGACGCCAAAATAGTTTTTTCCATTGAAAAAATGAAACCAAATTCTTAACAAGGTGGCAAAAGGTTCTTTCAAATATTAAATAGCTCAATAAGAAAATATAATTTTTGCCGTCAGCCATGACATATCCAACATCAACTTCAATGTCAATTTTATAGTTGAACTCTCATTAGATATATTCTTTAAAATTGCTATTTATGTGTCAGTTTATCTCAATTTAGTATTCATTGGTGTAAGGTTTATCACATGTTCTTATGTATACGCATGCATAGTTTAAAAAGTTTTTTCTACACCCATAGTAGTAAGTAGGCAATAACGCAATCGTTTGTTGATTAGTAACCATGACATTATGATACATGCACGTAATGAAGAAAAAACTAGCACGTAATATATTACGTAACTATTATTATTACGAAACTCAAATCAAGTAGCCTAGACAAATGAATTTGACATTTATCGTTGTTGAATACATATTACATTGACGTTATTTTGGTTTAATTATTGTTAATAATTCATTTATTCATTGTTAAAATGAGTGAAAGTGACTCCACAGAAGAAATTGTTTGAACTCCAGAAATTAGGCAACTAGCAGAACATACCATAGCGGATCTTCTCCCGGAAAAATCCAAAGAGCGTTATGAAGTGGTTTACGGTAAATACATGGATTGGCGTATGAATAGTGTTCAGTCTTTTTCGGAAAATGTGTTATTAGCCTATTTTGGAGAAATAAGTAAGAAATACAAACCCTTATCTCTTTGGGCCATGTATTTGATGCTGCGAAGTGTTTTAATAGTAAACATAACCTCAATATTGCAAAGTATTCCAAATTATAATGAATGGGAGTAGAAAAAGTATAGTACACAACTCGAGTTGTAAGTCACTTACGTACTCGTGGAATTACTGCACTCGCCTAACGGCTCGTGCGCAACTTTTCCACTCGTACGTAATATATGACTTACAACTCTCGTTATGTAATATACTATTATGAGAGTATGTTATTTGTTTATTTATTATATACCACATTAATTAGAATTCAAAAGCTAATTTCGCCAGCAATTTTTCCTATAAAAATATATTTATGATTGTATACAACCCTTGCAGATGATTCAGTTTATAATAATTTCAAATTACAGTTAAAAAAAATATATTACATTACCTATCTAATATTTATATAAACCTTTATTTTTTTTTCACTTTACAACTTTCTGTTCAAATATGTGTGCACTATTTTTTCACAAACCTAATTAATGCTTAGGCATATAAGGTCATGTAATTTTATCGAACAAATTATTTTCATGAAACATAAAGATCTATTATTAAACATTATTTATAGCTCTTTCAAGAAATGTTGTTATCAATTGCCTTAGAATTATCAACATATTGAAATTGCATTTTAAACATGATTTACTTATGAATAATTGAATAAATTGTAAAGGAAAACACTTTACAATGTTTACCACAATGTATTGTGTAATATGTATAAATATAAACACGTTTACAGTATAATAGTTTATATACAACATATATTTATTTATATAGTTTCGACCTGTGGAGGTCATTATTGAGCATTGTCCAAAATACAGCATTTTAACAATTTATAGATGATTCTGTTGGGCTTCAATGTTACACATACATATTTTTTATTGCTTAATTTCCTTTGGCATTTAAGTGCTAAGAGGATTAGGGTGTGGTGATTTCAGAAGAGATTATTAATCTAATTCTAAGATAAGAATTAATAATGGCGAATAAATTAAATCGGTCTACCAGTTAAGTAGATTATTTATTTATTATATACCACATTAGTTAGAATTCAAAATGTTTATTTTGCCAAAGTATTTTAATGACTTAAGATTAAGATTAAGCTTTGAACTTATACTGTAAAAATATAAGAATTTAAATTTATTCCTAGGTACAAATTAATTTTATTTTAAGCATTGAATATAAATACAATCTGATGACTGCAATTTTGGAAAACGTTTAATATTTCATCAGTGATTTGTCCAAAATATGTAAAAGTTAAGAATGTTGTCTATTCCATAATATTAAGCGGCCCCTACACGATCAATATTTACGTCAATATATTGCACAATATTTTGTACATTATTATTACTTGGCTAACCCATGCAGTGCAATATTATTACTCAATAAATGAACTTTCTTTCATCATCTTTTCCCTTAAGCACAATAATTGACATTGTACAATAATATTGAATCGTTATAGAAGACATTGAAAGATTGCGCAAAATATTGAGTCAATCAAAAACAGTTTGATTTTTAATGTACAATCTGTTGGCAATATTGCACAATACGAGCTCAGTTCTGTGTTAACATAGTTAGGATAAAAATCTACCATGGGAAAAGATTATGAAAAAAGTTGATTTCATCTGGGAACTAATTTATTAAGCAATAATAGCACCGTGTGGGTTGGCCAGGTAATTTTATTGTACAAAATAATGTGCAATATATTGACGTACGTAAATATTGATCGTGTAGGGGCCGCTTTACGAAATGAGAACTCTAGTAGATTTTTAATGTTTTTGTTTAATAAATTTTAAATTAAACAATTGGGAAGCTATTTTCATCAGCAATTGAAATATTTTTTTTAGGTCAGTGGCTCTAGCTAATTCTGATAATGGAATTATCATTGAATGAAATGCCACTAATTTATGAGAATATTAGAGTTATATAGAATTGTGGGAGTGATGTTAGTAAGGTTTCTGAATATCTTCAATGATTTAAAATAAAAATAAAGTTTATTATTGATAATGTTCACCTTGTGAACGAAATGTACATTTAACACTTAATAAACAAGTGAAGTAAGGAATAAACTGTGTGTTATTTTTATTTGCAAAACACTTCACGTAAACTCAAACCGACAATAGTGATTTAATGATTTATTTTATTATTTTTATAATTGAGCTTAACATCTAAGAATTTAATTTTGTTGTTGCGTATTGTATTTATTTTTGGGTGTGTATTGTTAATTAAAAAGTTATATATGATTTTGTATAATTAATAACTAATTTTGAATTTTTTGGGGTGGTAATGGATTTTAGTTTTTGGGATAGTTGTGAATTTTTTCAAAAGTTTATTAATTTTGATAGTTAAGATTCTGGTATATAAGTAGTATAAAATACCTGCCGAATTGGTAGATTAGGTTTGCGAAATAAAAATCCCAACATTAATCTACTTAACGAATAAACCAATGTAATTCATTCACCATTATTTAAGCTCTTATAATTATAGCCTTAGGTAATTAAGCCCTAAGACCTATTTTTAGCATCTAAACCAATCAAAATCGCTCAAAGCCTTCAAGTTCATCTATAAATTGTTAAAATCCTGTATTTTATTTTAGACAATACTTGATGTAGACTTCGAAACTATAGTCATGAAATAATTGTTTCTAATATTCTGTAAACGTGATTATATTTATAGTACACAATAAATTATGGTGTAAATAATTGTAAAAAGTCTTATTTTTTCCTATTAAAATTAATTACTACATAGAAACGGTCGCTACCATCATCTTTGTTAAATTGTAAAGGAACGCACCGGAAATAAATTAAATAGTAATTATTCTAAAAAAAAATGTAGCAATCATTTGCTAATATTTTATTTTTACTTTTAAAAATTTGTTTTTCGTTTATATTGTAGATAACTTACGATACGAGATTTATAGACTATTGATCAGTAATTTGGGATAATAGAACATCTAATTTCAAGCATTTTTGATGCTCTGCATTACTGATCCTGCATTGCTACTTAATTTTTTCTGAAAAATATTTAAAAAGAAAAAATTTCAAAATAAAATTTCGAGAACATTTCGAGCGTTTTACATGTCGCTTGTTTTGTTTCATATATTTACTATCAGTTTCCTGACATGTGTTTCGGCGCCGAAACATGTGCCAGGAAACTGATAGTAAATATATGAAACAAAACAAGTGTATTATTCCTAATTCCTATCCAGTGAGTTGTATGTTTCATCAAGAGTGTAGCGAAGCAAGTATCAATCATGTTTTACATGTCTTTTTATTCTGCTTTGCTCGAATCTTTCTCGAAAGATTATTTTAAGAGGTTTTCTTTTTCTGAATTCAACGAAAAAAAAAATTATCAAAATCGGGTTGATAAATAACGGCGATATTTACCAAAATACATTTATAAAATTGAAGGAATAACAAAATTTAATTAATTAATCGTTAATTAAATGTTGCTGTGCTGTGCTGTCCGTCAACGGCGAGACAATGCTCTAATCTATCTACAAAATCTTGTTGTACATTTCTGGAGTAATTAAGTGAATTTCTGCACGAATTCTTTCCTTTAACGCCGCAATATTTGCAGGTCTATTCAAATAAACTTTAGTTTTTAAATAGCCTCAAAGAAAATAATCTAGTGGGGTTAAATCTGGCGATCTTACTGACCATTCAATATGTCCTCGTCTACAAATCTACCGATTAGAGAATACTTGATCGAGGTATTCTCGAACTGGTCGCGCATACCGTGGAGGCGCACCGTCTTGCTGTAACCAAATTCTATCATCGGATCTATCAGGATCTTCTGCGTTGGGAAACAATACCGCTAAAGTAGGCAGTAGTTCTTTTCGGAGTAAGTTCATGTAACGTTCATCATTCAGTTTTCCGTCGAAAAAATATGGTCCAATAATTCTAGAACCCACCACACCAGCCCACACATTAAGCTTTTGAGGATATTGTGTGTTCGTTTCCATCATCCAATGCCGATTTAGAAGGGCCCAGTAACGGCAATTTTGTTTATTGACGGTATCATTCAGACAAAATGTTGCCTCATCAGAAAATACGATGTTTCTAATTAAGCAAGAATTTGCATTAGAGAGTTCAATCATTGACTCACAAAATTGCACTCGTCGATCAAATCATCGGATAATTCTTGTACCAAGGGCAGTTTATTCGGGTGAAATTTGTGTTTTTCAAATAATTTGACGCTACTTTTTGACGCACCAACTTGTGAAGCGACCTATACAAGGGTTGAATGTGGATTTTCTTGCACCATTAAAATAACATTCAATTGTCGGTTTTCATTTAAGGCCAATGGACTTATTAGACTTATCCCGTACATGTCCGAGATCGCGAAATTTGTTTTCGATTCGACTACTGTAGATTGCGATATTGGCGGACGGTCCGGGTACGATTCATTGAACAAAACACGAACTTCTTCATGCGTCCTACCCGAATATTGACATTTTGGTAAATGTCGACGTTATTTATCAACCGATTTTGATATTTTTTTTTCGTTGTATTCAGAATTAAAAAAATCTATCAATCTATCAAAAATCGACGTGTCAGAGCATTTTTCTGAAATATTTTTATTTACGATTTTATAGAATTTATCCGTTTCTTTTAGGAAGCATTGTATAAACTGTGGCTGGTAACATGTGTAAGGTATTCATAATTTATAATCTTCTTCTATCTGAGAAATTAAGTATAATTTTCCCCGTCGAAGGAATTAAAAATAAAGAACATGAAATGTTCCAAATAAACAGCCATTTCTCCGGAAACATAACAAATACAGCGTCTACAGAATTATGAATGCCATCTTTCCCCGTGCCCTTCTCGATGATTTTTTATTAAGTATTAATTTTATTATTTATTACTATTATTCGCTATATAATTTTACCTATTATTGAATTAAATCAATAAAACTAAATAAACAAGTTTAATAAACGTTTTTCAGATCTGTACTATTTTAAATTTGTAATATTTTTCGTATTTATGAAGGAAATTTGGGAAAACAAAAAGTTCTCGTCCAGTGGACGAATTAAAGAATAGAATCTTAAACTTAAAAATTTCCTCTCTAAATATTTGGCTGATTTGAGTCAATGGATAAGATAAGGTTAATCACAAAAGTTATATATTTCTTGTTTCAAGATATTTAATGATTTGTATTTCAGTAAATTAAAAAATATTTTTATATATGCAACATTTTAATTTAGAATTTGATTAGTCCTGATTGATGGAACTTTATTATGAATGTGAAATATTGTGTGAATTTCATACGAAATTGTTGTTTTTAAAGTTTGAATTTATTTAGACCATTTTCAATATTAACTGAATGTCCTATAAATAACTTAAAGCAATATAAATATACGAGTTTTATGGAACGTGGAATTTAGAATTATCCAAAGAAATTTTATTGAACATCCTATAAGGTTCATTTATCAAGAATGTTATCTATTGAATTTGCAGCAAAGAGACAGATTCACCTCGGTATTTTTATTCTTCTTGTCATTGACTCTTCTAGTGGTTTCGTTGCAATAAAATTGGGCTTCGAAATTCGGTTTATCGAAGATGCTTTTCTTCTTCTACAGTATGTATAAAACTGTAGAAGAAGAAAAGCATCTTTCGCTTATAATAAGCTAACGAAATAGAAAGTTTTTGATATGGGAGTGCTTTTTGCCAATCAAATGAAAATCCTTAATATTCCCTGGGATTTGTTTGTTGCTTCTGCAAGAAAATTCCTAGCTCGTTCGGCATTTGCTTGACTAAGTAACTGCTCTTTCTCATTATGTTATGTTATGTTGTTATGTTATGGGTTCGGTGGGTCGTATGGACTCTGAGCTTTCCGAAATCTCGACCTAAGAGTCTTTTATCAATTATCCTTGACCTACTTGAGTCCCTCAATGTCTAGACTTTTTACGTAGTCTACGATGGTTTGAGGGTTAATGTGATGACAGGTAGTTCCCTCTTTGAATGAACAGGTCAGAGCGTTCACACAGTAGGTGCCTCGTTGCAGAATTTGCAGTTGGAATTTGCTGTCTGGCCCATCTTTAGTAAAGTGGTATTTCAGAGGGCAGTGTCCGATTAGCAGGCTCGTTATGAGCCTTAGGGTGCCCTTGTTTAAATGGAGTTTTGGAGGCCTCTTTGGCGAGGCTGTTGGCGATTTCATTGCCTTTGATCCCAGCGTGACTTTGAACCCAATGCAATTTAACAGAGTTAAATTGCAACTGTCCGTGCATATGCATATCCTCCTTTTATTCAAGGCTTCGATTTCCTCCTGAAATATCGATGGGGATCGGCTTTGGGCCGATAAGCCGAATGGAGGGCCAGTGATGCCGGTTCAGACTCCATTATCAATTTTAGATCCATCAGTGAACGAAACTATTAAGGAGCATTCTAACTGCCTGGCTTTTGCTTCAACATCATGGCGGCCATAGATGGCTACTTCCAACGTTGACTCGAGATCGTAGTTAGTTATCACTTAGTCTTTGGGCATGTATATCGCTCTTTCGCACACAGTGTTGAGGATATTAAGGTGACCGTTAAAGTATTCATATTTTGAAGTGTCTGTCTGGATTATTCTTACGGCGTCTAATTTCACGTGCAGGTGCAGAGGTGTGAGGTTTAGCATGACCTCCTTTGCTCCAGTAGGGGATGTGCTCATAGCCCCTGTAATACACAGTCATGCCAGCCGTTGACCCTTGCTGAGCTTTGTTTGAGTTGTGATCTCCGTTGTCTTTGTCCACCAGAACACGGAACCATAGGTGATTATTAGTCTTATCACCGTTATGAAAAGCCAATATATCATCTTGAGGTGTAAATCCCAACTTCTGCCAAATAGTCTGCAGCAGGACCATAATGCCCTTACTGTTTTGGCGGTGGTGTTGTCTACTTGGGTTTTCCAGTTAAGTCCCTGATCAAAAGTGAGGCCGAGATATTTAACTGTGTTGGAAAACCCAATGAGTGTCCCATTCATTTGTTGGTGCCTGAAGGCTTAACTTTCTTCGCCTTGTAAATGGAACAAGTACAGTCTTGTTGGAGTTGATATATACTTACTTTTCGAAGGGCTGTCTGCATGCGGTTAGACACCGTGTCGTCATCATAATAAAGCCCAGTTGATAACACTGACATTAATTCATCGACAACCCTGCGAACCCAGATTCCGACTCATCTCCAATTGATGTGATCCTAGGACCTTTGAGCATAGCTTGGATCCATGTGAATGTGGAGGTATCAATTCCTCTTGCCCTAGTCCCACTCACACACATTTCAAATACTGCTCGAAATATATTAGTTAGTCTGAGGAGTCATAATTTTGAATTCGAAATAAAATCACTATCACAACATTTCTCCGTTCTTAAAACAAGTAATAGTAGAAGTAGTAGTTTGGCTACCGACCACGTGGTCCTTCCGTCGTGTTACGTGTATATATGTGTGTGTATATATAGATGGACTTGTTACTTTCAAGGATTGTCCCGTCACTCTAAAGCGCCATTAATTGTATCTAAACGGTCCAATTGCTGACCCGAACTAACAATGCTGCGCTCTCGCTATCGCTAGTTCGGCTGCAATCATATGCGCTCACCGCCGGCGTTTCCTTAATACAGATAAAATGAAAAAATACAAAACGTGACCCATGAAACAAAACAATAGAATTAGTAGTATATTGAAACTACACGAAACAAAAAAAAAAACAACTCAATTCGTCATGTTTAGAGATCAATTATGAATTCGAATTATTTTCTATAGATATTATTTTTATGTTACACAAGTAGTAGTAGTGTTTGGCTATCGACCACGTGGTCCTTCCGCCATGTGTCATTTGCGTATTTGTGTGTGTAAATGAGCTTGTTACTTTAAAGGATAGCCCCCGTCACTCTAAAGCATATACAATTAATTGTATCCCAATGGTGAGTGGTACCAGTCACCCATCCAACTACTGACCCGAACCAATGTTGCTCCACGTCAGTTCGGGACCGTAACCGAATGCGCCACCACAGGCGTGTTACACAATATTTTATATTTTAATATATTTTCCTCGCCATAAATTTAGTGTTATTTTCTCGAGGCTATGTTCCCATCTCCGACATGCTATAACTTTACAATAATTAATGAAATACATAGATATTGAAATAATTATTACATTGTTTCACACGAATTAAATAACGTAATGTGAGAATCTTATATACTATATTAGATATAATTTATATTCTAATTTTCTTCAATAGGGTTTAGTTTTTGGGAAAACTGATATTGTTTAAAATATATACGATTGCTTGTAATACTTAAAGATAGATAGAATATGGTTACAGACACCTTGAATATGAACTGAAGTGCAAAGGTAGTGTTACGTTATTATTTTTCAATAATAAATTCATTGCTATGTGGCAATCATATATATCTATTTCGCCTAGAAATATCGGTTAATCTAAGAGTGTAGTCAAATTGTTGTAAACTCCAACGAGATCGAATTATCTAATTATAAATTAATTACTATTGTCGAGAGTTAAATTTTAAAGAATTTAGTATGCATGGATTTTTTAATTTGTTTTTTGCTTCCTTTTTCATGTTAATACTCCATTTAATTAACAAATTTGGAAGGTATTTGCCTGTATATGCAATTGGATTTTTTATTTATATAGAATTTATTTACGGTAATACCTTTGGTGCATTATGAAATAAAAATACAGTTGAATTTCTACAAACCACATAAATAAAAGATATTATACACAATATTACAATCACAATTAAAATGACTAATAATAGCATAATCACCTCAATAACAGAACACTAAATTAGAGATGATAAATATTGTAATTAAATTTTGAGTAAAAATAAAAACAGTAACATATTAAATAAATAAGTAACTAAATAAAACAGACTAAAATGCACATAGTGCAAAACAAAATGATTATTAAAAAAAATGCATAAATATAAATCACAATGAATGACACATTAATATGAAAATAACACTACAGTTTATTCCTTACTTCTCTTGTTTATTAATTGTTAGATGTACATTATCAATAATAAACTAAATGTACATCTAACAAGTAATTAACAAGTGAAGTAAGGAATAAACTGTAGTATTATTTTTCATTTTCACAGACAGTGAATAACATATCAAAAATAACTTAAACTCATTAAATTGAATTCATCTTTTAAAGTGTAGTTACTCGTTCTTTATGTGTATTTTATTTGAAATATATCATTTAATACCCTGAGTGTACCAATAACAGTATTTTAAGTAGTAACCAATCGTCAGAAAGAAATTATTAATGGATTTGACCTCGACATACATTTATTTGCTTTAGATGCGAGCATTATCTTAACATACCGAAGTTATCAAAACATTATCAATGAGTATTGGTGTTATTTCGTGTCCATATTAGATATTTTGTTATATTAATTCTTGTACTTGAAAGGTTTGTGGCAAACCAGCATTACATACAACTATTAAGTTATTTTTTCAATGTAGATGTAATATGCATTCTTTGGTAATTATGTATATTATTATTAGTGTATCTTATAAACTAACCCCCTTAAAATGACGGCCACCAAATTATATTTAAGTTTAGATTGTTTGCCAATCGTTCGCATTATTACAGTCCACATGTAATTTACTATCAATCATTTGAAATACTTTAAGATCGTCCGCGTACAGTAGGCCATTCTTAAACTCAAAACCATTCACTAGATCATTTATAAACGAAATAAAAAGCACTGGACCAATATGAGTACCTTGAGGTACACAGGAAGTAACCGTTATGTGATCGATTCGATAGGAATGAACCCAAACATGATAAAATTGGGCAGTTGATACACAATAATTTCAGTTTATGACCGAATGGTCAATCCTATCGA
Source organism: Ontholestes murinus (assembly GCA_963969525.1). Taxonomy (NCBI): domain Eukaryota; kingdom Metazoa; phylum Arthropoda; class Insecta; order Coleoptera; family Staphylinidae; genus Ontholestes; species Ontholestes murinus. The sequence continues at coordinate 4,928,233 of OZ018398.1, read as the reverse complement.
AAGACTTTGAGAAGTTCGTGCAGATAACATCCACTTGTTTGCATTTGTTCAAGGCTTTCGACATAAACTGTTCGAGCTCAAGTAGGTTAGAAACAGTAGATCTGCCACTTATAAAACCGGGGTGCATTCTAAAATACACCGGTCGTGATATCCACGCTAAATATCTATTAAGTAATTTGGAAATCGCCGACTGCAGCAAAACTTTATGGTGCTTCGTTGCCAGATCATGACGTCCCCCCTTAAAAATCGGATTCAAACTATGTACATAGTTAGCGATTGGGTAAATGTGTAATTAATTAATTTCACTTGGTTTTATTTTTTTCACAATTTTATTTATTTCACGTGAAGTGAACAATTTTATTTATTTCACTTCACGTGAAATAAATAAAATTGTGAAACAAATAAAACCAAGTGAAATTAATTAATTACACATTTACCCAATCGCTACAATATGTTTCACCAAGTGACAGATGAATCATAAGGGAATAACTCCGAACATACAGATTTAGTGAACAACTTATGAATCCATAAACAAAGCGAATCATTGGACACACCACCAGGACCAACAGTAAAAGAGGGTTTTAGGCCCAATATGTTGTTAAAAATAACCTCGATAGAAATTGTGTACTACATTTTGTTCTAACATTATCTACATATGTTGTAGAAAAAAACTCGGCAGATATTAAAAATATTGATTCCACCTTCTGCAAATATTTTAATAATTTGTATACTTAGAAAATAAATGTCTTTCAAGAGTGAAATTCGAGAAAGAGCTCTTCTTAAATAGTCATTGTAATAACAATATAACGAAAACAATGTTTATTATGAATATATACGTTCGTTAGTTACAGTGCTAAACTAAATAATTTCGAATTATATATTTCACATCACAGCTCTTCATTATATTACATATGTTCTTCCCTGTACTTTTCGGACAAATTTTAAAGTTTTTTAGAAATTCCTTCTTTCCCTTTGAATCGTGGAATCTATGTATTAATTACATATTTTTTTGTTGTTTCTATAAGTTTCTATAATCTTGTAAAACATGTTTCTCTTCAATTAAACATTTGGGACCATCACTCCGAGAAGTTAAAAGAAATTCACATCCTTCATCTGACTTAAATATTAGCAAATTTAACTTAATATATATTATGTAAATAATAAATAGCTTTTAGATATTTGATGAGTTCTAATTTCTATTTTCTTTATCTATAGTTGAGCTTTCTAATATAGCCATAAAGTGTGGCTTGATAAATAATAATATGTGGGTACAGATAAACATTTCTTAAGGAAAGCACAAATTTGGTTTTCTAGAATTTGATTAAATATGATTGGGTCTCTTAATACAATTAATGTGCTTACTAGCAATAAAACTTGTATATGTTACATAAAACGTTGAAAAGCATTTATTAAATATATCCTTTGAATAGCCTTATGTTTACTTATTTTTAGAATGAACTATATCATTTGTGATATCGGATTAAAGAGAAAAAAATATTCTATCGAATAAGTAAATTTTTCACATACTGAATAGAACTACCTTATATTTACGCATCCAAAACCGCGCAGAAAAGTGGAATTTACTTTTCTGCATGGATACACTTTTCCGCACTACTTTTATTTACTATTATTCAATGTCAGTTACATACATTGTGTATAGTCTGTTTTTCAATAGCCACATTTTCTTAACAATAAATTTATCGGCAATTTTAAATTTGATGTCTACGATGATTATTATACATAAATGCACTAGATTATTTTTATATAAGTTAGAGCCTTATTTATATATTATATAGTTATAGAACTGAAATTATCACTAGAATATTTTGAAATTAAATATATCGATAAACTGAAAAAAAGCTGTTAACGGTGGAGGCTTCTACTTCGTTATACATAATTCTTCACAAATAAAAAACTTTTTAACTTTGTTTGTATAACACGAACTTTATTTAGTGACTATAGTGACTTCTAGTTTGATAATGACAAGCTAAAATTGTCGAAACTATAGTCACTAAATAAAGTTCGTGTTATACAAAGTTAAAAAGTTTTTTATTTGTGAAAAAAGGCTGTATAAAAACATGTCGGCGTTATAATTACTAATTTTGCACTGTGTGAACACGGCCGGCAAAGAACCAATTAGTGGCATTTATTTTAGTGGGACTTTTTGAATTTGCCTCTCTTCTTAAAAAAACAAACTATAATATAATTGTCCCGCTTAAAGACGCATCATAGGGAATTCACATGTAAAATTTTCAATTGCAGTTTCTATCTCTCCTATTGAACAAACATATTAGAATAAAATTAGAATATTTCCTTTACCTACTAAAGTTATTTTGGCGGTTTTATTTTTGTTTCATCTTTAGTTTTATTCGAAATATAACTTAAAATGTGTGAACAAATATATTTTGAGGATTTTATTATCGAATATTTTTTAGGCTATATTTCGAATAAAACTAAAGATGAAATAAAAATAAAACCTCCGAAATAACTTTAGTAGGTGAAGAAATTAAAATAATTTTATTATGATCATTTTCGTTCAATAATAGAGATACAAACTGCAATTGAAAAGTTTACATGAATTTTTCTATGATGTATCTTCAAACGGGACACACGGTATACAAAACACGTACTATCGGTAATTCTAACCTAATTAAAATTTCTACATTTCATTTTTATATGTCAGTGTCATAAATGAAATCTCAAACACATTTGTAATTTATGTTATATGCAGTATGTGAAAAAAATAGTATGTACAACGCGTGAGAAATGCGCTTTTCCGCACTCAAGTAGGAACTATTTTCTTGCGGAAACGTGTAGCATTTCCACACTTGTACAAATAACTATTTTCACATACTGAATAAAAATACCTTACATTTCCGCACCCAAAATCGTTGAGAAAAGTAACACTTTTCCGCATAGCAACACTTTTCCGCATGGATACACTTTTTCGCACAACTTTTATTTAGTATTAATCAATGTCAGTGTCAGTTATATACATGGAGTAATACGTTGTCTCCTGAAATTTTGAATACGGGCATTTCAATGCATTACTCGTTGCTTAGTTACCACGCTCGTCACATATTTTTATGGACACAATGCTGACGTAACGAATAACAAGTAACTGCAATGTTCATCTTATTAAATGTTCGAAAACATCTCTTTGTTGAGCCAAACAATATCCCAGATGATCATAAAATTCCTGTTAACGTTATAGTTTCAAAATGTCAAATTGACATGAACATTGCAGCAACAGCCATAGCTACCAATAATAATAATCGAGATATAATACAAATTACATTACTCATATTCAAAATTTCAGGGGACAACGTGTATACAACACACGCACTATCGGTAATTATAAACTAATTTTTATATGTCAGTGTCAAAAATGAAATCGCAAACACCTGTATAATTGATGTTATATGCAGTATGTGAAAAAATAGTGTATACAACGCGTGGGAAATGCGCTTTTCCGCACTCGAGTAGGAACTTGATGCTCTCACTCACTCTCGTGCGGAAAAGCGTAACATTTCCACACTTGTTGTACAAATAACTATTGCGTCATATAACTTAGTTTTTTTTCCAGTTTTTTTTTCTATCTATCATAATAACCGAGATTGATTTGAAAAGTAAAGTTTTTTCAAAATATCTGGTTGTCGTTGACTTTTCTGAATTTTATTCGTCTCGTAAAACTACACTTCTTTCACAATTTAATAGAAATCTCTTATAGTTTCCGAGACCCCCCTATAGAATATCTAAAAAGAAACACCCTCTATATAACAATTAATTCATTTGTTTTTATTATCTTAATAAAACTTTTTACTTATTATTTTTGTTTGTTTGTTTTTCATTATTAAACAAATCATTAACTTATCGATGCAGCATTGTTGAATATTAAAATATTTTACATCCAGAAATATTAATTTATTCTGTGTATTATTGCAGAGTCTTATATTTCTTTAAAAACTAAGAGCTACCAGTTAAAACAACTATCTCAAATTAAACATCCACCCGGAATTAAATTACATATCTTATCACTTCGTTACATTGTTGAAATTACAAACAGTACGAAATAACATTGTACTGATATCGTTTTTTTCTTGTGTCATCGAATTTAATTATTGATTAGTGGCAAAGATATTAAATAAATCTCAATATTGTATTTTTATCTTATTACGTTATATTTTTTCTTCTATTAAATTTATTCTTATCCTCCGCTTACGCGAAATATTTATTTAGGATTTATAATTAGAAGTAATAATTAATAAATAACAATCAATTATGCTCTATTGTTCAATTCCCAGCTTACCAATACGTGAATTCAAATTATTTTAAGTACGTTCTCTAATAGGGTTCAAGTACATACTAAATATTATACCATATTGTAATATATACGTAATTTAGACGAAACTTTGTTTTTGATATTTACCTAATGTTAATTAATGTTGTTGTCTTTCTATTAGTAGTTGCAATATATCCATGATAATGAAACTTGCTCATTAGTTTCATTTATCTATTTATTATAAACACTTGTAAGAACACCAAGTACTTATTGTCTATTGTTATTCATTTTATTTTCAACTTTATGAAGGAATACGAATAATAAAAAAAAAATTTGATTCATAAGCAACAATCAGTAGATTTAATCGATAGTTGTTCTGCTACTCTCTTCATGGAACCAAATTTTCAAATTGGTAGAAGTAAAACTCTTGTTATGTTCCATTTCAAAAATAATAGGCGACTTTTGTATTTATTTTTTTATGTCACTTTGACTAATTATTGAAAATGAACAAACCGTGTTTGAAATGTACATTTAGTATTTAAATAAAAGAGTGAAGAAAAGGGTATTTTAAACTTCTAATAATAATTACTCGCCACGTACACTCAATACTCCAAAAGAACTATTAAGTGTGTTTAAATATTGGTATAAGCACATCGAATTTTATTTACTCTTCATATTAATATGTATCCCCTATTCAGTATTTACTGAGCTGCACATATTTCGAACGAAATTATTATTATAATATTATACCTAAGTTGCAATCACAAGCACTTGTGTAAAGTATTGTTATGTTAACATGCCAGATGACACAACTCTAGAAACCCGACGACAACTTCATCTTCGATTTTGGTTTAGCGCTCTTTATTTAATTAATAATTTAAACGAAAACATTTCGTGAATCTACAACAATGAGTCTTAAGACTACAAAACAAATCACTTATTGAAACAATTACTTCTCTGGCTAATACCTCGTCAGACATTGAATAATACACAAGTAATTAGCGGGTTACAAATAGCACAGTTATCAAAGCAACAGTAGTATTTACTCTGTTAAATAAACTAATAAATTAAATTAAATGTGAATATGGTTTGAAAAATTATGAATAAGAAATTAATTTATTTCTGATTTCATTAAAATAAACTAGCAAAGGCAATTAAATAATTTAGCATTCAAGTTTATAAACATCTGTAGACACGTGTTTCGATCTCTTCAGTATAGCTTTATTATAAAATTGATTTTAAATACAAATAAAAACATTCACTAAATTAATCAAATTATTTTTTTTATAACTTACTCTGGTATGTACGGCAACTGACACAATAATGAAATTTAATAGACTGAAGGTCTAAATTGAGACGGATTAGTGAATTCTACAGAAATAATTACATTGGTGATTAAGGAAAAATAACCAAAAAGAGCATAATTTAATAATACAATGTATTAAAGTCCTTTAGTTCAGTGTGTGCTATTAGCCAGAGAAGTAGTTGTTTCAATAACTGATTTGTTTTGAAGTCTTAGTAAGACTTTTTGTTGTCGATTTACGAAATGTTTTTGTATTTTAAAATTATAAATTCTTTTTCTACAACGAACTAAAGGACTTTAATACATTTTATTATGCCTTTTATTTTGTTTGTGCTTCGCCGTCAATTTTTTTTTGAAGATAGTTTCTACTTAATCCAACTCCTTCTCATTCAAACCCACATGCTGTATTCTTCGGACTTTAGATTTGAAAATCTGGCCGGTACATGTGACCACAATTCAGCGCCCAGGATTAATGCTTATTTAAGTGGGCAATCCTCAAGAAATGAGGATGGGACTGTCGTGTTGAAAGCACAATTCCAATCGTTTTCAATACTGTACATTCTGTATTATTCTAAATCTATGTCCAAAAATATTTTACGGTTGGCAAGATGTTGATGTCCACGACCACTCGTCTGTAATACATTGAACGATTGTTATTCATATGGCGACATTTTTTAATTGCCTATGTAAGTGATGAAACGTTATATGGATTCAGCAAATATTATGCAATATTATCTACATCCATGCTTTAGAAATGCCTACACGTGTGAACAATCGTTGCGTACTAATGCTGGCACTGGCCTCGACTATGACAAGAATATTTCTCTTGGCAACATCCGAATTAATAAATTATTTATATAGTATTCTAACGCAGCAAACGTTTTCGAAGTTGAAACATGACTATTTGAATAACGTCGTGGGTATTCATTATAAACGGTAGTATCATTTCCATCATAATTACCATAGTTACACTTCTATGATTAGATTTGTATGAAATATATTATTCATAATTAGAGAGCGGATTTCTAGCATTATGCTTATCCATAATATTAATAGCATCGAAAAAATTTCTTAATATCTATACGAGTCTTGAAGTATGTGATTACTTAGCGCTATGTTTTTTTTTGCTTTTTTGCTTATTTTGACTTTTTGTGCTTATTTTGACTTTTTATGCTTATTTTCATGCTTTTTTTAGATTCTGATGCTATTTGGAGCATTTTCTTAAATATTTAAAAAACATTTAATAAAAAATTCACGCTAATATTAAATTAATGTGCTAATATAGAGAATTTTCGTAAAAATCTGTATCCCATCATTTATAGATTATATTTGTATTACATATTTTCTTCGTGTCTTTTGACAACATAATTGTTTAAAATCTTCATAATATGATACAATAATTATAATGAATTTTATTATTAATAAATATTAGTACAAATTACCAATTTACAATGGATTCGTTTATAAATAAGTAGATATAATAGACCGTCTCATTATTCAGATAATACAGACGAACGCTTCATAGGAATCACACCTATGATATTCCGGATGAAAACGTCGTTAAACTAGGTCCGAACAGTAAACAAATTTGAGTGATAGCTAATAATCAGGTATTCTGCAACCGTATCAATTTTCTACTCTCGGCAAAAATACGGATGGGACTACTGGCGCATATTTGCCGTTTTCGTTAATTTTCATATTCAAACTCGCATTCATAAACTATTGAATTTACATTCCAAAAACTTTGCTTATTTATCAAAAATTATTATATGCGTGAATCGTATTAACCTGGGGAATCACAGATAAATTATATTATATAATTTACATGTATATTTAACCCATAATGCAAAATGTGAAAACCACAATATAAGAATTAATTAGAGACTATCCAGAATTAACAAGTGAAAATTATACATTATTTTGTAAGGCATGTTTAAAAATAGTAAGTTTTATTTTAGTTCCCAACTGCATCCTAACTAGTCAAGACTTGTATGTAAAACATGTTATAACAACACTACATCAAGAACGTTTGAAAAAGTTCAAAGCTGAACTAAAAAACAGCACAATTTCACAATATTTAGCATCATCTTCAACAAACGATGGACAATTTAAATTAAATTCACATTTGTGCAAAATACTTTTACATTCGAATGTCCCTTTCAGAAAATTACAAAATAATGCAATTAAATCTTACTTGGGAAAATATTGTAAAATGCGCATTCCCAAGAATAATTATGTAGCTCTTGCGTACTATGAAACCATACAAAAAATTAAAGTTATTATTAACAATAATTATATGTGGTTTGGTGCGGATGAAACCACAGACGCTTGTTTAATTTAATAATAGGAGTTTAACATGAAGACATCCGACCAATAGTATTTTGATATATACAAAAGAATTGAAGAAAACTGATAATAACATTATAGCAAAATTCATAAATGATGGACTGACAAGCTTATTTTTGCCGTAGACAATACCAAGTTACAAAATTTTACTAATAATGCATTTTGTGCATTGTACAAGTTTAGCACATGGATAGAAACGAATTTCTGAAACTATAAGAATGAAATTTCCATTTGTAGATTTAATTAAATATGGAAAAATAGTTCTTATATTCTGAGTGCAATTATTCAATAAGTCATTACCTGATATCTCACTGCCCCATAAACCAGTGCTAACAAAATGGGGAACTTGGCTATATGCTACGATGTACTATGCGAACAATTTTGAAGAATTTAATAAGGTTATATACAACTTTCCCGAAACGACAAGCAAATCAATTAATGACTGTCAAACAGTTCTTAAGAAACAAGAGCTTCCTTCAAAACAATTAATTTAGTTACATAAAATCGTGTTTAAATTTTGTGAGCAACACAATCAAATCTTTATAAAAGCAGATTCATTTTAGAAAATACCTGGACGCATTGGCCAAAAAATCAAATTAATATCGAAAGAAGTATTCGGTGAAAATGAAGGATTTTTAATATTAAATAAATTAAACTTGATTTTGAATGGCAATTTTCAAATAGATCCAGCTATAATTTAAAATAAAGAGAAGCTTTTCCACTTTCAAAAATTTATTGAGCGTCAGAAGTAATAATTTTTACAATTAAACCCCTAGAACAACATTTAATGATCTACTGTTTTCATAAATAGATTTTAGTTATTTTGAAATGTATACAAAATTACAATTTAATTTTTAAATACTTACATGATATTATATATTGCGTAAAGAAAGTATGTTTATTTTAGTTTTAAGCCGAATTTCTATGTAAAATATGTTGATAAACGTGTAACATATTAAGAAAATATAGTTTTCTTTAGTGCTTTTTTCGTGTTTTTTATGCTTTTTTACTGTTTATATGCTTTTTTAATGCTTTTTTTCTCTAAATTTTGTGCCTTTTTAAGTGCGTTTTTTCACATTTTTTAAGCTTTTTTATCCGCTCTCTATTGATAATAGTACTATCCTTTTATTGTTCATTTTGGATAGTTTAGCCATCTAGCAACTTTATTATTTTTATACACATAAATTAGAGTCAATTTTACGAAATTTCTGAATCTTACGTAAAAACGATATTGTTCATAAATTGCACAATGAAGTAATACATTTAATACAGTTTTATGGAAAAATCGGTGTTGTTAAGCCGTAATAATAAATGATTCTTCAGAAACTTAGGTTGGTATAATATGGTTATTAAAATTTAACGAATCTGATTGGATAATATGGTTATTGTTCTAATTCATTGTTAGTATCTATAGAGTTTGCAGCATTGTCAGAATATAAATGTCAAATCTTACCACGGCAACCATAGAAATTATTATGGATAATCAATCTACTAATCACTTCCGACCTTTATAGTTAAATATACTGGGTGTCTCAGACCACTCGTACCAGCCTTTTATTTCGACAACGCTTGGTGGAATGTGACTGGGATAAAAAATTTGATTACCAAAGGAATCTACTGATGAATTTATGTTTTACCGGAATAATCCGGAAGTTATAAATTTCAGTAACCCAATTTGCGACAAGGCTTTTAATTGACTATTTTCGGACTTGATCTACAACAATACAGTAGATGAATCACACTACATTAAAAAAATTTAATTAATGTTTTTCAATTACAACCCCTCTTACAAAGTATGTATTAATTGTGAAAAAAGTTATGCACCAATTTTATCTTAATATGGGAATTGACAATGTCTTAATAATAATTATCACTATTTTTAACATGAGCATGTATGCACTGGCGTCACAAAATCCGTGTAGATCTAAATCTTGTGCAATTTAAAAATTATTAATTAGATTAAAATTTATTCAGGTTTCCATTAAGTGTGTATACTTAGAGGTAAAATTTATGTTGTTGTAACTGTTATGTGGTTTACTAAATATAAAGGATCGAATAGATTGGTTACTTAAAGAAGGTCCGTTCTTTTGGATAATCTAGTTTCATTTTGTTCATGAAATGAGGAAATTAATTGATGTTAAGGAAAGTCTTATTCACGGCTTCATATTCTTAAAGAGGATTGTCTAATTACACTACTATTTTGATTATGTGGAATATTATTTAAAATAATTTATCATTGGCATTTTTTTTGTTTAATTTAAAAATCTTGGCCTCATCTTAAACGTTTAATAAATCATACCTTCAATACCTGAAATCGTCAACACAAAAATCTCATTCCAGTACCTCAACACGAGTTCAAATATAATTCTGCAGATTTACTCTCAACTAGTACTATAGTTTGTTTTTTAAGGGAGACAAAATTTAAAAAGTTCCGTTAAAGTAAATGCCTGTAATTGGTTCTTTTTCACACAGTGCAAAATTAGTAATTATAACGTCAACAGTTTTTAAATAGCTGCTTTTCAGTTTATCGTTATTTTTTATTTCAGAATATTCTAGTGATATATTTCAGTTGTATAACTATATAATATATAAACAAGGCTATAACTTACATAAAAGTAATCTAATGCATTTATGTATAATAATCATCGTAGATATCAAATTTAAAATTGCCGCTAAATTTATTGTTAAGAAAATGTGGCCATTGTAATTGAGGTTTACTCCATTTATATCAAAATTATCTAAATTAAAAATCTCTCCTTTACATGCCACATGAGTTTCTCAATGTAATAAAAGGTAAAAAATAAAGTTATTACAATTCCTGTGTATTTAACACGTTCACCGCCACATGTACCGCCGGCGGTCATATAGTCGCCGTTTCTTGCACGCCGGGGAAATAATTTGTAGTTATTCCTTATATTAGCTATGACCGCCGGCGGTCACGCGGGATCCAAAACAGCACTTATGTGAAATATTCGCTTGGCGGCGAACGTGTTAATTATTTCTGAGTTTCATCACAAATATTTTAGTAAACCATTCTTTACTCTTTTTGATACTAAGTACGCCGTTTTTCAAATTTAATCATAATATTTTATTTTAAGTAACATGCAAATTATATTACATTTAATGATCACAAATTATTACTTTCCCTATATAGTATATATAGGGGAAGTATTGTTTTCGTGCGTGAAAATGTCTGTGGGCGCTGTATCTCAAAAACGAATGATTGTGATGAAACTTTAAACTTAAGGTTTCATCGTTAAAAATTGGAACTCAAAAGCTTTTGGTGAATATTCAAAAACCGGAAGTGGATGTTTACTCGAGGCCGTTTTTTGTTTTCTTCAAATATTTTTTTTAAACAAAAAATAAAGGGAATGAGAAATAGAACAAGTTTTGTTAAAAAATATTTTTCATAAAATTCTTAATTTTCGAGAGAAAAAAAAAAAATTGGAAATTTTGACATTTTTTGCCAATTGCTACTAAACTGTTGAAGCTACATGAAATTTATAAAACAAATAATTGTAGAGAATTCAAAAGTGAACAAATTACTTAGAATAGCCTCTTTGTCTAAACCTCATAGCTTTCGAGTAAAATATAGGGAAAGTACTATGATGGCCACATCACCATTATATTAAACTAAATATGTTAATGCCTCATCGCATATTGATGTATGAAATTAAATGGACATTATTTAATGTAGAACTTTATTGATCATCTTTACATTTTCCTATCCCTTATTTGGCTATATAATACTTCTCAAATTAAAATGTTTAATTAAGTAGGAATGTGCTGGTTAAAAGTTAAGTATTTTAACAAAGATAGTACCTTAAATAAAATAAATGCAGATTCAATTATTAAACTCATTACTTTTTCCACTAAAGCAGACAATTTATGATATAGACCATAATTACAATATTTACCTCACTAAATATAGCATGTTGATAATGATCCATTCCATAAATAATTGTTGTTTTCAGCTACTTTACTAATTAATGTCTGTAATGGGATTTTATTGATTATTTTATTAACTAAATAATAAACTGTATACACTATGTTATTAATTATTTGAGCACCCTTGCTATGAAATAGCATAAACAGTCTATCCCTATCTTTATTTCAAATTAGAAAAATATGCATAAAAGAAAAGATAAATAAATAAGTAATTGTGGAGGGTTTCACTTCGTGATACATTTTGATGATTCAAAATAAATAAATAATTTGAATTTTGAAACGATAAATATTAATCCTAAAATTAAATATACAAGAAATTTGGTTATAGATTAATCACCTAGACAATATAACACTAATCAATTTAATCAATTTTATAGCTTTAAAAATAATAAAATTACTAATAGAAATTAAATATGTGACCACCTTATATGTACATAATAAAATATATAATAATGTGCTTGATGATTTGGGTTTTGCAGCGCACTTCGACAGTTTTGGTCATTTGCGCCAAATAATGTGCTTGGTATTGATACATGTGAATATTAATATTTTCCCAAAAATTGGTATCTACTTTATTGTCATATAGAAATTATAAAAGTAAGAAGGGTCGTAATGTAATAGCACTTACTAATCTGGTTCATTTTTTTAAAATTGTTCAAATAAGAAATTTTGTGTTATTATATTTATATTGTTGTTAAATTTATCAATTCATTATTAAATCTTTTGCTGTAATTTAATAATTGCAAATGCTTTTTTTAAGGAAGGATGTTAGACGGGATTTTTTTGGGCTAGGGAATGGTGAATCAAAGCGGGATTTAACTTAGGCATGTGCCATTCAGTTACGACCAATTTTAGTAATTGATGCACACATTAACATTAATGGATCCGCACGATGAATTCTTCCTTAGAAAAATCCACCCGGCTGGGATTCGAACCCAGAGACCTGGCACCTGTAAACAGACACTGCGAACCCATTTCAGGTGCTTCTTAGGTGCAAATATATTAAAAACAGAGTATAAAATGGTGATGTGGCCATCATAGTATTTTCCCTATATTTTACTAGAAAATTATGAGATTACGCAAAAAAGTTATTTTTAATAATTTGTCCAGTTTTAAATTCTCTACAATTATTTGTTGTATAAATTTCATGTAACTCCTACAGTTTATTAGCAATTAGCAAAAAATATCAAAATTTTAGTTAGGAATTTTATGAAAAACGTGCTCAAATAAAATTTGTTCAGTTATTAATTCCCTTTAATTTTGGTTTGAACCGTTCTTTAAAGTTTTTCATATTTAGAAGAATATCACGAAAAAACAAAAAAAACGCCTCGAGTAAACATCCACTTCCCGTTTATGAATGTTTACCAAAAGCTTTTCAGTTCCAGTTTTTAATGATAAAACCTTAAGTTTAGACACAATTTTTTTTTCCAGAAATCTGTGCAATGGACTCAGCGGACCTCAAAACGGATATTTCCGCAATTTTTTTTTTCAAAAAAACACGAAAACAATACTCCCCCTATTTATCCTATATAGGGTATTAATAATATTAAAAGTAGGAACACAATTGTTCACACAATCAAATATTCTCTAAATAATTGTTATTTAAGGTATAATTGGATACTTTAAATGTATGTATCCATGCATGTCTGATGATAATGGTAAATCCAAAACAAATTGGCATTTCCCGATATTAATTTCTCTCAATTCATTGATAATTTATATCACACTTTAGGGAAAAAAATTAAGCTTTCAGTGATATTGTACATAATTTTAATAATAAACCTTATTCGTTTAGGTGTGAAAAGTTTCCAATTTCAGCTTGATAATCATCTCAAACATATTTGTGATGAATTCCAGTTCACTTTGAGTTTGAGTAAATGATTTTTTTTTATTTTTCTTGACAAACTGGATTTCAAATTATACAAGTAACTTTGTTAGTATCACACTTGTATTTTACTGCAGTTTGACAAATTTAGCATGGTTTTCTTTATATTTTGCGCCATTTAAATAGTTTATGTATAGACTTGTACATTTTTTTTAAACCAATTGTGTTTGTTCAACTATTACCAAAACAATGCAGCTTACTACAAATCTTATGTAATTTTAAATGTGCATTTTTGATAGGCCAGATTGGGTAAATAAGTACACAAAAAGGAAGTTATTTGATACTCTCTAATACATCACCTACTAAATGTTAATATTTAGCTTAAAATTACTTTCAAAGATTAATTTATTATGTTGAGTTTCATCTGTATCTAATAATCTAAAATGCTTGAATTGATTTATACTGACTAAAAAATAAAATAAATAAATGTTGAAATTATTCTAAATTTATTTATACACGAATATTATAGTTTTTTTTTTGTGAATGTTGTCGGCGTTTACTTGGTGGTACATTTTGATTATAGTTTTATTTATATTTTCATTAGTATTATTTTATTAATAGTAATATATTTATTTAACAGAATCACCTTTTACATAAGAAATAAAAAAAATGCATTGGGAACATAAAATTAAAATATACATAAAAATAACCTGATTCTACATAACAATAACATGTATCAATATTAAGATGAAATTCTTTTTAAGTTCCAAACCCAACAAATGATTATTATTATAATTTATATGATTAGCAAAAATTAGCGAAATTAATTTATCTACAAAACACAAAATTCAAAGTTAATACACATAATTCAAAAATTCTGTTAATCCAAGTTAAAATGAATGCAAAGAAAATCACAATTGGTATGAATCATCAAATCTAAGATACATATATTAAAGCAACTTGTGCTGTACTTTCTCTAGCACTAAAATATAACAGCTCAATTACCAAATAACTGATACAAATTAGATCTTACTATCATAAACTGATATAAATATTTATCAGAGTTTTTCTAAAAATAAACTCTTAATATTTAAAATGCCTTGTTAGCAATAGAATTTAAATGATTTTTAAAAAAACAATTCATAATAAAACACCTAGATTAATTGAGTAGTCAAAGGTAGTTACACTATTTTTTCTTGAAAATGAGAATGAAATACATTTGGATATATTAAAAAATAAATTATTGGTTAAACACCACTCAAATAATATATTTAGCATTGTTGTTTTGAATAGGTACCAATCACAATTGGGATAAAATGAATAATGCTTAAGAGTGATGGTATTGTGACCTGTCTAAAGGATCTCATGATTATTGTTCTACTTATAAATATTAATATGAAATAAATTTGATTGATGGTGGAAGTCATTACTTTGTAATCTTGGAATCAGGAATATAAAAAGACTGCACTTTGTTCTAAAATTCCATATTAAAAGAAAAACAAAACAACGGCGGTGGTGGGCGCATGCGGTTGAGGTCGAACTAGCGTTAGCGATAGTTCAGCAGCGTTAGTTCGGGTCAGCAATTGGATGGGTGACCGGTACCATTCACCAATGGGATACAAGTAATTGTGCTTTAATGTGACGGGGGCGGTTCTTTAACTTTAATTAATTTACAACTAATTTACACACACAAATATATTTATGAAAATTTTTTTGTTAAGGTTTTATTACATATGTTTTATCATTTTTTTAAATGAAAATCCTGACTGTAAAACTGAAAAGTTAATGTTTTAAATCTTACATTTAGGAGGATTGCATTTTAAACGTTATATTTTATTTTACAGCCAATTAGGAATGCCCCTCCAGGTAAAAAATATGTAAGGTGTCCTTGCAATTGCCTGCTGATATGCAAGAGTTCTTCTCAACGTATAGCCTGTCCAAGGCCAAATTGCAAACGGATCATCAATTTGGCACCTTCACCAGTTACACCACCAGTACCATCAATGCCCGGAATGTGCAGGGTAACTTGCGGACATTGTCATGATACATTTTTGGTGAGTATAACTTTCTAAAGGATCCAAACAAGGTTTATATTTGGCAATTAAGTTGCAAACTATACTTTTTTTACCAATTGAATGAGACCATTTTCTTTAAATTTCTGGAAATGCACATTTGCATTCACTTCACCTAGCCATTCATTGCAGAGGAACATAAGTCTATTTACTAAAATGACATACCTTAACATAGCAATGTATAATGTCTAAAACAATTAACAAGGATAATGATTAACAGACTATAATTGTTTCAGTTTAACACATTAAATAATGCACTGGCAAGATGCCCACACTGCCGTAAAGTGTCATCAGTGGGTCCAGATTATGCAAGAGGTCGGGGTAATTTCTTCCTAATTCTGAGTTTGATCTTCCTGGCCATAGGCACAGGTGTTACAGCTGGAACATATGCTTATGCTCGTATTCATAACGGTGTGTATGTGGCTTATGTGGGAGCATTCGTGATTTCTCTACTCCTGTTCCTGAGGAGCTTGTATTATTATACTATGAAGGTGAGCGCCATCGATGGACCCATGTAAAAAATATTAATTCCATAAGTAAAATTGTGTAATATAGGTATAGCTTGTAGAATTTTATAAATATACACACATATATATATATATATTGTAAGTCTAATATATGATGAAGTAATATATAACTTTTATGTTTCGATCAAAATGTTAATTTACAACGGTAAACTATACAGTTATGACTCACTTGATAATGTACTTTTTTCTAATATTGTCTTAATCGTTCTTTTGGTGTTCTGGAACAATGGTTGAAGTATTTTACATTGTGACGTCCAATATTTTTTTAACAACTGATATTAATTAGAAAGCATTCCATTTCATTATTTGGAATGTGTAAAATACATATCAACCAAACTAATTTAAGTTTTTCAAACTGATGCAATAATTAATGATTATCTCTAACAAAATATTTAATAAATTCTTCCAATTTATTTCAAACAATTAGGTTTACACCGACTTTGTTTATTAGTATTATAATTATCCAATAACTGAATATTCTACCTTACAAATAACGTGTTTATATATTATTATGATAAAATAAATTTTTGTTTCGAAAATACATTTATGTGCAAATCTTAATAAATTTTTCCTTTAAAGCTAAAATTCTACAAGTGCACCTAAAACATATAGTATTGTATTTGTTTAGGCTTATACAAATTATATAAATTTGTGCATACAGATTTTTTTATAATAAATAAATATCTATATATAAATATATTTGATCTGAAAGTAATGTGCAAGTGATAGGTCCATTGTTTACACATTTCGGTTAAGTTATAAAGTGGTGGTACAAAATTTCTCCTCAGGAATTTATTCAATTGATTTTGTTTAAAATTTTATTAATGTATAAAAAGATTTATTTGTGACAGTAAAATTTGGACCTATTCATTAGGAGTAATGTTAGTTTGTGTGGTTCTGGCATTTTTTAAAATACATACATCTTTAAGTACCATTGAACTTTATGATTCCTTCCAGTTAATTATATACATGTTATAAATGCTACACATGGCTGTTTATAATAATGAATTACAGAGTCAATTTAATGTGACATTATTGAGGTTTAGGCACCAAATTATACTTACAGTTTTTGTTCATAATCAAAGAAACATTGTAAAGTAAAACAAAATAAGTAAATTTGGTTCTTAAAGTCTTAATTGACATCAAATTACTACTTTAACTCTTCTTAAAGTAAGTCATGTGTGGCCTTGTACTCCAATGTTACCTAAACCACGCATAATAACATTACTTGATTTATGTGAGTCTTTGGCCAAATATGATAAGTATGACAAAAGTATTTTAAGATATGCAATATAGTTTTATACTTTATATTGATGACAAATTATCTTGCAAGTAATTTTCTTGTGAGTTTAAAATGTCTAATTAACAATTTATATTTAGCTCTGAATTATTCTTATTTTTTTTAATGGAAAAATATCTTATCTGTGCTATTTTCTGCTTTTTGTGATATCCATTATTAGTAAACATAATTTAATATTAAAAGTTTTCAAACTTTGTTGAACATCAAATACAAGATTTATTATAAAAAATTTTAAACTAAGTCATTTTTTAGAAACAAATAAAATATTAATTTTAATACAGCAGCTCAATCTTTAAGATTGAAAAGTAATTGGTAGTAAAATGTTGAATAATGGATTGCATCTAAAATTCAACAGCAATGTTTCTTTTTCTTTGTTTGTTAATTTGTTACATTTGTGATACTGTTTTTTTTTTGTAAATTTATTTACTAATCCCAGCTTTTATATATGTACATGCCATACTTTTAGAAATAAAAGCACCCTTCTTTATTAATTGAAATCTGCTGACGTAAATTGTACACATAATCAAACATTTTACATCAAAATATGATATATAGCTGATTAGCGCTTGGGGCGTTCATTTTTCATAAGCCAATGAGTTTTGTGGTGAATTTTCTGAAGGATACGCGGAGGAGCCATTCCCATTCGTGACTGACCAATTTGCGACTGTTCACGTTGTCGATCGTGTGAACTCAACATGATCGACAGCGTGGCTTTTGTAATTTGTATATAGTTTTTAAGGTGTTTTGTAATCTGATCGGGCGTTCTTTGTAATAGACTGTATGAATGAAGTGATAATAAACTGTAATATTTTAGAAATTTTTTTATATTTGAAACCTTTTCTCCAAATTTTGCTAAAAAAGGAACCCTCAGTAGACATGCATGATATGATATTCTTGTTTTTATTTGTACGGAAATCGTAACTATGATTTTAACTGAAAACAGAACACTTAAAAAGCAAAACAGTGACAACCTTGTGTTGTCTGTGGATTATAACTTATTGGATTTCTGATACATTTATATTAAAATGGACGTCCCACATTTGACGAGGGGTCAAATAAATAAGATCTCAAAAATTAATTGATCACCTTATAAACTTAGGAGGATCAAAGCTTTCAATTCTAGTATAAGCAATTAAGTTTTACTTGCAACATTTTTTGTTTTATTGGTTTTTCTAAAACTGTAAGGCAAATTCATTCACTCGTCTGAAAAAATAATATTAAATAAATTTTGTTATTGTTTGGCATACGTAAATGCTATTGAAAATTATTACAATATTTCCTTAAACTACTTAAGAATATTTTCCATTTCTTTAAAAGGAAAGCAACATGTCTATGAAACCTTTCAACAGGTGAAATAAAATTGATAAGTTCCACAAGTACAACACATCTTAAAACCGTTGATTGAAATATTGTATTGTATTTCAATCAATGGTAGAAGTTTGAAACTAAAATAAATAATCATAAAAAATCAATATTAACCTATAGAATTGAGATTGTCACAACATTGTTTCAGTGGCAATGATTATGAGGGTCTACAACCAATTAAACGGAAAAAAAGACAATAAGGTAAGGTAAAGAAAATCTAGAATTCCGCAATACCATAAAATTAGATGTAATAATTTTGTATATAATTTCTTGTAAATTTCTTCATATATACATATCATATACATAAAAAAAAGGAAACAGAAACAAATTGTTTCAATTGATAAAAATAACATGTTTTGTCTTTGATTGATATTTTCAATAATCAAACTCCAATAGGTTGACAATCGGCATAAATATGTAAATTGGGTTTAAGTTTAGGATCAAAAAAAATAATTCTTTGGTATAATTGAATCATATAATATAAATATATATATACAAAACACATACATAGATTCATGAATCTGGTTTCTTTTTATAAAGAATAATGCAGACACATTTTGTATCAACTAAAAAGGTACATAAAATACTAATATTACATCCATCATACAAGACATATCAAAGTAATAAAAAAGTCATACGTATGAGTGACGTGTCGTTTATACTCCGCATTGGAAGCGTAAGAGTGGTATCTACTTATACTTAAATGTCAGTTCCATTTGGATAGTACGAAAATGCGTGTAAAAATGAAGGCCACTGTTATCAACACTCTTTTCTATTTAAATTTATATCTTGTAAAAAGCAGTATAAAATGCCTGCCTGGGCCATAACATCTACAGTCTCTGTAGCTAGATGGTGCTTCTGTTTACTGTCAGCCTTTCCACCAGGCCTTAGTAATGTTGGCCCAAATACAGTTGCTAAATTGTGCAATGACATTTTGTTATCATTTTCATGTTGATATATCCTAGAAAAAAAATCATTTTTACAATTTGTTTTTAAGTTAAAATAATATTCCTATAATTACCTTATCAAATGTTCTAGTAAAAACCCAATTGTAGCTTTATTTTCTTTAGGTAGTTTCTTCAAATTTTCACGAAGTAACTCAGTCCGTTTAGATACATTTTCGTTACTGTGATTAAAAGCCTCAAGTAATGGAGGGTATAAAGCATCAGTAAATAAAGCTTCTGGTAATTCTCTAAAATATGTTCGTAGAATTCCTGTTACAGAATGTATGTCCACTTCTTTTAGCAATTGTTCTGCTTCATATGAATCTAGAATGAAAGTAATTAAAACAAAAGTTAATATAGTTTGTAATAAAGGAAACAGTTGAAATTCAAAGATTTTATTATTGTTTTATTTCATTTTAGAATATTTAGTCTTTTCATTGAAAATGTATATAAACAGTAGTGATTCTTACCAAGATTCTTTAATTTTTCCACTGTTAATTATATTTTAGGTACTAATATTAACTAGTCATATATACAGTATAAAACCTACTTGTTTCAAATGATTTCCTCAGTTTGGCTAGATCAGAAGCAGAACCAGATACTCGGTAGACACCAACCTCAGACATCCCTCGCCTTTCCACTTCCCTAACACAAGCAGAAACGATGAATGGTATATCTCGCTTCTGTCTTCTAAAAATGAAAAAAATCTACAATATTCAAAATAGAATCTTATAGGGTATAATTCTTAAATAACTTTTCCTTAGAGATAAAATCTTTTTCTTCAAAGGTTCAATCTGTAACCTGGTTTATTAAATGTAATAATAAATCAGTAGCTTACTTGCATGTTTGTGATATTTTCTCCCCAAATAAAGGCCCTCCTTTACCGGGAACTCTCCGTAGAGACAATTCAAATGGAATGAACTTAAGCCCAACATTTAAATCACATCCATTTATTTTGAATTTTCGTTCAGAAAAATTATGATGCAGCCATTGCCTGCTCAGCTGCTGTGTATGTTTTCCAAATAATGTGGAATGTGAACCAGTCTCTCTGTATACTAAAATTCGTAAATTTTCACAACCCTCCAAATCAATGATGAACGTTTCATTCCATACAGGGTTGTTCGTCTTACACACCATTTTCGTTTTTGCTTTTCTGAAGAAATGACCATAACAATCCACCTCAATACAAATATAAATATCTGTAATAAAATTATAAATGAGATTAATCGATTTTATAAAGCATAAAATTAGAAGATTTTATTTTAGAATATTACAAAGTCATCTATTCGCTTTATATATACAGGGTGTCCCGTTAATGTGGGGAATTGGCTGGACCATAGATTCCTGGGGTCAAAATATGATGATTTTACGGTTAAGTCGGAATTTGTCTTCAAAGTTTCAATTTTTTTTTTTATATAAAATTGAACGCTTCATTTGATTTGAATGAAATTTATTATTAATAACTATTATAATATGATACATCATTTCAGTTGTTGTGGCCATTAGTGATTGACTGGAAGTATAAAAAACAGTAGTACCACAACTTAAAAACTAAATATTTTTTTTATTGGTGCATTAAATCAAAACTAAAAAAATGCCACTTGAAAGACTGTTTAATTTAAAAACTTTTTTGTCTCTTACTAATAATTGATATCTTGTACGGTTTTTGCACAAAAAAATAAAATATGAAATAATATGCTCATTATGCACTCATTAATAAGCAAATCAACTTACTCAATTAGATAAAAATTAAATAATATCAATTAATAAAATAAATTAAAGCAACATCTAACACTTTTCAAACAATTTCCTTCGCAGAATCCTAATACAAGCAAGATATCTGTTTGCCCCAAATATGAATATTTATGAAATATAATAAAGTTAAAAATTAATTATTAAAAGACACTAAATAATTATTATACACAATTAATATTTTTTAAACAAAGACGATGGAAAATTAGACAAATTCCGGCTTAACCGTAAATTTTTGGATATAGATAAGTTGTGTTAAATCATCATATTTTGACCCCAGGAATCTATGTTCCAGCCATTTCCCCGCATTAACGGGACACCCTATATATATTTTTACACAGTTCAATTATCTATTGAGCTTGAAACATTTTAGAAAGAATTAAACTTCCATTGTTTTCACAAACTTTTATTTTTAGTAAAGCATCTTCTAAGAATAAAAGTTAGATATAGAGATATGAATAAGAAGTCCAATAAGGGAGTCCATTTTACTGTTAAAAAATATCTGTGCATTATAAATGTGAGATTTGTCACATCATACTTTTTATTTATTGAATCAGAAAACAGTACAAAAAACAGAATTAAGACTTTAATTATTTTTAAATATTAAATTACTTACCAGCTGCATACTCTAATCCTTGTAAGTCATATATTGTGATGTGTAAATCCCCAACTAATAAACATTCATCGTGCCCTGTCCTCAATAAATATGAACCCATATTAGTTTTCAAGAATGTGCGACAAGCTGTTATCCATGTTTGTAGTTCTAACATGCTGAAATTACTGTTTGGAGCTGGAGGACGATTCATCTGTTGCAGTGTGTGTGAATTGTTTCAATCCACTGAGTGCGCTCAAATTCTGAAGACAAGAAGAATGTATACGCTTTTGGCTGGTTGCGATGCCTGATTCTGAACATTAAGTTTGGAGAAGCTAACACTAGTTGACTTTCCAGTTCTAATAGTCGTTTTCTAACTTTTTCACAGCCTCCTCGACCAATACGGATTTTCTGCATAAAAAAAATTCATATAGATTATATTTTTTTACAATTATAATGGTAATATACTTTATCTTCAGCCATTTTTTCTTCCTGCCTCAGAATGTCCCTTGCACTGGATGCCTGTGATTTCAGAGCAACTAAATCTGTTGATGGAACTTCATGAGGATTCGCTATAGATTCCTCTAAAATATGGATATCTTCTACAGGTATGAACCACTTTAATTCAAATGTGTATTTCTCATTACGGGCTGATGACTGAAATAAAACCTATTTGTGACGACAAAAAAAGAATTTTTACAAAGAAACACCAAAACTACTAAAATAAAGGCTTAATAATACAAATAAAAAAAACTAAATAAACCTACCTTATACTTTGCACAGGCTATAACATCATTGAAAAGGAATAAGTGTCGCAATTTCCTGTTTCCATCCACAAACTCAACGATAAATGAATTTTTGACTAGACGACGTTGCGCTCTATCTGAGGCCTAAAAATTAAATACAGAACTATAATCTGAATTTCTAAAATACTTTTCTTATTGGAATAACATAATAAAAATTTGTGTAAAAGCTGTAGTATTAATCAACACAAACTGATATTATGCTTGTAATGATTATTAGTTATATTTTTATTATTTAAAAAATCCTTAAATATTCATTGAAACTCCTAGCCTAGGATCTATATAAAATAAGGGTAGGTTATCCTGCAATTGGGTGTAATGACAAAGATACAACAGATAATACATCCTTAAAAAGCAAGAAAAAATTTCATCTAAAACTAGTGCTTTATTACTAAATTGACTGATCATATTTCTTTAAACTAGCCGCTAGAAATGCTAGAGTTTCATTAGTGCTAAATTTTTCAGGAGGTTCTTTAATGTGCTCAAATTGAAATTCAGCAGATTATAAGTTATTTTTCATTTCGATCGCTTCTATCATATTTAAGTTGTAACATTACTTTTATTAACTTTATGTCCCGTTTTTAAAATGTGGTGAGCAAAGACAGATTTGAATCTATTATTATTTATCACTAGATCAAATCAAAGGTACAATTTTAAACAGGAATCAATAAGAAATGTAACATAACAAAAAACTAGTATCATTTTTAATTTAATGGTAACCATAACATGACTACTAAAGCATTCTGCTTAATATTTAAATTGTGCATCAACAGAAGCATTGACTCCCTTGGTCATAGATGATCAAATTTATCCATACATCAAACGTAAGTCGATAATTTTTTTTTTTTAATCCTCAATTTCTCGACTTTGGTTTGATGAATGGATAAAATCGTTTACAAATTTAGATTCAGAAAAAAATCTCCTTGCGGATCAGTACAAAATATATATACAGTGCAATTTGAAAAAAAAAAGTTGATCGTCTTTTATCAAAAACTGGATGCAAGAAAAAATATCAGTACAGTTCATATTAAAGTCTTTTAAAAATCATTTAATTTGATGTTTTATTTATTCAAATCGGATCAAAAATAAGCGAGATACGGCACCAAAGGTTTTTCGTCAGTCACCCTGTATAGCCATGCTATATTTTTATGAATGACCTGTGCTAGTGGTGGACATTGCTCGATATCACTCTATATCAGTCACATTGACATTTCTTTAGAAAGAAAGCTGCTCAAGCTCACAAAAAGATATGTGAAGTTTAGTTGCGGTACCCAACTAAATGAATTGAAAGAGCTTCGTTCTGAAAGAAACGTTAACTTCAATAATATAAAATACATTTCCTGTGAAACACTTTTGTTAGTATTGCTGAATTTTTAAAATTCTTTAGTGGACTAACAGAAATTTAATTTTAATAATACCTGCACTTGTTCACTTGCATTAAAAATAGACAAGAAGTTTGCATTGATAATAATTATTTAGTTTATTTAATAACTTTGGGACCAATTTTTGGTATACAATAATTAATTCTCATTAAAACTACATTGCAATATCAGATAACAATTGTAATATAATATGCCTCAAATAACATTGCACACGGCATAAACAAACAAATATGTTGTTATAGTTTCTAATGTCAGTTGGTAAAAAAAAGGTTTTATGTGCAGTAGTATTTTACTCATTGAGAATCTACTCCATACACCCATCCCAAGAATATTACAACAATTCTTCTGATAACTTGCTAATACTCCATAATGAATCAAAGTTAGTTACCTCACATTGGTTTTCAAGTAATAGTCGCTTCTTAACATCTCTAAATCTGTTTAAGTATTATTCACACTTAAAGATAACAATGTTAGCTTTGACAATTGTACAAAATTTCTTGGAATTTTTTTAGATTCCACTCTAAAATGGGGTATTCATGTAGAAGTAGCAAAAAAAATAACAAAAGGAATATACTATATTATTCAATGCTGTTATATAAATAAGGATTGTTTTTGTAATTTAAGTTACTTCTAGTTTGATAATGACTTTATAACTATAGTAACTGTAAAGTTATAAAATATAGTGGTAAAACAAAGCCAGAGTGGTTTGTTTATATTCCCAACTTAAACAAATTGCAAAATCTGTGTCCACTGAAGTATAAATTAGTGCTTACTAAGGACTTTGTCATTGTTACTTATCATTTTTTTTCTGCAAAAAAGCAGTCAGAATAATAGATAACTTAGGCTTGTAAGATGACTGTAGACAATCCTCTAGGAAAGGATAGATTATTAATCTTATCTGGATTATATATTTATATATAAATGTCAATATTATGTAAAATCTAATCTAAATGCCTATCAAACACACTATATATTTGCAATAATTATTTGAATATTCCACAATTGTGATTCAAGAAATGATAATTATTATGATCCCAAATTTTTACAACTAAGCTCAACTGTAAAAATTGTCTTTAAAACAACTTAAATTAAATGTTAAGGATTTAATAAAGATGATGGTTTTATAAAACAATTAAATTTAATTCCCAAGTGCTAATATCATGTTGTAATGTTGACTTGTGTGAAATGTTTTGAGCAAACTAAAAGATGATGCAATTAATGGCCACTATTACAAGAAATTTATTTAAAAAAACCATTAGGAAAAAAATAAATAGAGTATAACTAACCAAACTTATGTCATATACTTGTTTCTCATTAATCACTTGGTGAACATCATGTTAATTATATAGGTTTTATAATTAAATTCACTTGGTTTGTTTCACAAACAATAATAATTTGTGAAACAAACCAAAGGAAAATAAAATTATAAAACCTATACATTAACCATATTAGGTTAGAAAAATTAATGTACTGAGCATATTCAATATTTGGAAACATTTTCTATGTGAAAATAATTATTTTGACCAAAAATTAAAAAAATATTAGATTTTATCTGTTTATTCAAATACAATTTATTAATTCGGTGATTTTTTTATGTGAAATAAAATTTTCAAATTACTTTCTAATTTAAAAATATTGAATAAAAATAATTTTTAATCAAAATGTACCACCAGTAAACGCCGACAACATTCAAGAAATATTAAACACATAAAAGATTTACAAGTATAGAATATTAGTTTTAATTGTTGTTTCACTATACAGGGTGACTGACGAAAAACCTTTGGTGCTGTATCTCGCTTATTTTTCACCCGATTATAATAAATAAAACATCAAATTAAATCATTTTTAAAAGACTTTAATATCAACTGAACTAATATTTTTCTTGCATTCAGTTTTTTAGAAAAGACGATCAACTTTGTTTTTTCAAATTGCACTGTATATACAGGGTGAGTTTTTTTTTTGATGTTCTATATGGGGATCTCGAAAACTATGAGAAATAGAGAAACGGTTAAATGGGGAAAGAAGTACAGATTTACGAGACGAATTAAATTCCACTTTCAAAGTTTTTAAAAAAGTCAAGGGTAACTAGATATTTTGAAAAAAGTAAAAAGTGTCAATTTTTTCAAATCAATATATCTCGGTTATTATAACAGATAGAAAAAAAACTGTAAAGGACAAAGTTTTATATAATTTTACGTAGATTGATAAAAAATAATCAGAAACTTTTTATCGCCATTATTTTCCGAGATATGACGCAAACTTATATTTTTTTTAATGGAAACCATAGTTGGCTATGGCCTCATTCAAAAGGTAATTTTTTTCTCTTTAATGCAATATGACATATGACATAGTTAATTCTAAAAATAAGTGAGTTATAGTCATTTTAAATTTTATTATAAATAAAAAATGGGTAGCCATGAAAAAGATGAAAGTAAAACAATTGCAGTTATTTATAATAATAGCAATATTGTAATTATTAGTTCTACAAAGTTAAACAAAAATGAAAAACCAGCATAAAAATAATAATTTTGTAATTATCAAATTCTGTATGTGGTATAAACCCATTTGTCAAGAGGATAATACGTTTCTTACAAAAATATTATGAACAGATGAATCGCGATTCACTAATTGTGGTATTTTTAATCGCCACAATGAACACAGATTAAATTTGGGTTTAATCCATGGTATGTTTGGATTAATAATTCTCGGTCCATATATTTTTGAAAGCTCACTAAGTGAAAATGATTACTTTCATTTTCTTCAGAAAACATTTGAAGATACGCTCGATTGTGTAAATTTATCATTACAAGCAAGATTGAAATGGTTCCAATATGACGGTGCTCCACCTCATAACATGTTGGCTTTACAAATTATTTAAATGATGCTATTTTTAACTCATAAGCGGGAAGAAATAAACCAATCCCAGGGCCACCTAGATCTCCCGATCTGCACATTTTAGAATTTTTTCTGTGGGGTTATGTAAAAAACAAAGTATATGAAAAATCATATCAATGTGTGAAGGATCATAAACTAGTTGTTATTGAAAGATTTAATTCAATTTACATGAGAATAGTAAAAAAAGTCATAAATTCAATTTTAAAAAGATATAATTTATGTCATAATAGTATTAATAGTGGACTCTTTGACCATATTTTTTTAATATTAAAATTTCTCTCCCATTGATATATTGATAATTACAGAATTACTTTATGCTGTTGTTTCATTTTGGTTTATCTCTGTAAAACTAATAATTACAATATTGCTATTATTATAAACAACTGCAATTGTTTTATTTTCAACTTTTTCATGGCTACCCATTTTTTATTTATAATAAAATTTAAAATGATTATAACTCACTTATTTTTAGAATTAACTATGTCGTATGCCATATTGGATTAAAGAGAAAAAAATTACCTTTTGAATTAGGTCACAGCCAACTATGGTTTCCATTTAAAAAAATGTAAGTTTGCGTCATATCTCGGAAAATAATGGCGATAAAAATTTTCTGATTATTTTTTTATTAATCTGCATAAAATTATCTAAAACTTTGTCCTTTACAGTTTTTTTCCATCTGTTATAATAACCGAGATATATTGATTTGAAAAAATTGACACTTTTTACTTTTTTCAAAATATCTAGTTACCCTTGACTTTTTTGAAAAGTTTAAAAGTGGAATTTTATTCGTCACGTAAATCTGCACTTCTTTCCCTATTTAAGCGTTTCTCTATCTCTTATAGTTTCCGAGATCCCCATAGAGAACATCGAAAAAAACTCACTCTGTATATTTGGTATTGATCCGCAAGGAGATTTTTTTTCTGAATACAAAATTGTAAATGATTTTATCCATTCATCAAATCAAAGTCGCGAATTTAAGGATTTTTTGAAAAACATTAAAAATCAAGTACCCATAGTAAACAATGTCAAAAGTGACAATTATCAGATATAATGTCCCAAGGGGCAATGATAATCCGCGATAATTTTGACTACCCGAAAGTGTGTTGCTTAGTAATTGCCCGACGCCGTCAGGCGGAGGGCAATTACTTAAAGCAACACACTTGAGGGAACTAGTCAAAATTATCGTGTATTTATCATTGCCCGAGGGGCATTCGGTAAGATAAGTTCTTGAATAACTTACAAAATATTAAAAGTTATTTATTATATAAACAATTTTAAAAGAACAATGATTACGCGTGTAAGTTGGTACCTCTGGCGTATCGCTCCGTCTTTTGTCATAATTTGACGGTTATGTTTTAATTCGTATTTCCTAACCTCACAAAAATGCTCGAACGGCCTCCGTAAGTATTCACTTTTAACTGTGTTTTCTAGTGTCATTTTTTCTATTAACTAGTTGGTTCATCACATTCTATACCGAAGAGTGATTCGGACGGACCTGATTATACATTGACAGATCGATTGTATTTTTTAACTCAAGGGCAACTGCGGATATGGTATAAATGTCAACTTGACAGCCGGGAGATTATCGATAATTTCCCTAGGGAGCTTTTCAGTTCTCGGTGACATTGCCGCCTTAAGTGTGCGTAGCATGCGGCGTTTGTCAAAAATGAACCAATCTGATTGGTTGCTCATTAATGAAAGAACTTATCTTTAATAATTGCACCATTAAAATGAATAAAGAAGTATTCTTATAATATATAATAATAATTAATATTTAAAACATTCAATTTAATCAAGTTAAGCAAGCTAGTTGAAAATATTTTTCAATAATATAAATTGGAAAATATAGTTTAGTCTAATGTTTATAAATAATACATATATTCAGTGATACATTTCACATACTAACCTACAATAACGCCAATATAACAGTTACTAATTTGTATTCACTTGATAACGATCTTAATATGTCTTAAATCATACGATTGTTGTTACAGACACAGGTAATGTAATGTAGACGATCTGTTTCCCGTGTGGCATCGGACCTTCCTAACCTTAATATGTCGAAAATTAAGTTATGAAATTTTGTTTGTATATGTTTAACCAATACAAAACAATTATTTTGTGAAAAAAAGAAACATAGTAAGAGTTTTATTCTGTATATGGATTACCACCTAGTAACAGTCGCCACCATCCTGATGATAGTTACTAAATAATTAATACTAAATTACCCGTAGATAGAAGAACGGTCCCTCAAAATTTCCATTATAAATTAAATCGTAATCATCCTTTGTTCGAAGGCACAAACACATTTTAAAAATCACAATCACCACCCACACATTTCACTGAACACTGTTCATAGACAATAATTTTTAAAAGCATGTGGGTCATGAGTCAAATGGATTCATTAAAGGTACTAATATGGAATTTGCCTTATTAATATTCCAGCTGCAATTCAGCAATAAACCAAATGCTTGGATGTAAATGTTTGGAAAGTGTGAACAGTGGGGGGGCACCTAAATAAGACTAAGATTAAAACATTGCACTTAAGTGGAGTGGATACCAAAACAAAACAGGATGTACATATTTTCCATTCAAGGTCTCAGACCACACTTGACCATTCATTGATTGATTGTAATTTCTATCAATTATAATTCGCACAAATACCTCTGTTGAATACAAATAATATACACTTGTTCAATTATATATTTTTATTTTTTTTATTGAATTAAATCATTAATATATTTGTTTTTTTTAAACTGTTAAGAGGCCATATCTGAAAAATTTTAAATATATTTTTATGAAATTTTAATGTAGGAATCGGTATATAAAATATTTGACCCCCATATTACCCTTCCTTATTTTCGAGCGTAATAAATTTAAATACTAATTCTGTTAAATTTTTGAAATTGCTAATGTAATTATTTTTTATTGTGTTTAGCATTACAATAAAGTTAATATTTATTTTCAATTATCTGACCTCTGAAGAGGATATTAAAAAGTTTAGTCTCTTATCTAAACGAATTTTGTATTTTTTTTTAAATTTCAAATGTTAAAACAAATTAAGTACATATTTCATATTAGTGATGGGCAAGATCGATCAAAAAAGATCGACTGCTCGATACTTGCAAGTGATCGAGCCGCTCGATTGGCTCGATCTTTTCGATCGACTCGATCTTTTCGATCGGATCGATCTTTTCGAGCGGCTCTGATCGAAACGATCGAGCCGCTCGATCCAATCGATCTTTTCGAGCGGCGTGATCGTTTCGATCGGATCGATCTTTTCGAGCGGCTCGATCTTTTCGATCGGATCGAGCGGCTCGATCGTTTCGATCGGATCGATCTTTTCGAGCGGCTCGATCGTTTCGATCGGATCGATCTTTCCGATCGTCTCGATCTTTCTGATCGGCTCGATCTTTTTGATCGGCTCGATCATTTCAAACCACTTGACGGCTCGATCTTTTTGGAGTGGATCGGCCTAGGAAAGATCGATAATTGAATCACACTATTTCTTTAAGTTATTCTCTTTTATGCAGCCTTTATTAGGCCATAAGAGCGAGCAACGGTTAATCTTTCACGATAATGAAAATAAATATTTGAAAATTATTCCAGATGTATCATAATTTTCATAGTTACTTATCTTAAAAGATAATCTTACTGATTCTAATTTTTAATTTAATATGATTAAATAATACTTTTTATTATTATTAATTTAAGTACTGTTAAGTAATAAACTATTTAATAGACAACTGTTACTCGTATTTAAATTCAACAAATTAGTAATTATTTAATTTAATGAACAAAATAGTACTTCTCATCAAAGTGGTCACTTAAAAATATAACTGGACAGTAGAGGTGAGATAAATAATTACTTTTCAATAACGGTTATACTAAGAAGTAACTAGTTATTTTTAACGTTATTTAATAATGGTCACTAAATAGTATTCATTTTTAATAAAGATTTATGTTGATTCATTTTATAATAGCTATTTATTTACTAAATATACTTATAATTTAACAAAAAGAAATACAGTATGTAATATTAAATAAAACACTAGTTTGGCACTTTTTTCACTTGGTTTATTTGAAAATTGCTATTGAAAATGGTCACTTTGTGACCGAAATGTACATTTAGCTATAAAATAAACCAAGTGAAAAAAGTGCCAAACTAGTGTTTTATTTAATATAATATGTAGAAAATAACAAATTCAATAAGTTATTTCTTCTAGTAATTAATGTAATAAAAGCCGTCTTCTTAATTCTTTTGTAATTCATTTTCGTTGAGTGAGTGTAAATTGATGAATCTGTCGACGTCCACATTTTTGCGGCCTTGTCGATTTCTTTGTATTTTTAAGATGATTTAACGTTCAGTATTGTTTACTTAACTTTTTAAGATATTGATTTGAAATTATTCCAGAATAGTTACTCATCTTAAAAGTTAATTTTACAGTATCTAATTTTTAATTTAATTAATATACATTTTTAAAACGTATTTCATTATTACGAAATAATTATTTTTAAGTAATGCCAATAATGGCGATAAAACGATTTAATCTAGTAAAAAATAACAGGCCACAGAATTTGTATCATATATTCGAAGGGGATTTTTTTTCGGGGATGAAATATGTATTATAGGTGTTATTTTTTGGGGGGTATTTTTTGTGCGGGGGTGTTTTGATTTTTGAAAGGAGTTGTGATTTTACAGATACGTTTCACAACCTAGTTTTCTAAGGGAATGATTTTTCATGACGGATTTTTGTTTTTAATTCCCCCACCAGGGTGATTTATTTTACAAGGAGCTGTTTTTCGAAGAGAAGATTTTTTAGAGGGGTTGTAATTTTTCAGATACATTTCATGACGTAGTTTTATTTTCTTATTTTTTTAGTGATTTTCTGATCAACTGAATTCCCTCGATCTGTTTGATCGGCTCGATCTTTCTGATCGGCTCGATCTCTTCGATCCGCTCGATCTTTTCGAGTGGCTCGATCTTTTCGATCGGATCGATCTTTTCGATCGGATCGAGCGGCTCGATCGTTTCGATCGGATCGATCTTTTCGAGCGGCTCGATCTTTTCGAGCGGCTCGATCTTTTCGATCGGATCGAGCGGCTCGATCTTTTCGATCGGATCGATCTTTCCGAGCGGCTCGATCTTTTCGATCGAGCGGCTCGATACTTCAACTGATCGATCATTGATTGATCGATCCTTCAGATGATCGATCTTGCCCATCACTATTTCATATCATCTAAGGTTATAGGTATGATGGCCATCACAATTCCCTTTATACAACCCCAAACAAGAAAATTAAGCTTGAGAAATCCATGTATTTAGAAATATTTTTCAGTCCTGCT
This sequence comes from Ontholestes murinus, assembly GCA_963969525.1. Lineage (NCBI taxonomy): Eukaryota > Metazoa > Arthropoda > Insecta > Coleoptera > Staphylinidae > Ontholestes > Ontholestes murinus. The sequence continues at coordinate 4,895,551 of OZ018398.1, read as the reverse complement.
GCATAAATCCAGATTTATTAATTGGGCTCTTGTAACTTTGAGGTATTTAATTTATTGATATTTAAGAAAAAAAACTGTTACTACTTTTTTCATGAAATGGGGTATAGATCTTAATTATGTAATGTAGCATGGACAACCCATATCAATATTTCTGACAATTGCTAGGCTCATCAACTTGAAATAACAAAATAAAAGCTCTGCAAACTGCTCTGAGTAAAAGTATGCAAAATCATTTGATCAAATTGAAATTATTTATGTTTGTGTCAGTGATAACAAAACTAAAAAATGCATATTAGCTCTAGGTTCTTATATCAATATCAATCTATTTGTTTGCATTGCAATTTTAAATTGTTTACTGTTTTTTTATATAGTTTTGTAACTTTGAGGATTTTGGTACATTAATGATAGAGCTACTTTCTCGTATTTTTAGATCTATACATCAAATACTCAAAATATGAATACGAAATCAGATAGATATTAAAGAGGAATTATAATTAGGTATATTAACAGTAACAGATCCCATGATTCCTTATCAGAATCCAAGTCCAATGAAGATGTAATAGTATTTCTCCGATGCCATATAAATGTTATTGACAATGACTCATTGGATGAAGATGATGCAGGACAACAAAGAATTTCTTGGCAATCATTATCCTAGACAAACAAAGAGATTGTCCTAATGGCTCAAGCAAATCATTTTCTTGTGACCTAGAGTCAAAAACTATTTGACACAGAAATTATAAGCAATATTCTTTTCATTGCTAATATGTATGTACTGAAATGTAATCGAGCTATAAATTGAGTAATTAGTTGCCCGCTGTTTTTTAATATCCATTTATAGATTACCGAGAACTGAAATGTATTGACATTCAGACAAATGTCGTCTGTTGGCAATACAATGCAGAGATGATAGTTTATCCATTCTGGATAAATTGGTGAAAACTCACAATGTCTGAATATGTATGTGTTATATTATTTAAAGAAAGACAAAGGCTAAAACAGTATACGTCCAAAAAACCTAATAAATGGGGACAAAGCTTTTTACTGTGCGACTCCTAAGGACTGATTTATAATTTTTTAATTTACATTGGTAAAGATCCTGAATTATCTAATGTTGGAAGTAGTGGTAATTTAGTATTACGTTTAGAAAAAGTTATACCCCAAGGAATTGTTTAGAAAATTTCGACAATTGGTTTAATGGTTACTTTAGTAACTGAATTAGAAAAATTAGGAATTCAGTGTGTTGCAACTGTGCGTCAAACTGACAAAAAACTCTGAGTTTTGGTCTCATAGTCATGAAAAATAAGGACAGGGGAAGATATGACATCTATTGGTAGAGTAAACAAGTCCGTTCATTTAAAACAAATTGAATATTCACTCTCTTTTGTGATAATATAAATGGTTATAAAGCCAATAGTTATTTCTCATGGCACTTTTGCATAATACATCTATTCTAGCAGTTTTATGTTTTAAATACAAGAATATGCATATTGATGTCAAAAATGTTAATATATAGATAAATTGAATAAAATAAAGACTCAAGTTGTAATAAGATAGTTCAAAAATAAGTAATTCTATAAGGACCCATCAAATACCAATACTTGCTAAAATTTGTTGATCGAATGATAAATCTGCCAATTTAGCATAAATGGAAATATAATAATATTAGAAACAACTATCATGGAAGTATTAATTTTTTAATGTACAATTAATTTTTTTTTTATCCAAAACCAACTGGCTAACTACAACATGGTGATACTTGCTTAAAATCTAATCTTTTCTTATTTATAAATATAACATATATAACCATAAAACTGAGGTTGCAAAATTTATTTTGAGTAGTTATTTGGAAATTATTGTCCCAAAAGAATTTCAACTTACTAATCGAAGAACTGTGACATATTATAGACTTTTTCCTCAATGTTATTATGATCTTAATCATAAAAATATGATACATTCAGATGGCAATGACCCTCACATAACTATTCATATGGTTTTTGAAAGATGTATTTTATTTAAATTAGGGCAGACAATTTTATAACTTGACTTTATCTTTTAGGTTATTTATATCACATAATAAATAATAATAAAACCATGTGGTAAACGTCATTTTCCTAGGTTCTACTTAGTGCATTTGGTTAATATGCAATTGCCTTAATATTTATTATACTTACTGGAAACATTGATTTGGTTTGGATCATATTGAATTGGTCTAGGAAGTTCTGGGTAAGTGCTGAAGCCTCGACTAAGGAATTGTAATCCGGTGACCCAAGTGGCGTGTGCTTCAACAAATCGTGTAAAACTAACCCATTCTTTTGCACCCGGGCCACAGGTTTATGTAGTAAATCTTTTAAGGATATTTGCATCGAAAGGTTCTTGCACGTAATGTTCTTGGATATATCAGCAAACTGAGTATTTGCACTGCTGCATTTACGTGCTGTATCTACAGCTCTACCATAATTACTCAGAAAAGCACCATACAATTCAAGATTCTTGGCCTGCAAAAGACATATAATATTAGTATTAAAATAATATAATAATGAAATATACAGGGTTATTCACGCTATACGGCACGGAATATTGTGGCCAAAATAAGTGACTTTCAAAAAGTTTCACTTTGAGGATATATGGGGGTCTATTAGGGCTAGTTTTTAAAATTATTTTCATAATATACAGGGTGTTCCAAAAACCCTAAAAGTATCAAAGTTGTGTTTTTTTTAATGAAACACCCTGTATTTTATTGCATTTTTGGATCCTTCGATAAAAATAAGAGTGTGTTTTAATAAGGTTTTTATTACATAAACCTTAAGATTTTTGAAATAATTTGAATTTTGTAAAAATGTAACCTAATTTTCATGTTTCAAATACTTAAAAAATAATTAAGTTATGCATACCAAATTTACACTGAAGTGTAACAATAGATCATATTTTATTTTCCAAGTATAATAAACTTGACATCTTATGCCGGGTGTAAAAAATTGGAATTAAACAAATGAGAACTTTAAATGGCTATAACTTCATTTATTTAAATGGAACGCTATATTTATTAATTTATCAGCAAATGCACGTTTTAATTACCTATCGAATGATATTTAAATCTTAAGTGTTAAGTTTTCTCGTTTTAACAGAAAACGCCAAAATATTGTTTAATGCACCGTTTTAGTACTTTTTAAGTAAAAATTTTAATGTATCTAGTTTTCTATCGTATTTAAAAACGTCAGATAATTAATTTAGTCTGTTACTTTAGTTTAAAAAGGAGGTATTTTGTTATAGTTGTGTTATTTTGCGTTTTTGTGTTAGATCGTTAGTAATCGTTATTGTTTGAACATGGTTGTTGTATGTCATAGTAAAAAATGAAAATTTACACAGATTTTCTTATACTGAGGTTTTTATAACTGACACTTTCAATTTCTTTAAACTGGTTTAATAGTCTCTCAAAAATGGCTGGCTTAGGGTGATTTCTTTCGGGAAACCTTTAAGTATAAACTCGACAAGCCAATAAACAATTTTGATGACATTCTCCAAGCATAAAAATAATGCCAATAACCCCTTATTTTGAGTAAATTTTCATTTTTTACCAAAAAATACAACAGCGATGTTCAAACAATAACGATTACTAACGAACTAACACAAAAATGCAAAATAATACAACTATTACAAAAGACAGGCTTTTTAAACTAAAATGACAGACTAAATTAATTATCTGACGTTTTTAAATACCACAGAAAACTAGATACATACATTTATTTACTTAAAAATTACTAAATCGGTGCAATAAACAATATTTTGGCGTTTTCTGCAAAAACGAGAAGACTTAACATTTAGGATTTAAATACCTTTCGAAAGGTAATTAAAACGTGCATTTGCTGATAAATTAATAAATATAGCGTTCCATTTAAATAAATGAAGTTATAGCTATTTAAAGTTCTCATTTGTTTAATTCCAATTTTTTACACCCGGCATAAGATGTCAAGTTTATTATACTTGGAAAATAAAATATGATCTATTGTTACATTTCAGTGTAAATTTGGTATGCATAACTTAATTATTTTTTAAGTATTTGAAACATGAAAATTAGGTTACATTTTTACAAAATTCAAAAACCTTAGGGTTTATGTAATAAAAACCTTAATAAAACACACACTTATTTTTATCGAAGGATCCAAAAATGCAATAAAATACAGGGTGTTTCATTTAAAAAAACACAACTTTGATACTTTTAGGGTTTTTGGGACACCCTGTATATTATGAAAATAATTTTAAAAAGTAGCCCTAATATATCCATATATCCTCAAAGTGAAACTTTTTGAAAGTCACGTATTTTGGCCACAATATTCCGTGCCGTATAGCGTGAATAACCCTGTATAACATTAAAATAAAATAGAAAAAGAGTACCTAAAAAATTTGCAATATCCAAAGTAAGATAATACTTTAAAAGCTTCCCTTTTTTATGACTAAATATAGTTTTTTTGTTAGTATACTAAATGACTGTATTAGAAAATTTTTTGAAAAAAATTAAATTTAGTTTTATAATATATATTAATTCTTCTCTCTATGAAATTAACGGACAAAGATAACTTGATACTTCCACTCACTAGTGAATATAGATTATTAGGAAATATAAACTTTAATGGAATAAAGAGTTTTCATTAAAATGCCTTTTATAAGATTGTATACTTATAATATTCCACTTATTATTTTATTAGTACAAGACGTACATTTCGACTACCATATTTACCATTGATACAATTAAAAACAATAAGTGAAGCAAGGGATTATTGTTTAGTTTATCATAATATAAAATACTTCACATTACTTAATCCAAAATTTAGTCAATAAACTCAGTGAAACTAAAATATCAATAACATTATTTCACTATATAATTATAAAAATACCTTTATTTGCTAATATTAAAAAAAAAATAGTAGTTAATTACAACTGCCTAAAGGTCTATAATACATTTTATTTTTATTTACATTTTTGATTAGCATAACTTTTTAATTAATCCAATATAGTATTATGTATGGATTATTTCAACATTATTTAAGCTGTATTAGAAATTTAAATTATAATTCTATTATTAAAACTTAGCTACATAATTAACATGCTTTATACAGGGTCCTGCAACAGTGCGTCGGGCTTTCCTAGCGCCTTTCTTGTAAGAGATAGAAAAAAATGTTTCGTATAAAAATTTATTGAATTAAAAATCTCTGTGCCGTAAAATTATTTTCAAATATACAGGGTGTCCCTATTTTGCGGTATAACAATAGTAAACATTTTTTTTAATGGAACACCCTGTATATTTTTTCATTTTCTAATTTGGATAATATTTTATAACTTGAACCTTTTTTTGGTTTTTAATTTCGATATGGCATTTTCGAGTTATTGACGTTTTTCTGAAAAAAATGTAAAAAGCAGAGGTTCACAAAAAAAATTATTCTGATGTCCTATTTAAAATTTAAGTAATTTTCTTTTTCCAATAGTTGGTCATAAGTACTGTTTGTGTACCAGTGTTAAAAATTTTCACTTTTGAGGAACCTAAAAGTGATATTTTTCAAGATATAAAAAAATTTATATTTCAAATGGTCCTTGAATACGAATTTGTTTTTGAAGATAGCCATGACTGAAAAAATGCATCTGTCAATTAAACAATTAGTTTGACATGTAAATCTCTCTGATATTTGCTGCAAAGTGATTCTCTCCGTTTCGCGGTAAAAGAGACAGCAAATTATCATCATGGATTTTGAAAAGGACGAACTAGTTAATAAGATTTTTGTATTAAGGGAGGCTGCTGGAAATTGTTTATTGGTGGCTAGAAATTACACCACACGTCATCCCGGCAGAAGACATCCGGAGGAGAAATGTTTTAGGAACTTACTCAATAGATTTATTGACATGGGAAGTGTGAATTACAAAAAAAAAAACAAGAAAGAAAAAAGCCTATCAATAACGAGAAAAAACAAATTTCAGTGCTATTAACAGCAACTGAGCATCCCAACGTGAACCAAAAAGACATTGGTGAAGGAACTGGCATAAGCGAGAGGTCAGTACAAAGCATTCTGAAGAAAAATCGATATCACGCATATCATATTCAGCTACATCAAGAACTGAGTAATACTGATCTGGGGAAGACAAAAAATACAGGAGGATCTTGCGTTTTTCCAATATATTTTATTCACGGATGGTTCGACATCCCATAAGAACGGATCTGTAAATAGGCACAATTTTCACTATTATTCAACTGATAATCCGCATTTTATGAGACAAGTTGATCATCAGAATCGACGATCTTTGAATGTCTCGGGCGGAATTTTTGGAAACCATGTAGTAGGTCCACATTTTTTCGAGGGCCATCTCAATAGGCCTAAGTATTCGCACTTCTTGAAAATTGAATTACCCGGAACGTTAGCTAATATACTCTAACAAGAAACAGGGTGTGGTTTTAACAAGACAGAGCAGCACCTGCCCAGTGGATTGGTAGGAATGGACCCACCAAATGGCCTGCTAGATCTCCGGATCTAACAAAACCTGACGTTTTCTTGTGGGGATACTCAAAAGAGATTTTTTTTATAAGGAACCACCAACAGCACCAATGAATATGCACCAACGAATTGTGGAAAGGTCTTTGCAGCGGCGAATTAATTTGTGCCTAAATGAAAATGGAAGACATTTTGAACATTTACTGTAGTATCGTCTCTCTTTTGTATTAATAATTTTGTTATCTTTCACGGCTTTGGAATAAAATAATGAATCGTATTATCTGTTTCTATTCATCTCATATTGAAACTTACTTACATTTTGTTAGTTATTTTGCCTCAGAATGATCAACTCCGTACATAGAAGTATGTATAATTAAATAATTATTCTTTGAAAACTATTAAATATCTGAACAACTATGGGGTTTAGACAAATTATTATTTGCAAAGTTTGGCATTTCTTTCTAATCTAATCGATTAATAAGAAAAATAATTGTTTTCGCCTATTTGGGTAGTGCTGAGCATAAATTATTTAGGCTTGCAAACAATTAATTCCACTTTCTCCAGTAGCATGTATCACATCAATTAATTCTTTTTAAAAATTGCATTGTTATAATCGTAACATACAATGCAACCATTCATACTAAACTTATTGTTTAATTGACGGATGCATTTTTTTCAGTCATGGCTATCTATTGAAAAACAAATTCGCATTCAAGGACCGTTTGAAATATAAATTTTTCTATATCTTGAAAAATATCACTTTTAGGTATAGGGTATGCTTAATATTTTTTGTAGGAAATTAGATGCAGAATAATATGAAATTTAAAAAAATATATGATTCCATTTAAAAAAAAAAGAGTGACAATTTGAAATTTTAGAAAATTGCGTGTCTGATACAAGGGCAGGGTTCCTCAAAAGTGAAAAATTTTAACACTGGTACATAATAGTTCGTTATGGTACAAGTGTAAAAAGTAATGCTTTATAGCACGAACTGGCGTTTAAAAACACGAGCGAGGAACGAGCGAGTTTTTTTTAAAGCCAGGAGTGCAATAAAGAAACTTTTTACACGTGTGCCTTACAAAATTTTATCTTCGATCGTAAAGGATTTCAAAGAATATATTCTTATGAGTAATATTTTAATGTCATTTCAATAATTCAATTAATGAAAACATGTTTTACCCGCAGTGCACTAATGGAAGTGTTACTTAGCAACCAGTAAACAAGTTGCACAAATGTCGGCCGCCATTATTATTTATGGAAAAAATGTTCGCTTTATTGTAATCGCTTCGACTTGCATTAAATGAAATCTTCAGAGTTCTTAAATCTGCCATTTCGTTTGTATTATATATTTTATTTATACTTTATTAGTTATTTGTATCTATTAATAAAAAATTAAGTTTTTCGTCGAAAATTTGTGCTATAATATATTCATCTGTCAAATTTGACATTTCTGTGCAATAAAAACAGTTTGACATCACCGTGCAATAAAAACGTAAAAAAGCACTAGTGCTTTAAAAAGCCACTATTACAATGAAAAATGATGCAAAAAGCGTCTACTTTCTGTACGATCGTAGATAAACAGTACTTATGACCAACCATAGGAAAAAGAAAATTTCGTTAATCTTAAATAGAACATCAGAATAATTTTTTTTGTGAACCTCCGCTTTTTACATTTTTTTCTGAAAAACGTCAATAACTCGGAAATGCCATATCGAAATTAAAAACCAAAAAAAGGTTCAAGTTATAAAATATTATCCAAATTATAAAATGAAAAAATATACAGGGTGTTCCATTAAAAAAATCTTTGCTTTTGTTATACCGCAAAATTGGGACACCCTGTATATTTGAAAATAATTTTACGGCATAGACATTTTTAATTCAATAAATTTTTATACGAAATTTTTTTCTATCTCTTACGAGAAAGGCGCTAGGAAAGCCCGACGCACTGTTGCAGGACCCTGTATAAATAAAACTTACCATTAACTTAAAGCTATCACCTATTCTAGTATCCCATTTAATGGAATGTTTTTTCAGACTTTCTAGGAAATTAGAATGGAGCTGGTGCAGCTCTGGTATCTTATAAAATATAGTCTTAAACTCTGCCTCTGAGATGACTGGCTGTGATGTGTCAATTGTGGCTTTGATAGCTTTCATGTACTGCAAAAAAAAAATTAAAATGAATTACCTTGTAAATAGCTATACTTATAGTAGACTTACAGTTATTAATACATGCAGCCATTCCACATAATTTGTTTCACTATCAATGATGTTTTTCATAATACTTTTGTAAATAGAAGACTTCTCACCATCTGCAGACTTCTCTGATTCCTAGTTTAAAGAAAAATGAATTATCATATTATGTAGTACGGTACAAATTGTTTATATCTTATTGTATAATATTACATGCAGTACAAAGTAACCTATAATATTTAAACATGTAATATTATTTTAATTTGTTATAGTTGTTAATATTGCACATATACAATTTTTACCCAACCTATAATAAATTTATTACAACTGTTTCTTATTCCCTCTCTAAATTTATCTCAAATAACTACCTATTTTAAAAGTGACCCTATGACTGAATATTGTTTATATATAAATTAATTTAAATCTATCTTACCGTATAACTTATTTGGCTAAACTTTCGCCGTGTGGCAGGAGTTGATGATTCCAGTGAACTTGAACTTGCATAAGAACCATTCTCATTATTTCTTCGTAACTGAATGTTATCGTCTTGATACAAGTCTTCGTCATCATCACTTTCATGACTTATATTTTTTCTGGAAAGTAATGTTAAAATTATACTAAACTAAAGTTTAAAATATACATCTCTATTGGAAAATAAATTTATACATTAAATAATATATTGACTGATTTTAATAGTATTATTTACTAAATAAAAGGAAAAGAAGAACTAAAAAATTAAAAATAAAATACAAATACTGGGGATTACAGAAACAAAGAAAGAAACAGGCATAAATCTGGAGTGGGGATGATGGTAAACAAGGAAAATAAACGAAGAAGAATATGCAATCATAACAATATATGCCCCATGTGATAATGCAAAAGCAGAAGTTGAAGGAAATTGACGAAATAAGACACAATAATATAATAATAATAGACGATTTTAACGGAAGAGTAAGAAACCAAAATAAAGGAATGGAACTGTGCCTAGGGACACAGAAAAAGATTAATGGAACTATGTATAGAAAACGAAATGATAATCACAAATTCAAAGTTCAGGAAAAAAGACAATCACAAATATACGAGGGAAATAGACAGCAGAAGAGAAAAATCAATTATCGACTACTTCCTAGTAAGTAAAAATATACGGAAGGAAGTAAAAGATGTATCAGTAAAAAGAGGAGCAGAACTATGCAGCGACCACTACCTAGTAAGAATGAAACTAACTGCAAGAAAGAAACTAATAATAAACCTAAAAAGAAAAATAATTAAAGAAAAAATAAAAGCATACAAACCATAGAAACAAGATGGCAAAATTACAAAAACAGGGTAAAGCAAACAACACACGTAGCCTGCGGTATAAGAAAAATTGGAAACTATGAAAGAAAAATGACAGCATGGTGGAACAAGGAAATACAAATAGCAGTCAAGAATAAGAAAAACAAATGGACGAAATATTTAAATAAGAGAGACACAAAATCCTATGAGGAATACAAGGAAGAAAGACAAAAAGTAAAATGACTGGTACAAGAAAGCAAAAGCAAGAAATAGGAAAAATTAGGGCACAATCTAGCAAAGGCACACAAAGACAACCAAAAACTATTCTATGGATCAATAAAACATGGATCAAACAAAACACATGTTTCAATCAAAGAAGAGGACATAATGAGCAGATGGAGAGAACATTTTGAGAATATGTTACAAGGAGACAAGAGAGAGGAGAAAGGAAAGGAGCAGAAGGCAATGATAAGAGAAACGAACGTAAAAATATAACAATGGTTGAACTTGGTAAGCTTATAAACATATAAGAAATGGAGAAGCATGCAGACATGACGGGATAGCTGGAGAAATGATAAAATACCTAAACGAAAAAGGAAGACAGAAACTACTAGAGCACATGAATTACATAATGAGAAAAAATAAGACACCTAGAGATTGGAGAATAGGGATTATTATATAATATTACTATTATACCAATACATAAAGCGGGGGGACAGCAAATATTGCAAAACCTATAGGGGCATAACAATTATAAGCACAGTTGGAAAAGTATATGCATACATACTATTAATGAGACTCACAGCACAAATAGAGGGAAACTTGGAAACTTGGAGGACACTCAATGTGGTTTTAGAAAAAATAGAGGTACATAAGACCATATATTTACCATAAGACAAATATGCGAAAAAGCAATAAGAATTAAAAGAAAAATTCACTTATGTTACATAGATATGGAAAAAGCGTTCGATAGGATAAAACGGAAAGATGTATGAGACATGCTAGAAAAAAAGGGGGTACAGAAAGAAATGATAGAACTCATAAAAAGCCTGTATGTACAAACAACGAACAGTCAAAATTCAAATATAATGCAGGACTGAAACAAGGATGTATACTAAGTGCTATACTATTTAATGGTGTACTAGACGAGGCAGTTAAGCGATGCAAGAAGAAAAGGAAGTACTATAAAGTAGGGATGTGGAACATGGAGGAAATTCAACTTACAGAGCTGAGCTATGCAGACGATATGATATTACTCGTGGAAACCGATGAGGATTTACAACACAACGTAGCAACAATAAATGAACAGTTAGAAAAAGCAAATATGAACATAAACATACAGAAAACAAAAACAATTGATAATAGGAGTAAACGGAAAAAAAAACACGACATCAAAATAAATAGAATACAATTAGATAGAACAAGTGAAGAAATACAAATCCTAGGAACCATAATAGGGAAGCCTGGAAGATGAAATAAATGAAAGAATAAAAAAACAGGTAGGCTATTTAATACAATAAAGCATGATATACTAGGAAAAAAAGAAATAACAGAGAGAACTAAAGTAGAGGGAATTAAGAGAATTATGAAACCCACATTGACCTATGGAAGCGAATCATGGACAACAACGAAGTGAACTAAACAGCAGATCCAGTTAAGATGGTTAGGACATGTAACAAGGATGGGTCAACAAAGAATAGTAAAGAGAATCCTTGAAGCGAGGGAATGTGGAGAGAGAAAAAGAGGGAAACCCAGAAAATCTTGGAGAGAAGAAGTAAGAAAAGCAGCTGAAATACGAGGGATTCGATGGGATGAGATAAAAACACTAACCAGAAACAAAAAAGAATGGAAAGAAAAATGGAAAAACTAACCCAATAATTAAAAGAAAAAGCAAAAAATATGACCTTATAAATATACATGTAATGTATTTTAAATTTAAAAGCCGACACCGAAAGATTAAAGAAAAAAAAAAGGTATTTAGAATTTAAAAAAATTTAAAAAAATGAATTACTTAAAATATATGACTAAAGTTTGACTATTTTAACAAATGCAATTAAATAAATAACCTTAAAATTTTAACTAATTTTTTACTTACTGAATGAAATATTCTATATTCACATAATTCGACTGTGGCTCTGGAGACTGCGGTTCATGTCCAATATTTTGTGTAGAACTGTGTTTTGCATGAAGTGGTAATGTGCTAGAGTTGGAAAATACATTTTCTGTACTCGAACCTTCACCTAAAATTAAAACAATTCTTCAATCATCAGAAATTTAGGAATGAATGTGACTCAACGATTTTTAATTTAATCAATCAATAAAAGTAACTGTCAGTAAAATTATTACTTCTTATTAGAAGGTTGTCATCTGTATCTTCTGCAACTATATCATAGTATGGTTCATCAACTGCAGATAACTGTTCATAGGAAGACCTCACAGACTCTACACTATCACTCCTCGGCGGTTTACTCTCTTCTTTCAACGAGTTTGAAGTACGAAGTTTTGGTTTTGCTGGTGGACTGTAAAAAATTCAATTGATTAATTAAATAAAAACATGTTGAATAGAATAGGGTACAGTGGTGTAACGAATTACCTTATGATATTAAATGTTTAATTGTGTAGGTGTTTACTTTGTGGTACATCTTGAATATAATGAAGAAGGAGACATGATTATTTCATTTTACCACTTAAAACATAAAGCTGTTAGTCGAAACTGAAGTCACGTATAATTTAAAATGAAGTGGTAAAACAAAGTAATCATGTCTCTTTTTTCATTACCTTATGATATGTTTGTTGACTGGCATATCATTATAAGATAATAATTATTTATTTCTATTGGTTAGATTAAATAATAAATAAATAAATGTATCTTGTTTCTTACATTGGTGGTTGTTTAAGTGGTGAAGCTAGAAGATTGTTCTTAGCAGAATTCACCTCAATCACAGTAACAAAGCTACTGGCATCATTACTCTGATTTTCTGTATCTATCTGGTCATCATTGTTGTTGTTCTTCTTTAGTGATGAAGTTTTCACTGCTGTTGACAGTGTAGCTGATAGTTCACTTATACATTTGTTCACAGATGTCTCACGATCTGGTGACTCCGAAGGAGGAGCTGTTGGTGTTAAATCTAAACTTTCCTAAAACAAGAAACACATTTATTTATTGAAGATATGTAACAATCTGTATTATTAAGGTCATACTTTGCAAAGTAAGAAAATTTATTACAATAAAATAATTATATATATAATTGTATAAATCATAAATATTCATTCCACTTTTATTCAGTCATGCAATAATTATGTAATTTATATTTATTGAGCTGACTCTAATGTTGATGCAATTAAACCTACGGCTTTAATGAAACTGTAACTAGATTAAAGAGTAAATGAACAAGCAGCATTTTAATTAAATCATGCAATTCCATTAAAATTTAAGTAGGCAGTGATTGCTTATTTCAAAAATGTAACGTTTATTTTTTAATATGTAGCGAACTGAATTCATAAACATTATAAAAGTACATAACTTGACTGGATATCTAAAACAATTATATATTCAAGACACACATTTGCTATTTTCAAAGGCATCAATAGAATTGGCAACTATGTTGTTAATGTATGCAAATTTAATGTACATGATAAGAAGTTCAATGGTACATACTTAGTAAAGGATGTATAAATGAGTATACACTACAATCGGTACCCATTTTTTGTTCATAAATTTACTGTTCTAATTTACGATTTTGGCAAAAAGTTAATTTTCTTTCAGATAATTTTAGACATTTCATTATAAGTTATGTGTAATATTAAGCAACTTTAATCTTTAAAAGAGGGAAACACATTTATGAAACTGGTGACATGAGTACATTTAACACTGCCCTAATAAACAAATAATAAAACAAATAAATTAATGCAAACTATTACTACAGATGTTACTATGAACAAAATTATATGTGTGAAGAGTCTTAATGGATAATTTTACATAAACATTAAATAAGGTATATCAGAATTGCAACGAGGAAATCATATTTAGACATGGTTACATATGCTAATAATACAAAATAGTTTTTGCTACCAATTTCTTAATTGTAGATAAATAAAACACATTTTTCTATTAACTAAAGGGTGTGCTCTAAATCAAGCCTCCAGACAGAACCAAAAGATTAACTCAAGCTTTCTCACAGGCAATTGAAATATAATCAATGACATAAGTAACCTGTAATCAATGACATAAGTAACCTGTATTGTTTGGTTTAAATTAGATTTTGCTAAATCTCAGTTATTAGAAGAGATACAAGAATTATAGCATGTTTTTTATTTCTTTTCTTGAGACGATTTCAAAATTGTCGAAGAAGCTATCATCTTTTACTTTAATGTTATGGACAAAAAAGGAAAATGTTTTACTTTTTTAAAGAGAATTGAATGATACATTAGGTTTATTTATTACTCTTCATTCATTGTTATTTATATCAAACTTGTGTAGCATGTAGTTTGTACGAAAACTTGTTTTTACTTTTAAATTTGTCCTGTCACAAGTAATATACATCATCATAGAAAGTTTATTTTTTGAAAATTTGCTTGGATAGGTTTATAACATCAAAAAGAGCGCAATTTAAAATACTAACCAACCTATCCGAGCATTATTTTCAAAAAATAAGCTTTCTATGATTTACTGAATTTATTCCAAGTTAGAGACTCGCCCTGTATGTAATGACAAGTAACATAACGTGTTTTGGTGTGTATTGGAAAATTGTATTGACTGTACAATTAAGTATGAATGAAAAGTTTCCATACTGGATGAAATCATTAATTCTTTAAGGGAACCAGTGCTGATTTCCGTTTGTGATAACAATGAGGTGAAGATTAGATCAATAAACATTTTTTTATATCAAAACTAGATAATACTATCAAGAATGATAGGGAATGGTTAACAGTGATAATTGTAGCAATAATAATGTGAAAACACTGAATATGTTATTTAATATTTTTCAAATTATATATTTTATTTTAAAATTGTAGATATATTGTAAAAAAACCTGCCAAAATATTTTCTTAGTTTAGACTTTTTAGTGTGTAAATGTGACTTTATGATGATTTATTAACCATAGTTTTTATAGAGCAGCAGATTTATTAATATTACATTAGAATCCAATAATGTATATTTGTTTCTTCATTACTAACTTTATGTGATTAGGTATTGTATATAAAAACATAAAATAAATAATATTAAAACTAAATTATAAAATAGTTTCCCCATTTTCTTAAACTAATTAATTATCACTACCACTATATAATTTACTAGATAATAATAAATTTGTAATTATATAAAATGAGATTGCATTATTCAACAGGTATATTTAAATTGAAATTCATTTTACAAATGTAAATTACTATTGTATTAGGCAAGATTTATGCAACCAAACAGGAAATATATACTAATTTCTGAAATCTTCAAATCTTTGTGAATATTCGAGAGTGAAGTTTTTATGAAGTTGTCTATTTTTGTTTATAATTACGATTGAAATAGTCTTTCTTTATAAGTCATATTAAAACTTTATTAATGACTGCTGTAAACTAAATATCATTTATTGCTCATTACTACTAAGTTATTTGTTTTTGTCTTTCCATGATATTAAAAAATGTTGATTGATTTTATTATATTTTATTATAGAAGAAATATTTAGTATGCTTTGATAGTTGTACTATTTGTAACACGCAAATTAATTTGTATTATTCAATGTCTGTCGAAGTATTAGCTAGAGAAGTAGTTGTTTCAAATTAATTTGTTTTGTAGTCTTAGTAAGACTCATTGTTATAGATTCACGAAATGTTTTCGTATTTTTAAATTTATTATTTAATTTTTTACAACGAACTAAAGGATTTTAATACATTTTATTTAGTATTGTTTATGCTACACTTATGTGCAATTGAAACATTGGAAGTAAAAGAAAAACCTTTATTACATTGATTTATTTTTATATATAATGATTACTGATAAATAAATGAATAATATGTATTAAAATAATTCAAAGAATTTTGCCAAACGAGTCACATTTTATTATAGCTATTACAGTTGGTAATTTTAGCCACAAATAATCACAATTAACCAATAAATTAACATTATTTGAGTAGATGTTACATTGTGTATGTAAACCCCACTACAATAAAATAGAATATAAGTAGCCAAGTATAAAGAAAGATGGAAAACGAATTCTGGACTAAGTATTTATAAAGCGATTTAATATAAAATGTATGTTAAATAGCTTTATGTACTCTCTTAAGTCAAATAATAAGTAACTTAATAATAGTCATAAATTAAAATATTTTTTATTTTATTTCTGTATTTAAGTATTAAGTATAAACTATTCTGTATATAAGTTAAAATAACATTTTTCATTACAGTATTTCATTAATAATTTCTCAAAAAATTAATTTTATTTTTGAGGAAATGACTCATGAGTAAAGGAGAAAAATAAAAATTAAGACCCACTCTAATTTACTCTAAAACCGAAAAACACACACATGATTAGATAAGTAATCATAAACCCACATAAATGATAAAAATCTGAATCACCTACAAGAATTATTCAAGATGTGCAATTATAATACTTAATCATTTTAAGAACAAAATCACTAATATTGCTTAGTTTTTATTTAGATTTTACCAAATACAAAAATATCTTTTAATGAAAATTTAAAAAACCATTAAAAAATATTGAAAAGATATCAAAATAAAAAAAAAATATTAAGATATTTTTGTATTTAATAAAATCTAAATAAAAACTAAGCAAAATAAATGATTGGTTTCTTAAAATTATTAATTATGCCCTAATTAGGCACTTCACAATTTAAATAAAATGAACAGAAATTAAATTCTTAATTATTCTTACTGTAAAAGAAATAATTTGAACACGTTAATCATAAAACTATGTATATTGATTTCAATTTTATCTTCTATGATTGTGTAATATTTACATGATAACGTTTTTAGATTAGGATGGATGTAAAACCAATTTAAAGGGGGATACCTGAGAAATTTCCTGATTATATATGACAAGTAGGACAAATATTGAATTTGGCTAAAAATAGATGACAGAGTAGCATTTGATCAATACTGGAGAGGAAGGAATAACACATCAAATGCCAAAAATAGAGAAATGAGTTCAGTGCATCTGACCTTTTCGTCACTTATAAATGGACTAATGAAATAATACATTTGTGGAGTGAACCTACTTTTGCATAATAAGGTGATTGTTCTGGCCTTATTTCATAAATGATAAATGAAAATAAGAGCATTATATAAATACTTGTTTTATATGATATACACAGTGTGCTACTTTTTGCATATTCTATTTTAGGATTTCTTAAAAGATAAGAGGGTGTTAATTAAATAGGTTGAGTATAGGGGTTGAAAACTTCACTTGAATTAACAAGGACAAACATAATTAATACTCCTAGCTACTACTTTGTTCCAGAGTATAGTGGTTTTAAATTCTTATTTATATATTTTTTATCCTGTGAATTCATTAAACAAATTAAATTACACATAAGAGCATAAATACTATCTAATAATCTCTAGCGTACATTAATGCATTATAATTAATCAATTGTTTATATTTATGTAATTAATTATTTAATTTTCTATATTTAAAAAAATACATAAAATAGATTACTGGGACAATGAAAATTAATTTGAATCAAATTTATTACAACCATAACTACAAATAACTGACTTTTATAATTATAGTTTTCTTTAGTTTAAAACTAGCTTTTGATGTCTACAACTTTATTTAAATTTATATGATTAGTGTACTTATATATGCCTTGAAATGTTAGACAGTATTATCATCATCCCAAGAGTACGGCCGTATTTGTAACAAGGAATTTTGAGTGAAATTACATTGTGCTAATAATTAAACCTC
Source organism: Ontholestes murinus (assembly GCA_963969525.1). Taxonomy (NCBI): domain Eukaryota; kingdom Metazoa; phylum Arthropoda; class Insecta; order Coleoptera; family Staphylinidae; genus Ontholestes; species Ontholestes murinus. Next base: position 4,877,688 of record OZ018398.1, on the reverse strand, counting down.
GTTTGCATAGATTAGTATTTTACTCATTCGACAAGCCAACAAGTAGTACACAATACCATTGGCATATATACAGTTTGTGCCACATAAACAAACACAAATTAACATATGAGTAAATTATATAGAATAATATATTATTTGTTTCATTCTCTTTCATTACATTTTTATTTATGCAAATGAAGAAAATACAGTTTTTTGTGTAAAAAAATGTATGTAAACAATAATTTATTTGGACAACATAAAAAAAAATAATAACATTTAACATGAATATAAATAAAAAAGTATCTTTGCTAGCTAGCTAAACTTTCCTGATGATTCGCACAAATGAATTGATGAATTGTGAGGGGAGGATGTTGACATTTATAAGGGATATTTGGGTTTCGAGGGATACAAAATTTGGTTAACAGGGGTTGTGTAAAAAGAAATACTCTGAATTTGTTACACCGATAATAAATATTTACTCGATTAGTTTCATTTTTTGCAGCACATCAAAAGTATAGATTAGAAGAGATAGGCAAGTTTATATACAATATATTATAATTACAAGTTTATAAATTTTTACTTATCATTTCAAACTATTTGATTATTTATTTTTTAGTTATTTAAGAAATCAAATTTTATATTTTAGGAAACTTTTAACGTGTTATTATTATCAATAATGTTAGTTGTAAAAAAATTAATATAAATAGTAGCATCACAATTTATATCAAGATAGCCATTAGCTTATATTCATGCATAGAATGAATTATACAAAATACAATTCAATTTACTTTACCACAAAGAGTAAGAAACATTAGTAAACTTTCAAGATTATATTAATGTTATAATTACATAATTACTAACTGTTCTTTACTATTTCCTTCTTTTTAAGGTTACATTGAATCATCAGTGCAAAAATTAGCATCTAATGAAATGTTATAAAAAGCACAATAATTTATGTCATAAGAAACAGCTGGCACGTTATATAATTTAGTATGTAAAATTATGTAGTTCTAATTACCATAATAAATTCCACATTTGTGGAGTGATATCTATTACATTCCTATAATACAAACTAATATCTATTTGAAACATTTATCATACAAATAGTTTACAAGGTGTACAAATGTTATCCATTTAGTATAAATTTTTATCATATACTATATTATTATGTTTCACATTAATGATTTTAAACATAAACGCATACAGGGTGTTTCTGTGACTCGAGAAATAAAATTAGCCACATATACTAGAGTGAAACTAATGATGATTCGTAAAAAAATATTATAAAAGTCTTCAAATGACCTAGATAGAGGTTATGAAAGTTAAGAAATTTTAACATATTTTCCTAAATAATTTCAATACTGTTCATGGTAAAGTGCTGAAATTTGGTACAGCCCAAACTAACATCAAGTAAATTCATTAGGCGATTTGTCACATTGATCGGACCGCGGAAACCATTCACTTTTGATAACAGTAATCGTTTTTGAGTTAAACGCAAAAGTGTTAGTCTCTAATTTCAATCGTAACAAACAAAAAAAGAAAAATCCTCGGAAAATCTAAAAACTAACGACATAGGCAAGTCGACAGCTCAATTCGTTTTTCAATTGTCATCGCCCATTCAGATTTTTCGTTTTTTATTTGTTATTTGGCTCAAAGTAAAAATAAAAAAAAATAATAATAATAGACATTGAATGTCTGTCAAAGTATTAGCTAGAAAAGTAGTTGTTTCAAAAGTGGTTTGTTATTGTAGTCTTAACTCATTTGTTGTAGATTTTACGAAATATTTTCGTGTTTTTTCTAATTATTAGTTAATTTTCTACAACGTAAAGGACTTATATATTTTATTTAAAAAAATATACTAAAAATAGAGCAATACGTTACAGAATGTTATGTTCTTTACAATTAAAAACGAAAATCTCTTTATATTCTCGCGAAATTTCAGAAAATACGAGAAGTTGTTAGAAATTTTTTATACAATAAAACAAAAATTTCGATAATATAAACGAAGAAATAGTATAAAATTATCGAATAAATTACTGGAAAATTGAAAAACTATTAAATAATTTTTTGGCTATGATTATTTTTATTAATTTTATTTTCCTCTCAATTTTCTCGGACAATAGAAGCATCCATTATTTTTTCAATGTTATTATGTAAAAAAGTAAAAGTAAACGTTCAGTTTAAAATATTTAGTGGTAAGTATTTGAGATTTCAACATCCTTTTACAGTATACACAATACTACCTTCAAGATATCACATTTGTAATTATGGGTGTCATTATAAATTTGGTATACTCCAGAAATTATACCATAATATATATAAATAGTACATTTAGCATCCTTTTTGTACTTCTAGAAACAGAAATTAATAAGATAGCCTTTAAAGAGAGGTCCTTAATTTAGATCCCTTCATCACCCAAACAATATGTGGGCTGAGCACACTATAAAAACTGTCTATTCTTATAAAGTTAATTTATTACTGAAATATATTATTGACCCAAAGCTCCAGCTTTGACTCTCATGACGGTTTTTAACTTATAATCCTATTCCTATTACAACTGAACTTAAATCCGAAGAAAATATTTAACGAAAATAAAACAAAAAACAAACACGAGGGGCGCATCTGGCTACAGTCGAAATAACGATAACGGAAATTAAGGGTTGTTAGCTTGAGTTTGCAATCTGATGGCTGACTGATATATTGCTATTGAGTTACACTTTCACAGTAACAGGTTCATTTATACACACAAATAATTACATAATTAATTACATAAACAATGCAGGAAAAGGACCACTTCTATTACTATTACGATAAAAAAATTAAATAAATGAAACATTTAACTCAAGAAAATAAAAGAGAAGGGCATAGTAGACTTATTTGATTAATAGTAGTGTTTGGCCCCCGGCACTATAAAGCGTCATATCCCAATAGCGAATGGTACCGGTCACCCATCCAATTGCTGACCCGCTCACCACCGGCGTTTTTGATTTATACTTTAGATATTTTAAATAAATACAGTACTGCATGAAAATCTAAATTAATGTTTAAATATATTAAATGCAATTAAAGAATTAACTAACCTATACAGAGTAAAAGATAAATTTAATTTCAAAAACTTTTTTCATGTTATCAACAAAACATTATGCATATGATTTATGCCATACATTTATATGCTTATACCAAAAGAAGAAAACAAGATCTACAGCACTTTCAAAACTTTTTTGTTGTATTAATGTTACTATGTTTTAAAACAAAGGTGAGGTGACAGAACAAACAATTAAAATAAATACAAAAATGTATTAATAAAAATGGGTCCTAAAATTAACAGTTATATAGATATGGAAGATTATTCTTATGTATAATATTTCTTTGCTCTTATTTATTATCTAGTAAAAAATAAATGGCCATTCTTCTATTCTATTAGAAAATTTGAAAACTTTCTATGGTACTTTAGAAAGTTGGATTGGATTTGTAAGCATTATTAATTATTACTCAACTATAGTCCCCAGAGTCTATTAACAGAACCATATAATACTTAAATGTTATCAGTAGAGAGCAGATAAAAAAGCTTAAAAAAATGTGAAATAAGCACTTAAAAAGGCACCAAATTTAGAGAAGAAAATCATTAAAACGGACAAAAAAGCATAAAAACAGGAAAAAAGCACCCAAGAAAACTATATTTTCTTAATATGTAACACGTTTATCAATATATTTTACATAGAAATTCTGCTTAAAACTAAAATAAACATACTTTCTTTACACAATATATAATATTATGTAAGAGTATTTAAAAATTAAAGTGTAATTTTGTATACATTTCAAAATAGCTAAAATCTATTCATGAAAACAGTCACTAAATGTTGTTCTAGGTGTTTAATTGTAAAATTATTACTTCCTTTAAAATTATTCGCATAGTACACCGCAGCATCTAGCCAAGTTACCCATCTTGTTAGCACTGGTTCATGGGACAGTGAGATATCAGGTAATGTTTCTTTGAATAATTAGAGGAGTATAAGAACTATCTTTCCACTTTTATATAAATAAAACTATTTAATCACTTTCAAATATATTGTAAAACGCTACAATTGTTTCGCCACACTGTGGCTTCTTCAGGCGAAGAAATGGTATTACAGATTAGTCGGGTCGGGTATATATACAATTTTTATGGGGGGGTGGCTATTTCAAATGAATTTAAATTTAAAAGAGGTGAATTTGTTAGGTCCGTTTGATTATTGAGGAGATGTCCGGTGTGTTTCCTTTTATTTATTTCCATGCACTCCAGGATGTTAAGTTTGCGGCCTTTAGTTTCCCGGTGTAAAATTTGGAAATTTTCATTAAATTGGTGGTTGTCTTCGATGAGGTGGTTGGAGTACGAGGAGTTAATTTTGTTTTGTTCAAAGCTGGTTTTATGTTCTTTGATCCTCTCTTGAAACGATCTTCCGGTTTGCCCCACATACACTTTTGGACAGTCTTTGCAACTTAGTAAATAGACGCCACTTTGTTGAGTTTTATTAATTTTGTCTTTATTGTTTTTGATGATTTTTCCTAAGGTGTTATTTGTTTTGTAAGCTACCTGAATATTTAATTTTTGCAACATTTTTCCTACTTTGGTACTATATTTTCCTGTGAATGTTAATGCTGTAAAGTTTTTCTTATTGTTGTCTATTATTATGGGGTAAATGGAATTAATTAATTTATTTCTTTGTTTTTTATGTAATATTTTTTCAATAATTGATTTTTTAAAACCGTTTTTTATTGCAATTTGAAATATGATCTTTAATTCTTTTTCAAAATTATTTTGTGTCATTGGGACCGCTAATAACCTATGTACCATACTATGATAAGCCGCTAATTTATGGGATAAAGGATGATTAGATTTGTAATTAATTGTCGTGTCTGTGTGTGTAGGTTTATGAAATATTGAAAAGTCGTGTTTATTATTAATTCTTTTTATTGTTAGATCTAAAAAGTTAATGGAATGATCTACTTCTATTTCTTTTGTAAATTGTATTTTTTCATGTTGTGAATTTAATAACTGCAAAAATGAATCTAATCGTCTGTCAGTGCCATTAAATGCCAAAATCACATCATCGACGTACCTATACCAATAAACACACTTTTTAAAAACCGGCAATTGCGATAATCCCTTTTCAAAATTATCCATAAATATCTCCGCCAACAGGGGGCTTAGTGGGTTTCCCATTGCTAAGCCTTCCTTCTGGCGAAAACATTTATTATCGAATTGTAAATAATTCTGTGACAGGCAAATTTCCAGGAAGTTTAAAATTTCTGATTTTATTATCGGGTTTGTGTTATTTTTTATTAGCCTATCTTTAATAATTGTGAATACTTCGGTCGGAGGCACGTTCGTGAATAAATTTTTAACATCAAATGACACTAGTTTTGTTGAGTTGGTTAAATGTATATCTTTAATATTATTTATTAATTCCAAGCTATTTTTAATTGAAAATTTTGGTTTGAACTTTGTATATTCTATAATAATATTGTTTAACTTCTTGGCTAGTTGGGTACATGGGGCATTAACGTATGACACTACTGGTCTTATTGGCTTGTTATCTTTGTGGAGTTTGATTAATCCATATAATTTAGGGGATTGCGGGTTCATGTTTGTTAAAAAATATTTTTCTTTATCGGAAAAAAGTGCGTTAGAATTATTGATTGCTGATTTTAAAATTTTTTGAAACTGTTTTGTTGGATCTTTACTAATTTCTGTGATTCCATTATCAGAGAAAAACGTCTCTATTTTTTTATTGTATTCAATTTTATTTATAGCTATTACCGTGTTTCCTTTGTCAGCTTTAGTGAAAATTAAATTATGTAATTTTGAAAGTTGTATAATAGATTTTGCTATTTTAATATCGTTATTATGATAATCACATTTAGTATTTTTAGTGTTATTAAGATAATTTTCTCCAAAAATCCTTTCAACTTCCATATCTTATCCCAATATTGTCTTCCCAGAAACCCTAATATTAACCCTAAATTTAAAAATCCCAATACAACCATATTTGATTTCATTTCATCATTTCATCCTTATACGCATTAACGACTGACGCCATATGACTGGACAAAAAAAGGCAGAAAGACCTCTGGTCGATAGCCTTTTGACAAATTAATACATTAACACCTCATTCATTCTTCATTATTCCAATGTAAATATGTACAAAATTTGTCAATAAATATATGTTACTACTAAGATAATTAGCGAATTTGTATTTTTCTAAGAAATTATTATCTGTTTTATTTAAAGCAAGTTCAGTTTCAATTGCTAATAATTCAATTTCTTTATTATTTTGATTTTGTTTTATGTTGTATTTAAAACCCATTTCTAATAATTCTATTTGATTTTTATTGAAATTTACGTCTGTTAGGTTAATAAATCTATTGAAAAATTTGTGTTCTTGAATATATGTTTCTGTGTTTTCATGTGTAGCTTTTTGTTTTATTAGTCTTTTAATTTTATCTCTTTGAATTCTACTTTTTGGAAATGTTATTTGATTCACTTTGTCTCTCGTATATGTATCAATAATATCAAACTCAACATTGTGTAGTCTACTCGCTAATTCACTATGACATACCTTCAAATTTTTCCATTTTTAAATAAATCTACCAATGGAAATTTCATTATTATAGTTTCATCAATTCATTTCAATCCATGTGCTAAACTTGTACAATGTATAAAATGTATTATTAGTAAAATTTTGAACTTGGTATTGCCTACGGCAAAAATAAGCTAGTTAATCCATCATTTATGACTTCTGCTATAGTGTTTATCAGTTTTCTTCAATTCTTTTGAATATATCAGGATGTCTTTATGCAAAACTCCTATTATTAACCACATATAATTATTGTTAATAATATCTTTAATTTTTTGTATGCGCATTTTACAATATTTTTCCAAGAAAGATTTAAATGCATTACTTTGTAATTTTCTTAAAGGGATATTCGAATTTAAAAGTGTTTTGCATAAATCTAAATTAAACTTAAATTGTCCATCGTTTGTTGAAAATGATGCTAAAGATTGAGAAATTGTCTGCTGTTTTTTAATTCAGCTTTGAACTTTCAATATGAAAATTAACGAAATATGTCATATCATAAACAGCTACAAATTTTAAACAATTATGTTGTCAAAAGACACGAAGAAAATATGTCATAAAAATTTAATCTATAAATGATGGGGTATAAATTTTTATGAAAATTCTCTATATTAGCACATTAATTTATAATCAGTGTAAGTAATTTTATTAAATATTTATAGTTTAAGAAAATGCCATAAAAAAGCATTTTAATCTAAAAAATGCATGAAAATAAGCACAAAAGGTCAAAATAAGCACAAACAGTCAAAATAAGCAAAAAACTCTTAACACCAAGTAATCACATTTTTCAAGATTCGTATACATATTTAGAAATTTCTTCAATGCTATAAATATTAAAGATAAGCATAATGGCTAGAAATCCGCTCTCTACTTATCAGTATTTACTTGGTTTTAAGTAAAAATACACCGGTAAAAAGTGTTTAAAGTATTTTCCCAGAACCATATAATGCTTTAGAATAGGTAAATGGAAGAAATAGTTTAAATTAGTTGCATTCAACGCAACACTATATCACAAATTTATATTTAATCTTATTTTAATTTTACTTTTTGCAATATTTGGTTTTGATAATCGTTTTTAAATAATATGTTACAACATAATTTGTTAATAAGATTCCTTGAAACTGTTATGTTCATAAATTTATTTATTTATCATTTATCAGCTTACTCTTAATTATTATCTTTTTATTTCCTTAAAATGTAATTTTTATTATATAACAATGAATATATAATTTTAATATTCTTCATTGTTTTCTGTTAGATTTGAAGGTCTTACTTACAACTACTCTCATTTACCAAATTTAATAAATTATTGCATTAGGAATTTTGGTTCTTTCAATCTGTTTAACTTTGATTGGTTTTGTATTACTTTTTCCTCAATTCATTCTTCATATCAGATACTTTATAATTTATCTTTTATTTTATTTTTTATCGTGTTATTTAAAAAAAATCAACAGCAAATAAAAGAATTGTTACAATGTATGGTGGTTATCATAATTTTTTAAAACATGTTTTCGAATATATTATTCCAAGTTATACTTGTAACAAGGAATATATATAATAATGGCCTTCTTCAACTACATCCAAGTTTGGTGTTCCAAATGGAGAATTAAAATTATTCATCTATTTCACCTATATCTGCAAATACCTAGACATCCAATTCAATTAAAAACTCTACTTTAAAGTCCATTCTCAAGCAATAAAAAAATCAAAACCAGGGCTTGGCATTTCATATTAAGAGATATACAGACAACAAGCAATACTAACAAAAGATACAATCCTATATATAAGTCGAAATGCTGATCAACGATAGATAATAGTATAATCCTTATCAGCCAAATCCGACTATCTATCCTCTACCACTTCCAAGTTGGTGAAAGATCTGTCCTGAGAACCCTAGGCAATAAAACTGCCAATCCACTCTACAATCCTTCAAACGAAACACCCAAACCTCACCCATTTCCAAAAGTAAACCAGCTCTTATAAAGTGTTAATTTTACGACATAACTTAATTTCTACTTTTTAATAATAATTAGTTACTATTTGAATATGTCACAATTTGTGCCAAATAAAGTGTTTTTGCAGGGAGTTTTACTCCATTACTTTCATATGAATAAAAGTGCTGTGGAAAGTCATCGGATTTTGGAAGAACTTTATGGGGAAGATGCTCTAGCTAAGCAAACGTGTCGAAAGTGGTTTCTACATTTTAAGAGTGGTGATTTTGATTTGCAAGACAAGGAATGATCTGGACAGCCAAAAAAGTTTGAAGATTTGAATTGCAGGAGTTGCTAGAAGAAAACTCATCTCAAACTCCTGAAGCGTTGTCTTCATCTTTGAGTGTTGATTTATCAACTGTAGGAAAACGCCTTTGAACTTTGGGAATGATCCAAAAGGAAGGAAGGTCCCATATGAATTAAAGCTGAGGGACGTTGAAAGGCGTTTTTTGACATGTGAGTTACTGCTTCAACAGCACAAGAGAAAGAGTTTTTTACATCGGATTCTTACTGGTGATAAAAAATGGATACACTATGACAATCCTAAGCATAGAAAGTCATAGGTTAAGCCCCGAAACCCTCAACATCAGTGGCAAAACTTAATATTCATGGGTCTAAGCTCCTTCTTTGTATTTAGTGGATCAACAGGGTGTGAGTTATGATGAGCTCTTACAACCCAACGAAACCATCACTGGGGATCATTATCGATTACAATTGATGCGTTTGAGTCGTGCATTGAAGGAAAAACAGCCAGAATCGAGCGAAAGGCATGATAAAGTCATTTTACTGCACGACAATGCTCGACTACACGTCGCAAAACCAGTAAAAAATTATATAGAAACTCTGAAATGGGAAGTCCTAACCCATTGCCCTTCGAACTACCACCTGTTCTGATCAATGGCTCATGGTTTGTCAGGGGAAATTTCACTTCTCATGATAATTGTAAAAATTGGATTGATTCATGGATTGCCTCCAAGGGCGAAGTGTTCTTTCGACGCAGTATCCGTCTTCTACCCGAAAGATGGGAAAAAGTAGTGGCAAGCTACAAATAAATTGTTATTTTTCTCTAAAAAACGCTACGAATTAATTCCAACACCTGATATATTAAGCCTAGCATTAAATTTGGAAACAAACCCTGTTTAACCAAATTCTGCATCCTGGAATGTGAAATATCAACATCTTTCCCTTATGAATTTTAAATATATTTGTGTGAATCATCAGCTAGCTTTCATTTGTTTTTCATTTCCATCGTTTAATTCAATCCAGGGCAGAGCATAAAGGCCACAAGTCTTCAGCCCAGAAGGACTAATACCATTTACTAATATTTACCTATTGTTTTTATGTACATATTATTGTCTGAATAAAGATATATATATATATATATATAAGAATAATTTTTTAGCCTCTTACATTTTACATTTACAAATAAACTTAGAATATCAAATTAAATAAAATTAATAAATATATATTGTAATAAAATTTATCTACTTCATAATTAGTTATAAATATATTCACTACTTAAGTATTAAACGCAATATAAAAATGTGATTGTTCATTATTGATTACTACACTGACAATAATAAATTAGTAGTTTTCACTTTCTCCCTCTTTATGTATATTTCTGTATTACATAATGGAAAGTAGTACTCGGACTTGGTAAGATGAACATGTTAATAACTTTTGTCGTATTGAAATTGTAATTGCTTCTTTAGTTGCATTAATTTAATAGATTTCCATATGAATGAATAGTGATATAAACATAATTGTAAATATTATTAACATAATGTTTCACCAAGTGACAAATGAGAAACAAATATATAAAATATATAATTGTAAATGTAGAATTTAATAATTAAACTGTAATTTGATAATGGGGTGTGTGTTATGATTTATGGTATAATGCCATGTTTAATTTACGTATTTTTGATTTGAAGTAAGTTTTAAATTGTTGTGTTCAAGTAAATAATCAAACTAAACCTTTTGTTTTCTGAATCAGAGGTCAATGATTTCAGGATAACCTTGCATTATTATTAACAAAATTTCTACGTGTGTGCACAATGTTTATTTATGTGAAAAATTCAACCGATAGAGACTAATCCAATTTAATCATATTTGCAGTTTTCTGTTGGAATGGATAAATAAAATAATTAAAAATTGCATTCATCATTTTCTTACTTTTCAATATCCCATATTTTTATTACAAGATTAACAATAATATTTATTTTAAAGGAAATAAAAATCTCAGTGATTATAAAACTTTCTTATTAAGAAACTGCTTTTAAATGTAACAATAATGTGTTGTCGCATTTTTCAGCCAACATTCATTTCAATGAAGAAATGTTTTAATTATTTTGACTTTAAAATTATATTAAGTAGGTCATTTTTTGCATATCTGTAATGATTTTATTTAATACATTAATCAACTTTTATAATCTCATAATAATATGCAAACTTTAAATAAACAATTTTTAAAAATATAAAAATTGTAATTATATCAACTGTGTACCTGATATCTACTCTGCCTTTTATTTTCTTTGTTGATTTTAATTTAAAATTTAACTTAAAAAACATAATATGACTAAAAATTTTGACTGAAATATAATCAAAGCTTTATAAAAATTAAATGTCTGTGTTAATAATAATTTAATTAAATCTCTAAATCGAAAATATGTCTTTTCTGTCAGGACTTTATCAGTACAGTCACCAATTTATTGAATCATTTAATAGCTTAAGTAATCAAGAGTTTGGTTTTTAAATTAATGAGATTTAATTTCTTCTTAAATAAATATGCAATATGCGTAAGTAATTAATATTAAAATAAAAGCATTAGGGTGTATAGTAAACAAAAATAATTTGTTTGGCGAGATTCTAATTTGATTCATTATTCAATAAAACAAAAATGGTCCCCACCCAAAAACATTTCCTCCTTTTAATAATAAAAACAGAGTGTTTGTGACAACATGTGAAATGAATCATTCATTAATTCAGATGAAAGTTTGGGGTTTGAATAAATAAAGTAATACATTTTGGAGAGCTGCGGTATATAATTAATTTATAATTGGCAGCTCCCACATATGATATCATAATGTGTATGAAGAGTAACATTAAATACGTGATAAGATAAGAAAAGATGTATTTACCTTAGATATGCTATCAGGTATCCTGTTTGCAGTTGTCGTATCATCGGGCTCTGTTTTCTTCTTGGACTTCTTGTTCTCCTCGATATCAGATAGTAGTCTTTCTAAGTACTCAACATAAACCTCTTCTTTTTGAAGTTCCTCTGTGAGGGATTGCACCTTCTGTTTGTGTTTTTCCAAGTTAGCTCTGATGTCTTCCTCCCATGCACTAGGTAGAGCGCTGTCGGGGAACCGTTGGGACCACACCTGCTGGAAATCACCGAAGACGCTCATTTTTATCGTTCACACGCACGGTTGTTGGGACATTGTACGAGGCGCGGTCTTGATTTTCAACCGATTTTCATGTAAACACCCATAAAAACTACAGTGCATTAATCTCTCGTCTTGACGCAACTAGAATGACACTGGCGCAGTCTGACCAACTTGTCGGTGCGAAACGCTGTCAGCGAGACAACGCGCAAAATCCAATCGGTCTCATCTCAATTAGGGTTACCTACCGTTATCGAGCGGCGCCGCATTTTTGCACGGTTTACATAAACTGCGTTGTCAGCAAATTATTAATTTAGGAAATATATTGTTGTTCGTCAGTTTTTATTATTAAAAACAAATATTTACTTACTAGTACAGATTGTTCTTGTGACAAGTGGCTTCAAAATTAGCGGTAAATTTAAATGTGCCGAAGAATAGTATAAACAAAACATTATGTTCTAATATTTAATAGTGGTAATATATTAAACAAATATTTATAACAGTATTTTAATGCAATTAAATAATTAATTAAATGTATACAATAAATTTAAAAAACGGCGATTGAATATGATGACAATAAATTTATCACAATTAAACAGTCGATAACGAAAAGAGAGAAAAAAAAACAAAACATGTAAGGTTTTTTGTTTTACTTTCTCAAAAACTGTTTTATAGATTAATGATCAATAAAATGGTAGCAATAATGAAAATAATGCAAGAATATTTGAAATCTTATCATAAAAAATTAATTGAATTGTTTAAAGATTTAAATATTACTAAAATGAGTTGGTAGTGACGATTCAAATCAATAGATAAATAGTTGATACTAAAGGAACCAAAACATAAGCATCATTTTTTAAAAGTTTTCAATTAATGTATTTTTATATTTTTTAAATTAAGTTCTAATTGTTTTTTCTTGCGAACATTAACAAGACGCGAATGATCTTAAAACATTTTTTTAGTTTTAAACTGTTTTGCCAAAATTTGAATAGTTTTCGATAAAATAAATTTTCTTCCAAGAATCCTCGGTAAAATCTAAGTCGACGATGGCAATTGAAAAACGAATTGAGATGTCTACTTGCATGTCCTTTAAACAAAAAGTTTAATTTTTCGTTAGTTTTTCGAGATCAAAAAGGAGAATTACACGTTTAATGAACAAACATGATTTTAACAGTGAACTCCTGGCTTTAAAAAAAACTCGCTCGTTCCTCGCTCGTGTTTTTAAACGCCAGTTCGTGCAATAATGTATCACTTTTTACACTTGTACCTTAATAAGAGTAGGAGTAATTTATAATGTATTCATTTTTTAATTCTCTACAATTATTTATTTATTTAGCTGCCATAATTAAAAAAATGAAAAACAAAGTTTGTTTCAATTTTTTTATTTATGTCTTAAAATCGAAATATTTATAAAAATGTTATTTAAATGTTTTTTTTTAAGTAAATTATGTATTTAAATAATATGGTTTTCGTTTTTTAAAGAAAAATCTAAAAAAAAAAAAACAAAACACTACCTCGAGAAAAAAACCCTCAGTAGGCGATTATTATTTAAAAAAGTATGTTCTTCCGACACAAAATAAAAGCTTAAGGGGGAATTACTCTTTTTTTTGCATTTTATTATAGTCTGGGGTTCTGAGAGTATGTTTCAAAAATATTAATTTGAAATTCGTAGAATTCCCATAGTTACACAAGCTTAGGCTGCGGCGCAGTACTTATACCGTCGACTGTTATACCTCGACTGTTTTTCTGTTTTATGGTCCCCCCTTGTCTCTATGCCCCCCCCCTTGTATCTATGGCCCCGGTACAGCTGATTAAGGGTAAGTTACTCAAATCAGTTGTTATCCACCGTAAGTTCAACCGTATCAGTACTAAATGTATTGCAAACTTTGAACGCGTTTTTCTCGGAATGACATTTTGCAAGACGGGCGCAAGTTTTTCTCAAAAACTATTGAACCGATTGACTTGTGGTTTGGCACACATATTGAAGGAACCTTCACTTATGGTTGGATATAGGATTATTTTGATGGCTTGTATATTTCACTTTCAATCTGATGTTTTAGTTGAAAATTTTTCGGAAAAATTGAACTTTGATCTTTAAACAGCTGCCGTTTCTATAAAAATATGTGTATTTGTTTAGTTCTAGTTCGGACGATAACTACACTCATATAGATTGAAAAAAAAAATTGTTTTTTATTTTAGACGATTAGCATCGCCACAACACGTGCGCCCGATTGGACGTGCGTCTCACGCCGCGACATACATAACGACGCATAACTTGTATAAATTTCTATTAAGTAATTCAATAAAATTTATATTGTTAGTTTAAACATGTCTTAATATGAGTGAAAAATCCCAAAAGTGTAGGTTTGATAGTTTTCACAGAAATAATTCCTAAAAATTACTCTCAAAACGGGCTTCAGGAGAGTAATACCCCCTTAAGTTTTAAGTTTCAGTTCAAAATTTTACAAACAGACATGCACATAAAGACAAACTCAGAGAACCTCAAAACTTTTCATATTTCTATAATAATAAGAATAATAATAATAATATATATATAATTCAATTTTTGTTCATATTTTTTCATATTATAGTCATATTTAAACAATCTAAAATACACTGTATTATCTATTAATTTATTCAACAGAAATAATTTCATTCAAATTAGTGTTGCTTTGCTAGTTGTACTATTCGTAACACGCAAATTAATTTTGTTTTATTCAACGTCTGTCGAGGTATTAGCCAGAGAAGTAGTTGTTTCAAATTAATTTGTTTTGAAGTCTTAGTAAGACTCGCTATTGTAGAATCACGAAATGTTTTCGTATTTTTAAATTTATTATTTAATTTTCTACAACGAACTAAAGGATTTTAATACATTTTATTATAATATATACAGGGTGTCCCGTAAATGCGGGGAAATGGCTGAACCATAGATTCCTGGGGTCAAAATATGACGATTTAACGCAACTTATCTATATCCAAAAATTTAAGGTTAAGCCGGAATTTGGTTTCAAAGTTTCAAAATTTGTCATTTCTTTTGTTTATAACAATTGTTCGCTTTATTTGATTTGAATGAAATTTATTAGTAATAAGTACCATAATATCATACATCATTTTAGTTATTTTGGCCATTATTGATTGACAGGAAGTATAAAAAACAGTAGTACCACCACTTAAAATTCAAAAAAATCTACTTGAAAGAGCATTAGATTTAAAAACTTTTTTGACTCTTACTTGTTTTTGTTATCTTGTACGGTTTTTGCACAAAAAATAAAATATGAATATAGTATACTAATTATGCACTCATTAATAAGTAAATAAACTTACTCAATTGAATAAAAATTAAATAATATCAATTAATAAAATAAATAAAAACAACATCTAACACTTTTCAAACAATTTTCTTTGCAAAATCCTAATACAAACAAGTTATCTGTTTGTTCCAAATATGAATTTTTATGAACTATAATAAAGTTAAAAATTAATTGCCAAAAGACACTAAATAATTATTATTATACATAATTTACATTTTTTAAACAAAGATGACCACGAAAAACATTTATTTTCGATTCGATGAAAAACTAGATTTTGTTTTTACTAGATAAGAAATATATATTTTATTTTTTTGTGGAAAACCGTTAAAGATATCAAATATTATTAAGAGATGAAAAAGTTTTTAAATCAAATGGTTTTTCAAGTAGTTTTTTTTCAGTTTTTATTAGATCCACCAATAAACAAATATTTTAGTTTTTAAGTGGTGGTACTACTGTTTCTTATACTTCTTGTTAACGAATAGTAGTCATAATAACTGAAATGATGTATTATATTATGGTAGTTATTAAAAATAAATTCCATTCAAATCAAATAAAGCGTTCAATTATTATAAACAAAAGAAATAAAAATGTTTGAAACTTTGAAGCCAAATTTCGGCTTAACCGTAAATTTTTGGATATAGATAAGTTGCGTTAAATCGTCATATTTTGACCGCAGGAATCTATGGTCCAGCCATTTCCCCGCATTAACGGGACACCCTGTATATTTGTAGTTTATCCATTCAAGGATATTACATAGTCATTACATATAAAACATTATAAAAACTTATGGAAACAAAAATATGCGAAATTTTATGTAAAATAAGAGTAAAAGCAAAAATACAAATACAGTCAATAGCCATAAGTGCAGTTTTAGTTTAAAAATTTATTTAAAGAGTAAGGATTCGACAGAAGATCATTTTTATAGTGTTTTAAATGAATTATTATTAGTTGTTACAATAATAATTCATTTAAATTCATTTTGTGAATTATTTTTATTCCAATATAGTTTGAGCTATTCTTATAAAAAGCGTAATATGCGAGATTCGGTCGTTTTAAGTAGCACTCTTTGCTCGAGGATTTGAGGGGGAAATTGGGTACGGATTAGAATTTACGGGGACTTAGATATTTGCTATGAGTAGTGGTATCGTATTTCGGGAATATTATTTTGGAAGGAGGACTTTCATATTGTTTAGTGTAGAAGTTTACAGCGAGCTCTTTGATAAAGTTCAGTTCGAAATATTAGTGTAGAACATTCAGTACGCGTCTCAGAGCGATATTTTGCATTCGCTCGAAGTTTGCTATTAAAGAACCTCGTATAGCCTGATCATCATGCTAACAAGCTTTACCCTGTTATAAAATGGATGTTATGTTAATGATAGGCCACTACTCAACCAAAGTAGTTCTGGTCTTTTGTATCTGGCAAGCAAAAGTTTTTGACCAGGAGAGGTGCTGGTCGAAGGTATTTGATCTCGCCTTAAACGGAATTCATTCCTCACCGAAGGAGTATTCGGAGAATCGACCATCGGTTTTTTGAGGTACGATGTACCGAAATGCATAGAAACACTCTTATAAGCAGTTGCCTATAGTTGTTAGCCCACTTCTTGTAGGTGTTGAGAGTAGCTCGGATAGACTTGTAAAGATGAAGGTACCCACCCTCTTTTGCGCATATATAGCGGTTGTACAGTTTCGAAGATAGAGCCCTGTAGAACAACCACATAGATCTGAAGCACACTGGATATCGTGTTGTTGATTTTGCAACAAAAGTCGTACAAGGACCTTTCGATGTGTAGAGGAAAGCTGCAGCAAAACGACGTTTTATCGTAAAGCCTTCCGAGATTAATTAAGTTACACTAGAAAGCTGAAAACCAACCAGAGAGTCAAGAATTATTTTTTTGTTTTGAAAGAACACGGCATTGTGGAATTTTGAGATGCTTAATGAGCTCGTTAAGTTCATAGAGGTGCCCAGATGACACGATTTTACCATTTTACAAATATAGACATTACATTATACAATTTAAAAAATATATACAGTGTGTCCCACCGAAAAAGAAACATCAAAAGTTTATGGACTTCTAGTGAATGTACTTTTATGAAATTTTCATGACTTATGTAATCAAGTGTGCTCTATTTAATTAAAATATTTTTCAAGATTATACGACTTCCGGTTATAACGGAAGTCAACACCAACTTCCTTATTTCACATAGAATACTATATTTTTTAATACGCATTTAGATTCTACATAAAATTCTGTGAAAAAAATTATTAAGTAACATAATATCCAATTTTAAGCGTTTTCGAGATAATTGATATTTTTAAAAAATTTGTGCTTTTTCAGAGTTCACTTTAAAAATACATATCTCCGACTAAAATAAAATTGAAGGATTGTAATTTTGGCTATACATAGTCAATATCTGACGGTATCTAATGATGTGTTATTTTTGAAAAAATAATATACAGGGTGTTCAAAATTTCAAACCAGATTTGGTCAAATTTAAACCAATATATCTCGTTTTTCTTTAATGGAACACCGTGTATATTTTTACATATTCGGACGCAGAATTTAATTGTGCTTTGATCTATACTAGTATTCCCTATATCTATCTTTTTTTACTTTTAAAGTTATTAATATGTTTGTAAAGATATGTCAATATTCTGTGCAATTAAAAAACGTTGGCTATGCATTTTATCAAGCGAACGTAGAAAAAAAAAGAACAAGTTGTTTTAAATCAAAATATTAACGTATTGTTATTACTTTATTCAATAGTGACTTACAGCTAAAATGAATCCCAGATATTTTGAATTCATTTTACATTCACGGCGAAAGTCTAAGAGTTGTGGAGAGGACCTGCAGCTTATTTAATGAAAGGTATCCCCATTTAAAGCCAATGAATAGATGGAAATTTAGACGAATCGAAGCGAATTCTTTGCAAACTGGTACTACTCAGCAGGTCACGAGAAGAGATAAATTTGTAATTGATGAAGAAGAAAACGAAGTAAGTTTACTAGCCTATTTTCAAGTCAATCCACATGCTTCAATAAGATCTGCGCACAACGATCTTGGAATAACGCGATCATCTATTCAGCGAATTTTAAAGAAACATAAAATGCACCCATATTCATTTATTAAAGTGCAAGCAATGAATCTAAATGACCATGTACATCGTTTACAATATTGTGAAAAGCTGTTAGTAAAACTTTAGGAAAACCCATTTTTTGCGTAATATTATTTGGACGAACGAAGCAAAATTCGGAAGAGAAGGTATTGTAAATAGTCATAATTGGCACTTGTGGGCTGATAAAAATCCACACTTTACACAACAAGGAAACTTCCAAAATGCATTCAGTGTTAACGTATTTGCATATATGATGGATGATGTTGTAGGATTTGAAATTTTCGACGAAAATTTAACCAGCAGCAGATATTTGCAAATACTCCGAAGAACCATAACCGAATTTACCGATAATTTGCCATTAAATACTGTTAGAAATTGCTGGTACCAAATGGATGGCGCCCCAGCGAATTCGTGGTATGCCGTAGATGAGAAATTAACAAGTATGTTTGAAGATTGTTGGTTTGAACGTAATGGGCCAGAGCGATGGCCACCAAGATTGCCTGACCTAGCACCCCTTGATTTTTATTTATGGGGCCGCATTAAAACTAATGTATATGACAGACCAGTTAATTCCAAAGAAGAGTTAATTCAACGAATAATATCCGAATTTGGCAAATTAAACCACAATGAAATCAGGAAAGACACAAATAATGAAACAATCCTTAGAATTTTGAAGTGTTTAGAACAAAATGGTGGCCATTTTAAACATGTATTAAACTAATTGTATGAACTACTAGAATAAGTGGATTGATTGAACCGAATATTTATTTTTTAAGGTTTTTATTAAATAATAACAAATTAAAATCTTCTATCTATGTAAAATGTCACAAAGACAGTTAAATTGTTTAAATAAACAGGAGTTGTTTTTGTTTTCTTGGCTCGCTTAATAAATTACGTACCCATTGTTTTCTTATTGCACAGAATATTGACATATTTTTACAAACATGTTAATAACTTTAAAAGTAAAGAAGATATAGGGAACGCTAGTATAGATCTAAGCACAATTAAATTCTGCGCCCGAATATGTAAAAATATACAGGGAGTTCTATTTAAGAAAGACGAGATATATTGGTTTCAATTTGACCAATTGTGAAGAGCAAACCATGTTACATAATCTAACTATCTTGCACAAGGGATTATTTTTAGCATAACAACAGCAAGGAAGTTCCGCGGAAAATTTGATGTTTCCTAGTTATTCATGGCATATTAAAATTTAATTGTATAAGTAGCTCTCTACAATTAAACCATTTAAATAGAATACATAAATCACGATACACGAAGAGATGATAATTTAAAATAATTCTAATTGAGAACGTACTGAAGAAATAAATAAATGTTTCTGGATATCTATAGAGAATACATTAGCGAAGCGATTAACTAATCCAAAGGATTGCAGTGCCTTAAAACATATTGTGTTAATATGTTTTGAAAATGATAGGTTACGGCCAAATATAACACTAGATCCTTCACAAAATAAATAAAGACAGTTTTATTAATGTAATATAGATTTACTACAGTAGATCCTCTTCCAAATGACATACTGAAGCATTTGCTTATATTAAAAAAATGTTTTTTATCTCAGCACCATTTATAAATATTATTTATCATATCATCCTGCAAATATATGATATTAATGACATTGTTTATTGAACGGAATTCTTTAAGATCATCCATTAATCGCTTTTACAAATAGTAAAAATAGAACGGGTCCGCAGTGGGACCGTGCAAAACACCTGAAGTAATATTGATTGCTCTAGAAATGAAACTATTGATTTTAACAAATTATTCTCTATCAGATAACTCTGAATCCATTTTATAATATCGTTGATTAACTCATTGATTATGGAGGCTTCTACTTCGTTATACACATTAAATCACAAATTAAAGACAATAATGAATTTGTTTTGTATAACAGTTATTTATTTATATGGTGACCAATGGTTTCAATACATTCACGTATCATTGTGATTATTGTGTTTAATTTGTGTTATAATATCGTATTATATCAACACTAAAACCCATGCGATCTAAACGCTTTGGAAAAGTCTGTATAGACTAATTAGTTTTCGTTAATTCGGCCGCAACCGGCTTTAGGGAGAGTACAGCAGCGTTAGTTCGGGTCATCAGTTAGATGGGTGACCGGTACCATTCAGCATTGGGATACAATTAATGGTGATTTATACACATGTTTTTATTAACTTTTAAAAATCAAACCTTCTTAATATAAATTGAAAAAAATACAATTGAAAATTTATTAGAAAACAATTAAAAACTTTATAAAAATATCTTAAAGCCTATAGGTTATAGGTTAACATAGGGTGCTAGCGAGGTGTGTTAGCCTTTCTTGAACTACAACCTAAAAGATCTATTCTTCTACCCTTAACCAATAACTTCCCAATTAGTCCCACGTCCTCCATGAACCTGGTAACTTTCTTGGGGGTGATATTGCTCACTTCTTCGTGGGATAATCGGTCCCTACCGAAGTGTGAAAGACGCTTGTGAACAATCGCGACACAAGTGCATGTGCTCGATCGTTTCATCTGCTGAATCTGCAGTTTCCACTTTCCTCTTTTCCCATTTTCCATAAATGGTATCGGAGGGCACAATGCCCTGTCATGAGTCCAGTGAAAGTTCTTAGCTCGTTCCTTGTGAGTTCAAGCAAATTGTGGCTGTGATCGAGTTTCATGAGTCGTTTTGATTGACGTAGACCTGGTACATTGTTCCAATGCTTACGTCTTCTGTCCTCTTCCCATTTTTGCACCACCTCTCTTCTGTGCCCCATGGGGAGTTCACAAAACGACTCTGGTCCTATAGGAGTGGAATTTGCACCTCTTTTTGCGAGTTCATTGGCCACTTCGTTGCCTTTAATATCCCCGTGTCCTGGGACCCACATGAGGGCCAACGAGTTGTTCTTCGTCAGTTGCGAGAGGGATCTTCGACATTCCCAGACAGTCCGTGAGCCATGACTATAGGCTCGAACGGCCTTTAATGCGGCTTGGCTGTCTGAGCAGATGTATATATACACGCCATTTAGGTGCCTATCCAAGCATTCCCGCTTGCAAAATCGTGAACGTCGTGCCCAGAGCAATGAAGCTACTGTGGTTTTGGTTAGGGCCATAAATGCCTATTCCAGTACCTCTGATATTCTTGGCACCATCGGTGTACCAGGCTGATATTCCTCGCCCAAACTCCTTGACTGTCACCAAAACCGTTTTGGGGTCCTCGATCGACACCTTAAACGGTAATTCGAATTCGAGCTTCCTGGACATAATGTTCATCGGTTTGGACAGAAGGACCGGGTCGATTTGCTGCAGTATTTCAAAGTGTCCTGTCCAGTCCCCCGGCAGGGTTTTCTTCCTCTGGTGTAGTCGGAGGGCGGAAACAAGTCCCTCTTTTTGTACAACTAGATGGAGCGGTGTGAGACCTATAATTGCCTCCATTCCCGCGATTGGGGTCGTGATGCTTAGACATGCTAAACGTTGAAGCCTACTCAGCTTCTTTTGCGTGTCTAGTTATTGGGTCTTCGACCACCACACGAGGGCAGCATAGGTGACAATGGGTATCACCGCCGTTCTATACAGCCAATACGTGATCTTGGGCTTTAATCTTAAAGCCTAAGAAAAAAGAGTTTTAATCTAAACCAAAATAACAATTCAAAATTTTGAGTAAAATCCTATTTAGGTGAATTATACACGGTAATATTCAAAAATAATTAGCTTCACTTTATACAGGCATTTGCGCACCTCGCAGCGCACTCCGCTTGACAACGACGGTAGAGGGGGTGTTAGCTTTACAGTGCAATGGAGGTTAGTTGCTTCCGAGCTTACGGAACGGTTGAATCGGTCTTAACGGGAACCTGTGTACGGAGGTGCGTGACACGTCAAAATAGAAAGTTCATTAGAGCAACGATACGCGATCAAATTTCAGTTGGGCAAGGCTCCTTCTGAAACTTTCGCAAAGCTTCAACAGGCGTTTGGGACTGAATGGCGCTGAGTGGCACACCTCAAACTCTCCCCGTCCTAAGAAAGCGCGGATGAACACATCGAAGACGAAGACCATGCTCATCGCATTTTTCGGAGTGAAAGGGATCGTCCACTACAAGTTTGTCCTGCCCGGGCAATCTGTGAACGCTGCTTACTACCACGAAATTCTAAAAAGGCTGAAAAGAGGCATCGCGCGCAAGCGAAGGGACATCAAGGACAGCCGGAAGCTTCATCACGATAATGCCCCCAGCCACACCGCCTTCATCGTCACCGACTACCTGGTCCGAGTCAACGTTTCTGTGGTCCCCCAGACTCCCTACAGTCCGGACGTGTCGTCTCCTGACTTCTTCTTGTTTCCACGCGTAAGCGCTGAAAGGAAAACGTTTCGACTCGATCGAGGACACCCAAGCAAATGTCAAGGCAGCCCATGTAGCCATACCAGAACAGGCTTTCGCAAAATCTTTTGAGTCATGGAAAAGCCGTCTACAAAAGTATATTGATGCAAGAGGTTTCTATTTTGAAGAGAATTAGTCAGTTGTACCAATCGGCTCAATAAATCTGTCTTTATGAAGGAAGGGTCATTGCTTTTGAATCCTACCCCGTATGTCACCTTAATCTCAATAGAAGCTTAAAGTTTGATTTGAAATCCGTATTTAGTTTTAAAGACAAAACTAGAAGGAGTATAAATTCTTTTATTTATTTAACCATTTACCCTTTCGAGAATGAAACGTATAATTATATAATAATATAAACGGAGGTGTAGAGTATTGCTTATATTGCTTTGGAGTCTATCATGGTAATTCAGAACTCAAAATCAAAGAAACTTGGAAAATAATTTTAATGATAATGATTTTGCTGGCAATTGACAGTAAAAGTTAGTGACACGTGTAAAAAATGCCCGGCATATAACTTAAAATTATTTATTTTATTATTTTCACAATTATTTATTATATAATTTTCTGTGATTTTTAATTCACAGATTGCTTTCCGAAATGTTCAAATTTTAATTGGTTTAGAAGATATTTGTTTACTATTTTGAGACACGTGGCTC
Source organism: Ontholestes murinus (assembly GCA_963969525.1). Lineage (NCBI taxonomy): Eukaryota > Metazoa > Arthropoda > Insecta > Coleoptera > Staphylinidae > Ontholestes > Ontholestes murinus. The sequence goes on along the minus strand of OZ018398.1, from coordinate 4,854,256 downwards.
CAATTTGTTTTTACTGCAAACTGTTTGATTTATTCTTCTTTTACTAATCAAAATTAAACTTCTCCTTAATTAAATATATTTAGAATTAAACATTTACACTGGCACTACTTATTTTTATGTAAATTTTCCAAAATCGCCCAAATCAAATTCATAACTTATTAGTATTTTCCTAAGAGTCATTTGTACGAATTACATTCAATGCTATGGAATGAAACGATAAAAACATATTTTTATTTCACGGTGGTTTAACTTTTTTAACTTTTCTACCATTTCTAGTGTAAGTCGTAGGTATTGTTTATTTCTTGCTGATCAATTTCATTATTCCCTCGTCTATAATGCCCTTATTTTCTGCTCCTTATCTGTCTCCTGTTATCAAACTTTTTCTTGGTCTTCCTTTATAATTTATTCCTTTATACGGCAAACATGTCTGAACTATCGTAGCTGGCTTTCTGCTATATTCTCATTTATATCCTCTATTTGTATGGCAAGTTTTGTCTTTAAGTTTCATATCTTATTTCCATTGCATGTATCATCTAGTTTCAGTTTTTTCTTAATATAGATAGACAAAACTTTTATTATTTATTTCCAATTAAACACGTACTTATTAAAGGGTCCGCCAATAGGGACGCGCGAAGTTTGCCGGAAGGGTGCGGCCATGTTATTCGAGGTAGAGCTGTCAAAGTTGCTGTCATTTGTTCAGTATATAACCCCAAATCACCATGGCAAGTTTGAGTGTCGAGCAGCACGTGCAAATTATTAAATTGTTTTACGAAAATGGGTCATCAGTTCGAGCAACGTTCCGCGCACTTCGCCCATTTTACGGTCGCGATGATCGGCCTGTAGAGTCGACTATCCAATGATTGGTGGGAAAATTCGAGTCGACTGGTTCAGTAAACAACCAGCCAACACTGACACGTCGACGAAACGCCCGATCGAATAAAAATATCGCTGCTGTCCGTGAGAGTGTGCGCGAGAACCCGAGGCAGTCCATTTTTTGTCGTGCACAGGAACTTGGCCTTTCGGAGACATCAACTCGCAGAATTTTGCATCTGGATTTGGGTCTGCACCCGTACAAAATCCAATTGACCCAGGAGCTCAAGATAAACGACCACAGCGTCGGGCGTTCGCTGACTGGGCTCTGGAGCAGTTGCAAGCAGACCCCCATTTTGGCCGAAAAATCATCTTCAGCGACGAGGCTCATTTCTGGATGAACGGGTATGTGAACAAGCAAAATTGCCGCATTTGGAGTGAGAACAACCCACACGAGGTCCACCAAGTGGCAATGCATCCCCAGAAAGTCACTGTTTGGTGTGGATTTTGGGCCGGCGGCATCATCGGTCCGTACTTTTTCGAGAACGAAGCTGGGGCGGCCATAACCGTCAATGTGGAGCGCTATAGGTCGATGATAACCAACTTCTTTTGGCCTAAACTGGATGATATGGACACGGACGACATGTGGTTCCAGCAGGACGGCGCCACGTGCCACACAGCCCATGCCACAATGGACATTTTGCACGAGCGATTTCCGGACATGGTCATCTCGCGCGGAGGCGATATCAACTGGCCACCGAGATCGTGCGATTTAACGCCTTTAGAATTTTTTCTCTGGGGCTATCTTAAGTCGCTGGTCTACGCCAACAAGCCTCTAAACACCGATGACCTCAAAGTCAACATACGCAACGCCATCGCTCAAATTGAGGCCGATATGTGCTCCAGAGTCATCGAAAATTGGACCTCCCGGATCCGGGCTACCAAACGGAGCCGCGGTGGTCATTTGAACGATGTTATCTTCCATACTTAATGTGGTCGAATACCCTTTCGAATGAAAAATAAATTTCGTTTCTACCTCACACACAACTTGTTTTATTCAATTTTAAAGTTCACGCGCCCTTATTGGCGGACCCTATAGAATGTAAAAACATGTTATGGATTCGAATTGTGCTCTTTGCCCTTCTGCAGCGCTTGCGTGATATACAGCTTGGCCAAGGATTGCGAGCAGAACTGAGAAATGTGTTGGCGCTACATTTTCTTGGGCGCGCTTCTGCAAGTACCTATGCTTGTCCTGCTGCTGGCGACTCACCAACTGTTGGTACCGGTTGAATTTGATGGTCTCTTGATTTTATCTCGACCATCTCTGACATCATAATGTTAGTAAGTGTCGAATTCTTCACCACGACAGGCACTTCGGAGAATAAGTTCTCGTACCCGACCTTTAATTTTAACAGCGCTTCCGGAGTGAACTCGCCCTTCTTGTACATGTCGATCGCCTGATCGGTCAACCGGTAAGCTTTTAAGCTCAAAAAACCCCCGGAGGATATCTGGGTGTCGTAAATGACGACGACGGATTCCTCGATGGAGGTCTGGTCATGGTACTGCGACTCGAGGAGGCGCTCTGGTACCAGCCCACGTGGAAGTTTACGCATCTGAGGCGCCTGATCATGACTAACTGGTACTCCTCATCGTCCTTACTCTCATCTGGATTTTTTGGGAACGGAAAACAGATGTACCTAGGAACTTAAATCTGCCTATTGTTCAAGTAGAACGTCTTTATAATTTATACTATGCTTTTGGTTATGTCTTGATATTATTGTTTTTCTCTGCTTTTATTTTCACAGAAGTAAGAAATATTTATTGACAAATTTTGTACATATCTAAATTAAAAAGATGAATAATGAATGAGGTGTTAATGTATTAATTTGTCAAAAGGCTATCGACCAGAGGTCTTTCTGCCTTGTTTTGTCCAGTCATATGGCGTCAGTCGTTAATGCGTAGATGGATGAAACGATGAACTGAAATCAAATATAGTTGAATTAGGATTTTTGAATTTAGGGTTTATACTAGGTTTTCTAGGAAGACAATATAAGGATAATATGTGGAAGTTGAAAGGATTTTTGGAGAATTTTTCTGATAGGAATTGAAGACGGTCTAGGATGGGGATAACTAAAGTAGTATCATAGAGGAGCTGATTGGACGAATTGTGTAGAGCATTAAGAGGATGACACAACCATAGTCAAGTAGTGGGCGGCAGATCATCTTGTAAATTACGGCGCTTTTTGATCTATGGTTATGCCCAAGTACTTAACGGAACCTGAGGGTGGGATCGCAGTTTGGGAAATATGGATTTTGTGAGGTGAATTATTGCTGCGATGATAAGGGATTAGGAGCTGTGATTTGTGGGGATTGATTTTAATGCGCCATTTTGCAAACCATCGTTGAAGGGAGTGTGATTAGGGCAGTGTCATCTGCAAATTGCAGAATGGATGGATTAAAGTAGAGAGGACCAGGGTTGTAGATATCAGCACAAAAAATGTTATATAACAAAGGTGAGAGAGGAGAGCTTTGAGGGAGCCCTTGTTGGGGAGTGAAGGAAGAGGAGAATTAATTATGAATTTTGACTTTTAGGGATCTATTACAGAGGAATTGTTTAATAATGAAAATGATATGAGGAGGGATATTTAGGAGGTGGCACTTGTATAGTAAGCCTTGATGCCAGACAGAGTCAAACGCTTTCTGGACATCCAAAAATAGTGCTGCTGAGGCTTTGCCTTTAAGGTGAGATGTTTGAAAATTTGATTCTAGGATAGTGAGTTAAAGGGAAGTTGAACTGTGGGAAATTGGTATTTGGGAATGTGATTGGAAATTAGAGAAAGGATTTTGTTTTTGAGAAGGGACTTAGAGATCTTTCCAATAACAGGTAGAAGGGTAATAGAGCGGTAGCTGGATAATAAGGTAGAGGGTTAGAGAAGGTATTGTTTTATCTAGAAAATTGATGTTATTAAGGATGTAGTCATGAATGTGGAATAGAAAGGATTTTAGGATGAGTTTGTGTATGTGGTCATGTCTAGTCGCTGTATTTTTCCTTTTCTTTAAAACACTAAAGTATTCGTTGTGTGTAAAAATGTCAGTCGGTTCTGAACAGTTGTTTTCTTCAAAATATCTAACGTACCAGTCATTAACTTTTTTAAAACTAGTCCGGTCAAAGTTGGGATCTTGTGTCATTGAATAGGTCATGTTCAAATTGTCAGCAAATTTTTGGGCAATTACGTCAGGGTCTGTAAAAATCTCGTTAGTTGTCGGGTCGACGATTTTCTGTAAAGTGACTGTTTTTTGTATTAACTGAGTTTTTTGATTTATTTTTATATTTATCTAGTTTTTTTATTAATGTTTCGACATTGGGTTGTCGTCGTTTATATAAACTTTGCTAGTCTCCTGTTTCACTCGATTTTCCGTTATTTGTTCCATGTGTCTAGCATGTTTGTATATGGCCTTTATTATTTCTATGATCTATGTCTCTAGACTTTATTGTCTTCGTTTCACATCCAGCTTCTCAAATGCATTTTCTTTCGCAGAAAAGTGGTGCATCAATTTTTGGGTATTCCTGGATTATTCAGCAAATATATTACGAACACTTTTCGTAAATCTACAACAATGAGTGTTATTAAACGATTAATCAAATTTTGACCCGTGGTGAAACTTTTTTATGTTAGCTTGGTTTTGTTTCACTATTTTTATATATCTCCGACTAATTTCGACCGAAATATAAAAGTAGTGAAACAAAACCAAGGCTACAAAACAAATCACTTATTAATACAACTACTTCTACTTCTGTTGCGACTTTTCCTAAGTGGAAAAAAATTGTGTAAATGCCATGCACAATTTTGCACAAAACAATCGATTTTTATCGATTCGGCCTTTTAAAATGTGCCTACTAGATGGCAAAAAGTTGTTGGCAATGAGGATCATCATTATTGAATAAAAATGAAAACTGTTTGAATTTAATGCAATGTAAGATACACTGAATTGAAAAATTCAGTGTATGTATGGATTACTACGTAGTAACGGTCGTAACCATTCTCTTTATGCAATGTAAGATTTTCCGGTCCTCCTATTAGATGGAAAAAGGGTTAAATATTAATAAAATATACATGTAAATTGCACAAATGAAAACATGTTTTATATTTTATCACTCAAGTGATTTTAAGAAGCAATATATTTTTGAAAAATATTTTTTTTTTTTGTCTATTATCATTCATATACATCGTTAAGTTAAGCAAATTAATAATAATAATGTACCGGATTAACTTTCCAAAACGACTTTCACATTTTATTTCTAGTCATTTCCGTGGGAAAACGCGAAAAGCTGGCCACCCTACAAATTTATGAAGATAATTATTATATTCAAAGCGTTTCAATAGTGCTAAATACGGAGTCTGCAGGACGAGGCTTGGACTGGAGAAAGTGCAGAATTTAAATTGCGACAGTAATTTATTCAAAATCTGAAGATCATTGTATATCACTTGCTCATCGTTGGTGCAATCGTGTGCACACTCTGCGCTATGAACACGCCTCTTCGCTTCGGAAGAACGAACAACCAGCATCAAGCAACAGCCACTTTCTTTTATTATGGAAAACTACAATTATCTGGCGCGGGCGCAGCACAGGTGTACTTTTATTGAACTGAACATATATGCAGTATGCAGATTTACTCGCGATTTTAGTGTGCACACATTGTTGGGAAAATTTGTACGAAACTCTTCGTAATACAATGGTCCTTGAAATCTCAAGTGCGTATGCGAGGATACAAGCACTCAAGGATAATTGTTGTTTAATTATTTACACAGGACTTACCTTGCTGTTGGAAAATAGTGTTGTTTATTTAAAAAGTATATAATTCAGATTTCTAAAATATTTAATAAATGAACTAAAATTTAAAAAAAAACTTCAAATAATATGTTAAAATTCATTAAAGTTTCTAGGTTAGATTAATTCTACTTATATAAGTTTTTTTACCTATTAAATTTTTTAAAAAAATAACAATAATGCACAATTTTGTACTTATTTACACACATGAATGAAATAAATTTAACCAATTATTAAAATAATTAACATCAGGACACTTTGTTTTCTTTAACTGTGTATTATTGCTAATATGGTTGGTGTCTATTTCTCTTCATTTGCATTAATTATGCGTATTATTATTGACTAAGCTTGTTTGAATTTTCAATAAGTACTTAAACATTAGATTAATGCATGTTATTATTATTAATGTTACACCTCAAATTATAAATTAAAATCTCTCACAAAATTTGTATTTAGATGCTTTAGGATAATTTCAGTAAGGGCATTTAAAAATTGGGTTATTATTATAACTGTCATTACTGTGAAAAATCAAGACATTATTATCATAACATAATATGACTCACATTTTCAACTTAAACATAGTTAATTTATTAGTTTTATACATATATTCATATAAATTTTCATCGCACATCTGTGTCTACTGTGTATATATTCCTCTAGACTGTAAAATGCTTTTCTTGAAAGATAGTTTTAATTTGTATATTAAATACTTAATTTGTACACAATTTTATATCTGTGGATAATAGATTATACAGGGTGTTCATTAAACGTAAGCCAAAAATTTAAAAGGTTGTTCCCTGGACTATTCCGTGAATATTTTATGATTTGATGTTTTTTGAAAATCAGCTTTAATTAATGACCAGGAAAATCTTATATCCTCCCCTTATTTAATGTTTAAAAACGGTATAAATTTGTGTGTCAAATGTAATTTTAAATACTATTGTTTGATAATGACAAGCGCAAGTTGTCTAAACTATAGTTACAAGTGTAAATAAAAAGTGATACCAAAAAAGTTAATTGTTTTATTTATTTTGAATTATCAAAATGTATCACGAAGTGATAGCCTCCACAATTACTTATTCAAAGATATTGGACGAACAAAATTTCCGACATTTTTGTAAAGTTTCTTAATTTACAACAAACTATTAAAAACGACAACGACCATCTTCTCCTAGTTGAATGCCGAACTCTTTCAAAAATAACGGGGATGTTTCTTATTGTGTTACACCCACATGATCTGATTTTACAAGTCTTTCACATTTTCCACTGGAGTAGTGTAAACTAATAACTTTCGATAACCCCATAGGAAATAATCCAAGGGCTTTAATTCCGGGGATCGAATAGGCCATGAGTGAGGTCCACTTCGACCAATTCATCGACCTTCATGCATTTCTGTTAAAACCTCACGAGAAATCACATTAAGATGCGCTGGTGCACTATCGTGCATAAACCACATTGCATTTCTTGTTGCCTGCTGCTAGGAGATAAAAGCCGTTCTTACTCAATAGAATGTTGTTGGAAAATAACAATGCATTCATAATTTTGTTTTACTCTGTAAACTGAGTGTAGTAAGCTATTAATTTATTTAGACTACATTCATAATTTTAAATTTTTAAAAGAAAGACAAAAGGAAAAGAGGAGAAACTAGCTTTGAGATAGAGAGAATTTAATTTTTGCTAAAAGAAAATTAATAGCAAGATCACCAGAGATGGAGGTGTTATTAAAGGAAATAAAGGAAATGAGACTAGTGATGAAGGAAAGATGTAAACAAAATAATGAGCAGAACGAAAAGCTGAGAAGAGAAGTAGAGTTAGTCAATAAGGATCTAGTGCAAATCAAATCAGAAATGAAAAGAACGGAAGAGGAGTGGGAGCGGAAAAGAGAGATCTGAGCAGCAAAATACTAGAGCTAGAAGAAAAAAAGAAAAAGAGGTAAAAAAGAAATGTGGTCATAAAAGGGGAGAATGTATCTAAAGCTATCAAAAAAGTGATAAAAGAGAAACTAGAGATAGATGTTGAAGTAAAAGATGCTTTTAAAATGAAAAAAGGAATAGTATTAGCCAGGATGAAGGTCTTTATGAATAAAGTTAAGGTAATGAAAAATTCAAACAAGCTCAGTAAAAATAATGTAAAAAGTAAGAAGAGAGAAGTATTTTCCGTATGAGGTGGTGTCCCTTAGCATCCTTGCACTGCGGTTTCCGTGGTCCTTTTGTCCGCCTTTGGATGTTTTACTCCCTGTTCACTCCAGTGTTTTCTATGAAGCCCAGGAGTTTCTGCTAGTGCATGTTCTTTACCTGTTCTACGGGAAGCACAAGCTTCCCGAATTTCACTATGCGTTCTCTTTTATATGCTTCGCATGTACACAGTGTTGGGGAATTTCCTCATCTTCCAGACACCCACGGCATAGGGGGCTTCTCTCAATTAACATCCTATGTTTGTGCTTATTCAGGTCATAGTGCCCATTGACTAGTTCTGTGATTTTTCTTAGTTTCAATCTGCTCAGTCTTGACATCATCATCAGCTGTCAGGTACCGGACCATCTAAGAAGAGTCTCGTATGCCTCATTCCCTTTTGGTTATACCAAGCCTTTTTGTGCTCCTCTGCGAAAGCGGGTTCAGGTCCTATGAATTTACCTGATACCCCTTGTTTGGCTAGCAAATCGGCCCCCAAGTGTGCAATAATTTTTTTGTCCTTGGGTTTTCCTTGTTATCGCCAGTGCACCCAGCCTGTTTATGCAGGTCATAACCAGCCTGGACTGAACTATTGGCGAGGCTAGTGCTTTTAGAGCTGCCTAAAATGGTAATGGTAAACGGCTATTTCGGTCTCGAAGATGGATGCATGTTTCCCCCGAGCAATCGCGAATTATTTGCTGCGGTTGCACCCTCCATAGATACCAGCCCCTGTTCCTTTAGTGTTTGGGGCCCGTCTGTTCTGTGTTTGGGACCCGTCTGTCTGTGTTTGGGAGTATACTGATGGTTCCTTTACTAGTTTTTGGGTATGTTCCATGTATTCACTCCGCTGTGGTATGATTGTTTTAAATCTGCGAGATGGGTGTATGATTTTAGTGAAATCGGACCTCATTTTTAGGGTCTCTTCTTCTTGAAGTACTTTATATATATGTTGCTGGCCACGATGACTCCACATTTAAAGTGTGTTCATTTATGAGGATCCTATAGGCTGCCTGTCTAGCTTCCATTATACCATGTATATGTAGTGGTGATAGCGATAATATGTGTTCCATGGCTGTTGTAGGTGTTGTACTCATTGTCTATGACCACGGTGTATAGCTATTTAGTCATACTGGGTCTTAGTCTCCATGTGCGTCCTACCAATTTTCTGGTCGCAACAAGTCTTCTCATTGCCCTTTTGTTGATGTTCTCTAAGTGGAAGTTCAATATGGTATCAATTGATCCCTAAATATTTTACTTCACTTTTGATTGGGACAAGTCATACATACGTAGTGATTTTATGTCATCGGTTTTTCGTCTCCTAGTCCCCTTCACTAGGATACGATCGCCGTTTTGACCGGATTTACAGTTAACCCATTCATACACCATCTTTCTACGGTACTTAGTGCCCCCTGCATCAAGTTTGATACAGTGATCCCAAACTTTCCGCTAACGAGAATGGTCAGGCCAACTGCATACCCTAGTCCATAGATGCCTTGGTTTTCGAGTAGCAGCAGACGATCGTCTATGAAGAGGCGCCACAGGGCCGGCAAGAGAACATATACCAGCGACTGCCGCTTCTCCTATTTTTCCATATAGGGTAGTTGTTACAGTCCGGCTTCTGAACATCTTGTTCACCGATTGTCGGACTTTCTGGTTAATCCCTCTTTTCTCAATTGCTGTTGTTATGGGGTTGAAGATTGAAGTCCCTTCAATGTCCAGAAAGCAATGTCTTTGCCTTGTATGGTCCTTTCACATCTGCTCACTTGCTGGTGGATTGCTAGTTCAAATGAAAAATTATTAATAACAGTATATAATGATAACAAGCCCACGTTAATTACCGGGGACTTCAATATAAATATTTTAATTCAGAATCAACTAAGACAAGATTTTATTCAATTGTTAAAGGGGTATGGTTTTTCCAATCTATTTGATGAACCAACAAGAATAACTTCTCAGTCAAAAACGTGCATCGATAATATTTTTATCAATCACATCAGCATTAGTGAAAAACATATAATTAATATGCATGTGTCAGATCACTTAGCTCAACAAGCAATTGTAACACTAGAAGGAGAAAGCAACCAGAAAAAGAATGCCAGACGATGCTTTAGTAACAAAAATATGATCAGGTTCAATGAGATACTAAAATCAATTGACTATAACTGCATGTATGATATTGCTGATGATGATGTCAACAAACAATGGAACATATTTAGTGAAATAATAAATAGTGGTGTTAATAAATGTTTCACAGAAAAGGAAATGCCTTTGCAAACAAACCAAATTAAAAAAATATGCATCTGAAGAAACTATAAAATGTAAAAACGAACTGGATATATTATACACAATGTCTAGGCATGATGACAAATTCTTAAGAGACTATAATACTACAAAAAAGAAGTATAATAAATTGTTAATCAAAGACCAAACTAACCAATACTGCTCCAACATTAATAAATCTAATAATTCTAGCAAATGTGTCTGGAAAATAATAAATGATCTCAAAGGAAAAAGAAATAACTCGTGCAAAATTAATATTCCGGGAACAGTAAATGAGGTAGCAACTGAATTCAATAATTATTTTAAAAATATCAGCACTGAACTCACAAAAAACCAAACACAAATAAAATACAGAGACAACATTCCAAATAACCCCCACAGCATCTTCATAGAGCCTATAACAATAACCGAATGCTAAAATATCATAAGCAAACTTAAAAACACACACTCTTGTGGTAATGATAACATTCCCAGTACAGTTATCAAATTTTGTGTTTTGCAGTTAATAGAGCCCCTAACTCATATAATTAATAACTCTCTCCGGTATGGAATCTTTCCAGATAAATTAAAAACAGCATTAATAAAACCAATTTTCAAAAAAGGAAACTCTGAACATATCGAAAATTACAGGCCGATCAGCTTACTACCAGTTTTTTCGAAAATATTCGAATATGCCATGATCAATAGACTAATAACTTTTTTCAATAAATTTAATATAATCAATAACACACAACATGGGTATAGAAAGGGAAAGTCCACATCAACTGCAATATACGATTTCGTGGAAAACATAATAACAAATACAGAAAATAGAGAGCTAACAATCGCAATATTTATAGACCTCACAAAAGCTTACGATTGTGTCAATCATAAAATATTATTGGAAAAATTGGAAAAGAACGGCATTAGAGGCACTGCTTTAGGCTGGTTTCGCTCATATATGAACGGACGCACTCAACGGGTGGTTGTAGAAATAGACGGCAATACCGCCCAATCTGAACCAGCTGAGATAACTACTGGGCTACCCCAAGGGAGTTTAACAGCACCGACACTATTTTTATTATTCATTAACGTTCTGACACAGGAAATTAGTAGCAATAATCATAGTATAGTAAATTATGCAGATGATACTAACATTCTCATCTCAAGCAAAAACCTAGATTCCTTGCTAAACGATGCAAATAATCTATATATTTAGGTAAAAGAGTGGTTTATGAAAAACAAATTAATTATAAATAATCAAAAAACCAATATCCTCCTACACGGGTCAAAAAACTTATCCAACCCAATTGAATCAATTACTCTAGACAACCAAAGCATCAACACATCAGATTCTGTAAAATTCTTAGGAGTTTATCTGAACAGTAGAATGGATTGGAAAAATCATACCTTCTATGCAATATATGCACTAGAAACGATCATGTTCTATCACAAAAATATAAGTGGCCACGACAATAAATTAAATAATTATAAAACTAGAACCCATAATTACATACTCCCTTATCACAAAAGAAAATCTACAAAAGATGGAGCACACTATGCTGCTATTAAATTGTTTAATGCCTTGCCAGAGCACATAAAAAAACTTAAAAATGAGAGAAAGAAGACATTAAAAACACACCTAATCAAATACTTACTAGAGAAGGAACCATACTCTCTAGCGGAATTGTTTTAATAATTTTATATATAATGTAATCTAATTAAATATCCTTATATATGTATTAAAGTATCTAAGTGTATGTATATATTAGTATGTATTATATTAAGCAACCCTAGGTTAAGCAAATATTCTGACGCAATTTTCTTTTTGTACTCTTCTGACACTTTGAAAATAAAGACATATTATTATTATTATTATTATTATGACTTTCCCGCTTGGTAGGCATAATGTTGACGGTGTGCGTTTCTACTAGTTTTTTGGTAGTTTTAGAATAAATTATATCAAGCTGATCGGTCTGTAGTATTTAGCCTGGACATGCCTTGGCTTGGGTAAAAAATACCACCTTTATAGTCCGCCAGCTACTTGGGATATACGAAAGGGCAAGGCTTGCTCTAAGGATACCACATAGTGGTTTCCTCAGCGTTGCTTTCCTCTTTTGTAGCATGACAGGATATATCCTGCCAGGACCTGGTGATTTGAATGGTTTAAACGAGTTAATTCCCCACTCAATGTTGAAAAATCCCCGATTCGGCTGACTAGTACCTCTTTGCACAGGTTGACGAAGGTGCAGGGTATCGAGGATACGTCCATTCCCCTAGCGCTTGCTCTTCCCGAAGTAGGTTTCGCCTATGCGTCCCTGCCCTCTGGGCGAGTTTTTTCTCTCCTCTGGCATCGATTGGTAGCCCCCGAACCTTGTATGGGTCTTTGAGTTCGGCCTTCGTGGCACCAGGGGAGGTAGGGTTCTCAGAAAAGCCCCCTATGGTGTTTTTTTTTGTTCTTGCTAGGATTCATTATTGTTCCCACGAGTACAGAGGAAATAACCGGTCTCTGTGCGCAGTGCCCTGATACGCACAGAAGGCTCGCTACGTTGGGTGGTCGCCCGGTGTCCGAACGGAATCGTTCGCGACACTAAAACCATGTAGTTATTGGTGCATCTGTACATCGTAGCTTGGGGGAGTTGGTTCGCGGCTGCTGGTTTAGGCCGGTTATGCAAGGAAATCCACCTGCCCGACCCTATGCCAGCTACTGGCCGATTTCTCCGTCACGCTCCTATCCACCACATGGAGATGCGCTCGGTAGCCTCTGCCTGCAGGAATAGAGTTAGTTATTAGCATAACTATTTTCGTGACTCAAAAGTATGATTCGTCCCTGTCATAAAACACGCGTACGATCCCGAAGAAGGTTTATGGCCATACGTTTGCAGCATAGACGACACGTTTTTCGGTTTCGGGTACCAAGTTCACTAACAACATCGATGGTCCATTGTGAGATTTTGTTATAATAATAATAATAACCGCTAAATCGGCTCTCCAAAGTAAAACAAATGTATTAGTTTTAAATTGTTCGTTAACAGAGGAAAAATTCGGTCTCAGCTATTTTAGTAACATATATTTTTTTTTTGAGAGGAGGAATGCTTTACGCACGTCTCTTCTAACAGAGGTGTATGGGACTCCTCCTATTCGTTCTGAATAGGCCCTACCCACTAAAACTTCTCTCACTCTTGCTACCGGGTACCAGTAGTTCGCTCGCGCATTTCACACCTGGTACCCGGACTGCCCGCTACTCGTGTTGTCAATCTTCTGTCGTCGCCTTGCGTCTCGTGAAGATGTCCTTATGGCGAAGCACCTCATTGGCAAACAAATGCATCGCAGCCCACTTACCCTCACTCTCCAGCATTAAGCCCACCACTGTGTCAGCACTAATTGGGGCACCGAGTGCTGCCTCCAGAGCCTCCCTGTAAATCGACCACGCACTGCAATCCACAAGGGTGTGTTCGGGAGAGTTAATGTCCGCGCCGCAGTTAAAGCATGGTTGCTTATCGATCCTGGCTAATATGACCCGAAACAACCGTGGCCCGAGAGGAGCTGGGTCAAGAAGTGATCAAGTTCGACATGCTCACGCCGCACCCATTGCCTAATATCTGGTATCAGCCGCCTAGTCCACTCCCCCTTTACCGCCATTACCGATCATATTATTCTTAAGTGGCTTTTACAATTCAAGAATCCAGCAGGACAAGTTAGAAGGTGGTTAGAAAGGCTTTAGAAGTATGACACTAGATACCCGAATTGGGCGATTCATGGAATCATGCCCAGAATATAAAATTTTAATAACGTAGAATCGAAAAAGGGGATTTTATATTACATGACAGACCTCTGAAAAGTATCTTAAAAATTTAGAGGGCCAGGAATATTCTCATCAGCAACCCGATGGTATGATGGAACGAATGAATAGAAGTATCAATCGCTATTGGTTAAAAGTAGTCTCTGACTATTAGAAAACTGGGACCAATACTGAAAGAAGAAGTGGCATAAGAAGATTATGAATAAAATACGATATAAATGTGTATAGCAGCAATTATTAAAACATAGATATGATATCAAATAGAATATCTAGAAAAGACCAACATAAGAGTACAACGAAAACAAAGAATTAGAAACCATTATAGATCCCTTAAAGATACTGAATCAAATACTGTCAGTTCGCTAAATGGAACAACATAAATCCCAGCAAATACTCACATTTCGGAAAATATTAATTTAATCATGAAGAGGCGCACAAATATCAAACAGCCGTTCCGGCTGAAGATATTACGGCCTCGAACACAAATAATAAAACAAAAAACAACGTGGAACCGAAATACACTGAGATCGTTCGCAAATAGCGTCGCGCAAATACAGCTCGCCCACAGGATCGCAAATTCACGGGCCCGTCAATTTCAACCAAAACTAAAAAGGAAAAAATTATTCGAGGCAGCGCATCATGGGGGGGAGGAAAATTTTAGCGCTGCCGCCTAAAAAGCGTGGTTACACATAGGCAGAGCTAAACCTGAGGCAACTGTTGAACAAATTTTCCTGGCTAAGAGGTTCCTGTCTCGGCAATTCATTGTGGAAAAACTCGAATCAAATAAATCTACCACATCAGATTTCAAACTTAGCGCTGAAAAATTATCACATCCGGCCTATGGCCATCAGGCATATCCATTAGACGATATATTTTTTTTCGGAAACGTCCAAATCAGCAGATACAAACCTAAGACATGTAAACCCGCGTGATTACATAAACTTATTTCACATAAACATTCAATCTATTAGAAATAAATTAAATGAATTTGAAATTTTCCTTAAACTCCAACCGAACATCTTAGATGTCATTTGTATGACTGAACATTGGCTTATATCTGATGAATTGAACTACATTGCCCTTCAACACTACAATATCGTATCAGGTTTCTGTAGAAATAGACCATATGGAGTATTAATGATACTGCTACATCAGGACTTGCCTTTCAAAGAAATTGTGCGTGTATTGAACTTATCGATAGAAAAGCAATATGGACTAAGTGCGGTTGAAATACCATCTATGAATTTAAGTGTGTTGTGTGTATACAGAATTCCAAATTCAGATTTTTTCAGAATTCTTAAACGTGTTTTCAAAAGCTATTAAACTACTAAATCAACGGTATATTATAATTGCAGGCGATTTTAATGTAAGGTTTGGTACTGATGACATTGAAAATTTACAACTGACTGAGTTAATAAACTTTTTCGGTTATAAAATTACTATTACCGATTCAACTAGACAACAAAACTGCCTAGATAATATCTTAGTAAATAACTCAATTAATAAGAATATAGTTTTTCATTCAAATGTCATCAATACCAGACTCTCAGATCATTTAGGACAAAATATAAAGATTGACTTATGTAACGATATTAAAGTTACGCATAAAACTGTCACCTCTATAACTAAAAAAGGCCTGATCCTTATGTACCAACTACTTGATGCGGTAGACTAGAGAATGGTTCATAACAATGATGATATAGAAATCTGCTTCGAAAAGTTCTGAGTCAAACTCAGAGATGCTGCAGTTACAACTTTCCTGAAAAAATACATTAAGCAACAAAATGTCATAAATGAACTAAAATGGTTCAACAGCCGATTGAAGAAAATGCGTGATGAATTGCTTCTTCTTACTGATATCAGCAAAAAATATCCGGATCTAAATCTGCAAGTTTCATTTTAAAAAAATAAGAAGATTTACAAGGCAGAAATAAAAAACAACGACACCAAACAAACGATGCTTATATCACCAACTCTTAAAATTATGCCAACGCCATGTGGAATATTTTAAATTCAAATCGGAAAAATGCCACTACATGTGATATAAACGAATGTTGGAAATTTGGTAACTAAACCGCTTGAGACCTCCAAAGCAACAAATGCCAGGACATGCAGCTTAAAAACACAATATTTTTCGATACCAAATATTAACTTTAAAATATCAAAAGTATCAGAAGTCGAAGTTCGAGATACAATAAATAAGCTCAGTAACTCAAATAGTACTGACGTATATGGTCTAAACAGCAAAATCATAAAACACATGAAAAGCATAATTATTAACAGCAGCACTAACGTTTTCCCCAGGTCATTAAAAATATCAAGAGTAGTTCCAATCTTTAATAAGGGCGACAAATCCGATGCAAGCAACTATAGACCTATAAACATCATATCGATTATTGGTAAAATATTTGAAAATATAATAAAAAGCAAGTTAGCAAAATATTTCGAAGAAGACAACCTGCTATCTAGTTCACAATTTGGTTTTCGCGAAAATAAAGCACAACAACAGCATTATTTGATTTCATAGGGCACATACACATTTGCATATACAATGGCGAATACGTTAGTGCATTGCATTGCGACCTAACGAAAGCCTTTGATTGTATCTCTCATAGCTTATTACTTCAAAAACTGAGCTATTATAAGGTTGATGAAAACACGATTGAACTATTTAAATCATATTTCTCAGAACGATACCAATACGTTGAGTCAAATAATACCAGCTCAAATACTTTACCAATAAATCGAGGTGTCTTGCACTGATCTGTGTTAGGGCCCCTTCTATTCATCATTTATATAAATGATCTTGTTTACCACATAAACACTTCAAACTTAGTAATTTTTGCAGATGACACCACCTTGATCAACTCTATTAAAAACAAATACTGTCAAATCCGAAATAAAACATTGGTTTACGGAAAAATGAACTGGCTCTAAATGACTTGCTAAACAGTTATCATCGCTCATTTTCTTATTTAGGAAAACTTTCGCATCCAGGAAGGTACTAATGATAAATGTCTACCATGCACTATTCCACTCCATTAAAATGAGCTATGGGATAATAATTTGGGGCCACTCAACGTTGGCAAATCGAATTTTTGGTTTACAAAGAAAACTTTTATGGCTAATTGCTGGAGCACATTACAAAACGGGCACTAAACCAATTTTTGAAAAGTACTGCATACTAACACTGCCTGCATATATATTATAGATTTTACTGTATGCTAAACAAAACCTTCACAAATATGAATCTGTAAGTGAGGTACACCATTACATGACCAGAGCAACACATAACCTGTATGTTTCATTCTCCAGGCTAAAGCGAAAATCTAATCCGGTGTTAACTACCACCGAGTCAAATTCTTCGACTGCCTTCCAGTTCACATAAAAAAATTAATTTACATAAAGTATTAAAATTACATAAGACAGCTACTATTGTCCAACTGCCCAATACATATAAATGATTTTTTCACCTACACATTTTATCTTATATATATATAATTCTCTATATATTTGATCTTTATATATAATTCTCGTACACGCACGTATTTTATGTCTATATAGATATTCCTTTTTGACGAGAGTAAGTATTTTCTTCGTTCTATTTTACTTTGTATTAACAGAGAATATGTATTTTCTAATCTGCTGAGTTAAGTCTTTTTTAAATATTTGAAAAATTTTAAACCTTATGAAATTTATGCATAATATTTTTATCATTATTTCAATAGTTTCTTATGTTTTATTGGGTATATTTAGACATAAAGTTTAAAACAATAATAAAATGAAAACAATTTTTAAATAAGTAAACCACATACAAAATGTTTCTATGATTTTGTAATGGAATAAGCATGAAGTAAACGACGTGCTAGACTTTTCCTCAAGTTTATGGGATTTGTAAAATTCTCAATATAAGATTAAAACTGCCTAATTTTGATCTCTAATCCCTTAATAACATTAATAACCGATTTTAGGTAATAGCAATCCTTTTCTTTCAGGGTCTTTATGGTTGAAATATCTTCTTTCTTTCTTCGGCCAGTCGGAATTGTGCAGCTTCTTCAGGGCTCAAACTTGAGACAGCAATTTTCGATGTCGATTCTTTTGTGTTGTTATTCTTTAAGTGAACGGCATGGTTGAGTCCTTTTTTGAAGGTTTAGTTGGTTTTTGAGGAACACCTCCTCCGCTTTGTTGTGTATTAATATTTGTCGAATTTGTAGAATGTTTTCCTTCCCTCTGCCAGGCACAAACCGAACAAAAAAAAGTAATGTAATTTACCAAATAGCAAAATTCCTAAATTACCCCAAACATATATTAAAATAAATATTAATACATATTGATATAACGAATTAAAAAGAATAGAAAATTCATTAAAATGCAATACATCCCCGAAATTAATAATCATTTAAATACATATTTAAAACAGGCATTCATTCTATTCAGTGCTTAGATTGCTATACCAAACTAGACTCAACACAGAGAAATATAAACCTCACAAATTTAAATAACGGCAGGTTGTTAAAAAATCTAATAATTATAACATAAATACGTTGGAAGCAATTCAAATGAAAAAATACCAATACGAATTACTAAGTTCTTATTTAAGCTCTTTAAATAATCTTATACTAGAAGTAATAATCCTACAAACACCCAATTACTAACACTTGTCTACCGTATCAATTTTTTCCCTATTTCAGACAGGTACATACATATTAAACCGTTATTCTGTAATTTATATCAGCTAATAGGTAGTTGATTAAAAATTCACTTCGTTCATTTCAATTATTTTATTAACACAATGCTTCACCAGGTGATTAATGAGAAACACATACAAGTTATATCAGCTATTGATAATGGTTACACTGTGACCGAAACGTACATCTAAGAATTATTAAACCAAGTAAAAAGTGCAAAACTATTATTTTTATATACTAGATACAGTATTTTATATATTGTATTAAAATTTACAGTTACAATATTCTGTTTTAGTAATATTTGTGCAACTATTAATGTCTATTGCTACAAGATAAACCAGCTATGTAATTATTTTTTTCCACATACTTCACTTTAAGTCCGCATGTTATGAATACATGCGTGCATTTCAATTACCACCACAGTTGATTAGTATGTTATTATTAGAGGTACCGGTATTATTAAATGTAATGGCCTGTGATTATAAAACGCTCTTAACTAGTATTGAAACTTTGAGTCATAGTAGTAATATATTAATACAGCTAAAATAAATTATATTTAAAATCACACTACCTTATTAAGCAATTGTATATTTCGTATTATTTATAAGAGAACTATAAGAGTGCTATTGTCGATTGAATGGTATTAGTAGAATTGGATTAGTAGTTGATTGGGCGGTTTTTATTTAATTATAATTCTAGTCCAAATAAAAATAATTTTAAATTATGGGAATCTTTTGAAGTGTAAATTAAAATAACTGCACAAGCACAGTGTATGTGCCTGATATTCGCAGAAAAATTTGTATGTGGATTGTACGTTGTAGGAAATGAGGGGAGACAGCAATTGAGAAATTGCTTCGCGCGAATGTGCCAGCGTAAATTGAAATTAATGAACCAAAAACGGAATCGGTTGCGGCGGGCCGAATTGATTAATCAAACCGAAATCCTATGATTGAAATTTTGTTACCATTTCAGTCAGTTTCTATTCGCTTATGTTCATGCCACATATAAAATCTAGGAAGAAAGTTTTAAAGGAGTTAACAGATATTCTGACCCAATTGTGAAATTGGCACATTTAAAACTAAATTGTTGCAAATCCTCTGTTGAATTTTAAAGTTAAATCTTATTTGAGGCAAAAGATTTGGTCATTTATTTAAAAAAATGCTTTACTTTACTAGATATGTTAGTACTTTTAAATATATCTATGGAATAATAATCAAAATAAGTTTATCCTGATTGGATATTGATATGAATATTCTTTTATGTAATTAGTTTTAATTTGTTATTTCATTTATTTGTATTTTAATAAATGACGACACTCACTCAATTAATTGATGGATGGCCAATGACCTCAGAAGTTGACCTTCTTAAAAAGCATTTATGGATTATAGAATTACAAGGATTTTTCAATTATTTCAATTAATTCACTAGAATATCGTTTACGCACGTTAAAAAGTAATTACTAATTTTTCATTGTAATTGCAATGGAATTCGGCAAAGTGGTCAAATTTTATACAGAGTGTTTTATTTTTCAAATAGAACATGTACTATTTGATTTAGGCATGTCTGTGTACATTGAGTTCTATTACTGTAATAAAAAATATGTCGTTTATTTTTTCTATTTTTTATTATTTTTCCATATTGAAAAAGGTTTATACTTTATATCAGTTTAAGAGACATATAGCCATTTTAAAAATGTGTCGAAAGTTTTAATAGAAATAGGGAATTCAATGTAGAGAAAGTTGAACCAGCGTGTTTGTTCATTATAAGCATTTATTTAGAAGAACTAATTAAGATGTTAATTTGTAAATACAGAACAAAGACAGTAGAAATATAAACTTTGATTCTAATTTATAAGAAACTAGTGTAGAAAATAAAAAAAAATTAATATAAAGTATTTTTGAGATGAAAGTAAGTCGGTTTAAAACTTGAGTAATATGTTATGTAGTTTGTCTTCAATAAAAAATTAATTCAAAAGACGTATTTTTAATCTAAAACGATCAATAATATATCAGTACCATTGAACATTACTAGGTGAATTCGATTCATTGCAGAAATGGTGGTATTTCAGTTTATGTTGTAAATAAAAACCGAAACGAATAGGCGCTGAACTAAATCACTTAAAATTTCAACATTAGATTTGTAAATTTTGTTTTGAAAAATAACCATTCGGGCTTCATTTGATATTTTCTTTTTTTGCTTTAATTATTAACATCATATGCACTCCATATTTATTTTGATAATTTTGCATGTAATTATATAATTTAATTTTTTTACTTAGTTATATTATAAGAAAATCTAATGAATTGACATTTTAAAGATACTCACACATAATACCATAAGTGATGGTAATTTACTAATAATTAGAAAAAACACGAAAATATTTCGTAAAATCTACAACAAATGAGTCTTATTAAGACTACAGATGGTAATTTAATAGAATTTTTTTTATTTTATCATGAAAATTTGTTGCTTAGCGATTTTAATCAGAGCAACTGTCATGATTTTTTTCTATGAGTTGCTCGAATTAAAACCTCGAATAAGCAACAAACTTGAATGTACTAAAAAGAAAATTTAATCCGTGTTTATTGCCATCACGAATGGTATTTGGAAACGCTATTCCACGACTTGAAACGAATATCGGAGAGCGTTTTAACATTTATGTTAATTTTTTTATGATACATCTTCTGCAGTATTTTAGCCGAAACATTGCACATTAATTTAATGACACCTTCCTTATAATAATTTCCATTTATCTTCTGCATATTATACGCCCAGTCTTCCAGAATCGCGCCAAGAGATTACAGTAAAATAGTTCCTTCAGAAGAACTATCGTGCTCCGACCACAGGCAAATCCACTTCGATCTAGTCACATCTCTCACGACGAGCAAGTACAGAAACCCAAGAGAGACAGGATATAAAGAGTCCCTCAGAGAAGCTCTCAAGGGATCGACAAGAGAGGTAGATGGGCTGGAGCTGGCGGTGGAACAAATCAATGATGCGATCAGGACGGCATATCTGGAAAACTGACGGGAAAAAATAGCTAAGCAGAGGGGCTGCGGAACAGTCTGGTGGAATAAGAACCTCGAAAGATGAGGATCGAGGCTCGAAGGCTATTCAACAGAGCCAAAAACAACCAGGACTGGGACAAGTACAGAGGGAAACTCACATTATATAATAAAGAAATCGGAAAAGCCAAAAGGGACTTGTGGAAATTCTGCGAGAAGATTAACGACACTCGACATGTTCAAGAATCCAAAAGCCCTGGCTAAGGACGGCAGTGCTGCTAATGAGGTAGGCTTCCTCAAGAAACCGGAAGGAACCTACACAGAAACAATAGAGAAAAGTCTCAAGGATCTATTAGAACATAACAAGCCAGACAATCCCAGCCAAAGACCTAAAAGGCCTGACCAAAAGGATTGAAGATTAGCCACGAAGGTCACAAGACTCATTAAAATTAAATAGGCCATCAGCAGGTTCCAACCGTATAAGTTCGCGGGACCGGATGGGATTTATCCTATTCTGTTACAAATGGGCATATAGGAACTGGTGCCACACCTGTCAAAAAACTTCAAAGCCTGCCTGGCATGGGGATATATACCAAAATTATGGCAAAGCGTAAGGGTAATCTACCTGCCCAAGGTAGGCAGAAGCTAGAGCCTATCTTCATTAATACTAAAAAGAATTGAAAGATTGATAGATAGGCACATAAGGGTCGAGATACTGGGAAAAGATCCTCTCAACAATAGGCAATATGCATACCAGCCGGGTAAGTCAACGGACTCAGCGTTAGACGACCTAAACAAAATACTTGATTGTAGAGGCTTTCACTTTGTGATTCATATTTTATAACTTTAAATAAAATAAAATAAACTTTGTTTATATCACACACTTTATTATTCTTAGTGACTATAGTTTCGACACAATTTGTGTCGAAACTATAGTCACTAAGAATAATAAAGTGTGTGAAAGAAATGAAAGTCACAGATATAGCCATGGCTAAATTTCCAGATATAGAAGGGGCGTTTAACAACATCACAACTTCACTCGTAGAGGCACAAGCAAGGAAAGGAGTCCCGCCAAGCTTTTGCCAATGGATCAGGGCCAGCCTAGAGAAAAGGACAATCATATTCACTTTGGGAGGCCATACCATTAAGGCTAAGGCAAGGGGAGGCTGCCCACAAGGAGGAGTTCTCCACTGCTATAGGCAACACTAGCCATTGTCATCAGGGATTGGTTCGCGGGAGTTGTGTCGGAGCGAGCACAAAGAGTCATAAACATAGTAGACAATTGGGGCAAAAAAAGACAAGCCATTGACGCTCGGAGGTACGGAAATCCCCTTCGTAAGGGAGGCCAAGTACCTGGGAGTAACCTTCGACGCCAAAATGACGTGAAGGCCACATATTACAAAAGCCACCAAACAAAGCATCAATAGCATTGGGCAGGTGTCGTAGAATATGCGGAAAAAAATGGGGACTAAACCCTAAAATGACTCTAATGAAGTACTAATGAAGTACTGATCCTGCAAAGAGAAGACTAGGCCGAAGGCCAACCCACCAAAGCATAATCAAATTGGTTCAATGACGGCTTAAAGACTGACAAAGGGGTACGAGCAGGTATATACGGCACAAAACCCGAGCAAAGATTTCTGTTAGGCTTACCAAGGACACCGCGGTGTTCCAAGCAGATGCGATAACTCTTCACCACTGCACAAGAGAAATATCAAGACAATACACCAAAATTAGTTTATTGCTATATTCTTCGACAGCCAAGCGCTACTAAGAACACTAAGCATCACACAGGTCTAATCTAAGCTAGTGTGGGACTGTATATGTGCTCTTAATAAACTTGGCAGTCACAAAAAAATAACAATCACATGGGTCCCAGGACACGGAGAACATCAGGGGAATGACATAGCAGACGAATTGGCCAAACAAGGCTCGTCAAAAGCAGTAATTGGCCCGTAACCCTCCTGCGGAATCTCCAAAACGACTGTCAAACGATCCATAAAAAAATAGGTGAAGACCCAGGCCAAAACCTGGTGGACGAACTCACCACCACAGAGATAAGCGAAACAGTTCCTTAAGAAATAATTGACAAAATTTACGACCGAACTTCTGAACCAAGAAAATGGTCAAAACAGTAGTAGATCTGATGACAGGATACTGCAAGCTCAACAAAAATATGAGCAAAATAGGCCTGGTGGAAGAAGCACCATGCAGATTCCGCTTAGAGGAAGAAGAGGACTCGTTCTACATTCTATGCCATTGCGAGGGCCTAGCAAGGATTAGATATCAAAAGCTGAGCACTACAAACTTAAATGCGGAGACCTTTACCCAAGCCCCTCTGGCGGAGATAATAGGGCTAATCAAAGAGGCAAATCTAGAACTGGCCATCTGAGAATAATAGGGATCCACAATAGATCTGAAAAGGTCGCGGTGAAACAGGCGCTGGTGCCAACATCTACATCTACATCTGCTAACAACTGATAGTTTCTATTCGATCAGAATTCTTCAAATTGCCTCCAAATACATGAACTCGTTTTTGTTGTATTTTTTGGTACAGCACCTGTCGCTCCCACATTTATTATGGACGATGAAGCGCTACCAAAAAGTTTGGTTTATTCACTTAAAAATTGACGGGATTGGCAAAAAATAACAAACGCCTCTTTGCCATTGGCTACATGCAATAGAAGTTGATTATACAGACTAATTAAAAAAAATTATTATATGTGATAATTAATTGTTAATATTTGATTTATATAACAGCGCTCCTTATTTGCACAGAATCTAATCTATTCACCCAAAGCCAATTTTAATTAATAATGTTTCTGTTTAACCTTAGGCAAAATATTTACTATATAAAATGAGTCTTGACGATGATTTTATATTATAAACACATTATATTATCAGATACATTGACATCCGTCTTGATAAGTGATGACGGTCACCCTAACCACAACAGACAAATTACATAATCAAGTGAAAAAGAAAACGTATTTCATTGTATTAAGAAATGTTGCACAATTGTAGAATAATTTTTTATAATTATAATAAATCGTTATAAAATATTGAAATTAATTATATTAATAATTTAAAATTGCTGCATATAAAAAAGAAACAAATTTTATACATTTAGACAAAATGTCAGAAACCCCTTTTTTATTTAAAACCATTTTATGCTAATTTTTTAATCGATATTTTGTCCCATCTCTAAATCACATATCTACTGCTTTTAAACTAGAGTTGCATTGATAGTTACAAATATTACGCATGCAAATTATTTTTTGTGTAATTTGATATCCAACGCGTCAGGAAAGTAGTATAACTCATTGTTACAGATTTGCAAAACTATCAAATATTTGTAAATTTTCTAAAACCAACTAAAGAACATACATAAATAATATCTAAATTTTTTATTAATAAAATGTGTTAAATTTTAGTAATAACAAAATTTAAATGTATTTTGAATTTTAATCATTAGCACCTCATGACGGTGAAGATAAACAGCCAATCATATTAATCACTTATTTCGAAGTCGAATTGAAATTGCAAAGAGGCCTCTGATTATTAGGTATATGTCGCTGAATTAGAAGCCGTGATTCTGTACTCTGCACCTACCATAGATCTAAAGACACAACCGAGACAATTACTCAAGTCCACGTAATACAACTGCTTTGTCATTGTCATATAGAAGAAAAATTGACACTAATAATCATAATGATGGTTGTGGTAACCGTAATTCATGATATAAATAATTAATTAAAACACTTAATATATTTTAAGTAGTTCAAAACTTAGCAAATAATTTTATTTTGTTTGTCAACTTATTATTTTCTTGTTTTTTTGTGGATCTTCTGAGCCACCCCCTGTTTTGATCATTTGATTAAATAATAAAGCACTGATTGAGGCATACTATGCAATTAATTTTTAGTAAACCGAAATAATACATTGATTGGATTTGCATTGCATAGAATAACCCTCATTATCTTCATGTGGTGATGAAGTTTTGGTTAAGCCTAGAAATAGACCTGCAAATAGAAATTTCGAAGAGCATCAGGCAGTTCTGAGTATAAATAACATTTTTAGGCCGTAAACTGTAAAATATTGCAACATTACATTTTTATTAATTGAAATAGCAATGCAGATGTTAAAATATCAACATTATTTCCCAAAAGAGAAAATAATAGCGTATTCCTTAAATATATATTTAAGGAATACGCTATTAAAGAAAACAATTTATTTATTTATGTACAAAACTCTAAAGACTTAAAGTCCATTAGTAAGGTTACAAAAATAATATATAAATATATTAAATTCCTTTAGTTCGTTGAAAAAAATTAAATAATAAATTTAAAAATACGAAAACATTTCGTGAATCTACAACAGTGAGTTTACTAAGACAACAAAACAAATTAATTTGAAACAACTACTTCTCTTGCTAATATCTCGACAGACATTGAATAAAACAAAATTAATTTGCATGTTACGAATAGTACAACTATCAAAGCAACACTAATTTGAATGAAATTATTTCTGTTGAATAAACTAATAAATGATAACATGTATTTTAGATTGTTTAAATATGACTATTCCACTCCTATTGCATGTAGCCAATGAAAATGAGGCATGTGATATTTTTTAGCCAATCACGTCAATTTATAAGTGAATAAACACCAAGTTGCTGTTTATTCACCTGAATAACCTGAAGTTAGCTATTTCCCGACAAATGAATTGAATTAGCCTTGATAAAAAAGCGAAAAACGTTGTTTCTACGTATGTCAGTTGCAAATAAGTTATAAAATCAAAAGGTTTGGTAACACTTCATTATCCATAATAAATGCGACGGTGACAAGTTCTGCGCCAAAAAATCAAACTTAAACGAGATCGTGTGTTTGGAAACGATTTGAAGAAATCTGCGCCGATAAAAACTACCAGTTGTTAGCAAAACTTTAATGGAAACTCTTACCGCGATTATAATATAATAATAATAATAATAATAATAATATCTCTTTATTTTCAAGGTGTCATATACATGTACAAAATGAAAATTGCGTCAAAATTTACGAACTAAGTTAATCTAAAACATATATACACTACAATACATCTTACATCTACTTACATCTACATGCTGTGATAAATTCTTCTATTGAATATGGTTCACATTCAATTAAGAATTCAATTAATTTTGCTTTCAGTTTTTTTAAGTTATTTTTATGGAACTTTATTTCCTTAGGGAGTGTATTAAATAATTTAATCGCAGAATAATGCACACCATCTTCTGTGGTTTTAAGACTATGTTGGGGATATATATAATTATTTGTTCTTGTATTAGAAGTTGATGATTTATTATCATTTCCTTTTAAGTGTTTGTGATAAAATAGAATAGTTTCAATGATGTAAGTTCCATTCATTGTCATTATTTTATTTTTTCTGAATAGCCCTCGGCATGATTGGTTAGGATTTAAAGAAAATATGATTCTCATCGCTTTTTTCTGCAAAATAAATATTTTTTGGGCGGAGGATTTATTTTCCCAGAAAATTAATCCATATCGCATAATGCTCTCAAAATTGGCCATATATGCGGTTTTTACAACAGATTGGCTCAAGTATTTTGTCAGCTCTCTTAGACTAAATATTATAGAGTTCAATTTACTTTGTACTGTTTTTATGTGGTCATTCCAGTTTATTCTACTATCTACATGTACTCCAAGGAATTTTACACTTTGGTTAATATTTACAGATGTTCCGTTTAAGACGATTGATTTAATTGAATTTGATGGATTGGTTGCATTTTTATTAAATATTAAAATATTTGTTTTTTCATCATTTATTATTAATTTGTTTTTTGAAAACCAATTCTGCACTGATGTGAATACCGAATCAGCTTCCATTATTAGATCATTTATGTTATCAGCACATATTAAAATATTCGTGTCATCTGCATAATTGATAATGGTGTGTTTACTGTTGGCAATTGTATCCATGACGTCATTAATAAACAATAGGAAAAGTGTGGGGGCCGTCAAACTTCCTTGGGGTAGTCCGGTAGTTATTAAAGATGTTTCGGATTGCCCGATCCCATTGTTGGTGTTTACAACCACCCGCTGGGTTCGGTTACTCAGATAGGATTCGAACCACTTCAGGGCGTTTCCGCGAATGCCGTATTTTTCTAATTTTGAGAGCAAGATGCGATGGTCAATGCAATCATATGCCTTTGATAGGTCTATAAAAATGCCGAGTGTTAGGTCCTTGTTTTCTAAGTTATTTATTACTCTTCCCATAAAATTATTTATTGCAGTGGATGTGGATTTTCCCTTACGATATCCATGCTGAGTTGAATTTATTATTTTAAATTTATTAAAGAAATCATTGATTCTATTAATCATAGCATTTTCAAAAATTTTAGAAAAAACCGGCAAGAGACTAATTGGTCTGTAATTTTCAACTTCAGATGCTTTACCTTTTTTAAATATGGGTTTTATTATTGCGCCTTTCAGTTGATTTGGAAAAATGCCATGTACTAAAGAATTATTAATTATATGAGTTAATGGTTTGATTATGATGACTGGGCGTATAATATAAAGAAGGTAAATGCAAATGATTATAAGGGAGGTGTTATTTAATCAATGTCGAATTTTTCGACCAAAATACTGCAGGAGATATATCATAAAAAATTTAATATAAACATTGAACCATTCACCGATATTCGTTTCAAGTCGTGGAATAGTCTTTCCAAATACCATTCGTGATGACAATTAAATCGGAATATTTTTGTTTTTAGCGCATTCAAGTTTGTTGCTTAATCGCGATTTTTATTCGAGCAACTGATAGAAAAAATCACTCGCCTGGCGGCTCGTGATTTTTTCGTGACAATTGCTCTCATTAAAATCGCTAAGCAACAAACTTTCATGCAAAAACAAAATTTATTCGAGTAAATTGCCATCACTTATGGTATTACTTGTGACTATAACATGAAAAATTATGAACAAAATTGAATTTAAACTGATTTCATTAAATTAAATTAGCAAAAGCAATTAAAAAATATAGCATTCAAGTTTATAATCATCTGCAGGCACGTGTTTCAAACATTCGCTCTCTTCAGTACAGCTTTATTATAAAATTGATTTTAGATATAAAAAATATAATGAAATATAATAATAAATATAATGAAATATAAATAGCTTACTCAGGTATGTACGGCAACTGATACAAGAATGAAATATAATCGACTGAAGGTCTGAATTTATACCTGAGATGCATTATTGAATTCTACAGAAATCATTACGTTAGGGATTAAGGAAAAATACCCACTTAGAGCATAATTGAATAATAAAATGAATTAAATTCCTTTAGTTCGTTGTAGAAAATTAAATAATAAATTATATTTATTATTATATTACTAAGCAACTAGTTTTCGGAAATTTATTAAATTATTTCGTATTATCAATGTTCTTGGGATATTACAACTGAACACTAACATCTACCAAGTCCCCGTTCTAAAACACTACAGGACATTTAACTATAGAATTCATAACTGTCGTTATATATACGAGGGTATCTAGAACTTCTTTGTAGAAAGCATTTACACTATTGTTTTTCAAATTCAACCTTAATCTCTCTCAAAGTAGCCTTCTCTTGTTCAAATATTTATCCAGTGTTAGAAACATTTTACATCTTAGCCGATATCTAAGGGTATCCAATAATGAATTATTTTTGAAAATTTCAAACCACATTTGGTCAAATTTAAATATATCTCGTTTTTCTTAAATGGAACACTATATATTTTTACATATTCGGACGCAGAATTTAAATGTGCTTTGATCTATACCAGCGTTCCCTATACATATCTTCTTTATTTTTAATGTTATTAACATGTTTGTAAAATATGTCAATATTCTGTGCAATAAGAAAACAATGGGTACGTTTTTATTAAGCGAGCCAAGAAAACAAAAAAAAAACAACTCCTGTTTATTTAAACAGTTTAACTGCCTTTGTGATATTTTACATAGATAGAAGAAAATAGAAAAAAATATCATTGGATACCGTCAGGTATTGACTATGTGTAGCCAAAATTACAATCCTTCAATTTAATTTTAGTCGGAGATATGTATTTTTAAAGTGAAAAATATCAATTATCTCGACTATATCCCGCCAAAGGCACCATGCCGAAACACGGACGAATTAGAACCAATCAGCTTCTAGAGAACTTTGTTGCCGCGACTATATCCCGCCAAAGGCATCGTGCCGAAACACGGACGAATTAGAACCAATCAGCTTCTAGAGAACTTTGTTGCCGCGGTAACAAATTCATGTAGAGTTCATTTTCGGCACTGTAATTGGTTCTCTACTCGCATTATGTTTCGGCAGGTGATTGGTTCCCAATTAATTATTCAATTTTCTGATTGGGCTATACATCAAACAACTGTCAAATAAAATTAACAAACGTCAGTTTTTGTGAACTTTTTAAAAATGATTGCAAACATACGATTCGGAAACACAACACAAGAGGTATTTCAGGAAAAGGTAAAGGACGCCGAGCCAAAAAGTACGTTACCATCCAAAAATATGATTAATTTTTATACACAATAAATGCCTTTGTTACTGTAATATTTTTGTTGGGATATAGTCTGATAAATTGCTCTTGTGCATTGTAAATTATCGCAAGTTTACACTCTTTCGACAAACTCAGTCGTATTGCTTTAGGCAACAGCCCCTCGCCCTTCGGGCTCGGGCCTGTTGCCAAGCAATACGACTTTGTTTGTCGAATTCGTGCAAACTTGTTACCGATAATTTTCAATGCACTTGTGCAATTACTGTTGATAATTTTCAATGCACTTGTGCAATTACTGTTGAAAACGCTATGTTACTTAATTTTTTTTTCAGAGAATTTAAATACGTATTAAAAAATATAGTATTCCATTTGAAATAAGGAAATTGGTGTTGACTTCCAGTATATCCGGAAGTCGTATAATCTTGAAAATATTTTAATTGAATAGAGCACATTTGATTACATAAGCCATAACTTTTGATGTGCGGTTTCGGTGGGACACCCTGTATATATCATACCGTAGCAAGTCACTGGTTAGATATACATTAGCCTGGCCATTTCAATGTGCATCATAGAGCTAAAGCATAGTATTTGTGGTATATTAGGTCACATGATCCACAATACTAATCTCCGGGGACTCTACAGATTGCTCTTAAGTGCATTTTGCTCGGATCGTTCGATCTTATTACTTGAATTCTCAATTCTTATCCACTAGTAGTAGATGTGGTAGTAGTGTTTGAGCATAAACCACATGGTCCTTCCGCCGTGCTATTTGTGTATTTGTGCGTGTGTGTGTGTAAATGAGCTTGTTACTTTATAGGATCGCCCCATCACTCTAAAGTACAATTAATTGTATCCCAATGGTGAATGGTACCGGTCATCCATTCAATTGCTGACCCGAAATTCGTTTAAAATTCAAAATAATAAAAAAAAAACTCGCATCCTGTTTGGCGCATTCATCACTAGACCATTATCTTTGTATTAAATGCATATTGAAATTAATATATTTTTAAAGATATATTTTCTGTTCAATACAATTTTCGCGCTTTTTATTTCAGATTGTGCAATTACTTTTTTGTTTGTTTTCAATATTGTTATATAGGTGGGTGAATCAAATATAAGCCGGAATTTAGTAAAAAAAATATTTTTTACATAAACTCTGATTTTATGTACACATTTTTCCCAGCGAAGCGAAAGTTTCTGGACGCCATTATCGTAGAATGTAGCCGTGTCTTCAGCCAATTACTCACAAACGATTTCGGATCTTGGTCACTGTGAAAACGGCGTCAAATTGGTCTTTGAGTAGACCAAGCATATGAAAATCACAAGGAGATAAGTGGGGGCTATAGAGCGGGTGTTCCAATATTTCCCAATGAATTTTCTTCAATTTTTCTCGGGTCAAAGCAGCTATGTGTGGTCGGGCGTTGTCATGAAGGAGAATCACACTTCGGATGAACATGCCTCGTCTTTTCTGTCGATAAGCCAATTTGACTTCATCAAAGAGCTTGCAATAATATTTAGCATTGACTGTACATCGCTCACGAAGAAAATCAATAAGCAGTATGCCTTTTCTATCCCAAAAAAAGTCAAAGTAAAAGTAACAAATCGTTGTAAACATATCCCAAAAATTGGGAAATACAAGCATTTTAATGCACAAAAAGTGTATTTTCAACTGATTTCCAGTTTTATGAATCAGTGGAGGAATGGACATCCATATTTTTGAGTGGAATAACATTTTACAAGATGAACTCCGCCCTTCAACTTGCTGTCAAATTTTTTTGTATGTTTTCAATATTTTATATTTATTTTGTAATAACTTTAGTTTTTTGAGCAAGTGTCAGGTTTGTTTGGATTAATCTCGTATTATGATCGATAGTACGACGTTTCTGAGGTTTGCGTCAACTCGTTCTTCTCCATCCAGGTCCCGTCAAAGGTCAGCCATCTCTGCTGCAAGAATTTTCACCGCCGGTCGCTGGACCTCTGGAGCTGGCCGATTGAGCACTACATCTCGGTCGGTGGATTGGTCTATATCTCCAGGGTAGTCTCCAGTGTCATCATCTGCAGTCTTCATGATGTGATGCTAATCTGGACCGTCCTTTTCTCAGCATCGATCATACTGTTTCGCCTCAAAACCTTCAACTTCTTGTTCACTGGATCAAATAGTCAGTAGCTGTCGGAATTTCCTTCGTAACCATCAAACATGAGTTTACCGCTTTGCCCCAGAGGTACTTTGGCGTATCCATCGCGTACATCATGTATCTGGTACTTTCAATGCGCATTTCCCTCTCTATAGGGCCATTCTGCTGCACATATACATTGATGTACTCGCTACCATTGTCACAGTGAAAGCCTTGACCTTGCAACCGCTTCTCCACCATCTGCACATACTCTTTCAGGCGTGCCAGGATATCAGATTTGCGCTTTATGGTGCCGACAGTGAGCTACGATGCCGCACTGTCCTTGAACAGAACAAAGTGTTTCTCTCCTCCAGATGATTTAATTACAATAAGGCCGCACACATCAGAGAATACTCATTCTCCAACATCCTCCTTGCGGGATTCTCTGGATGGGCGATGAAAACGATGTTGTTTGCCATACAAGCAAGATTTACAAAGTATATCATCCTCGTCACCCCGCATTTGTCTGTCATGCCACGCCTTCAAGCTATGTTCTGCAATTTAGTAGGCTAGGTGATAGACATTATTGTCATCGAGAGTTGCGCTTGCAATAAGTTTCAGGCCATCTAGTATTTCGGCCTTTTTCCTTTTTTTGAAGATCGACCTACCTCTCTTGGTTACCACGGCTTCAGAGAACAGGTTTCTCCTCAAATTTGGAACGTATAGGACGTTTGTGATGACGGATTTAGACAAATTAGTTGTTTCAATAAGTAATTTATTTTGTAGTCTTAGTAAGATTCATTATTGTAGATTCACGAAATCTTTTCGTATTTTTAAATTATTAGTTAATTTTCTACAACGAAATAAAGGATTTTAATACATTTTGTTTATTTAACCGTTTTGTATACAAAGAGAACGGATGGTCCGTCATGAATATTCAAATAACTCAATAAAATTTTAATTCAAAATTATGTCATGACCTCTTAGATAATACCCTATATTGAAATAGATGATGATAATTTCTTGGCTATCTAGTGCCTTTTTTAAATGTGTTCTGCAATGCGTGGCTTAGTAATAAATTCGACGGTAGTAGGTTGCTAAGAAAGGGATTTGATGTACATTGTTATTATATCTTTCTTGATAGATTATAAATTTGTATCTCAATTTTTATATGATGACAACGCTGTTGTAACCAATAATACTTTAGTAGTTACAATACTTAGTAATCTTAATTTAGGTCTAAATGATACTAAGATTTTACCATAAAGGTGCCATCTGATAATATCTAGCGATGGAGAATTAAATACTCCATAGTAAAACTCTATTCCATGTCTCCAACTGTGCTACGATGATGAGATCCAAAAGATCGAAACCGGTCCGTGGCTGTTGTTGACAATGAACAATATTTAAATGATACTGTTTCCTTGTTATTGAACTGTAGATCCTTACCAAATTGAACTAATTATTACTCTTTTGTGAATTATTTTGTCTACAATAATTTCAAGTTACCTTTCATTAAAATACCTTAGTATGTCAATACGTGAATAGTTAGTATACAATAATTATTTTAGTTCGATTAACCAATATATTACTTAATATGCTTTGAAGTCAAGGGTTTATATATTTATTTATTAGCACAAACATAATTAAACATTTTTAGACACAAAAACAAAGTACTACCAACATTTTGAAATCATTTATAAGATTGGTCATCATCATGTGTGTATTTATGTTTTTGAATAAATGAGTTTGTTACTTTAAAACTTAATTACTTTACAGGACACAAAACTTAACGACAACAGCAATACATCAATACAATGCACTACCAACATATATAAACAAATTAAACTTAATACCGTTTAAACTAAAACTTAAAAATCAAAACTAAATAATAAAATAGAGTAACACAAAACGGCACAATATTAGACAAAAAAATAATTCTTTCAATAACATTAACCGGGACAGAAATCAATCCAAGATCTCGAGGTGAAGAACGAGGGATAGAACCGTCCATATATTATATATAATATATATTATGTATTACATTTATGACTTTCTTTTGAATAAACTGTTTATATCCTTAAAATACGACGATATATTTGGATCAACAATCCCTAACTGTAGTACTGCTACAGTGTCGAAGCACCTATGTTTTATACCATTATATGTTTATGTAATTCATATTCCATGTTTTGGTTTAAGATAATAATATAAATAGTGTAAAACTTAAAATACTTTACTATGTAAATAAAAAAACAAAAAATAAAAGTGTTTTACAGAATAAATATATGTTTAAAATATAGTATATTAAGTTGCATAAGTTCATTAAATAAACACCATTTTGTAAATATTTTTATATCGCTAATTTTTATCTTTTGGTGTGGGATTTGCCGTTATTTTGCTCACTCCTGGAGGTCCACAAGTCACCATCTTCGTTTTAAAGTCTTCTATGTCATTTCCAGTAGATCTCGCTAAATCTTCAATAAATCTCATGTAGTCATGGTAATTTACCGTTCTAGATCTAAAATATTAATATTATTTTTAGAATAATAATATTATTTAAATAATGATTATCATATATAATTAAAGTAAATAAAATTTAATTTGATCAGTATTACAACATACCTGAACTTATTGAAAGCAACTCCAGTTTCTGTTAATGTAATAGTCTTACCATCAATTATATGAGCCTGTTTCATCCATTTATCACTTTGGCTTAAGGTCATCGTTTTACCATCCGATCTTGGGTCTCCAAATTTCGAAAAGAGAACGAACTGTTCTTGAAGTGCGTTCATTAACAATTTCTAAAAAGTTCAAAAGTATAAAATGACATAATTCAGCAAATGTCAAAAAAACACAGGTTATTAAATTCATAAATTAAAGACATAGATAACCAGAAATTGTTATAATTGTTATTACACAATCATACGTTTTTGGTACGTTAAAACAATCTTCGGAGTCTCAAAAGAATGTTCTCGTTCGAAAAACTATACTACTTTATTCATTAGTAGTCATTATGTTTACACTTTATAGGATTATTATGAATAATGAATATTAATATTAACGACACATTGTGTGTAATAACGATACAATCGATGGTTATCAATGATGGCTTTTATGTAGTAATTTCGTTGGATAATGTGTCATCTACTATGGCGGGAACTATTCATATTTGGGAGCAACAATATTCAGTACGGTTTAAGTTGTTGAGTTTTAACGGGGATATTTATTAATAATTCTGTCGGTTGTACATTCAAAATTTATTTAGGAAACTTCATTCCGTCGTAATGCTTTAGAAATACTAAAAATGAGAACATTCGTTTTAAAAAATGTAATAAAATATTAAATTTACCCTTGTAATGTCTTGGATTTTTTTAAATTTTTTGATTATTTTATCTGTTGTCTGGCGTTTATTGTAATGCATTGGCTTTTCAAGGTAGTGTTTTAAATTTACTTGAAAAATCCACAAATACGGTCTTAGGAACTCTGAGAAAGAATTTATCTATCTATCGTTCGCCATTTCATAAATCGGCATTATGTTGCTTTGTATAATGATGTGACATAGATGGGAGCAATATCTCTTTATAGTCGCTATTCATAGGAGACGTAATGTTTTGCTATCGACCACGTGGTCCATTCACCGTATTTTGTGTATTTATGTGTAAATAAACTTGCTACTTTAAATGATCGTCTCCGTTACTCTAATGTGCAATTAATCATATGCCAATCGCGAATAGTACAGTCCACCCGTCCAATTACTGATGCGATCACTTTATTTATTATTGAACGAAAAATAGCCGAAATAAACATACCAAACATGTGCATGGTCATGATAACTAATTAATATACACAAATGGCTTACGATTTTTTATGACAAATTTGATTGTAACTATTAATTTACACTCACCTTATCATCGTTCTTTTCTAATACTCTTGTATTCCCCACTTAAACTTCTCTGTTTATACATAATTATCTTTTCATTCATCTTTTTTTCGTTAATAACCTTACACCTGCGTGCGCCGACACCCACTACCACTCATTTCTCTACATATATACTTAAGTGTTATATTTATTTTTGTTACTTAGTATCAAACCGTTGATAATGTTAATCTGGTTACAAATAAAATAGTGAAGAAAGATTTCTAAGTGGTTTAATCAAATTATTATCATCTTCACGTAACTCAATTAATACTAATAGTTAGAAGGTTAGAAGGTTAGATTGGTTTTGTTTTACTATTATAGCTTTTGGTTGCTTTTAGAATTTTCAAAGCAGTACTAATTAAACAATTTTGGTCGACTCAAACAAGTACAATTTTAATTTATAATTATTATTCTTTCATTATTATGTATCGATAATATTAAAATGAAATTTGAAACATCTTTAATTATTATTTATTTTATTATTATATATATATGCAAAATTGATTTGTTATAAAGTTTGTATGCTTATATTTTTTTATTTTTAAATGTTATGTTGAGTAAATATGTTATTTCGGTTATTATTTATTCAGATTGAATGATCACTAAATAACTTACCTTTCGTTTCTTTCCTGTTAAAGTTGTACCACTTAGCATATTAACACTTTTGGCGACTTCTATAATAATATCAATATCCATTTTAAGAGTATACATCCATTCGATAACCACACTTAATTCAGATTGTGACAATAAAATAAAAACATTTACTTTTTACATACATTTTTTAATTAATTTATGCTGAAGTATATAAAGTTGCCTATGTTGAAATAGTGAGATTATTGATTTGCTATTGAAAAACAAATATGAACATCAAATTAGAATATTTTAATTTATATTAGATTTAGAAAATAGGGCAGACATCATTATCATTATATATTATAAATCTTATATACTTTTGTACTTTGATATTGTCATATATTGAAGCCATAAAGTAAAGATTGTATGCTTTGACTGAGAAGCGTAGTCAAATTGATTATTTATCAGAAAAATGTGTGTCTGTAGTTGTAATAATTGATTTAATAGACTTTATATATTTGATCAAATAATATTCTAAATAAGATGTTGATTATAAAAATAGAGATTAGATGGTACATAAGTATTTAAATTATAGAATTCAGAGCCTTTATACTGGAAGTAGTTTATAATAAATTGATACATTTAGAACATAACTATATATATAATAATAATAAATAAAACTTTATTTAGCACATTTTATTTATTAAATATATTATTATTAAAACCTACTAACGTGGCCTATATTATCAATTTGGCTATCAATTAAAAAAAATGAAGTTTATTTTACATCTTTTTTTCGACATTTGGACAACTTTTTTTTATTCATCACAATATCTTGTTGTCGCTAGCTATAATTTACAATATTTGCGATTAAAACTATAATGTATTAAATTTTATTTCAATTAATATCATTAGGTTCAAATCATATTTTGGCTGATTATTTATTATTTCCAGTGAACTGCATATGTTTCATATATATTATTTTTGTTTTTGAGCTACTGCTGTTGATAAATTATATTTTTTTAAAAACTTTTTAGTGTTCTGGCTAGTAGGGCCACAATTTCTCAATATTATTAGTGTATTAGATTAAAAAGTACCAGGGCGGCCCGTGGCCTGCCACACGTTGTATTACATACCAGTGTATATATAGTAGTATGATGGGTTCTGAAATCCTTTAATCGCTCCTCTGTGAACTCAAGGCTCTTGAATTAGCCCCAGAGTGCTGCGGGTTGATTTGATTTGGCACTGCCACCCTCCTTTTATTTATGGGCCTTGGTATGACCACCACCTCTGGCATCTTTCAGTTTATCCTGGGGTATTCCCTGCCCTTTGGACAAAAATCAGCCTGCTTCTTGTATGGACACTTTTCCTTGGAGCCTCCCTAATCCCTGGAGGCTTGTTGGCCTCTTTGTGAACCAGTGTGTACCACCTTATCTTGAGGAGTTTTTTTTTTATTGTGGCTCTCTTTTCACTTGGTCCATGCAGTTAAGCCCAGACCCTCTTTCGCTCACTGCCAGTTCAAAAACCACTCCACTTTCCTTAAAGCAAAAGTCAGGAAAAGGGCGACACATTTAAGAAATCTAACTTACAAAATGGAAGGTATAAAATATATAAAGTTTAGAAGCAGGTGCACACATCTACTAAATTATTTGCCGATCTTTACGTAACTTTCATAATCATCAAGCGAATCTGTGGGGTTAAACATCCACCAGAAAATGAAAGAACACATATTTTGTGAAGACTTTCCAAATGCAATCAAAATTTTTAGTAGTATTGTGTATATTAGAATATTTTTTACTGTCATGTTGGATAAAATTAACAATATATCTAACATATTAAATGGAGAAAAATAAAAATAATAAATTATTGCATAAATACATTTTTTTTAAATCGTCAATTTTTAATATTTAATTACCGCGCATCAAAGTTTTTCAACTTCTTGATTCGAAGAATTACTCGACCTGGCACCTTTTGACCATTACCAGAACATGTAAATAATTTTAAGTTGAAAAATTGATGCAAATAGATGATTTAGCCAAAGAAATGATTACCTAAATTGATTAACAGCAAAACACTTATCGTTACGGTTGTGTGTTTTCTCATGTGTTGAATGTTGAAAATTTTGGATCGTTTGGAACTAGTATTAATTTACATAGTATGTTTATTCATAGGTAATAATCTGCTACACGTGATTGCTCCAGTTTTTGCACGCGGGGCTTCTCGGAATATATGAGAGTCGATCTCTCTGTAATTCTAGGAACCGCTTTAATATATTGATTGGCGGCTAATTCTTTTGATATGTGTTGAAAAAGAAGTGAGTTTTGGTCATGTTTTCAGTTTCTTATACAGGGTGACTGACGAAAAACCTTTGGTGCTGTATCTCGCTTATTTTTTATCCGATTTGAATAAATAAAACATCAAATTAAATGATTTTTAAAAGACTTTAATATGAACTGTACTGATATTTTTTCTTGCATCCAGTTTTTGACAAAAGACGATCAACTTTTTTTTTCAAATTGCACTGTATATATATTTTGTACTGATCCGCAAGGAGATTTTTTTCTGAATCTAAATTTGTAAACGATTTTATCCATTCATCAAACCAAAGTCGAGAAATTGAGGATTAAAAAAAAAATACAATATATATACAGAGCATATTCCAAATGTCAAAAGTGACAGTGTCAGTCATTGGTACAATACTGCAATGATTATTAATAATTTCATAATAAAAATGTTGCAAGATTTCAAAAACTGAAAAACGATTTCTGTAGAAGCACAAAATTCTAGTACAGTGTTTGAAATATTGCAACATTTTAATTATAAAATTATTAAAAATCATTGCAGTATTGTACCAATGACTGACACTGTCACTTTTGACATTTGGAATAGGCTCTGTATATTGTTTACTATGGGTATTTGATTTTTAATTTTTTTTTTAATCCTCAATTTCTCGACTTTGGTTTGATGAATGGATAAAATCGTTTACAAATTTAGATTTAGAAAAAAATCTCCTTGCGGATCAGTACAAAATATATATACAGTGCAATTTGAAAAAAAAAGTTGATCGTCTTTTGTCAAAAACTGGATGCAAGAAAAAATATCAGTACAGTTCATATTAAAGTCTTTTAAAAATCATTTAATTTGATGTTTTATTTATTAAAATCGGATAAAAAATAAGTGAAATACAGCACCAAAGGTTTTTCGTCAGTCACCCTGTATATGTTCCTTTATTCCTTATATCTCTATGTAATTTTTAGTAATAATTTTAACAATAATTATGTAATATTTAAGTCCTTTACGTTGTAGAAAATTCATTAATAATTAGAAAAAACACGAAAACATTTCGTTAATCTACACAAAGCTTCTTACTAAGACTACAACAAATCACTTATTGAAAAAACTACTTTTCTGGATAATATTTCGACAGATATTGAGTGATACAAAAGTAATTTGCGTGTTACAAATAGCATGGCTATCAAAGCAACACTACTTTGAAAGTATTTCTTTTTGTGAAATTAACTAAAAGTGGTTAAGTGTACGTTAAATAGTTTGTGAGTGAATACGGTATGATAAATTTGGAAGAAAAAATTAATTTAAAATTGATTTTAAATACATACAAAACATTTACTAAAATAAATATAATGAAATGTCTTAATAAGACTCTTTATTGTAGATTTATGAAATTTTAAAGTGTTTTTTCTGATTATAATATAATATTGTTTAAAATTGTTCTGAATGAGAGCATTTTGGAGTATAATAAATTCTTCTTATGTTCTCTATTTGTTAATCTGATTGATTTTGTTTTAGCGTTTAGGCTATTGCATATATCTGTGTTTAGTAGTGGTACGATTGCACTTAAATAAAGATTTGTGTTGGTGTCTTTACTGCAGACGCTAACCCATAATTATTTCGTTAAACGTAAAAAAGACTTTCTATTTTCGTTTGAATGGTTGTTGGATTCATAGGTAAATAATATTCAGATAGCTAAGAAAAATACATCGCATCTATATGATCATGTTATAAATATGTACTTATATCTGAGCCCCAACTTTGAATTAATGATATGGACCTCCAACGCTTTCTTCTTAAAATCTTACATATTGAAGTTAGGTATAATTACCTTTACTTACAATTGTATCATCGGATTCTTATTTGGGACAAGACAGTAAGCATATACAGATACATCAATGTTTTGATTTAATTTTCAGTAGGGGTCTGGAAGTCATGGGGAGGAGTCACGAAGAGACAACATATAAACAAAAATATGAGGTTTTGGATATTTTAGATTAGTAATAGTGTTTATAAAGCACTCCAATACGTGTATTATCAACATTATATACCCAATTTAATGATATAACTTAAACACTTGTTAGACTTTTGGATTAATTACTTAAAAAAAAACTGAAGCCATTAGTAGCGATCACGCTAAGAGTTTAAATATGTAAATTTCTACAATGGAAAGAACTGAAGTAAGTAGAATTTTTAAAATGTTGGCTGTGTACTATTGAACTAAGAATATATATATATTCTAAAATCACTACCGGTCACTGTCTATTTATGCTATAAGGAGAAGTAAATTATTTAGAGGTTAATAGTAAATGATTGATTTATCGATTAATATATAAAATCAATAACTTCACACACAACCTCTACTTGATAGAGAAAGATTTATTGACTATGGAGGCTTCTACTTCGTTATACATTTTAATCACAAATTAAACACAATAATTACTTTGTTTTGTATAACAGTTATTTATTTAATTTGAAAATGATACGTGAATGTATTGAAACCATTGGTCACCGTTTAAATAAATAACTGTTATAAAGGGTCCGCCAATAGGGACGCGCGAAGTTAGCCGGAAGGGTGCGGCCATGTTGTTCGAGGTAGAGCTGTCAAAGTTGCTGTCATTTGTTCAGTATATAACCCCAAATCACCATGGCAAGTTTGAGTGTCGAGCAGCACGTGCAAATTATTAAATTGTTTTACGAAAATGGGTCATCAGTTCGAGCAACGTTCCGCGCACTTCGCCCATTTTACGGTCGCGATGATCGGCCTGTAGAGTCGACTATCCGTCGATTGGTGGGCAAATTCGAGTCGACTGGTTCAGTAAACAACCAGCCAACACTGACACGTCGACGAAACGCTGCTGTCCGTGAGAGTGTGCGCGAGAACCCGAGGCAGTCCATTTTTTGTCGTGCACAGGAACTTGGCCTTTCGGAGACATCAACTCGCAGAATTTTGCATCTGGATTTGGGTCTGCACCCGTACAAAATCCAATTGACCCAGGAGCTCAAGATAAACGACCACAGACAGCGTCGGGCTTCGCTGACTGGGCTCTGGAGCAGTTGGAAGCAGACCCCCATTTTGGCCAAAAAATCATCTTCAGCGACGAGGCTCATTTCTGGATGAACGGGTATGTGAACAAGCAAAATTGTCGCATTTGGAGTGAGAACAACCCACACGAGGTCCACCAAGTGGCAATGCATCCCCAGAAAGTCACTGTTTGGTGTGGATTTTGGGCCGGCGGCATCATCGGTCCGTACTTTTTCGAGAACGAAGCTGGGGCGGCCATAACCGTCAATGGGGAGCGCTACAGGTCGATGATAACCAACTTCTTTTGGCCTAAACTGGATGATATGGACACGGACGATATGTGGTTCCAGCAGGACGGCGCCACGTGCCACACAGCCCATGCCACAATGGACATTCTGCACGAGCGATTTCCGGACATGGTCATCTTGCGCGGAGGCGATATCAACTGGCCACCGAGATCGTGCGATTTAACGCCTTTAGACTTTTTTCTCTGAGGCTATCTCAAGTCGCTGGTCTACGCCAACAAGCCTCTAAACACCGATGACCTCAAAGTCAACATACGCAACGCCATCGCTCAAATTGAGGCCGATATGTGCTCCAGAGTCATCGAAAATTGGACTGAACAAAGTAATTATTGTGTTTAATTTGTGAGAAAGATTTAAATGGAATTTAAATTCCGATTCTTCAAATGCGCAAGGTCTACGCGAAGCTTGTGCCGAAAGTGTTGACGGAAGACCAGAAAGAACTTCGAATTTCTCTGTCGTAATTGGAGTAGAATCCTGGATATTCGAGTACGACCCAAAATCGAAAAGGCAGAGCAGCGAGTGGCACACAAAATCATCCCCCCGTCCCAATATCGCGCAAATGAGCAAGTCTCGCATCAAAACGATGCTCATGGTCTTTTTTGGCGCCCGAGCTATCGTCCACTTTGAGTTTGTAAGCCCAAGAAGAAACTGTAAACTTAACCTTTTAGAGATTGAAACGCGGAGCCCCGCGTAAGGGTTGACATCAAACACACGATCAGGCTC
Organism: Ontholestes murinus; assembly: GCA_963969525.1. Classification (NCBI taxonomy): domain Eukaryota; kingdom Metazoa; phylum Arthropoda; class Insecta; order Coleoptera; family Staphylinidae; genus Ontholestes; species Ontholestes murinus. The sequence continues at coordinate 4,811,196 of OZ018398.1, read as the reverse complement.
TACTATGGCAATGCCCCAAGCCCCACGGCCTTTATCGTTAACAATTTCCTGGCCTGGAGAATAACCTCGATCCCCCCCCAGCCCCTTTATAGTTCCTTCTTGGCTCTGTGCCAATTGTTTTGCTTCCATGGCTGAAAAGAGAACTGAAGGAAAAGCATTGGGAGTCCGTGAAAAATATCTAAAAGCATGTTCCACGTTCCTAAGAGACAGTGGCGGTTTCAGGGGGGGGGGGGGGGGTAATTGCGTAATTAACCCCCCTCCCCCCCTAAGAATTATTCGTTATATTTTTATTCTTAAAAATTACTAATATTTCAAACAAACAAGTTAAGTGTTGGTGAATCTAGTCAGCGGTCTATGACGGTGCAGTTTTACAAAACAGACATGTATAGAAATTGAAGTTATCTGCGCAAGCACCGTTAGAGAAGTGATCACTTTCTTCCTTTGCACGGGGGTTCCCTTTTCTAATTATACTCGACATATATTGATACTATTCCCCTCTTTGGTATCGTTAATCGTTACATTGTTTTACATAAAGAGAGCGCGAATCACATTTCTTAGTTCAATTTATAATATTTCTTGTCTTACTTGGTTTAAATGTGAAAGATAGAAAACGAAACTGTTTGCACGTCGCATATAAATCCTAAATTTTTAGTGGTTACTGACTAATTACCAATTCATTATAATTCAATCAATTATACATAAGGTATTTTTTTTAATTTTAGGAATAATATATGCATTCTTTTAATTTAATTTATTCCTGTTTTTTGTTAAAAATTAATAAATAAAAATCGATTTTAATTTGGTTAATTAAGTTACTTGAAGATAATAATAACTTTGATAAAAACACTTAGAACCTTTCTTCAATATTTTATTTTTATCCAGATGCACATTTCGGACACAAAGTGTCCATTATCAATGGTTTGATACCATAGTAGTAAATAAAAATCGATAATCCACGTTGGATTCATTTGTTCAGAAAATTAAAAAAAAAAACTGACGATTCTTCAACAAATGAAGATCAATCTATGTCAACAGTCAATTTAAATCTTCCATCTATAACTGCATCGACGTTTACCGACTACAAAAGCGAATTTTCAGGATCTTCATTAGGTTTTTCCCACCAAGAGAAAAAGGAGCACATCTAGTACATCTAGTAACGTTGAAATTTACATTGATATAGTTAAATTTAGTAATGTTAATGTTGATGAAATTTAGAAATGATACTTTTGTGTTATCATATTTTGTACATACATAAAAAAGAGGGAAAGGATGTTAAATATTACTTGTCTGAAAAACATTTTAGACAATTTAATTAGTTAATGTTTTTGAATCATTTAAACGGAATCTTTTGCAAATATTGCTTTTTTACAAAATTTGGTGGGTTGCACCAACAATAGCATTGCAAAAATTAGTATCTCAGCCGGTATCTCAATATTCTAAATTATCAGGTTAAGTTGTGGTTTCAATAAGTCATAAAAATTCCATCAAAATTCAATTGTTTATGCGGAAAATTTTATAAAATCATTTAATACCCCATCACGAGATATAAGAAATAAATTAAATATGGAAAGACTGCGATAAATTGAAAAAAAATATATATAGATTAAAACCAATAATCAAAAGTATAATTTTTTGGGAGAAACAAAATATTTCCTTGCGCGATCATCGTGACGTGACTTAAATACAAAATGTATTACAAACGCTGTAAATTCTACGTTTCGAATTAAAGCTGGTGACATCACTTTAAAACATCATTTGGAAAACAGTTAAACATATTTCATAAATGTCTCTTTTGTGTTACTCATGAGCTTATACTTGAATTGGAACATATGGATGTTCCGTTATGATGGAATAATTGAAGGGTGTATCTATAATGCAGTCAACCTTGTCCAACGTTTTTAGAAAAGATGTTTCAACCATGCTTTAAATTTGTCCATATCAGAATGTATGCAAGTACAGGCTGCCCACAATGCCATTGGTACCATTAAAGAAGTCATTTAATTTTTTAATGCCTCGTCCAAAAGATATCATGTGATAAACATACTTTTTAAACATTGTGGTGTTATTGGAATTATTCTCGCAATGTGAAGATAATCTTCTAATAAAGCAAAATTGCTAAAGAGTTCAATTTGTACATCAATTTCCACAGTTACGCTATGCTCTTTGTCCGATAATTTTAGAAATATGGCAACTTTGAATAAATGGATAAATCTTACGCTAATAACTTAATAAATCAATAGTGTTTGATGTTTTATCCAATAAGAGAAAAATACTGCCACATCGTTTAAACAATTTATAATGATGCAGTTTATATGTTTTATATACCTCGAATGACCAAATTCCAGAGAAATAGACCAAACGTGAATCAACCTATTATAGAGGATATTTTTATTTATCTTTTCCCTCTTTATCCGTTACGGGTGTCGGACACATTCTCTACAATATGTCTCAGTTATTTTCTTTTACACGTCTTTACCACTGTTGCCTAGCTTGTGCCATTTTTCCTATTTCTTTCCATTCTCTTCCTCTTCTTTCCGCTACTTGATGTACTTGCTTGTTCCAACCCTTCCTTGGTCTTCCTAATTAATTTTGGCCTTGTGTTTTTACCTCGTGTATTCTTTTCGTTAATCTATTTTCTTCTAACCTGTATATATGACCCCACCATCCGAATTGCCTCTCTTCTATTACTGATTTTATTGGTTTAATATTGAGTTGTTTTCTTACTTTTATATTTAGTACTCTGTTTCCTTGTAATTCCCTCTATCTTTCTTAGGTATCTCATTTCCATTGCATTGGTTTTGCTGTTATTACTTTCTACGGTTACTTATGATTCACTACTATATAGCAGTGAATATCTTACAATTCTTTTATATACCTCTGTGTTTATTGTTTTTGTAATCTCATTTTTCTCTAAGAAAGTTTACTTTATTAATGCCTTGCCTCGTATATTATATTTTTCCGTTTTTTCATGTCTTCTATTAATCCATCTTCTTTTCCTTGAATACTTCTTACATTCCATATTCCCATTTTATTGTATTTAACTTTTTTCTTGTACCAATTTCTCGCTGAGATATCTGGTTTTTTTATTTGTTTTTCTATTAGTTGATTTCTTATTCGTACTCCTCTTCGTTAATTGTTAACTTTCGGTATCCTATTCTTTTACTCTTTTTCCTTTTGCTTTTTCTTCTCTTGCTATATCTCTTTTTGTACGAATCTTTCTTCATGTGCTAGGTCATTATTTATGTATATCTTGGACCCTCTTAGATTTCCTTTAGCTCTCATTATTTGTTTTTTTGTTTCCCATGTCACAACTTCGACTCGTATTTTTTGTTTTTACTTTTCCACTCTGTTTCCAGGTTATCGATTCTTTTTAACATCTCTTGCTTTTGTATCTCCCACTTCTTTTCTTTATTATTAATTTCTTTCTTTATTTTTCTAATCTCTTCTTTTAGTTCTTCTAAGTATTTTGCCATTTCTCTCATCAAGTATTTAAACATACTCTTTAGTTCCTCCATTCGCTCCACATCGTTCTTAACTATATTTAGATTTGCCTTCTCCGTGAGTTTTGTCTTTGTTTTCATCTTCCTTTGTTTTATTTTTGTGTCCTGTTGTTGCTACAACGTTTTGTGTCGCTGCTTTCGTTCTTCTATTTTTTAATATCCTCCATTGCTCATTTGGAAACCTTGGAATCAATATTCAGAGCTGTCGATATCTCTTTTTCTTTTTGTACTCATTTGTTTCTTTATTTCCCACTTTCTTTTAGTTTTATATATTTATTTTAATACAATAAACTGGTGAAGATATAGATGTCACTTTAAAATCTGTTGCAACATGTGCAATAGCAATTAAGTCTGAATTGAAATTTTGGAAATTAGAATGGCAAAAAAATAAACTAAAAGAACAATTACTAGAAAATGCTTTAGATGTATACAGAAAATTTGACGCCAATATTTACCTAACATAAAAATAATTTTACAAATATTATGTACTTTGCCCGTTAGTGTAGCTTCTGCAGAAAGACTTTTTTTTCACTGAAAAGTTTCAAATTGTGGCTGCGAGCCACTATGTCTCAAGAAAGACTAATCGAGTTAGATCTATTACATAATCATAGATATATGGATATTAATATTGACAATATTATTAACAAGCAAATAAAAGTAGATTTCATTATTTAAAATAATAAATCGTTTTTTTTAATAAATTTAGTTACAAAAATCGGTTTAAAATTTTACAGAAAATCTTATTATGTTTTTATATGTCCTATATTTATTTCGGGTGTGATATTATTTTGTTTATGTGGGAGCCCAGGTGTTTGATCCACAACCGCACGCCCCACAATTTATATTTAAAAATAATAGAATTATATGTTATTATTATATAATAGTCTTTTTTATATAAATTATATTTTTTGATGTTAATTGCTTTGTATTTATGGAATCAAAATTTTTTCTTCTTTTTTTTTAAATTACCCCCCTAAGCCAGTTGGCTGTAAACGCCCTTGCTAAGAGACATTCCCCTCGAGGAGTTTCAGGGTGCACTAGTATTTTGCAAATGTATTGATGCTGGGGGGAGAGTATTTTGATTCAATACTATGTGGAATTTCTATTTAATTAGAATACATCGACGAATAGTCAAATCATCTGGTAATTTTTGTTATGTGGTAAAATAAAATTATACCGCATCCTTCATACCTCAAATTTACACCCACGGAACTTGTTTAATCAATGAAAGTGAACTCCCTTTTTTCTGCAGTTGGAAATTTGTATTTTTAGTTTGACCTAAATTAACATAGTGTAAATATTTAATGAATATTAAATGCGATTTATTTTTACTATGTATTCACCTGGATCTCAAATAAGTGACGGATTTTTAGGAACCAGTGAAAAATAATTATATATAGTAATATAATTTTCTGCACAGAATGCATTTATTACAATATCGTTGTTTTCAAAAGTATCTACAATCTAGATGATGAAATTATTAAATATCATAGTATTGGAATATTGAATATAAAGAGTGCTATTGTTTTTCACCTATCAATTCTATGCAACGATTTATTGAAAAGTATGATATAAATTTCGATGTTTTAAAATTATATATTATTATTTCATTTTTTAAGTTTCATGATTGTTTCTGCACATAATACTTTGAAAAAAACTTTTATTATGTTTTAAATCGCAATTATATTAATAGAATCTTGTTTACAATTATGTATAGTCTCAGTATCAGTTTGCATTATATTTAAAAATAAATCGTTGAAATCAGTAGCTATTATTTTTATATTATCATTCGGCCAGAGCTACCTGAAACTACCAGATTGAATGATAAAACGGTCTATTTTTGGTTATCTAAGAATGCACAATTAGAATATTTACTAATTCAATACTATTACTATTTGCATATATGCATTTGTAAATAGATATTAGCGATAGAAAACTGTTTGAGAAATGCTCTCATGTACTTCTACTCTTAAATTTAACCTACTATAAATAAAAAAAACAAAGATTGATTACAATAGGATATTAACAAATAAATAAGGACATAAATCTAAACTAAATGTCTAGCCCTAGTGAAAGAATCAATATTATCTGAGCTAAATTACCATTACTGACTGTAGATGTACATTTTCTATGTAATAAAATTTGCATATTACGACTATGCTATGAATGGTGTCCATGTAAATTTCGAGTATTGAGACATAACCGATGAATGTGTGCGAAAACGCGGGAAGCCTACCGAATAAACGACGGCCGACCCGACGCGCCAGTTACGATCTAGACGCCGTACAGTGAGTTTATCTATCAGTGTTCGAAAATACATATTCATCACTTCAAACCTCTCGAAATAATCTAAACCAAACGTAAGTATCCTAAAATAATCTCATATTTTTTAAAAACATCCGCGCCAAATCATAATGTTTAAACCATTCATTTAAGTAATTCTACTGCATTCTGGGTAAATCTTAACATAATTTAGAAATCTAAGCGCAGACGAATATAAAGATACGCTATTTTTCTCTAACAGTTTTCTTTGTGCACAACTAAAGGGTGCAGGTGTAATCGATTTCCTCTTGTGCGCATGCAGCCCTTCAGAATATAAAATCGGACATGACATCATTTTATTTGTATTTATGTCATCATTTAAAATACTTTCATATTTACTTATTTTATTATACCTATACATACGAATGCAATGTAAGCTACATATAATGGCATATTTTATATTTTAGGGTTAGCTTTACCATTTGTAAAATCAAAATATAATTAAATTGTGTTTTTTTATAAATTTATAAACAGATTTATTTCATTATTTAGTTAGTTAAATATAGTAAATAATATGTAATATTAGTATTAACATAATTTATGTTAAATATGGTTTGATAAAAATAGATTGTGAATAATACATAATTTTAGATTATTAAATATTTCAAATCTAAAATTATAAAAAAGCAAAAAAAATGTAGTGATCATATGCCAATGATATGCGTTTTTTAAATATTTTTAAATGTGAATTTTATTATTGCAACTCAAAGACATGATTATTTCGTTAACGTATTTTAAATTTTTTTCATGGTAATGCGGTAATGCATGTTATCGACGTAGAACTAAATGTTAATGCAAAATTCTTAGCAAAGATAGGTGTAAAATTCCCAAATAAATAATTATTCTTATTCCAGGAGCGTTATCAGTAATTGGTGAATGGGTAGTGTTTATTTTTAATAATAAAATATAAGGTTTATTCACAAGCTGTTTATTATTATTATATTTTAGTTTATTTGACCGAAATAAATACATTCAAACTAGTATTGCTATTTGTAATACATAATAAATATATTTTATAAATCAACGTTTGATAACTTAATCAATGTTTCAAACATCCTCTGCGCGGTGATCCGGTTTAGTTTTGCGATTAATAGGTACCGAAAAAAACTTCCTCTGTAATTTATAAATAGCTAATACCTAATCGTATTCATAGACCCATCAATTGAACATTAACTGAATTAATTCTGGGTGTGGGCTAATCGTGCAATTTTTGGCCCATCATCTAATCGACCTTGCTTGCGAGTTTAGCATAGATACCAATAAAAAAATGTGTACGAAACGAACCTTAATGATACCTACACCTACTTGCGTAAGAATTGCATTTATGTCAATAAATCTGAAACAGTAGTAATATAGAAAATATAGTACTACATTTTGATCAATAATTATACTATGTATATACAAAAATGTAGACTAAATTAAAATTAGTTCTAATCCAGGTCAATTTAATTAAGATTTTTAACAATACACTTTAATTGACATAATATAGAGAGCGATTTATTCTAAAAGTAAACTTAATGTGAATTAATAAAAGCTATTGGAATAGCAGATAGTATTGTGGCAGATTCGATCATTAGAAATAAATCATGGGTTGAGTGGGCGATTATTTGAAAGAGTGAATTCTGTCCAGGATTATCATAACCTAAATTATATGTACGTTTTTTTTAAATTTTTATAACAATACTAAAATATTCATAAATATATAAATATATTAGAGACGTTAAACAACATATTTTGTTTAAAAATAAAAGAATATGTTATAGTTTAGTTTATTTGCTTTACAAGATCTATTAAAAAATACATTAAATACATACATATACTAAATAATCATTAATTTGGAACACAATTGAAACTTTAAATGTACTCGAAATGCATATAATAACTGACCAATTTCATTAATTTTTCTTCGCACTTTCTTTAAATTTTTATTGGCATATAAGAATACGAAAGTGTCTATTAACAGAATTGAGAGAGAAAATGTAAATCAAACAATAAATTAATTTCTCACATAACCTGTGATGAAACTTTTTTTTTAATTAGCTTAGTTTTGTTTCACTTGTTTTTATTTCTCTTTGATTATGTTCGACTATATGTCATTCTCAAGGATATATGTAGAAAATTTATGAAATGATTTTAAATTTAATGTTTACTAGAGTTATCGACTTTTTTAAATGTTTCATATTGTACACCTTAGGATAGGAAAACAAAGATAACGTCATTTCGCTTTTTTATTGTAATAATCAAAGGCGATTTTTTTAATTAATCTTTTTTTGATGACCTTTTGCCATCTTACGGGTAACATCATAATGCCATACTCAAAGAACTTCTTGGCCTTTTTTAAAGATCAAATCAAATAGTATTCGGACGACACAAGGTCTGGTGAGTATGGTGGATGATCTATCAAATTCCATTCAAGCTCCAGCAACTTCTGGCGAGTCACTAAACTTATAAGACCCTTACGATTTGCCAATTCTGGCTGCTTTTCGTTGATGACTTTATTCAATTTGTCCAATTGGCAATAGTACACAGCCGTATTGATGGTTTGGTTCTGTGGTAGCAGATAAAAGTACACAACGCCTTTGTAATCTCACCAAATTGAGAGAATAACCTTCTTTTGATGAATATTTGCTTTCGAAGTGGTTCGCCGTGCTTTTTATTTTTTTTTTTTTTTATCCTCACGAGGTGGTGTCGCTTAGCGTCCCTGCACTGCGGTCTCCGTGGTCCTTTTGTGCGCCTCTGGCTGTTTTACTCCTTTTGAACTCCTGTATCTTCTAAGAAGTCCAGGAGTTTCTGCCAGGGGATATTCTTTAGCTGTTCTACAGGAAGCATGGGCTTCCCGAGTTTCGCCTTGCGTTCTTGTGTGTATGCTTCGCAAGTGCACAGTAGGTGTTCGGGAGTTTCCTCTTCTTCCAGACACCCACGGCATAGGGGGCTTTTCTCAATGCCCATCCTATGTTTGTGCTTGTTCAGGTCACAGTGTCCAGTGACTAGTCCTGTGATTTTTCTTAGTTTCAGTCTGCTCAGTCTAGACAGCTTCAACATGCTGTCAGGTACCGGACCATCTAGGAAGAGTCTTGTATGCCTCATTCCATTTTGGTTTTGCCATGCCTTTTTGTGCTCCTCTGCTAACTTGCGTCGGATTATTTCCTTTCCGGTTTCATGGGGTATACCGAAAGCGGGTTCAGGTCCTATGAATTCACCTGTTGCTCCTTGTTTAGCCAGCAAGTCGGCCCCCAAGTGTCCAATAATTTTTTGGTCCTTGGGTACCCATACTAGCTGTGTTTCTCTTGTTGTCGCCAGTGCGACCAGTCTGTTTATGCAAGTCATGACCAGCCTGGACTGCACTATCGGTGAGGCTAGCGCTTTTATGGCTGCCTGGCTATCTGTCATAATGGTAATTGGTCCTTTTTTAAGTCCCGATTCCATTAAGTGATGAGCACACCAGTCAATGGCGGCTATTTCGGCCTGGAAGATAGAGGCATGCTTCCCCAGAGCAATCGCGAATTGTTTGCTCCGGTTGCAGCCTCCATAGATACCAGCCCCGGTTCCTTTAGTATTTTTGGCCCCGTCTGTGTACCAGATGGTTCCTTTACTCGTTCCCGGGTATGTTCTTTTTGTCCATTCACTCCGCTGTGGTATGATCGTTTTAAATCTGCGGGATGGGTGTACGATTTTGGTGAAATCGGACCTCATTGTTAGTGTCTCTTCTTCTTGTAGTACTTTAAATGTTGCCGGTCTTGAAGGCCCCATATTTAAAGTATGTCCATTTATGTGCATCCTATAGGCTGCCTGTCTAGCTTCCATCATTACAAATAAATGTAGTGGTGGTAGCGATAATATGTGTTCCATGGCTGCCGTGGGCGTTGTCCTCATTGCCCCAGTGATTAGCAGACACGCCTGTCTTTGCACTCTTTCGAGTTTTACTGCTGCACTTTTGGTTTGGGTCTTTTCTCCCCAAACGAGCGCCGCGTATGTCACTATAGGTCTTATGACCACAGTGTATAGCCATTTGGTCATACTGGGTCTCAGTCCCCATGTGCGTCCTACCATTTTTCGGGTCGCAAAAAGTCCTCTCATGGCCTTTTTGCTGATGCTCTCTAGGTGGAAGTTGAAGTTCAATCTGGTATCAAGTATGACCCCTAAATATTTTACTTCATTTTTGATTGGAACTTCCATTTCATACATACGTAGTGATTTTATGTCATGGGTTTTTCGTCGCCTAGTAAAAGGGACGATCGCCGTTTTGACCGGGTTTACAGTTAACCCTTCATTCCTGCACCATCTTTCTACGGTATTTAGTGCCTTCTGCATCAAGTTTGATACAGTGGTCCCAAACTTCCCGCTTACTAGAATGGTCAGATCATCTGCATACCCCAGTGCATATATGCCCTGGCTTTTGAGTAGCAACAGAAGGTCGTCCATGACGAGGCACCATAGGAGCGGCGAGAGAACACCTCCCTGCGGGCACCCGCCAGCGACTAACGCTTCTGCTGTTTTTCCATATAGGGTAGTCGTCACAGTCCGACTTCTGAGCATCTTGTTTACCCATTGTCGGACTTGCGGGTTAATTCCTCTTTTCTCCATTGCTGTTGCTATGGAGTTGAAGGTTGTGTTGTCAAACGCCCCTTCAATATCCAGAAAGGCCCCTAACGCAACGTGTTTGCATTGTAGGGTCCTTTCGCATCTGCTCACTAGCTGGTGGATTGCTAGCTCGCATGTCTTTCCCGCTTGGTAGGCATATTGTTGACGGTGTAGTGGCGAGTCCTTTAAAACTCCTTCCCGTATGTGCCTGTCTACTAGTTTTTCTAGTAGTTTTAACATAAATGATGACAAGCTGATCGGTCTGTAAGATTTAGCCTGGGCATATGAATCACGCCCTGGCTTAGGTATGAATACCACCTTTACAGTCCGCCAGCTGCTTGGGATGTATGAAAGGGCAAGGCTTGCTCTGAGGATTTCACATAGTGGTTTCCTCAGCGTTGCTATCCCCTTTTGTAGCATGATAGGATATATCCTGTCAGGACCTGGTGATTTGAATGGTTTGAACGTGTTAATTCCCCACTCAACGTCACCTGGTCTAATTATCATTTTCGCTGTTTCCCAGTCCCGTTTTGGAGCCCCTTCGCTGGGCTCGCTTAGGTCCTCGGAAACAGGATTGTCAAGTTTTGCAGAACCGTGCTTACACCATGATTGTTTTTGGACAACGTTGCTGTAAACTATCTATTTCTCATCACCAATACGTTTGAGAAATTGTTCATTTTCATTGTTTTTTAAAAGCTTGTCGCAGTCGTTTATGCACTTGAATGAATGAATTTCTTTGAGTACACGTGGAACCCAAATATAGAGTTTACTCACACATCCTACCTTGTGCAAATATCTTTCTACAGTTGTTTGAGAAACTCTATTTGTCAACGCTCCGCACTATGCGAACGCGTACTACTTTCGTACTATTCCTCGCATATTAATACGTCTAAAGCCAAGTACATTTCTGCGTTGCTTTAATTTATAGCAGAGCTTAATTGTTATCATTAATGTTACGTGCTGACTGTTTTGCTCAAATGTGAGTATTATTAGTTATATTATCAGAATGTTCATATAAGAAAAGTCAAAAGCTGTACGAAATTTATTTTCCAATAAAGTAAGAAATATCGCTAAAAACTGAGAATGTCATTTTTTAAGCTAATCATCTATTTAACGAATTACTGGACTATACTTTTATATTAACTAGAATAAAACCCTATTTAATGGGTATAAGCTAATAATACTCTAACAATTTTGTATGTCAATATTTAAACATTAAACAATATATGGCACCTTTATGGTATTATCGTATTGATGTCAATATTTTTTTATTTATTAGTGTATTTTATTAATTTTATCATCCCCTAGTAGTTCACTTCTTACATAAAAATATAAGCACGACGCCGCATTAAAGGAACAATGGCCTACTTTACAAATGGGCCTATAATTCTCCAGAGGAAGCTAAACAAATTATGACATTAGTCTTACATTATTAATAACTCTCCCACATTTAGTATAAAACATGTTACAGTTTACGCACAGCTTTTAAACATGAACTGGAAAGTATTTTATTTTGGTTATATTAAATATGATATTTTAAGCACCCATGATCCTATTTTTTTATTGATTACATTGATCATAAATTATTAACTTCTAGTTTTTGTTGGGGGTGTTCGCCCATTAATCTTGGCACACAATGGTAAGCAGAATCTATAAACTTTTCGATAGAGTCATAAAACTTTTTCGCATAGACCCATTGTAATAATCAATGCAGCAGCCAAAATATCTTGTGGACTAAAAGAAAGATATTACGTAAAAGTACAGAGTTGTTGGTAATGTGTTTAGATTTCACCAACAAATACAGGTAAAATATCAAAACATTCATAAAAAAGAATGGATATTTATATAATTAGGCGAATAGTGATTTTTAATGCACTACAAAACAAGAAGTTTGTAAAATCTTATATTTTTTTAGCCAGATTTAAATACACCATTACACGGAATTGAATGTTTTTATATATGAAAAAGAAGACACGTTAATAAAAAAAGTTATGCATTTTGAGCACGTCCTCGTTATAAATCTACTACCCTTAATGTTATGGCATTCCTACATTATGAAAGGTCGTACTCGGTAGGAAAGGCTGAGTAAAACCCGGATATAAGTTTTGTGGCCAAATAAAATTTACGCTAACACTACTTTAATTAAAACATACATTTTTAAGTAATTAATGATGTATTGTTTACTTTAAAATATTAGAAAATAATTACATTTCATTTTAATTCTTAAAATGTATAAATGTAAAAAGCAGAATTATAGATTAGTATAAATTAGTTGTTTCCAAACTAGGTTTTTTATTAGGTTTGTTCACCTTACTTAGTTTTCCTCTTTTTCAAAATTAATATTAATTCACATTAATTCATCATTCTTATGAATCAAAACACTTCAAAATATTGAACGGAATTTTAATTTCAATATAAAAATAATTTTATTTTTGTATATTTACGTAAAAAATGTAAAACACTATTTGTACTTACCAGCGAGAACTATTAACAAAAGTATTAATGCCATAATTATTTAGTGGATTGATGAATTGCACTTTTTTATTTCATATATTGGAGAAATGAGCCATGAAATACTATTAACTCTATTATATCATAAAGTAGTAGTAGTAGTTTAAAATAGAGGTTAAACTCATAAACACTCTTGTTGATACCTTTTATAAATCAATATATAAAACTATAGATAGTTATACCCCTGTTTTACGTAAAAAGTGTTTTAAGTATTCGTACTGGTTTACTAAATAACTAATTTAAATAATTAATTTTAAAAAGCTGTCCATAAGAAATATAAATAGTGTACAAATTTTCACAATTATCAATAATTTTAAATATTAAGAAATTAATGTAGTAATCTAAGAGATTCGCTTTACGGATAATATATTTAATCATTTGAAAACATTATTCACAACCCAAATTATTTTTATTAAGTATAAGCTTAATACAAGTTTGTATATTTATTGTAATGATGATTTCGTTAAGAAACTTTATTAGCCTACTTCTTAAGAATATACTAATTATTTTATTATATATATATATATAAGTTTTAATTTCATATTGCGTGAGGTTAATTTTAGGAAAATATTATTATCTAATGCTGTAAACGCCCATGCAACACTCCCAGCAATTAATTTTGCTAAATTTACGAAGAAATATGCTATATTTTCCGACGATCTAGTTAAGTGAAATAAAAAATAGCTCATTTGATTAAGTAACTACATTTTTTTGTTATGCTATTAATTACTGAGATTGAAATTAAATTTTAATGTCGTCATATAATATATTTATACCAAAGGGTTCCTTAACAGACATAACAGAATTTTCAAGTATATTTGTGTTATTCTAGTTGTAGGTCATTATTATAAACATTTTTTAACATTTATATGCTAGCAACAACATATATGCTTATCATGTTTTATCTATATTTGTTCATTCATGTAAATAATGTATTATCTAGAATACCTTTTATCAGAAATATAAATTATAATGTCTAGGTTTATTAATACATTTGATTTTGTTTGTAGGTGAAGATGTATTATGCATAAAATATTGTATGGAATACGTTACATATTAAATTTACATAAATTTATATTAAAGTCAAACAATATTTACTTTGTAAAAGCGTTACACATAACTTAGACTATCTTAAAAATTAATAATAAAAAAGCAAAATGAACAATATTATTCAAAATTGTGTTTCTATTATTGTATATTTTGATAAAATTTTTAGATATATGTGTGACAAATACGTTTATAAAATAACATTTCACAAGATTTGTTATTATTTCTATTTCTTACTTACTAATTCCACTAGACATATTAATAATTATATTTGCATGAAGGGTTTCGAAATCATTCGTAAATTAAGATTAAAATACAGTACACATAGAAAGATATAATGTTTCAATTCCACGAGCATTGTAATTGTATGTATTTCATGCAGGTAATAATAACTCAAATAAAGGCATATATTTTTAAATGTTGTTTGATTGCGATCAAATTGTTTAAATTTATAATATAATTACTTAATACTACCTAGTATTTGAAACTACTGTCTTATTCTAACCGCATTCTTAAATATCAATGTTTATGTCTCCACAACGTTCAACACTTACCATTATAAATTTAAAGATTCAAAAAAACACACAACTTGAAGGCAGGGCCTTTGCAGTTCTATTTCATAAATATTTTTATCACAAGGTCACAAGCGTCTTTCACACTTCGGTAGGGACCGATTATCCCACGAAGAAGTGAGCAATATCAACCCCAAGAAAGTTACCAGATTCATGGAGGACGTGGGACTGATTGGGAAGTGATTGGTTAAGGGTAGAACAATAGATCTTTTAGGTTGCAGTTCAAGAGAGGCTAACACACCTCACTAGTACCCTATGTTAACCTATAACCTATATAACAAGTATAATCTTTTAAATATTACTTTACATAATATATTTATCCTTAAATATTTCCTTTCCAAGAGATATCAAAAACAAAAACTCCCTTCTTATTTTACTCAAAAAATTAGGAACATTCGTGCAAGTGTCATTTTGATCTATTTCATAACATATTTAAAATTTCAAGGTAGTTTAATTCAAAACTAATATTATTTACATAACTCAAATTAGGAAATGGGCTGTATTAAATGTCATTCTATTTAACGTGTTACGTGATTCACGTACACATCCTACTCTAAATTTTTCCTACCTAATATAATTTACCAATCAAGACCATAAATTTTACAAAAATAATAAACCCAAAAGTTGGGTAGGATAATTTAGATAATTATATTCCTATGTAATAAAATAGGCAATGTATATCAATTGCACATTAACAGCATGACATTGATCCGTAAGAAATCCAAAGTGAGAATATACATTATCCATAAAAATGTAAAAGTGAAAGTGCTTGATAATATTTCAGTGATTTGTATATACAAAATTGTTAATATTATATTTAAATTCAGTTTTGGTACGGTTACTATAATATTCATTTATTTCTGATTAGTTTTTATAGTCGAAACTAGTAAAATAAGAATAAATATTAGTACCTTTATTAAATGTTTTTATAAAAATATATAAAGCTGAGTAAAAAGTCTGAATGCAAGTATTATGATAATATGATAATTATAACCAAGGGATAATTATAAATAACTTTTAATATGCGGAGGTTTTGCTATTTTAAACTTTCAATTGACTTTACTTATCTTGTGATATAATAATAATAATAATAATAATAATACATGGCTTTATCATGTGAGGATTGCCTGAAGTACATAGTAATTTATACAGGGCGAGTCTCTAACTTGGAATAAATTCAGTAAATCATAGAAAGTTTATTTTTTGAAAATATGCTCGGATATATAAATTGCGCTCTTTTTGATGTAATAAAATTTTATACAGTGTCCCAAATACGAGATATGACGTCATCGACTATTTTTTTAATGGCAACCCTAATTTTTTATCACTATTCTTAAAGAGTATATCAAATTACACATGTGTGCAAAATTTCAAATTTTTATTTCCTGTCATTTACAAGATATTTAACAAATATTATAAAATTTGAAACATTATTTCAACTTAATAGTTTTTCTTCAATAAATGCTCAAAATGTTGTTCATTTTCTAACTGATAATTAGAACATTTTTAATTACTTCGGGGGAAATTAGCCTACACTTCTGTCTTTTACTTCAAAATATTTACCTCCCATAAGAAAAAGTCTATAGGTGTTAAATCCGGAGACCTGGGTAGCCATTTAATTGGTTCTCTTCTGCCAATCCATATTCATCGTACTCACAGTTATCCCTTCCCAAACATTAACTTCTTCTGGATATTGTTGCCTTCCCTCATCCAGTATGGGTTCTTGTCTGCCCAAAATTTTGACGATTTACCTCACCATAGGAAGAGGAGAGAAGACGCAGGCATTGGAACAATGTACCAGGTCTACGTCAATCAAAACTCGATCACAGCTACTAGGTGCTTGAACTCACAAGGAACGAGCTAAGAACTTTCACCGGACTCATGACAGGGCACTCCGATACCATTTATGGAAAATGGAAAAGGAGGAAAGTGGAAACTGCAGATTATGTGATTCGGCATATGAAACGACCTAGCACACTAAGACAAGCGTCTTTCGGTAGGGATTGACTATCCCACGAAGAGGTGAGCAATGTCACCCCCAAGAAAGTTACCAGGTTCATGGAGGCCGTGGGACTGATTGGGAAGTGATTGTTTAAGGCTAGAACAATAGATCTTTTAGGTTGCAGTTCAAGAGAGGCTAACACATCTAATTGGTACCATAAACATTGATTCATCAGAAAACAAGATGTGTTCTATGTTTAGGACATTTCTATATAGTATATAAATATTGTTTTCGCCAAACTGGAGTCTTATATCCAGATCATCTTCGATGATTTCGTGGAGGATTATCATTTTATAAGGATGAATTTTTTGCGCTCTAAGGATTCTTGACACCGAAGACTGGCTAATTTTGAGTTCCTTAGCCATTTGCTTAGAGGAATCATGATTTTCCTGAACAGAGAGAAGTACATCAATTTTGGCGTCTTCACTGAGCGCATTCTGACGATGATTATTTGTTTTTCTTAAATACCCATTTTCCCGAAACTGTCTTTCAATCTTGCTTACGGTACTTATATGGCTGGCTGGTAAATCAGGATACTTATTTCTAAATAAATATATAACTTAATTTTGTGTTCTCCATAGCCAATCAAAATTTCGATTTTGTCGGTTTCAGTTAAGTACGGAATGTTGGTATAATTTTTCGACAAACGGCGAACAATAGTCAACACAACAGTGGAACGACTAATACTCTCCTCGCATTTGATTACATAACTAATAGCTGCCATTACATGACTTAAATCACATTAAGTACAAAATAACTTTTTTGTATCATTTTTATAAACGCGTCATGAGCACGTGTTTCGCTGTATCACTGCTCGTCAGAGAATCCATAATTACGTGCGTCTTTCCAAGAGAAAAGCACGAGAATAAAAATGATTTCATTATAATTGGTATATTTTCAAGACGCTCAAAAACCATACAGGTACAAAGTATGCTCTCGGAATTTTAATGTGTAAATTAAATTAGAAAACCAATAAGAACACAAAAAAAATACTTTATACTGATTGCGATTTGAGATATGTGAATGCAGCTATTATTTGTTCAATATCTAACGCTGTCTTTGTACGAGTAGTTGTTTAAGTATTAGCTGTTAGATAAGATAACTGTGCAGTAATGCTCGGATAAATTATTTTTTCTCATTAACTTTTTACTTTCCATATATATTTATATATAGGGGGAGTATTGTTTTCGTGATTTTTTTTAAAATTTTTTTTTTGCGGAAATATCCGTTTTGTAGTCCGCTGAGTCCATTGCACTAATTTCTGGATTTTTTTTGTGTCTATGTGTGTCTGTCGGTGGGCGCTGTATCTTAAAAACTAATTTTCTGTTTGAGATGAAACTTCAAACTTGAGGTTTTGTCGTTAAAAACTAGAACTGAAAAGCTTTTGGTCAAGTTGATATTTACTCGAGGCGTTTTTTGTTTTTTGGGGATATTTTGCTAATTATGAAATATTTAAAAAGACGGTTCAAACAAAAGTTAAAGAGAATAAGAAATTGAACAAATTCTATAAAAACATATTTTAATAAAATTCTTAACTTTCGAGAAAAAACAAATAAAAACCGAAAATTTTAAGTTTTTTTGCCAATTTCTAAGGAACTATTGGTGATACATGAAATTTATATAACAAATATTTATAGAGAATTAAAAACTGAATAAATTATTAATAATGACCTTTTGGCGTAAACCTCATTTTCGAATAAAATATAGGGAAAGTATACTCTGTTCGTTGGATCTTCCGTCGTACGTCACAAACTATCGCTTCAAAAAACGACGAAAGTTTTACAGTGCGTTCTTTTTCTAACGCATTTCGTTTACTTTATCAGACTGAATGTTTTTGCGTCGTTTCTCGAAGCGATAGTTTGTGACATACGACGAAAGATCCAACGAACAGACTATATATTGTATTATATTGTATTTTAATTGATAAACATTTATTTATACGGTTAATTTATAAAGATATGTGAATTTTATAATAAGTTAATATAAATTACCTCCTATGTGTCACATAAATTATCATACCATACATAGATTTACTATTTATATTTTATAAATATAATGTTTTATATCAGCCAACTAAATGTGAATTTAGTACATTATATTATTTCTTTACTATCCTAAATAATAACATCAAAAATAATTATAATTATATAATTGAACAACAAATTGTGATGTGGCCGTTATATGTTTATTTTATGTTTTCTTCTAATTTTTGTACCAAATACCAAATTGGTCAAAAATCATCTTTAGCTTGGAAGATGGAAGTATACACAAGGCCGATCTGCTCATTAATAAGTAAGGTTTCCGGATTTAACGTGGTTTTGTGAATTTTTAGTGACTCCAGTAAATAAATTTTTCGGTATTTTTCGGAAATATTAAAAGTGAAAATACATCTTCACGAACAATAATGTTTTTTGTTCTTCGAGTCTACTATTGAATTTCCGACAATATTTCCCTATGTACACTCCCTTATAAATCTCACACGTTAAGCTCTTCCTGATTTTTCTATTGTTGGAGTTTAAGTTTCGGTTAAAAAATAGTGGTGTTGATACAATGCAAATACGATTAAAAGTGCAGTAAATACAAATCTATTAGCAATTAAATGATATTTGTATTAGTAGTTAATCAAAATAAAAAATGTTAAGAAAAAATTAATTTCTTTGAGAATTTCTGCAACTTACAACAACTATGCAAGAACTAACAGCTAATAAAACAACTACTCCTAGTGACGTTTTTTGAGGTGTTAACTTTATTACGTAATGACAATCTCCAGGCATGTGTTTAGCTGCATTAGAGTTCGTCAGTGAAGTTTCGTCATTACCTCGTATTTCTTTCGATTGTGAGCCAATTTCTTTAACACTCACATTGCTTATAGACAGATTTGAAAAAATTTGTGATAACTTTTTTTAACTCTAATTTCTCAAATAAATGTTTTAGATAAGTTAAATTGAATAACACAAACAAATTTTTATAAATTTTTATCAATTAGAAAATGTACGACTTACCTATTAGATCTGTTATATAATATCTATAAAATAATTTCCGGGAGACTACTAGACAGCGATGACATAAAAAAGAAATACAAATCAGTTTGGCAGCAACGAAGATTGTTAAGCTGGTTATAAATGACATTTCAGTTTACTGATGCTGATGTTTGTGTATGTCTGTATATGCCTTATAAAACGATACTCAGCCAATCCTACACAGAAAGAAAATAAGTGTGAATCAGTTATTGCCTGGATAGAAATCGGAGCTAATAACAAAACAACCTTATTGTAATTTCTTGAACCCTAAATGCAATTAAGTATGTTAATCTTGGAGAAACCTGTAGTATACTGCATATAGTATCGGTCCCAATTTCACCATAAACCATTTAAGAAGTAATAGAAACCCTTATTGGTGAATGAGAAATCACATCGCAAGCATACCTTTTACAGACTGGTACTAATAATATTGAATAGGTGCGGAAAATAATTTCAAGACTGGCATATTCATTATTAAACATCCGCAATAGACTTTTTTTATTGTCAATCATTCTCATTGAATTTGATGCTGTTATTTTCAATATTGATTTATATAAAGGTTAAGTTAATTTTGTTAGTAAAATATTGAAATTTATCTTATAATATTTAAAATAAATAAATTAAATTAGTTATATAATTTAACCGCTTTAAGAATATAAAAAGATGTGATAGACAATGCTTAATATATTTTAGTCAATATTATTTCATGCTTTTTTGCCCTAGTTTTAAATAATTTATTTTTATCGTTATAATTTCTCAAAAATATATTTATTATGATAGTGCGATTATTTCTTGTGACTTCACTGTTATCAATAAAATAAAACAAAATAGTATTAAAAATATATATCATTATTGAAACAACATAGTAGTAGTAGTAAATAGTAGTAGAAGTAGTGGCTATCGATGACGAGGTCCTTCCGCCGTGTTATGTGTGTATTTGTGCGTTTTTTTAAGTAAACTGGTTACTTTAAAGGTAGAGGGAGAGATCACTCTTAAGAATGTTCTTCCACTCTAGACGCATACTGCACACTTAGACCTTCTGCTAGTCTCACTTGTAAACTACTAATATCCATCTTGTCTTCATTTTGCTTAATAAAAAGCACTATTTTGCGATTCAATCGCTCTCGTTAAATTCCACCCTTAAAACAATCATTGTAATTAATGGCGTATCTTACTAGGAATTTTCAATATGAATAATAACACTAGAAATTGGTATTTAGTTAAAATTTTTAGATTTCTATTATTTTAAATATTTTTCTATCGTAGTTTTTATTATTTATCTAAATGTTGTGTTTATCTAAGCTTTAAATAATGTAATTAATGGTGAGGCGTATATTTTATTTCCTGATCTGCATAAAAACTGTGCCATATACAAATGACGTCATTATTCTTCACCTATTCGTAATCTGTGCTCAGGGTCAATAAAAATGTGATCACCGTTCATTTTGGGTGTAAATAAACGGAAGCCGTGAATGGCGATTGTATAATATAACCATTTGACCTTCATCAGCTGTTGAGATATTTCAGTATTTCAGACGTTACTTAGCATCAATTATGCAATACCATCACATCGCATGCTAAATTTACTGCATAATTTTCAGACGCATATGTTATCAAATGCAGTTTTACTAAAAAATTAGTATATCATTGTGTATTTATTTAAAAATTATTTATTATTATTATTATTTTACTGCCATTTATTGGTGAATAGAAACTTAATGGAAACGCGGAAAATAATTAGTATGCGGGCTGTGATGTTCAATCGCCAATTAACGATTGTCACAATTACGTAACAAAATTAGTCATGTAGAATTGATAATAGGTGCTTCTGTTTTGGACTATGCCGCAAATTTACGGATGATTTCAAATAAATATTCAATTATTTGGAAGGTAATTAGGTATAAATTTATATAATTATTACCTAATTAATTGATATTTGTTAGAAATATAACATAAATATGAATGTCATACTCATATGGCAATAAAACTGGATATATTTGAATTAAAACACTTGTTATTTTCCATATTAATATATTCAGTTTCCTGACACGTGTTTCAGTTTATTATAACCATTATCAAAAGATGATACAGTGAATACAATAAAACGTTAAATTTAGCGAAGAGTTCTGGTGTTTAAAGCCAGTTAAGAACAATTAGGCGCAATTAATTAACTGCTTTCATCCATTACTCCAATTACATCGAATGCAAAAACAATTTAATATAACTTTGATAAGTGCATACTAATAATTGTTGAATAATAAAATAATGGATAAATATAATAAATATTTAAAGTTAAAATATAATTGCAAAACTATGACTGACTTGCAGGTTATGCTATAATCGAGATAATCCATCGCCATTTTTGAGGATCTATGAATTTATTTGCATTGGCACAAATAGCCTTTTCCTGGTCTTGGATATAATTTTTATATAAAGTATTACTAAATAACTCACATTCATATAGTATTTTTTTAAAATTAATTCATAAAAATGCAAACCACTATTTAGTACGCATTTTCGAAGTTATTAATGTTATTCAATTATTATTAAGCCAGATAAATTAATTGTGGCGCTTTACAAATTTAAATGGTATAAACCTGAGGCCAAAAAATTATTGATGCTATCATAGTCACCTTATAATTATAAATTCATTCTTCCCTATAGTCCATAAATTTAATAGGTGGGAGAAGCAAACTTAAATTGTTGAATTTTATGAAATCTAGTACGACACAAAACATTATTTGCACGATATATAGTAAGATTCGAAGCTTTGGGATACACTGAGTCTAACGATGTACTTCTTTTATTAGGTATATTTATTGATTTATTATTCTTAGCACTCCTTTCTATCAAAATATTATAAAAGTTATATTAAAATATGAAAATTTACTTTCAGCTAATGATGGTCACTAGAGACATTTGCTGAAATATTCTCTAGTAGACATTGGTTACTAATTTTCTATGAATCGTTTTGTTTATATGTTAATATACATACAGTGCGAATCTCTAACTTGGAATAAATTCAGTAAATCATAGAAAGTTTTTTTTTGAAAATATGCTCGGATTAGTATTTTAAATTGCGCTCTTTTTCATGTAATAAAATTTTTTACAGCGTGTCACAAATATGAGATGTGACGTCATCGACTACTTTTTTAATGGCAACCCTAATTTTTTATCACTATTCTTAAAAAGTATATCATGTTACACATATGTGCCAAATTTCAAATTTTTATTTCCTGTCATTTACAAGATATTTAACAAAAATTATCAAATTTGAAAAATTAATTCAACTTAATGGTTTCTTCAATAAATGCTCAAAATGTTGTCCATTTTCTAACTGACAATACCCTAAACGGAACTGAAACTCGTTTAGAACATTTTTAATTCTTTGGGGGAAATTAGCCTATACTCCTGTCTTATTCGCTCTTTCAACTCCTCAATATTTGCCGGTTTGGTCTTAAAACTTTACTTTTCAAGTACCCTTAAAAGAAAAAGTCTATAGGTATTAAATCCGGAGACCTGGGTGGCCATTCAACTGGTCCTCTTATGCCAATCCATCTTCGTGGAAATACATTATCCAGGTACTCACGGATATGTCTTGCAAAATGAGGAGGCGCACCGTCCTGTTGAAACCAGATGTTTCTATTCGGGACGTCAGCTTCTCCAGGGTTAAGGAAACAAAATAGCCAAACTCAGAATTAGCTCTTCCTCCAAGAATTGTAAATATCCCGCTCCATTGAGATTATTGGGTCCTATAACTCGATCAGCAACAATCCCTGCCCAAACATTAACTTTTTATGGATATTGAGTGTTGACTTCCCTCATCCAGTGTGTTTTTTTGTCTGCCTAATAACGGCAATTTTGACGACTTACCTCACCCTGTAACATAATCGTTGATTCATCAGAAAACATGTGTTCTATGTTTAGAACATTTCTATCTAGTAGATCCATTTTTTTTTCGCGAAACTGTAGTCTTCTATCCGGATCATCTTCGGTGAGTTCCTGGAGGATTGTCATTTTATAAGGATGAAACTTTTGCGCTCTATGGATTCTTGACACTGAATACTGGCAAATTTTGAGTTCCCTAGCCATCTGCCTAGAGGAGACATGATGATTTTCCTGAACAGAGAGAAGTATGTACATCAATTTTGACATCTTCACTGAGCGGATTCTGACGATGATTATTTGTTTTTCTTAAATGCCCATTTTCCTGAAACTTTCTTTCAATCTTGCTTTCGCTACTTTGCGATATGGCTGGTAAATCAGGATACTTCTCTCTAAAAAAATAAATAACTTTATTTTGGGTTCTTGTTCTATTGAAATTTAGATTTTGTCGGTTTCAGTTAAGTACGGCATGTTGGTATAATTTTTCGACAAACGGTGAACAACACTCAACTCAATAGTGGAACGACTAATACTCTCCTCGCTCAAATATGCGAAGAATGCGATACTACACTTCTTACTTGTTTTTATAACAAAACGTCAAAATGATAAATGTTAGTTCGACAAAAAATGATAAACCAGCACCTTTTGGCATTCCAATTTAAAAATGCTTAAACATTGAATTAAGTTGACTTAGATTTATTCATTCTTCAAATTAGATGTTTGTTGGATATCTTGTAAATGACAGGAAATAAAAATTTGAAATTTAGTACACATGCTGTATAAAATTTTATTACATCAAAAAGAGCGAAATTTAAAATACTAATCGACCTATCCGAGCATATTTTCAAAAAATAAACCTTCTATGATTTACAGAATTTATTCCAAGTTGGAGACTCGCCCTGTATAATACATATAATATATTTACAATCAGGATTACTTGAACAGGTGTTATGAATATCCTTTGCAATGCTAATGTATTGATCAATAGTAAACCCCGAAGTTACATAATCGACCTGATTGTATATTAATTAATAATCTTAATAAATAATTGATTCACTCTAATTCTCCCGTTATTTAATCATTTATAAAATATTTTTAATGGCAAGTAAAACATCTTCCTTAGCTTTTGTGCTATTAGCTCTTCCTTAGTTAGTTTTGTAAACCCTGAAATTATAAAGACTTAATTCAGCATCCACGACGGATTCTTCAAACCACGTTTCCACTAAAATGACAATATTATAAATAAAGATTTAATTTTAAGCATATTTTTTAAATTGCCTTTAAGGCAACCCACATTTTGAAAAATAGATGTTCAGTTATTTTTTCACATTTGATTGATGTTCGTTTATTTCCTTGATTCCTTCATTCTCTAATTTTTTAGTAACTATGTTAAAATTTAGTCCCAGAATTGGAAAATTTGTCATTGTCTGTATCGATTGTTTGTGTTATTTTAATTACACAATATAACTTCAAAAGAAACTAAACTTAACGTATTAAATGTTCAAATTGAACACTGTATACTTCTTGACAATATTAAAATTCTCTTATGATATTGGCTAATACTTTAAGTCTAAATCTCTATATCTCTTGGGCTATTCCCTCAACTAATTCTTGTAAATAGTTTGGTCTATTAACATAAGCCTTTCATTTTAAGTAACTGCATATAAAATATTTCAGTGGATTATAGTAGGGACTTCACGCAGGCCATTAATAAGTAACCAAATATTATTTGGCAATTATCAATTTAACTTCAAGACTCCAACACTGAACTCACTTATGTGTCCAATTAAATTAAATTTTCTTGTAGGAAGAAATATCCCACGATTTTGTTTTTTTAAATACCAGCCGACATGTATAATTTTTGGGCCGTTGCGTATGAGCCTCTTATACCCAATGATGATTCATTTATAATCAGTATCAACAGTTGTGACGATTAACCGTACCGTACAAACATGTCTAAGCATCACAGGAGCCATGCAAACGACTCCAACCGCGGGAATGGATGCAATCATTGACCTCATACCGCTTCATCTAGTGGTACAAAAAGAGGGACTTGTGGTGGCCTTCCGGCACCAGAGGAAGAAAACACTGCCGTCGGACTGAACAGGACACTTAGAAATACTGCAGAAAAACGACCCGGTCCTCCTGTCTAAGCCGACGGACATGATATCCAGGAGGCTCGAATTCGAATAACCGCCTAAGGTGTCGATTAAGGACACCAAAACGGCTTTGGTGAGAGTCACGGAGTTTGGTCGACGAATATCATTTATGGCCCTAACCAAAACCACTGGAGCTTCATAGCTCTGGATACGACACCCACAATTTTGTAAGCGGAAGCAAATGCAATTGATATGTGCGCCAGAGAATACCTGGATAGACACCTAAATGGCGCACATATATACATCTGCTCAGACAGCCACGCCGCATTAAAGGCCGTTCGAGCCTATAGTCACGGCTCACGGACTGTCTGGGAATGTCAAAGATACCTCTCGCAACTGGCGAAGAACAACTCGTTGACCCTCATGTAGGTATCAGAGAACGGGATATTAAAGGAAACGAAGTCGCGGATGAACTCGCAAAAAGAGGTGCAAATGCCACTCCTATAGGAGCAGTCCGTTTTGCGGACTCCCCATGGCGCACAGAAGAGAGGTAATGCAGAAATGGGAAGAGGACAGAAGACGCAAGCACTGGAACAATGTACCAGGCCTACGTCAATAAAAACGACACAACAAAATGGGAAAAGAGGAAAATGGAAACTGCAGATTATGTGATTCAGCAGATGAAACGACCGAGTACATACTTTGCCCTTGTTTCGCGATTGTTCACAAGCGTTTTTCACACTTCAGTAGGGACCGATTATCCCACGAAGAAGTGAGCAGTATTACCCCTAAGAAAGGTTTCAGGTTCATGGAGGATGTGGGACTGCTTGGGAAGTGATTGGTTAAGGGTAGAACAATAGATCTATTAGGTCGCAGTTCACAAGAGGCTAACACACCTCACTAGAACCCTATTTAACCTATAACCTATATAACCACATGTCTTACAAAATGATTGTCATGATTGCAAAAATTCATAATCGTTTCACAAAATTCTAAAGGTTTGTCAAAATCATCTCTAAAGAGGTATTGAACAAAGCAAATTTTGTATGGATGATATTATTCTCGCCTTAATATCCTTCTTTACTGGTCGACGGCTAATTTTCCAAGAATTGGCGATTTCAGTAGTGGATTAATAAGAATTTTTTTCTAAATATAGCAATATTCTGAACTACATTTTATTTATTGCACTTTTAACCGTCCACTTCTGATAAATTGCTGACTGTCCAATTTGCATAGTTTTTGTCAATACCGAGCGCGATTAACGTTGTTAAAATTATAATTCATCCTTCTTCTGCTTCTATATCCAATCATCATTAATATTTCTATTCTTTCTCTTTCACTCAATTCGGCCATTTTACATCATGACGATTGTCACTGCTACGCTCATTTTCATAGACTATTAAATATGATCTTTCCTTTCTTTAGATTCATTTTTGTTAATACCTCGGTTGGCATTGAAATTACAAATTTTTAAATTGACATGACTGTAATACATATTCAGATATTAAAGGGATGTCAATTTTGAATTGGTACGCAATTAAAAATAAATTTAACAAACCAATGTAGGTTTCAACTAAAACCAGTCACATTTATTTTAATTTAATTTAAAAATTAGACTAAGAATATATCAGTAATAATATACTCAATAACATTAGAAGCGTCACACCAAGAAGGAATAATTTTTTGGAATTAATTTTTTGGCAACCAAGTTACTACATATAAAACATACATTGATACAACGACTGTAATGCGCGTGTATCAGGTATAGACAGTAGAAGGTAGAGTAGCAAGAAAAATACCAACTATTCAACCAAGGCGTACTACTGATCCATGAAATTCAAGTTGCTTGGGACGAGATGCCACAAAGAGACATCGACCATTCCATTTTGTCGATGCCCAGTCGTCCACAGGAGTATATACAGCAAAGGGATCGCCAAACACATTATTAATTTTTTTAGATTGTTTGTTAATAAAATTTCTTGAAAATGTGATCATTTCATTCTTGATGTAAGGCTACCATGTTGGCAAAAAATCAAGTTAAATAAATAAATCCTTCTGGGTGTAACGCTTCTAATATCATTAAGTATATATTGTTGCAGGTTTTACCAAAAAGTTTCACACATTTCTTCAGTAAATCGCTTTTTCTGATCTAAGGTATGGAAGAAATATGCTTAGATAAAAAGAAATCTCTATGTAAGCACGCTAGTTACCTCAGCTTTCTTTAGAAACACCAAGTGAAATAAGTAAAGCAAAGCATGGTTATTAAAACAAGATGAGATCATGTGACCATTAAAAACTACCTACTTCTCAAACTCGATCAGTGGTTACTTATGAGTCGATACAGTTGTACTCTATTACTTTAGATTTTTTATTTTTAGTATCCAATTTATTTAAAAATTGATAGACGACAATGAAGCCAAAACTCTAAATATAAAATTAAATATATTCTCTACTTACTATAATTTTCTCACATTTCTAAAAAAGTATAGGATTCATATTGTACAGGATCAGGGCCATATAATATTGTTAAATGACAAAATAAACTGTTTTTTAGAGCTGATTTCACTTGCTTCGTGCTAAATATAAGATAAATCAATGCATTAGACATTAAAAGTTTTTTTTTGCTAAAACGTGCTATATTTAATTAAATTTGGCATTCGAAGTTTCTTTAATGTAATGTAGACTTTAATTAATTAATTCACATATTTACACGAAATACGCTTTACTATATTGTGATTTAATATGTGTATTTACACGAAATACGCTTTACCATATTTGTATTTATGAATTTCGTGTTTAAGGCTTGTACAAGTTAAATTCTCAATTAATATTTTCTCTTATTTTTGGGGGCAACATAAATCTAGTACAGTTAGTAAATTAAAAAAATACTGTATACGAACATAGCCGTGTTCATTGTTACATTTATTGTTATGTTACATTTTTATTAATATATAGTCTGTTCGTTGGATCTTTCGTCGTACGTCCCAAATTATCGCTTCGAGAAACGACGCAAAAACATTCAGTCTGATAAAGTAAACCAAATGCGTTAGAAAAAGAACGCACTCTAAAACATTCGTCGTTTTTTGAAGCGATAGTTTGTGACGTACGACCAAAGATCCAACGAACAGACTATACCTTATGTTACAATGTCCCAAACGAGTAAATTTTTAAATGTAGTAAATGCAGAATAGAAGATTTTTTATAAATAATAATAATTAAAAGAAAGAAAGAAAAGTGATGGATTTATTAAAGTAGTTTTTCAAGTAAATTTACAAAAAAAAATAGCCTATGCAAAAGGATAATTTGGAAATATATAGGTTAAATCGGCGGAGTTTGTTAAGTAAATATGACATAAAATGTAATTGGTTGTTGAATAATCAAAAATAATACTTATATTTTTAATGTTTTTACATATTAATCAATGGATATTAATATAAGTTTCTGAGATACCAATTAATAAAAATATCATTAATAATATCACGCTACAATTTTTAAACGAGTTTATAGAAAACTAAAAGCAATTAAAAAAACTAATTCAAACTCCTATTTTTATGATAATATAACTTTAAATTTAATTATAACATTATCCTTATCGATTGCTACCTTATTTGTACCAATACTTTAATAAATTAATATTATATAATATTCACTTTTACAAAAAATAGATTACGCAATTTGTGTGGGTGTTCGGTCGTGTTTAATAATATCAGCAAGGAGAATATGCATTTTAGAACGGAAAGTATGATTTTTCGAATAACCAGCAAGTACAGAATTTTTGAAAAACATATTAAAAATCTATCTCTTATTATAGCGTACTGTTTAATTCTCGTAAAAGGAGAAATTATATTATTGCTTAATTTCACACTTAACTTATTCGTTTAGCTAGGCGTTATTAATGAGGTTTTGTGTTATTCGTGATAAGGTCAAGTTTACGTATTCATGTCAGAATGGTTCCATCACCACTATTTATAGCCAGAATTACCTCATTTAGCTGCAAACCCTGAAATAAAAAAAAGTTGTATTTCTATAATTGTATTTACTTAGTGCATTCGGCAATTACGAACAATTAGGTCGCGTTTATTTATTTACACAATACCGTAGATAAAAGATAAATTAGAATTGTTTACAATTTGATCCCATTTTATCTATTAAACATTTATTTATATTAATTTCATGAGTTTACTTATTTAGATTAATACTTAAAATTGACATTTAAACATTATCGCGTAGGTAACGAATTAATGACTACGGTATAAAGCATCAATGTCACCCAGTGCCTTATTTAAAATATAGATTTAAATCTAAACCAGGAAACAGATTATGTATAATCAATTATTTTAAATATGGGTGCATGAATTTGGAAAAGTTAGTATAATTTTAGTGAACCCACACAAGGCCGCCTAAATACACAACAAAAAGCCAATATTTGGATTAGAATGGAATGAAACAATCTTTTTTAATGCCACACTGTGGGAGTTTTAATAAATTTTGTATAATTACAAAAATAGGGACTATTTACATTTTATATAAAACTAATCTATATTGATATTAGTTTAAATGGAAGTATTAATATTAAGGTGTCGAATTCTTATTATTGTCATAAACCTTAACCGTAACTGTCGAAAAACTAAAAACGTGGAGACTATTATTTTATAATATTTAAATATATCCAAAATTCGGAATTCTATAAAAATTCTACTTCTACATATGTCACAAAAAATGTCTATTTAAAGACCAAAATATGCTTTATATAAGCAATAAATACATAAATGGATACCTGTAACAGCATTTGGAAGCAGCATTGATGATCTATATTTATGGGTTTGAGTGGAAGATCCTTTTAAGAAGTGAACTCCGTCTGTCCTCCCTTCAGCCAAAATTTTGAGTATAGATTAGTTTATTATTTTGTAATGTATTTTTTGTGATATTTATTTTATAAGAATGGAGTACAAAGATATAATAAAGAAAAGATACATTATCTTTAAGTTTTCTTTAAAAAATTCTATAAAAGCATTAATGTGTGAGTATAAGTGAATTATACAGAATGCATTTTAGATTTAAAAGTAAATATTAGATATCTAAAAATTATTTGAACACGAATTATGAAATGGCGTATGTATGGATTGAGATAAATTATTTGCACTGAGTATTGAGGTCACGTGATCGAAAAAGGAACCCCGTTTGCCAATGGCAAATAATCTAATTGGCCGTCAAATGACACCGAGATATCCTATATATTAATTGGTCGCAATTTCAATTTCTACGTAAATGCATCTATCTATCCCAGTCGATAATTATTTCTTATCATATAAAAAAGAGGAAACATAATCACCATTACTAATTATTTTAAATGCTTGTATAAATTATGAAAATATATTTTTTAAAGAATTATACATGTTGTTGCTGCCTTAATATTTAATTATATGATCGTCTGTAGTGTTATGTTTTATATCACAGATGTTTGCAAAATTTAAGAAAAAAAACATATCTCATATCAATACAAGTTAAGTCCGGATAATTAAATTGTGCAGCTTTTGTTGATTGATCTCCTGCCACGAATAGCATCGGCGCCGTTGTGTCTGCGATAATTGCATGTTGTTTGTTAGAGCGAATATTGGTGTTAACTTAAACGAAATAATTGCAACATACTAATAAGATAAAAATATACTGCTTGTGGCACATCAATCAATAAGTACAGCTTACATTAATGTTGCATTAGATATAATTTGTCGTATATATTATTATTCTATTTCCTCTAGAATGATTTAGACGCTATACTTTTGCATTTTATATTAGATGATTATGATGATTTAATAGAGTCTGGAAAATAATAACTTAAATCAAACTTAAGTGTAATTTTTCAACAAATCGCCTTGTAATTTGTTACTAGGATTCAAAGTGGTAAGAAAAGATTGATGTATACGCCAGTAGATTGAATGAAATGGCCACTAAAACGGGCCGACATTACATATGTTGTGATGATGGCATCAAAACTTGTTCAGTATTTACATTTACTGGATTTAAAATTAGTGAAAAAAATGCAACCTCAAAATCGAAGAACTGAAGTAAAAATTAGGAATAATAATAATAATAAACGAGATTTTTTTTAAATTTTCAAGGTAGCTACATGCGCAAACAAATTTTTAATTATTGTAACCGAAACTTTGATATATGAGAATATCTGAGTGCTAGCTTCATATTCCCAACTATATTATATATAAACGTAATTAACGAAATATAGTGATGATGGTATTATGGATAAAGAAAGAGTCTACAATCAATATTTGTATCTTGCAGTAATATGACTGACTATTTATTTCTTTTATTAAAAATTATTAAAACATCGCTCATTATTAGTTTTGTTTATATTAGTTCTAAATAATTAATTATCAATACCATATTTTATTCCATAGCGTATTGAAGAAAGATGCACTTATTAGAATGTAATTATTCTTCATCTTAACGGAAAAAAACAAATGATGACTATAGTGCGCGAATCCAAGTGGATGTTTAATCATATATCCTTACGTATTACTTCTTTTTCTGATTTTTCAACTAGTTTTATTAGTAAATTATTGCTGACAGCTAATACAGGCAACCGATTTTAATAAATAAAACATCAAATTAAATCATTTTTAAAAGACTTTAATATGAACTGGACTGATATTTTTTTCTGCATTCAGTTTTTGACAAAACAAGATCAAGTTTTTTTTTCAAATTGCACCTTAATATATATATATAATATACAGGGTTATTCACGTTATACGGCACGGAATATTGTAGCCAAAATACGTGACTTTCAAAAAGTTTCACTTTGGGGATATATGGGGGTCTATTAGGGCTACTTTTTAAAATTACTTTCATAATATACAGGGTGTCCCAAAAGCCCTAAAAGTATCAAAGTTGTGTTTTTTTTTTTAATTAAACACTCTGTATTTTATTGCATATTTGGATCCTTCGATAAAAATAAGTGTGTGTTTTAATAAGGTTTTTATTACATAAACCTTAAGGTTTTGAAATAATTTGAATTTTGTAAAAATGTAACCTAATTTTCATGTTTCAAATACTTAAAAAATAATTAAATCTTGCATACCAAATTTACACTGAAGTGTAGCAATAGATCATATTTTATTTTTCAAGTATAATAGACTTGACATCTTATGTCGGGTGTAAAAAAATTGGAAATAAATAAATGAGAATTTTAAATGGCTATAACTTCATTTATTTAAATGGAACTCTATATTTATTAATTTATCAGCAAATGCACGTTTTAATTACCTATCGAATGGTATTTAAATCTTAAGCGTTAAGTCTTTTTGTTTTTGCAGAAAACGCCAAAATATTGTTTATTGCACCGTTTTAGTCGCTGTTGTATTTTTTGGTAAAAAATGGAGATTTACTCAAAAGAAGGGGTTATTGGCATTATTTTTATGCTTGGAGAATGTCATCAAAATTGTTTATTGGCTTGTCGAGTTTATACTTAAAGGTTTCCCGAAAGAAATCACCCTAAGCCAGCCATTTTTGGGAGACTATTAAACCAGTTTAAAGAAATTGGAAGTGTCAGTTATAAAAACCTCAGTATAAGAAAATCTGTGTAAATTTAATTTTTTACTATGACATACAACAACCATGTTCAAACAATAACGATTACTAACGATCTAACACAAAAACGCAAAATAACACAACTATAACAAAAGACATCCTTTTTAAACTAAAGTAACAGACTAAATTAATTATCTGACGTTTTTAAATACGATAGAAAACTAGATACATTAAAATTTTCACTTTAAAAGTACTAAAACGGTGCAATAAACAATATTTTGGCGTTTTCTGTAAAAACGAGAAGACTTAACACTTAAGATTTAAATACCATTCGATAGGTAATTAAAACGTGCATTTGCTGATAAATTAATAAATAGAGCGTTCCATTTAAATAAATGAAGTTATAGTCATTTAATGTTCTCATTTGTTTAATTCCAATTTTTTTACACCGGGCATAAGATGTCAAGTTTATTATACTTGGAAAATAAAATATGATCTATTGTTACACTTCAGTGTAAATTTGGTATGCATAACTTAATTATTTTTTAAGTATTTGAAACATGAAAATTAGGTTACATTTTTACAAAATTCAAATTAATTCAAAAACCTTAAGGTTTATGTAATAAAAACCTTATTAAAACACATACTTATTTTTATAGACTGATCAAAAAATGCAATAAAATACAGGGTGTTTCATTAAAAAAACACAACTTTGATACTTTTAGGGTTTTTGGGACACCCTGTATATTATGAAAATAATTTTAAAAAGTAGCCCTAATAGACCCCCATATATCCCCAAAGTGAAACGTTTTGAAAGTCACGTATTTTGGCCACAATATTCCGTGCCGTATAGCGTGAATAACCCTGTATATATATATATATATATATATTTGTGATAACAATATTTTTATTAGTTAGAATCAAGTACAGCTCTTTCCATTCCCTCATCCATAGACTAATCCACATTCCACTCTCCGAAAGTAATTTTAAACAAGAACTAAAAACAATTAAAACGATAGCACTTAACAACGGATATAATCAAAACATTATAGAAAACTTAGTAAAAAAGAAAAAAATCAAACAATTGCAAAAATATTTTTATGCACCGACACGTACAGCCCCCCAAAAATGGCACAAGTTAGAATTTGTAAAAAATCTTTCAGAAAATATACAAAAAAGTCTTAAAGGGTACGATTTTAATATTATTATGCCTAATCCGACTAATATTCAGAAGTTGCTGGTAAACAACAAATCCGTGCAGAAAAAAACTGGACAAGTGCGGAATATACCAAATTAAGTGCGGGGATTGCGACTCTGTGTACATCGGACAGACTGGCAGAAGTTTTGAGACACGATTATCGGAGCATAAGAAGTCAATATTACATAAAAAACTTCAACAGGGCTAGCGCAACATTGCATCAAAAGTAACCATTTTTTTGCGGACAATAATCTAACAATTTTGTATTCAGGTAATAAGAGACGTAACCTTAATCTGCGAGAGGGCCTAGAAATCCATAAAGCTATTAAGCGCGGGAAAACCACGCTTAACAATTTCGAGGAAATTTGGAACTCGCCTATTTCAGCCGCCCTTATTACCTGACCTTTAATTAGTATATATACCGGCATAATGTTATTTTTTGTACATATCTCCTTGAGAATGACTTATAGTCGAAACTAGTCGGAGAATAATAAACAACAAGTGAAATCATACCAAGTGTTTTAATTCATCTATCAGTACCAAAGGTTTTTCGTCAGTCAACCTGTATACATTCGAATCGAAAATAATGTATGACTCATATGAAGAGGTATATTAATTCAGACTTACCTACAACATGATTAATATGTATTTGATGTCAGATGATTAGAGCTTAATCGTATTAAATAATGAGATAAATAGAATTGTCATTAAATTTCATGACATTCTGTACTTTGTAATTGAACAGTTCAATCCTTTAAAAAATATTAATCGAAATCATGTGACATATCACGAAATCGAGAGATATTTAAGTAATGTATGATCAGCTTACATAAGATTTTCCACGGACATTTGAGTGTTCGGAAGTTGTATACGGGTTGAATTCCACATTTGTTGACAGATGCTCAAAAATGCTCGTTTCGATTAGTGTCCTAAAATGATTTCGAAATACAACCAAAGCCATATACAGCATTGTCACAAGTCGTGGATTTTAGGGTATTAGTCAGAAAGAAAAAGCCAATCGGCAGTTAGAGTGTTTCAATGTGATACAAAGCTAACAAAAGTTGTTCATTATCGAAGTGGTAAGAAGGAAATGGTGGCGTTTTTCTTCACGAAAACCGGTCATGTGGCAACTGTGGCTCTCGAAAATCAAAAGACCATTAATTCAGCATTGAATACGATCATTTTTTGCCTGAAGTTTTCAGTAAATTGAGAGAAACCAACCCAAAACGACGAATCATTTCGCATCACGACAATGCGAGCTTACAAACATGGCATGCAATAAGGGAGTATTTGGACACAAAATATTAAGTTGCAGAATCATCCGCCTTGGTATCCAAAGATTTTTCTTGTTCCCCGTAATTAAAGATAAACTGCGTGGACAACTATTTTCATCGTTCGAAGAGGCGGTTGAGGCTTTAAAACGCATGTTTTAGAACTACCATCTTCTGCTTGGATAAAGAGCTTTGATGGGAGGTTTAATCGCATGCAAAAGTATATATTTTTGATAAAATTCATTTGTTTATTCTTTATATTCTCAATACATAAATAGCAATCCTCGTAATAAGGCACTTTTACCGCACTTAACTTAAAGAAAAATAAAATGAAAAAGATTATCTTACCATAATGGAATATAATAGAATTAGTGCGCATGATAACTTAAATAATACTAATTTATTTTTGAATTAATTACTTCGGTTTACTTTGTATCACTTAATATTGTATCAAATGCTTCATTATTATTTAAATTCTAAATACGTGTAAAATAACTATAAACATGTACAATATGTTAAGTTCTTGGTTCTTGATTCTCAAAACAGATAATGTGGAACACATAATGTTAATGGATGTTTCACGGTATCATCTCTATTTGACGCTCTAGATCAGTGTTTCCCAACCTTTTTTGTGCCATGCCCCACCAAAGCCTTCCTAAAATTCTTATGTCCCCCTATGTAACATATACATAATTTTTAATATTAAAAGTTAAATTGTTCACTTAAAAACTTAAATAATAGGTTTTAGGAAGAAATCACTATGAAATTGTTAACGAAATATGGTAAGTACATTTTCAAAACATATAATGAAAAACTGAAATTCAATTCGAAATAATTTTAATAAAGATTTTTCTATACTAATTTAATAGCATTGATACACTTTATTACTACTACAATGTTTTCTCTATGAATAACACAATGCACAAGAATAATTTCTGGATTCTCATCTTTCATCAATGTTAAGCAGCCATTTTTCTTGTCCATCATGTTAGGAGTACCATCTGCAGCACAAGATGTTATATTTTTCATTGGTTTATTATTGACATCGAGGAAGTTTTGTGACATATATACATTTGGAGATAGTTGTGCTTTCTAATCTTTTACAGAACAACGGTTCTTCAGCAAATTGCCCTTTATCAATATATCTTACGTAAGTTATTAATATTACCTCACTGTCTCTCAAAGTTGATTCATCCATTTCTTCACTCATTTCGTCTATTTTTCTGCTAACAGTATTGTTACTGAGTGGCGTAGCTTTTACATCTTTGTCATCTTTTTCAAGAACCGTTTTAAGAAATGCTGATATTGACGGTTTTACTAAATTCTCTCATATAATATATTTTTTTCCAGATTTAGCGATAAATAAAGAAATTTGTTAACTAGCCTCAAGAATACGATTATGAGTTTAAGTATGAGCAATAGAGAAATCTAGCATTGCATTTAAATATCCCGGAGCAAAAGGGGTAAACTCGTGTCGAGTCCATTTTCGAATTACCCCCCTTAACAACCAAATTGCCCCCCTGTGGGGCGTGGGCCCCACGTTGGGAAACACCGCTCTAGATGAACGTTGTCACTATATACACAGATTTTAATAGAATTTAAATTAATTTGTTATTATATAAATTATGTGCAGCTTATTGTTCTGGTGGAAAATTATGCACCTTCGGGAGTTAGTTTTTCTTATTTTTCGAAGATAACTTCCACAAAAGGTTGTGATACTTTACAATTGACCGGTACAGGTTCTAACCTGTTTTTTTAAGGCGGCTATGTGTTTCGTGTACGAACAACGTTTATTAGATTTAGCTTATTTAAATCTGTTACGATATCAGATGTGTTTTGAAGCACCGGGAACGTTTTTCTTAAGCATTTCTTTTGACTAATCAAAACGAGCTTTATTTGAACGTTTTTTAAATTATGTGGGATCCAACACGAACCATCTTTTTGACAGCCTAATGCTAATGCAATATTGAATATAATTTCGTCTCACTAATGCCCCCCAAGAATATCTCAAACTCATTTACATGATAATTTTGTACGACCTGCTTGAAATTCGTCATTAAGCAAACTTCAACTTCGATTCAATTCCATGTACCATCGATATAATATACTAGCTCTAGATCGTGCTTTATCACCAAAAGTTGAATCATGTTCATCGCTGCATCGTTGTTAAGATAATCCACGTCAAAAGTAAAAAATAATCGCACGGAAATTTTAACGACATAATTTCATTACTCAGCCGATATCAATTTTTCATTGCACTGTAAACAACACATTTGGCACATGGAGATCAAGACGTTCTGAGTAATCTACTGAAAAAAGTCGACCTTTATATTAGGGACATCAGTTGACAGCACCTAGATGGTCCATTCCTGAAATATAAAAAGCAACCCTCATACAGGGTGCGGCAAAACAGACAGTGCCGTTTGGAACGCTCAGTATATCGCGTGTGGTGGGGGTACCTACCTGGGAAAGATCTCTGGAAAACGCTCCCAAGAAATGTTGAACCGGATCCATGCGAGGTCAACTTTTTTCAGTAGTGACGTAGGCCTCGTCTCTATCTCTGTGGAGGGGTGAATAAACAAAATTTTTGATACTGGGCTGTAAATAACCCAAGGCAACTTTACGAGAGACCACTTCACTCCCCAAAAGTCACGGTGTGGTGTGCAATTTCCAAATGTGGGATGATTGGGACTTATTTTTTTGAAGAGATGTTGGAAAATTTTTTTCAACCTCGTTTGTAAGAACTGATGGTGGAAGCAGATCTGGGAGATATCTACTTTCAGCAGGACGGGGCTATGGCCCATACTGCTCGAGTTTAAATGACGAAACTGCGACAGGTGTTCCCTGGGCGCCTTGTTTCTCTGAGAGGTGATGTGGAGTGGCCCGCACGCTCCCCTGATCTGAGCATTTGCGACTTCTTCCTGTGGGGCTACCTGAAGGAAAAGGTTTTTAGGCATCGACCTCGCACCTTGGAAGAACTCAGTGATCGAATTCGGGAGGAAATCGCGGCTGCACCCATCGAGATGTGCCAAAATGCGGCCGAAATTTTCAGAAAGCGCCTTCATCAATGTATCGCTGCTGGGGATCATCATCTTTCTGATGTCATCTTCAGGATTTAATGCATAAAACGGCATGATGTACCCATTAAGATAAAATAAACCCCATTTCTTTAAATTGCGCCGTTTTTTTTAATAGCCCTTCAAAACTGCACTGTCTGTTTTGCCGCACCCTGTATATATGACTAATAAGATGTTATTACTTATTATCTGTTTGTGTGTGCTTAGTACTGATAACCTTGATGTACATGTTTATTTAAACCATAAAATTCGAAGATCCTAATACAAATGTTCAAACCCATGCATACTTACATTATTATTTTTACAATTTAACAAAAGTAGATATCATGAAAAGTCTTTTATTGAATGTAATATATTCATAATGCAACTTTTAGGTTATGAAGTTTTATATGATAGATTGGCTAAAACTTACATTATTAGAAGATCATTGCTGATTGTTGCATAAAAAATGTTGGATAAATTGATTACCATTATTTATTATCTTTTAAAACAATTATTCTAATCTATTTCACTTAAATTTTGTAGTGACTCAATAATATTTAATAAAAAAAATATATTCCAAAAAATCCAAAAAGCTATGAAGGTTCTCGAGAATTAAAACCCCAATAAAATATACAACTTACACAATAGTGGTAACGTTTTAAACTTGGAAAAAAATAATATTAATATAAATATATCACAAACTAGAAACCTCCGCAATTATTTATTTAAAAATTAATATGGCTACAAGAAAACTTGGTTGACCATTTGACTAATAAACTCGTTTCAATAACGCAAAATTAAACAAAACAACGATCCACCCTATCACCATTATTGATAAAATATGGTTTTATAATTAGCTTAGGAAATTAATTGAGGGTTTCTTGAACAAACAACTATTTACAGTAACACTAGGTTTGATTTGTTTATACAAATAATTAAACAAGGTATTTATGAATCTGTTTTGCAACAAACCTTAATTGGTATGTGGTAGTTCATTTTAAACAGTAAAATGAAAATAATTTCGACGTGTTTGTACTACTATTTATTGCATAATATATACAAACAAAGTTTACAATATATTATCAATTTACACAACTATAATTTCGACCTGTGCAAGTCATTATCAAGTGTTTAATGAAGAAAAATACAAAATGTTAACAGTTTGTAGATGAGATATGAATTTTTAATGAACCTTATTAGAAAAGAGAAGATTTATTCAAAGGATTAACTAAATATGATTAAGTGGTAAGTAAATAGCATTATAAGACCTTATATAATGGTGAAGAGATTAAATCCGTCTGCTCATTAACCAGATTAGTATTAATATTCTTACTTTGGTGGTATATTTTTAATGGCTTCACAAGATTAAGTCTTTGGCCTTTATCGCAAAAATGTAAAAGTTTTAAATTATCAAAATGTGGAAATGAATGATTTCACTCTAAGATACAATTAGAAAAATAACTTATTGTATGTCTAAGTTAAAATGCGCTACAGTGTTTATTGAATCTCTTCTTAATACTCCTACCTGTCTGCCCTACATATGTGCCATTATAGCATACCAAATTTCATGTTACGAATGTATTTCTATTTTACTCTTTAAAATGAGGTAGACTCTGCTTTTAAAACGCGAAGCATCCATTAGAAATTTAAACATAACTATATAGGGTATAACAAGTCTTTGCCCTCAAAGATGCCACAGTAAAGGCGAATCATAATAACCTTATGAAATATTATTTTACTCCGAGATGCATGCGGAAAATTAATAATTCTAGGCTAAATCAAACTAAATGTGACACAACCTAAAATTGTAGTCATCCTTATTGTTAATTTAATACAATCACACACTGATTCCATTAAATTTATGATACAAAATATGATGCATCCAAACACGCCATATTTTTTCTTCATGGAATCCTTGCGAAATCATGAAAAATCTAAAGAACATAAAAGGCAGAGATATAAATGTAATTAGCATGGTTCTTGTCAGAAGTCTTTTGATAGTATTATCAACTCACACAATTAATTAACGCATGCATAAAATCAATGTTTTTTCAATCTTCAAGAAGGCTAGTGTTATCCCCATTCATAAAAAGGGTAATGATTTTGATTTAAATAATTAGAACCCAATATCACTGCTCCCTATTATATCCAAAACCTTGGAAATATATAGTTCTGATATATTTTAAAATATATAGTTTGATGAATAAATCGTATTATTTTATCTTGTTTAGATCTTAGTAAGACATTTGACTGTACTTAATGCCATCCAGCTGTAAGCTTATTAACTCATATTTCTCTGACTGGTGTCAAATGGTAAGGGTTAGTATTGATGTTCAACAAGGCTCTTGGTCCATTGCTATTTTCAATTTATATTAATGATCTGTCAAACATATACAGACACTACCATTGGATCGTCAAGTAAACTTCAGTTAATCATATACCAAGATGAACATGCAAACAAGATAATCTCAATTATGTAACATATACATAATATGGAGACATTCTAGTATTATTATGAGAATATTTAAGCAACAAAGAAGAACTATGTGAGCCATAGAGATAATTGTGTTTTACCTTTAAGTGCATGTTATGTGTTAAAAATGAAATTAATAAATACAGAATGTACAATCAAATAACATAACACTGATACAGACAGGCTAATGTGATTTGTCCACACTGCTTAAGACTATCGAAAACACAAAATAGTATTAACTACTACAGCCCTAGGCTATTGATCATAGCTCCTAGAAGAGTTAAATGCTTACCAGTCAAAAAATTTAAATTTACCATTAAACGGAATTTTATTTCAAATAACGAAATTTTACTAAAAGCTTCTCAGCTCTCCTGACAAAGAATATAAAATTTGTTCTTACAATCACATAGACTCATAGAGAGAAAAACAGATTATTTCTAAATATTTTTAATTAAATTCATAGCCATGTAACTATGAAAAGGTAAATATCAAATATAACCGTTTTTACTACTCTAGAAAATTGCCGAAATGGAATATAATAGAAGTCATGCTGATAATAATTTATTTTCAGATTAATTTTTGGTATACACTTTGTTCCCTGTTATTTCTTCTTTAAATTTCATTCTCAATGTTTTGAAGTGTGTATGAGATTTTTTTGTATGCCCGCATAAAAATAAGGTTGGTAAATATTTAGTTCTAAATATTATTCCTAATACAAAAATCCTCATGCTTGATATTTTCTATTTTTTTAATAATAAATTAATAAAATATTATAAAATTGCTCCATTACATAATATTAATAATCAGTCAAAAGTGACAACTCAAATTAAAACTGAATTTATTCATTACTTCCCCTATTTATTTAAGTAAGGAATAAAATCAGTTTTAATTTAATTGAAACCAATTTATAGTAAAAAGTTACCTTTTTGCCATTTAACTATTAGCCAAACTTTCTAATATTTGATATCTCGAATGATTAAAATACGCATTTTAAATATCACAACTTCTTCAGGAAATACACATCATGGAATTTTTAAAAATAACTTCTGAAATGCACATCTATTATAAAGCATTTATGTGCTACTATTAATAGTTTATTAGGCTGAACTCATATAACATTCGATAAAATAAGGCGACATCAGAAAAACTAGAAAAGAACTCGGATAATTAACTTATTGTTTGAATTTTAGATGGATTTAAATAGATAGATGTAAAAGCCATTTTCAGTATTTAAGTTTTGTCATTACTATTATTTATAATTATTTTTATATATGCACTAATTTGTAACTGATGGCGTATAAGAAGACTCATGTCTGGATTAAATGCATAAGTAATAATAATAATAAGTAATAATGTTTCGTACTTTTTTACAACCACGTGACATTTTTAAGT
Organism: Ontholestes murinus; assembly: GCA_963969525.1. NCBI lineage: Eukaryota > Metazoa > Arthropoda > Insecta > Coleoptera > Staphylinidae > Ontholestes > Ontholestes murinus. The sequence goes on along the minus strand of OZ018398.1, from coordinate 4,768,722 downwards.
ACATAAATGTCGCTTTTATCGATTGAGATGGAAATCTTTTTAAATTATTATATGAGTTAAGCCTCATTGCCTTTTCAATGTCCCTGGTAATACTTTTCTCCCTCATTAGTAATGAGTCATTACTATTAGTATAATATAATTAAAACGATACATATCGGAAAATATGAAAGTAAGTACGTTTATTTTATAGGTATAATTTGTATTAGTTGCGTACACACAACGTTGAAATTAGATCAAATAGTAGTATTGATTTAAATTTTAATAATCAATTATTAATTATTACAGAAACAGCACCTGCCATGTTTTATAATAGTCCTTAGTATACATTCATTCTTAACCCCTATTCAAATTTAAGTCTTGATTGTGTAATAAATTAAATTTACATGAAGTTCGCCACTGCCATTAGCTTAATAAAGTTATCATTATTTGTAATTAAATTATTTATATAAATATAAGTAGAGCACATGAACTAATTACCTAACGGGTATCACGGAAAATTACTGCCTTAATCAATTTAAAATGATTTGAAACCCAATCCCAATATATTTCCATTTAATGAAATTAATATGATTCACTTAAAATAATTATTTAATTAATTGCAATTATTTTACTTTAATTAACCGATTCCGGGGTTTAATCAAAAAACTGTAGATATATAATTCTGGTGCTAAAAATAAATATAATTAAAAGAAGCATTCGTAAATTTGATATAAAATATAGAAGTAACGATAATAAACATCGAAGTGCGTGCGTCACATTTCTATTTAGACCGGAAATTATATAATTCCTGGACCCTAAATGCTTTTCGAGTCGCACTAATGGCGCTTCTATATTGAAATAGTTAATAGTATTGCGAAACGCAATAAACTCTACAGTGAAATATATTATTTTTTAGGGCGCACACACCCGTTAGAAAGTTCACAGCGCGAGCGCCTAGTTACTTAATGCCAGCTTTGCATGCGTGTATTTTAAAGCTTGAAAATGTGGGTGTATTGACACAGTTCAGCTTTCATTTAAACACAATAGAGAGTGAATAGGGAATTCAATGCTATGTCAATATCTCTTTCAAATGGAAAAGAGGTTCTTTGTTCCATTGTCTCAATCGGACTTATAATTAATTGCAACTTGTAATATTTTTAACGGAGATTCAATAATATCATAGAAATGATTGCAGCGACCGTTACTAAGTAGTACTTCATGATAAAAGGGTAAATGAAAATAATTTCGACGTTTTTAAAATAATATCATTTTTGCTTAAATATAAATTAATAAATAGTAAACTCATCCTACATAAAGTATTTTATAAAGTATAAACAAGTAGAGTAACATTGCTTCAAGAATTCTTTATAAGGTAGTCAAGCTTTTCTTCTTTGGCTTAAGGCATAGAAATTAATAGTATGTAATAGATACTTATATTTATATGTAGAATTATAAAATTTATAGTATTCTGATAATCTTCTTCATGGGTGTATATAAATGAGAGAAATAACGAGTAACTCTTTCAAATATATTTGATTTAGATCCAGTAGGAACAGTCCTAATATTTGTGACAAAGATCGTCCACAACATAAAAATCCTATAAGACAACATACTGCAGAAAGATGGTTTAAATATATTAGCGATACTAACGATATCCATTTACATTTCCGATTCGAAATAGTATTTGAAATGTAACTAGAGACCTTCTTTGACTCTTAGAAACAGTAGACGGATTATGTTCATTTTATGGTAGTGTAGTAGTTTGTTATCGGCTTTTACTTTATTATTTTGAATATTTTGGGTTATATTTGAACATAGCTTAAGAAAGACATAATTGACAATTCAATTCAAATTCAAGATAGACGAGAAAATTTGAAAGAAAAAGATACCTGTGACAGAGGAATTAATTTGAAAATATTAATAGAATATAGATTACCGAAGAAAATAAAGGACTTTTTCATTACTTTAAATAATTCAAGTAGCAGAATAACACAAGGGATTTACTTACGGCATCTCAGGCATAATTTTTACTGGAAATCTACCTAATAAATTATATAATACATGTTTAAAGTTTGTTAGAAATATGGGATTGCAAGATACTACAGCGTTATCTACAAGTGAACGGTCAAAATGTTCTCTCCTTATTGCGACAAACTATCTATCTACCCCATAACTGCATGTGCTATCAGCAGAGAAATGAGGAACGCCAGTTAGAACTATGAATCAGTTCAAAACTGTTATAGACTCTCTTATAGACAGATATATACATGATTTAATTAAAAGAAACTATTTGCTTTCGACCAAGCCATATAGACTAATACGATTTAGTCGAATGTAGCAGAAAGGCTGTTTGTAGAACTACTAAAACTTTCAAATTCAAAGACCTTAAAAATATAAAACATCTCTTTGCAAAACTCTCCTTGCATATCGCAGATTTTGTCACTACTGCTTTAGCAAAAACTTATTGCGCAACTCATGACTGTTAATTATTACATAAATTATGAGGCAAATCAAACACTTGGTTTAAATTTTACAGATTTAATGTGAAAACTGCGACATATATTTAACCACTCCATCGCTTCATCAGGCAGTTGATTATCTAAGAGAACAAAATTTTCGTAAATATTTATTTAATCAAGTGAGGAGAAGAGGGATGTACAATTGTATAAAGTAAATGATGGATTATTGCATTTTAAATTTATAAATTAATAAAGGGGAAATTGTTGTTTCCTCGAAACTGCTGCCTGTTTGTTCAATATACATGGGCAATACACTTTAACAAGTAGACACCGGATTTTTTTTGCTTTTGTCGATCTTGGCGTTTGCCAATTTTATAATAATTTGTGGGCTTTATATGCAACTGAGATTTGGCGTGGGGTTTTAAAAGAGAGAGAATTTGTTTTATTAGATAACGAAAAAATATGTTTGTTTTTAATTTAAAATTTTCTTTATTAATTTTATGGGAAACCTAATATTTGTAGCAGTTGTTAAAATTCTATTAAGTTTTATTTAAAAAATATTATTTGATAAAGGGGTATTTATTAGTCTATGTATAATAGTATATTATTTAACAAGCACATAATAAAAGCTATTAATCATGAGAATGAGGTTTACGGAACGAGCCGCAGGCGAGTGGAGTAAATCATTCGAATGATAAATAGCCATTATGTGCGAGTAGAATACTATACTTTATCCACAACCACAAAATGTGTAATTTTTTTTTGTTGCTTACTGCAAGTTAACATCATAAAAATGACAATTCGTTAAAGCATTTGAGAAAAAAATCACTATTTATTAGAAGTAATGTTAACAGTTACATTTGAACAATTATTAAGAATGATAGAAGGTATTGAAGCTACATCTAAATTTACATTTTGATTTGAAACATCTAAATTTACTGATTTAGTGCAACCGGCTGATGTAGCTGTTAGATTTTGAGTTGACGATTCTACTGAATGTAAAATTTTTCTGGCTGTTTCTTTTTTGTTTTCTAAAGAATCGTTTATATAACCTTCTGCAACCACAGTTGACTTCCACCCTCCATGTCGCTTTAGGGCTGTGATATCTCCACCGGCATCAACCAAGATGGTAGCTGAAGTTCTCCGAAAGCTATGACCCGTATACTGCTCAGGAATTGGGATTTTCAAAAAAGTTGGCAATATCTCTTCCTATTTTTGTAAATTTATTAATTCCAATTCGCTGCTTTGTACACTTTCCATTTTGAAAATTTAGAAAAAAATAATCACTTTTCATCTGATTTCGGATGCAAACATATTTTTTATAATGTTGTAAAAATTATCAGTCACAGTAAATTTTCTAACAATTTTAGTCTTGGTGGTGAGCACCTTCACTATATAGCACGAATTAAGGTCTTCTAGGTCCTTAATTTTCATGCTGTATAACTCATTTGAACGACAGGCACCCATTATTCCTATAATTAATGCAACCTATAGAAAGAAACCACTGTATTTTTTCACAAAATGTGTAATTTAAAACTTACTTTTGTTGCAAGAAATTTTTCATCTGGAGCACTTCTAATAAAGTTGTTAACATTTTCAGCAGAAAAGGTATTGGCCTTTTTAGGCGAGAATTCTTCATTTTGTCTCTTCAAATAAGCTTGCAGTTTAGCAAAGGTCCCAATATTGATATTTTCATAGATTTTTACTGTACTTTTTAGCATAGAGTATTTCTGCCACAATGAAGAACAGTTGTATTTTTTGGACAATTCTGTAAAATATACCAATACTATTAATTCCGACGTAGAATATGCGTTTTTATCTCTTTTCCACTCACGAATAGCCATTGTCTTGATACAGATTACGCGACTTTTCGGGCAACAAGTTGATTGAAGCAATTTCAGCGGCTTTTCTTAATTCCGGGGGTGTTAAATCACACTCTGTTTGTAAATCCATATTCTTTCTTACACTCAAATCACAAGAGTAACACACAATTTACGAATCAATTTCTAATGAAATTGATGTTTGTTTACTAGACGTCAAATTTGTTTAACATGAGATATCCTGATTTTGTAGTGATTCATTATTATTGAATAGATGAGCAGTGATAAGTCAAAATATTATTAACAGGTTACAAAAACTACGTAAGCAAGATATAATCTGTTCAAAAATAATTATTAAACGGTAAATTAATTTTGAAAGAAATATAAGAACCATCTCTTTCAAAATTAATTTACCATTTAATAATTATTAAATTTTATGTAATATAGTAATAATAATATCACAATAAGCATATGAACACATAAACTGTAAACCATAAGAAAATCATTATTCAGAATGCCTTTTACAGTTTAAATGAGATTAAAGATTACTTCAATACAATAACAGCTTCAACTTCTATCTACAAAGACTGAATATATTTTTTAATTTCAAGTTTCTAGTTTTATTTATTTAGATTGTAATTTAAACTTTTCAGTCCGTATTTTACAAACTATTGTTATTTCTTAGACCGTGACAAATGTTTGTCGAGTCCCCACTTTTGTAATTTTTTTAAACATTGCTTTTATTTTTTAAGGTAAAAACATGATCACGTATATATTTTTATATTATTATTATTTTATAAATGGCACATAAAAGTTTTCTAAGCTTATTTATTTATAAGCTATATTAATCGTACTTCAAAAAGTATATTACAAAGTAATGTCTTCAAGCATTAATTATGCTATATTATTTCCGTGAAAATATACCCGAATTATATTATGACTTTATTTTGCGCACTAGTAAATATGCGAAAAACTATGAATCATTTATTTTTTGTATTAATGGGAAACAATTAGTGGGTTTTGGTAATTAATATTTACTGTATTTATCTTTCCGTGTTAACTGAATATATTATTTTATAAAGTTTAATCTTATAAACTTAATAAATAATTAATTAGATAATTAAAAACATTTCAAGCAATTAATATTGCTTGCGTGCATAATTTTCAGTAGAAACAAATATTTATTACATTGAGATCTACATAAACATGTTTATACACGTATAGTCTTCAATTTTTAAGTTATAAATTCTCCACGAAATAGAATTTACACAACCATAAATAAATAACACCAACGAACGCCTATATAAACTTAAAAATTACGATGTATAAAATAACTGTAGAGATACCAAGAGCAACAAAACAAAACGAAGAAATAATAACACAAATCATAAAAGATAATAACTATAAAAAAAGACGTGCAAAAAACCTAGAAATACAATAATAAAAGAAGCATATAATCCAAAAATGGTATACAACAAAACAAATAAAACTAAAACAAAACACTATGAAAATAAATTTCAACGACACGAACCTTAATCCTTTTAAATTATTGAAAACGATTAATGAGCAAATAAATAAACAAGTTACAAAATAATAACACACCAATTAAACAAAAACTTTTAAATGTATTAAAAACTAGCTGAAGAACAAATTAGTACAAAGAAAACTCTACCATAAACAACAATAACAAGAAGGCAAATAAAATGAATAAAATAATAATGATACTAAAAGACCATTTAGTACCAAGATCTGACGGCATAACAATTTTCATAGTGCTAGTTAAGGTATATATCCAAACTACATGATACAAGCTACTGTTATAAAAATTCTTAAAAATAGAGACAAAATCAATCTGGTTGGTTATGACGATGAAATTCTCCACTGGTTGAGATCGTCATTAGTTTTGATTCAAGTGATTTGAAATAATGATTAATTATGTAACTCACTATAACATATATTTCACCATATAAGTAGATCAAAAATGTACAATTATTTACAAGATCAACTCATTTTGAAGGTTTGTGGGAAGCGGGTAACAAGTCGGTTAAAACACACAGAATCATGAGTAATGCAAAATTAAACTTTGAGGAATTTTATACAACAAATTGAAGCGGTGCTTAATTCCCGTCCGTTATATCCTTTGTCCAATGATCCGGAAGTCTTAGAACCTCTAACATAGGCTCACGTTCTAATTGGACAATCAATTACCACGCTGTCTGATCCAAGCCTGCTTGGCATCCAAACCAACAGACTTATCACACTCCCAATGTTACAACTCAACATTTCTGGAAACGCTGGTCTCAAGAGTATTTGTCACATCTCCAAGCAAGATACAAATGGAAGAAGCATCCATTCCAGAATGTTTCAGTAGGATTCATGGTGCTCTTGAGGGATGACAACTTACCAGTGGCGTTTAGGCCGAGTGATGAGCACTCACCCAGGCGAAGACAATATAACACGTGATATGTCTGTGAAAACATCATCCGGTGTGTGTAAACGTGCTGTAGCAAAGCTGTGTATGCTACCTATCAAGGAACATTTAAAATATTAGACTTTAATACTATTTTTGTAAATCTTTTTATTGAAATACAGGATATTTCAAGGGGGCCGGCATGTTACGAGCTATTTGAATACGATTAAGGTCAATTCTGCGTAAAATGATAATTTTAGGAATTATTATTATCTTCTCTAATTCCCAAAACTTTGCATTTTGTTCGTCAACTGTAGTCAAATTACAAATTGACGTTGTCTTATGAGATTCTAAAATATTACCTGAAACAATCCACCCCTTAGTTTTATGTAATATAGAATTGTATTTTCCCAACCTAACTTGACATATGAGATCCCAAAATATATTTGCTCCTATCAGAATGTCTATATTCCCTGGTTTATTGAATGTAGGATCGGCTAAAGGCAAATTTTTGCGAATTAGAGGAAATGATTGAAAATAAACATTATACATCTGATGAACTGTGGTGTGAAGAAAACTTTGTTAAAACTACAACTACAACTCATGGCAATCAGTATAAGAGGTAAACTTAAAACATATTTATCAAATCAAACAGAAAAAGCAATAATAAATGATTCTGAACCAACTGCTTAAAGTAAAATACGAAATATCTTAAGAAGGGAAGCTACTACCGTAATTATTTATAATTTATATAATTTATACAAGATCTATTAGAACTACTACATGAACTGTTAAGTGTTTGGCTTTTGAATTAAAATCAATTTTTAATAGCCTAAACTCCTTTAAAATTAATGCATTTGGTGTAACAGTCTGCTAACTTGTAGTCTGTATCAGGTTTCTCAATAGGTATTGAACTTATTTGAGTAAAATCTTTTACTAGCGGGCCATTGCTTCAGTTGAGGAAAAAAGAAATAATCGCTAGGGGCAGTTCTAGAGATAAGGGGGTTGCGGGACCAAATCATAGCACAATTTCTTCAATTTATCGGTTGTATCGGGAGAAGTTTGTCCTGGTGCATTGTCTTAGTGAAATTTCTTTGGCAAATATAGCAATTTGTTCTGGTTCGGTTAGGCAACGTGTAACTCCTTATTGTGGTTAAGTAGGGTCAGTCAAACACGTTTTTTGGTTAATTTTCAAAAACTGGATTTATCAAACGATTTCTTTGCTTTATCAGTGTTTCTTTTCCATCAGAATGATATTTCATTGACTCGTATACAAGTTATTAACCAAATATCAAGGAATTTTGAGAGCATCTAAGCTAAGATTGATACTCTATAGCAGCGGTTCCCAACCTGGGGTACGCGTACCCCTAGGGGTACGCCATAGCTTGTTTAGGGGTACTCTAAAAAAAAGTTGTTATGGCGGCAAAATATGTCTTACTAAATAGAAATCTAGTACAAGCTCTAACTGTAAGAAATGAGCCTTAGATCAGATACGCGCCAAAAATGTTTACTTTGTCGCGCGTCTGCGGAAGATGTGTAAATTGCTGTATTTGCTGTGCTCGGTAAAGGTCTGGTTCCGCTGATGTGGCCGACAGTTGTTGTCTTAGAAAGTCAGCTCTAGCGGCATTAGTGTCGTCAGTCTCAGTCAACTTTTACATACTGCCGAGAAAGCGTTGCCGTGACGTCGATTTTTAGAATAGTGTCATTCGGTATTATTTTCAATATTTATTTATAGTCACTTTAGAAAGCAAGGATTACACCAAAATAGTTACTAAAGTAACTAGATTTGGTAATTTCTTTCAAAAATAAACAGATTATAATATTTTTATTAATTTCCTAATCCTTAGGTATGGATAAGTGGTTGGCAAGCGGAACAAGAAAAGAGTTACAACCGAATGTAGAAGACTTTCAATTGGCAAGTTCTTCCCAAAATCGGGAGCAACTAAATGAAAATGGCCAGTCTTTATCAGGACAAAAAGAGAAAATGAGAAAGTACTGCGAAGAATACATTAAATATGGATTTTCATATGTAGGAGATGAAAACTGCCCTAAACCACAATGTATAATATGTGGAGACATATTATCAAATGGCTGCATGAAACCTTCCTTACTCTTAAGACATTTACAAACCAAACATGATAATTATAAAAATAAGGACCCTAGCTTTTTTTAAACGCTTGGAGAAAAGTAAGAATAAATACAATTTAAAGTCATACATACTAGCTTCAAATAAAGATCTGGAAAACGCTGTTGAAGCTAGTTACCTTGTCAGTTACCGTATTGCCAAAAGTGGCAAAAATCACACGATTGCCGAGAATTTGATTCTTCCCTGTATAAAAGATGTGGTTCGTTGTATGCTCGGGGAAGAATAAGGAAAGAAAATAAACAACATTCCTCTTTCGAACAACACAATATCTCGAAGAATTCAAGATATGTCTGATGATGTTGAGCAGACAATTATTAGCAGAATTAAAAATAGTAATTTTTTGCTATTCAAGTTGACGAAAGTACAGATGTCACCAATTTGGCAATTTTGCTAGTCATTGCACGATACTTGATCGATGACAAACCAAAGAAAAATGCACTGAATTGAAAAATTCACTATGTTTTAACCACAAATAATTATTGTAAAAATATTATATAACGTTTAAGCACAATTATATAAATCTAAACAACACAGCACGACTCGAGTTTCGACGTTTTATCGTCATTATCAAGTGAATTATAAATTGATGAAATTGCTATTTTATACTAACTATTTTGGGGTGAGGGAATATACCTGCCGCTAATTGTTTGCGGATTATCTCGGGAGGGTAGTACCAGATTAAAAAGTGGCGAAAAGATTAGTTCGGTCTGCTCATTAAGAAGATTTACTGACGGATTACGGCTTATTGGTGTTTGCATTCTAAACAAACACCAATTCCCGGATATCAATAATCTAAAAATCTTGCATAATTGCAACAAGGGCGCTAAGCTTAATCTCCTGGAGTCATTGGAAATTTTCAAACAGAGCCGTAATCATTCTCTTTTCAAAGAAAAATGTGTTACTTTGTCATATGTTGACAGAACGCACAAGAGGTGAGGATATATTTAATGCTATTAATAGTTATTTCAAAGATAATGGTATTGATTGGTTTAAATGTTGTGGATTATGTACCGACGGTGCTAAATCTATGTCAGGCATTTACTCTGGCCTTCGAGGTCATGTCATAAGAGTAGCTCCTAATATCAATTGGAGCCACTGCTGCATCCATAGACAAAATTTAGTATCTAAAAACCTTCCTGGTGATTTAAAAGTTGTACTTAATGAAGCTGTAAAAGTGGTTAATTTCATAAAATCAAGACCCACAAACTCAAGATGTTTTAAAATTCTGTGCCACGAGATGGAAAGTGTTCATTCTACGTTGCTCTTTCATACAGAAGTGAGGTGGCTATCTCATGGTAAAGTCCTTAGCCGACTGTTTGAACTTAGACACGGAATTCAAATTTTTTGAAGATCCTTTTCAGTTGTCATCTAAATTGCATAACGAACAATGGCTCCAGGCTCTTGCGTGCTTATCAGATATTTTTCTACAAATAAATAAATTAAATTTAACACTCCAAAATAACTCGATAACGATCTTCGGTGCTTCGGATAGAATTGAATCTATGATGAAAAAAATGATTTTTGGAAATCTTGTATTGAAAAGGGCCAGCCTGAAGTATTTGAAAATTTGTATAATTTTTTATCGGAGAATAAACTACGACTCTCCCCAATAATACATCAACAAATTGTTGAACATTTGGAAGGTTCAAAATCAGCATTTCGGAAGTATTTTCCCAAACCTGACAACATGAATAATTTGATTTTAAATCCAATTGAAAATGAATACTTTGAAGTAGCTAATTTGTCAATAAAAGAAAAGGAGGAAATAATTGAATTGTCAAGTGACACCACTTTAAAATCCCAGTTTAAAACAAGAGGACTTCTTAACTTTTGGGCAGCCATTAACAATGAATTTGGGCTCAATTCCGATAAAGCACTTAAGTTTTTGTTGCCGTTTACCAGCACAGAGCTAGTAGAAAGAGCTTTCTCTTCGTATGTTTTCATAAAAAAATAAATACCGCAATAAGTTGAATGCTGATTCAGATTTAAGGTTATACTTAGCATCGGTGGAACCCGATATAAAAAAAAATATGTGCTACAAAGCAAGGACAAGGATTACATTAATACAGAGGAATGTGAAATAAAAGACCAATTAACAATTATAAATAAAATTATTTCTGTGATTTTAGTTGTTTAACTTTGTTGTATTTGAGTATTTTTATAAGATGTAAACATAAATATACTCTGTTCGTCTGTAATAAAAATAATAAGCCTTTTAATTTCAATGTACACCTATAATACAAAATATCCAAATTTAGGCAATTTTTATATGGTCGTGAGGGGTGGGTGGGGGTACAAGCTAGATAACTGACTTGAAAGGAGGTACAGTAATTAAAAAAGGTTGGGAACCGCTGCTCTATAGGATTTATAAGGATTTTTAGTTTGTGACATTATCTATATGCCACGCCAAAGACAGACTTTTGCGTCCGTGACATCCTCTGACATCCTCTTAATCCTCTACACAATCCATCTAATCAGCTCCTATATGACACCACTTCAGTTATCCCTATCCTAGAACGCCTTCGATTCCTATCAGAAAAGTTTTCAAAAAATCCTTTCAACTTCCATATATTATCCCAATATTGTCTTCCTAGAAACCCTAGTATAAACCCTAAATTTAAAAATACCAATTCAACCATATTTGATTTCATTTTATCATTTCATCCTTTTACGCATTAACGACTGACGCCATATGACTGGACAGCACAAGGCAGAAAGACCTCTGGTCAATAGCCTTTTGACGAACTAATTCACTAACACACCATTCATTAATTATTATTTAAATGTAAACACGTGTAAAGTTTGTCAATAAAAATGCGTATTATTATTGTATAAATAAATAACAATAGATTTCAACAACTTGAAACCTGGAAACCTACCTATAAATGAAGAAAAAACCGAATATATGATTTTCTGTAATAGTCATAAAACTAAATTAACAATAAAAATAAGTCGAATACCAAAAAAACAAATACATAAAATTAAAAATACAAACTATCATTAAGTGGGTTAAATACAAACATCAAAAACTCCAAGACAATTGCAGTACTAACAAAAATTAAAAACTATATACCAGAAACAAACAGAGAACAAATATACAATGCCCTCTTCGAGTTACAAAACACCTGCTTAGAGAAGATCTGAGACGAAACTACCAAGAAAAACATAATGAAAATACAAAGTAAATAAAATAAAATACTACTTAATTAAATTTAAATTTTAGCTTATAGCATTCTATTAAAATTTTGAAAAGTATAGTTTATAATCATCATATTTCATTAAATATACATAAAATCATATCAATTGTTTTAATATAATTAATGTATTATTCTTAAAAATATCAAGAAATTCATTGAAGTCTCTTTATATCAGGTGTGTTATTACCCTTTAAAATACCTTTGATTAATATGTGTAAAAATTTAGTCATTTATTTATATTAAACTATCTTTACAAAGATTTTTCTTGTAAATCATTAAAAAAAACACATAAGAAAATTTTACTACATTAAATACGTATAATATGCTAACCGTTTTAATTGATTTTTCAGGTGAAAACATGTCTGGACAAAGTAACGGTGCCGTTCCCTCGGAAGCGATGGGTAATATGAAACTGGAAAACGGAAGCGGTGACCGGAATGGATCGACGCCGACACCCACGTCCACCCCGACCGCTACAACACCGACGCCAGGCGGGTGCAGCTTCGAGGAGCAATTCAAAGCGTTTTCCAAGTTCGGCGACAACAAGTCTGACGGCAAACATATTACACTTTCACAAAGCGACAAATGGATGAAACAGGCCAAGGTTATCGACGGCAAGAAGATCACCACCACCGACACCGGCATCTATTTCAAAAAACTAAAGTCTTTAAAAGTGGGAATCGCAGATTACAACAAGTTTTTGGATGAATTGGCCAGAACTAAAAAAGTGGAGTTGGATGAGGTGAAGATGAAGATGGCCAATTGCGGACAGCCAGGGCATCATGGAGCAGGAGTAAGTATAATTAATTTAAATTGATACGTACATAGTTTACATGTATCTTACATTAATTATATTAATTTCATTTAATAAAACGTATTGGATTAATTTAATTTTTATCCTCTATTTCTATTTATGATGTTTTATACTTGCATTGATTTGTATCTTCTTCTTAACTTATTTTGTTTATTGTATATATTTGATTTGTCCTTATATTCTATTTTATTTTATTTTAACAGACATATTTTTTATTATCTTTAAAATATAATATTTTTATCTCTATTTGGATATTCTCTAGATCACAATAGTCGATCCACCTTTTAGAACGTTTGTTCATTTTTGTTCTATTTAATAATGAGAAAACTACAGACCAATGAAACATGAAATGCTAGTACCAAACATTGTGTAAATTAACTTTGATAACCAGACCTAATTCTTAGCACTACTTACGAGGGTAGATTGAAAAGTTTCCGGAATGGGCAAGAAATTGCAGTAATTAAACAGGTTTTTATTTTTATTTTTCAACATAGTACCCTTGCAGAGCGATACACTTTTCCCAGCGGTGCTCCAACTTTTTTAAGCCTTCAGAAAAATATGATTTCGGGAACTCTGCAAAATAAATAAAATAAAGCGCTTGCCTCCGAGCCAAGTCTTCATGTTTGTGAACAAAAAGAAGTCGCACGGGGCCAGGTCTGGAGAGTACGGGGGATGCGGCACCACCTCGTAGCCCAATTCAACCAATTTAGCATTGGCGATTCGGGATGAATGGGCCGGCGCGTTGTTGTGGTGGAAGAGCACTTTTTTCCGCTGCAAATGAGGCCGTTTCTCCTTCAATATGCCGTTGAATTGATCCAATAAATCGCTGTAGTATTGTCCCGTGATAGTTCTTCCCTTCTGCAAAAAGTCGATGTGTATCACACCTTGCGAATCCCAAAAAACGGTCTGGAGAAATCCACTGTTTCGACTGCTGCTTGGTTTCTGCTGTGTAGTGGTAGATCCATGTTTCGTCCACGGTCACGAATCGGCGAAAAAAATCCGTTGGATTACGCTTTAACAAGGCCAAACACTCTTTCGAAGTGGTCACACGATTTCGCTTGTTGTCCATAGTCAGCAAACGCGGCACCCAGCTTTCTCATGCCCAAATGTCCGTGCACTATATTTTGCACATGTTCATATGAGATGCCTGTGGTCTCTACTATTTCGTGAAACTTCACTCGTCGATCGGCTAACACGAGATCATGGACTTTGTCGACCATTTCTTCATTTGTGGACGTTTTTGGACGTCCACTGCGTGGTTCATCCTTGGTGCTCGTACGGCCACGTTTGAACTCGCTCACCCAGAAACTAAAAGTCGAAAATGTGGATGTGCCATGAACTTTCTGCAAAATATCTCGTATCTCCGTCGCCTTTTTCCCATCCATCCAGAAATGTTTGATGACTGCACGAAATTCGTTTTTACCAATTTTTGCAAAAGTGCCTGACTTGCTTCACAAGATATCCTAGTAAACAAAAACGGAACGACGCACGTGTCTGAAAATTTGACAGCTTACCTAAAATAGGTTAGCCTTGACAACCATCATAACAATTTCACGATACGCGCGCCATCTCTTGCCCATTCCGGAAACTTTTCAATCTACACTCGTATGTATGTATATACTAATTTTTCTATTTTATTTTTTAGCCTGTGAAAGCAACAAGTGCAGTCAACAGGTTAACAGATACGTCAAAATATACAGGTACTCACAAGCAGCGTTTCGATGACTCTGGGAAAGGAAAGGGCATGTCCGGAAGGAAGGAGCTTGCTGACACATCTGGATATGTTTCCGGATATCAGAACAAAGACACTTTCGGCAAACCCAATTAAGTCATTTATACAGCTTTAAAATATTTTTTACATTGTATATTAGTGTTTCCATCTTCTCCTAAAAAACTCCTCAATAGAAACAATAATTATCATCAATATACCATAGTGTAGCTAACTTACATTAAATGATAGAGAAAAATAAACTTATCTCCTAAAAATATTCACAAAAAAAATATTTAATTAACAAAAATACAGTTTAAAAAAATACATACCGAAAACAAAATAATAATAAATAAATAATAGTTTCTAACAATACTTTCATTTGTAACGACAAATAAATAATTTTCAGAACAATGTTATAAAATATAATAAATAATTTAATTTAAAATGACAATTTTACACAAATTTGGGTTTATTTGAAATTTGCAATGTTTATTAAAAATAAGTAATCCCGGCCAAATTAAGTATCTTCCTATTTAATATTAATCCTAAGAACGGTTTAAAAATAAAATTTATTTAATTGATAAAATGATTGAAGCTATACCTACTCATCGACAGTAAGCTTTATCTAATCAAAGATTTATATTTACAAGAGTATTTGATTAAAAATAAAACTTACTACACTCGTTTTAAATGCTACTAATATAAAACTATGAGCTTATAAAATACAATATTTTAAAATATTGGAATATTTAAAGAATTTATAAATACGTAAAATTTTGGACACGCTTAAAACTGTGAAAAATCCAATAACGTTTCTATATTATATACAAATTTTACAATTTGCAACTCTGTGTCTTGTCTGGAAGCAAAATCAAATTTATTGTTAGATAGATCGTATATTTATTTATATATAAAAATATATATGTAGATTCTAATGTAAGCAGATATTTTTATTTATTGTTGATCGCATATTATAGCTGGGCGTATGTATACAGGACTGACCTATCTGAAAATGACCAAATTCCAACGTCCCAAGATTGCTTACATACAAAAAGTTTTATATATTATGGTCGGGCCTGTATAAGCATATACCCATAAAATCTATTCTTTTTATGATATACTTATATTTTATAATCGCTGTGATTTGTGTACACACTAGATTTAAATAAATGTGTATTTACGGCTGTTGCTGTTTTTTGCATAACCTGGATAATTGTAATGCACTGTCATCCATCCAGTTTCCCCATTTTTCTCTCGTCATCCCGCATGCTTTCCTCGCCTTCCCCTGCACCCACCTGACATGCTCCTCATAACCTCCCGAATTTTTAAACAGGAAACTTAATCACTTTCACCCTCTCGACCACCTTTCCCTTCCATTCTAGTTCTTTTATTATTATAGATAATTCCTAAATCTCACTCCACTCTCGCTAACATCTTTTTCATTCCTTCCTACTCCCTCGCCATCAACACCATGTCGCCTGCATATGTCAGCATCCAAACTTTACTCCTCCCAAGAAGATTCTCTTGAAACATAACTTGAATGCGCGTTCTATTAGATACATTAAATTCCATACTAGCAAGTATATTTACTTTATTTGTCCATTTCTAATTACTTACGAAATTGGTAATCTCGGCGTCTGACATGTGTAAGTTATGATAGTTTATGTAATTCATAAAATAATGAGAAAGTAAAACATTACTTTTATAAAAATATACAAATTATTGTTAGTCCATTACAAGAATAAAATACATTGATCTTGAATAGCTTTTTTTAAACTAAAGGGCTTGAAACCTTACGAAATAATTTTAAATCTTCGACAAAATAATATGCGCCTAAACTCAATTGGATTCTGGTACAAAGGAGGCAGAGCTGGTAGACACTGTCACCTCTTAGAGGAGGCTGTCAAGAAGACAACCTTCCTTGGAAGGAAGACGGACAATTTGCCACCCTACTACGTCTTCAATAGTCTTTAGATTAACCGGGAGAGTAGAGGGTGTCGAAACCCTCCGAATTTACACCGATGGTTCTAAAACCAAAAGAGGATCTGGGGCAGGTATTTGCTCACAACAAATGGACCAATCACGAGCTATACCCCCAGAGAACCCCACAACTACTCTGCAAACAGAGATCGTTGGCATCACCTATGGGGCAAAAAAATTCTAATCCGTGACATCCGTGAAAATATTCGGTACTACCGATTGCTTGTTTGTTGGTGAAAATGGTGTGTGATTATAAAAGAAACAATTGAAAAAGGCAAAAAAGCGGTCACAAATGGTCAATCATTACAAAGTGCAGCTTGTGAGTTTGGTTTGACATTGCGGACTCATTGCGGCGATGCATCGAAGCACGTGGGCACTAGATCAAAAGTCGTGAATCAAAAATGGTTAACAGCAGCATTGAATCTAGTAAGAGGCGGAAAAGATGTGACGAACGCTGCCAAACAATTTAATTTAAGTTTCAAAACACTTTTTTAGACCATTTTAGAAGGCCATTACAGTGTCTTGGGATAATTGGATGCGCCGCTATGCTATGAACGTAACCATCCACAATTTGACAAAAATTGTTAAAAAGCGTTAATCTGAGCATTTTCTCATTAGAATATTAAAGAAGCCTTTCGCTCCACTGGCGTCTACCCATCAAATTCGAACATTTTCATGGACAGTGATTTCGCACCATCCACTATCATTTTCGAATGTGTTAACTTAATTGAAATGGGTGTCCTCAATTTGGACGAAACCACCCAAGAAGTTCTGCCTTTTCCGAAAGCACAGACACGAAAGGAGAGTAGTATACGCGGCCGCAAACGTAGTAAAACATAAATATTGATCATTCCTGAAATGGTGGCAGAACTTCGAACCAAAGAATTGGCTAAAGAAGTGGCAGCCGTAGCCAAAACACGTGGTGTTGGACGTGGTCGCTGTCGCGGCCGTGAAAGCGGAAATACTGCGGATGACACATCAACTACCTCGAATGTCTTACCAGTCATCCAAAAAAAAGTAATTTTCTCAATTTCATATTCATTTTTTCTTTCATTTCTTTACTCAAAATAAACATTTGAATCGATTCGAACACTAAAAATTCCATTTATCAGACTTAATTTATCAAAACATCCTTTCCAAATGAGCAATAGGCTCCATATTTTTGAAACATTGAAAAATTGAAGGTTTTGATAAAACTTTCATACTCAGCACAGAAACGAGCTACAACAAAACTGTCTACGGCGAGAATGTAGCCGAAGGAACAAGCTCTCCAACTTAGCGCAAGCATATGAAATGCGGTTTTTATAGGCCAATGTGTATATTGTAAACAGTAAAGTATATATTGAATAAATGCATATTTTTACAAAATACTGACATAATCCGTCATAATTAGATATGCAAGACCATAAAAGCAGTCGAGAAAAAAGCTTGGTTTCATGTTGCGCGCTACCCTCCTGAAATGTCAGCTGATCAACTACTTTCAAAGTAGGAGCACATTTTCATCAAAAGAAAAATTAGAAGCCACTAACTCTTGGGAAAGGGGAATCGCCATCCCAATGTATATTTTTTCATAGAGCGCAAGAGAAATCAGTCGACTCAATAACCACTACAACTACCGGAAGTAGTTTTAAACTTCTCCATCACAATGTGCAAAGCCTATCGAACAGTATCAATGAACTAACGCACTATAATCAATGTTTTGCCTGGATAATGTAATTACAAATATAAATACCGGGACATCCACAAGTGTAATAAAAACCTGCTTGTCTGATCATAGTGCTCAATTAATTACTTACCATACAAAATGTATAGGGACCTACACCATACAACTACAAAAGGTTAGTAAAAAGCACATTATAACACAATGGTTACGGTTATAGTCGTTTATTTACAGAATGTACAGATTATCGTAATCGTCAGTATTTGAGGTGTAGTGGTCGGTGCGGAGAGCGGGCGTGGGCGTAGCGTAGTCGTTGTTGCGTAGTGTATTTAGTAAGCCGAGTAGACGAGCGTTACTAAAGAGAGCTGTTAGGCCGAGAAGACGAGCGCTAACAGATTGCCGATTGTGAGCTTGGCATCCCCTTAAGTAGGGTGCGAAGCGGGTGTGTGCGTGAGTGGGAGTGGAGAGGGATGCTGTCCTTCCGCGGTAGGGGTATGACGTGGTTTGGCGGCCGCCTTGGCTACCTGCGAAGGGTCGCGCGCTCTTGGGCCGCACGGGGAAGTGTTACATACTTCCCCTCTGGTGCTGAGGTCGTCCCGATGAAGCGACCAGGACTCTAGTGCGCCTTTCTTGGGCGTCCTCTCCTGCGGATGGGGTGGAGCGGCTGCACGTCCTCAATAGTTCCGGTGAACGGGGTGAGCGCTGAAGCGTGAAAAGTGCCTATCGAGGTATTTGGCTCTCCTAGGGCGGCTACTTCGAATGTGGCGGCTCCTCTTCCTTGTAAAATTATGTAGGGACCGTCGCGCCTGGGTGCCAGCTTCGATGTGAATTGAGTGAGTTGCAGTAGGCGGGGTGTAATTTCGGCGACGAAATTTTCGTTTGTTATGATAGCCCTGAGGTCGCGACTGACATCTTCAGCTGTTCGAAGTTCTCGGCCGAAGGTTAAGTAAGCGGGGCTGTATCCGGTACTGCTTGTAACGTGCGTGTTCATGGCGAACCGGATTGCGGCTAGAGCCGTGGGCCAGGTGTTATGTTGTTTTCCCACCAGGATAGCCAGTTGTGTTTTCATGTCGCGGTTTTTCCGTTCCACCGGGTTGGCCTGGGGGTGGTAGGAGGCGGTGAAGTTGTGTTCTATCCCCAAGCTGAACATAACTTGTTGCATAACCGCACTGACGAATTGTGTGCCATTATCCGAAATGCAGCGGCGGGGCACTCCGTATCGGAAGAAGACTTCGTGAAGCAGTGCGGTGGTACATTCGAGGGCAGTGGCTTTCTTTAGCAGGATAATTTCTATCTACCGGCTGGCTAGGTCCTCGACGATCAGGATGGTTGTATATCCTTCTGGAGACGTTGGCAGTGGTCCGAATAAATCGAATGAAATTGACTCGAAACGCTGATTTGGTGGTGACGTTTGTATCAAGTCAGCAGGTTTCAAATTGCTGGGTTTATACCTCTGGCATTCGACACAGTTTTTCAGGTGTTTTGCTATGTCATCCCGCATTTTCTTCCAGAAATAAGAGCGGGAGAGGCGGTGGTAGATGCCTTGGAACCCGTAGTGACCGGCGGTGGGGCTGTCATGGAACTTCTTCAGGAGGGCTGGAACCTCACTTCCTGGTATGCATTGTTGGGCATCTTCGCAGACGACGTCCGGGCTGTATCTGTAGAGTACGCCTTTCTCGAGCAGGTACCCTTTGTTGCTCCAGTACACGGCATCTTCCGTCTGCGGTTGTGATTCCAGGGCGTCGATAATTTTCTTTAATTCACTATCTTGGTACTGGTTTTGACGAATATCAGCTGCGGTTCGTCGGGGTATGTCTACTTGAATAGTTTTCATTTCGATGATCTCGTTACTTTGAATCCGGGATAGGGCATCGGCGACGTGGTTCGACCTTCCGGGAATATATTTGATCGTTAGTTCGAATGGCTGTAGCTGTAAGGCCCATCTTGCGAGGTGACCAGTGGGTGCTTTTAACGACATTAACCACCGTAGGTGGTCTGTGGCGACGGTGATTGGAGATCCCTCCACGTAACCCCTGAATTTGCTGAGGGCCCAGACTATGGCGAGGGCTTCTCTCTCAGTAGTTGTGTAGTTCCTCTCTGCCGGAGTGAGTAGGCGGCTAGCATACTCCACGGGGTGTTCCTCGGGTCCCTCCCCCTGGACGAGAACTGCTCCCAGAGCGAAGTCGCTTGCGTCGGTTCGTATGAGGAACGGCTCGGTGGGTACGGCAGGTTTTAAAACAGGCGCCGAAATCAGCGTTTCCTTGAGGGCGTTCTGAGCTTCCTGCTGCTGCTGTCCCCATTTCCAGGCGGCGTTTTTCTTAAACAGCTTCGTGATTGGCTTGCTTTTTCCTGCAAAGCTTGGTATAAATCGCCGGTACCAGGAGCAAGTTTGGATAAACGATATGGCCTCCTTGCGGTCCCTAGGGCTTTTCCAGGAGGTGATTGCTTGTACTCGCTCTGGGTCCGTGGTGATGCCTTTTTGGGAAATGATGTGCCCAAGAAATTTGACATTTTCCGGGCAAAAATTCGTTTTTTCCCGGTTTGCGGATAGAGATTGCTATGTGAGTAGTCTGAGAACATCCTCCAGGTCACGAAGGTGCTGTTCGTAGTTGTCTGACAGGACGATGACGTCGTCCAGGTAAGCGAGCATCTTGATATATGGCACTTTAGCTCGGAGGAGGTCCATGGTCCTCTGGAAGGTGGCCGGGGCGTTACGTAGGCCGAAGGGCATTCGTTTGAATTCGAACAAGCCGAACGGTCATGTGGATGCAGTTTTCTCTACGTCGCGACGTAGAGACGACGCGTCGTCCGCTGCCACGGGAATCTGCCAATATCCGCTTCTTAGGTCAATGGTAGAAATAAATTTCCCCTTGGACCAATTATGTAGCAGATCGTCCATCCTCGGGAGCGGGTAGCGGTCTGGAGTGGTGGCGGCGTTGAGAGCACGGTATCAATACAGAGGCGGGAAGTGCCGTCCTTCTTGGGTACCATCACCACCGGTGCTGCCCATGGAGATGAAGATGTCTGTATGATCTCGTCCTCTAAGAGCTGTTTTATTTGTTGCTGTAGTTCTTCTTTCTTCGGCGGCGACATACGATACGGTTTCGCGCTGATCGGGGCGTACTTCCCGGTGTCTATGCGGTGGCATCCAAGCATCGTGGGTGGCTTGGGGCTCTTAAATGCGTCCGCTTGGTTTTCTAGCAACTCGTTCAGGGCGTGTCGCTCTTTGATAGAGAGGTTACTCCCCTCGTCTTCACGTAGTTGTACTGTTAGTGTAGCGATTTCCATTGCCTCTGGGTAAGGTCGGAAAAACGGGGCTTCTTCGTCGAGAATTTTCCTAGGCGGTTCCGGAAATAAAAATTCATCGTCTTCTACGGGTTCAGGCCTCGGGCAGACTCGTGGTTTTTCGATTTTTGGCCTTTCTGCGTCGTACGCCGGGTGTGATTCCGAGAATCGTTTCACGTGTCTGGTTGTTTGGCAGGATACAGAAGGTTGTAGAAATAATTTTATCTTTGATGATGACATTCGCTTCGGTTACTAACATCGTGTTTGTTTGCGCATGACCGTTGGCAAACGCGACTTCCCTCGTTTGTTTCCTAAATGCGTTGTCGTTGCGTTTCAATGCGTCGTATAAGCGTAATGAGGCAACGGTGACCTGGGAGCCGGTGTCGAAGTGTGCGTACTCTGGTTTTCTGTTTATCGTAATGTAAACGTGTGGTCTTCGTGTGTCTGGTGTCGTGTCGACGACAGATATCTGCGTGGAGCGCGGTCGTGCGTTGCAGTCGGGGCAGCGGCTCCTTATGGTGTTCGGCTTCCCGCAGCCGTAACACTGAAACTTGTTGGCTCCTACAGGGGCGGTTTCCCGCTGTTTCTTGCGACAATCCTCGATTCGGTGGCCGCT
The DNA here is from genome assembly GCA_963969525.1 of Ontholestes murinus. Classification (NCBI taxonomy): domain Eukaryota; kingdom Metazoa; phylum Arthropoda; class Insecta; order Coleoptera; family Staphylinidae; genus Ontholestes; species Ontholestes murinus. Next base: position 4,746,645 of record OZ018398.1, on the reverse strand, counting down.
GTTCTTACAGTAGGCGCACTTGTTTTTTTCTAGGCCGTTTGGTCGTCTAGCTCGATTTTCTTCCTCGATAACGCTCTCGGCTTCTCTTGACTTGGTCAGAAGATCGTCATACGAATTCACGGAATTTCGGGCTATTCTCTTCCGGATTTCTAAATGGAGAAGTCAGTAGATGAAATCCAGCTGCATCTCAGCTGCCATTGCTTGGTTCAATTTGCTAAATAGCGCGCGTTTTTTTATTATGAACTGATCTGTTTTCGCAGGCCTGTATTGTTTATCTTCGTATAGCAGCGAAAAAATCTTGTAATTCGGTACCACCGGGGCGAATGTATTCCTGACGGCTTCCACGAGTCGGTCCCAGGAGGTTATATCGTTCTTGATGCCTTCCCACCAGGTGTCGGCGGTTTCCTCGAGGAGTAGCTGGAAACCCGTGATCGCATCTTGTTCGGTGATGTGTTCCGCATTTTTGTACACAGTGATTGTACTAATGAAGCTTTCCACTGTTTGCGTGTCCGTCTCTCCCTTGAATCGGGCCGTGCATTTTGAAAAACTACCCCTTGGCGTTGGCTGTTCTGGAGCTCTTATTTCTAGCATCCGATTAATTAAAGTTTGGAATTGCAGTCTTCGGGATGTTTCTTCTTCGGCCACACGTTGGGCTGCCAGTTTATAACACAATGGTTACGGTTGTAGTCGTTTATTTACAGAATGTACAGATTATCGTAATCGTCAGTATTTGAGGTGTAGTGGTCGGTGCGGAGAGCGGGCGTGGGCGGCTAGGACTTGTTCCAGGCGTCGGTGTCCAGGCGTAGGGCTGGGCGATGTCTTGACGCGGTACCGGGTGTAGCGTAGTCACGGACTGGGGTTTCAGGCGATGAGCAGCGTGATCGTGGTAGCGTAGCGTAGTCGTGGTTGCGTAGTGTATTTGGTAAGCCGAGTAGACGAGCGTTACTAAAGAGAGCTGTTAGGCCGAGAAGACGAGCGCTAACAGACTGCCGATTGTGAGCTTGGCATCCCCTTAAGAGGGATGCTGTCCTTCCGCGGTAGGGGTATGACGTGGTTTGGCGGCCGCCATGGCTACCTGCGAAGGGTCGCGCGCTCTTGGGCCGCACGGGGAAGTGTTACAACATTATTAAAACGCTAATATATATAACTACACTGATATAAATATATAAATAAAAAATATAAATGTTTTATAAATACCTTTATGTTATATCTAAATGGCCATTACATAAAATAAACTGTGGTAAAGTCGAAACAGAAGGTTGATTTCAACACAGAGGACATTTAAGAGTGTAAAAAAATATGTCAAACATTGTCGACATATATACCAGAGTACAGATCTATTTTGAACGAATTAAAAATTAAGTATAATAAACTATTAAATTCTCAACAAAATAAACACTTTGAAACTTTACTAGATAAATCAAATAATAAGTTAAAGTCCACATGGAATATTATCAAATATATTGTAGGCAGTAAAGCAGTAATAAATTTAAAAAAAAAACAAATTTTACGTTACAATTGAGTAATTAAATAAATATATTCTTCAAAGAATATGCACCAAATCTTCTTTCAACTACAACTTAATATTTTTTGAACTTATTATATTTTCATAAATCATTAATGTTTTCAATATATCAAGTACATGTGGCTACGATGGCATTCCTATCAACATCATTAAAGAAGCTTTGCCCCTTATAATTAAACTGCTGCTACATACTTTTAACTCATCGCTGGAAACGAGAATATTTCCAGACGATTTGAAATATGCATTAATAACACCCATCCTTAAAAAAGAAATCCTAACTTACTTGAAAACTATAGACCAGTTAGAATCTTATGCATCTCGTATTATACATTTCTTTAAAATTCATAACTTATTATCCCATAACCAAAAGGGTTTTAAAACTGCATCTTACTAACTAAATTAAATCATTATGGCATACGAGGAAAAGCTGATGACTGAATAAAATCATACCTTACATCGAGAAGGCAATCTGTATACGTATACGATATATATGGAAATTATATAGTATACAATGCCCTTGATGTCAGTATGGAGTCAAGAAAGCATCCTAGGTCCTTTTCTTTTTAAATACCATCCGTATTTATCCATCTTAAAAAATACACATTTCAGAAAATTTCAATTAAGATTTTAATTTATGCTCCACCTCTTTTGCAAATTGTTTCCCGTATTCAATGTAGATTTTCAGACGACCTGTAGTATAAGTCATGACTATTGACTAGTTCGTTGTTTAATCTTGTCAGGTTGAGCCTTCAAGTTAAAAGAACCGCCCATGATATTTAGCAGAGCTGCAGTGAAGAGGTATACATCGTAACACGTGTCTGTAAATTGCCATTATGTAATAATTAAATGTGGTGTGAGTAAACAAGCGACATAGTATGAAAACATGTTACAATGTGGTGATAGTAATTTCAGACATGCAACAGCAGCTGCAATAACATTCGTAGGATTACATCAGAAATTTCATACTAATTGAACGGAACCTGACACACCCTGTATATACAACTGAATTTTTAACTAATTGAACGGAACCTGACACACCCTGTATATACAACTGAATTTTTAATTTTATAATTTGATATCTATTAGAGATTTAATATATGCAACAGTATATACATGTTTTACAAATTATTTTGCAATCATTTTGCAGAGAAAATTAAAAAAAAATATTGTATCTTACGAAATATTTCCATTTCTAAAATCTAAAAGAGTTAAATAAAATATACCATTTTGTATGATACGTTGTTATGCTTACGAAATCAACCACCAACGCTTCTATAACAAGGAATCTGTTAACTTGTCCATCTTTTATTATAAACTGTGTGTTTATTGAGGTTATGTTTGTAACTCATGTTAAAATTTATTAACCTTAGTCAATCTTGTACATTCCGATTTTTATCAAGAATACTAAAATTGCCACCCAACTTCGATTACGCCAAAATGAGTGCATTTATACAAAGATTAAATCCAATTACAGGGCAAAGTGATTGGGTAATTCAAAATGAAGATTATGATTATCATCAGGAAGTGGCCCGAGCTGCTTTTGCAGATATGCTACATGATACAGAAAGGAATGTAATGTATGAGCAAGGTTTAAAAGTAGCGATTGAACATATGCATAAACGTGGGAAGAAAGCAAATGTTTTAGATATAGGAACAGGTACGGGTCTATTGTCAATGATGGCCGTTAGACATGGAGCTGATAGTGTTGTTGCCTGTGAAGCTTTTACACCAATGAGTAAATGTGCCTTACAAGTGATTGCCATGAATGGATATTCAGATAATATTAAAGTTATTCCAAAACGTTCTACTGATTTAGTCATTGGAGAAGATATGGAAAATAGAGCCAATATTTTAGTAACAGAAGTGTTTGATACAGAACTAATTGGTGAAGGCGCTTTAGGAACATTTAAACATGCTCATGATGAGTTATTGGAAGATGATTGTATTGTTGTGCCTCACAGTGCAAAAATATATGCTCAGGTAATAGATAGCCCTATAATTTCAAACTGGAATCGCTTGAAAAATATATTCAATGAGGATGGGGAACTGTTGATAAAAGTTCCCGAAGAAATCAGTGTTTGCAAAGGTTCAACTTCTTTACATGATGTTCAAGTAAGTCAACTGCCTAGTGAATTTATTCAAAGCATTAGTCCTCCACAAGCAGTTATAAGTTTTGATTGGTCAGGTAAGACGCCATTTATATATAATAGGAGCACTATAAATACTATAAAAGCTGAAGTTGCTGGTACAGCAAGAGCTGTTTTAATGTGGTGGGATTTAAATATGGATATTGATAATAAAGTAGTTTTATCATGTGCACCATTTTGGGCACATCCATCTGGTAAAGGAAAAGATACAATTCCGTGGAGAGATCATTGGATGCAGGCCATATACTACTTACCAAGAGAATTACATGTAAAACAAAATGAGGAGGTGCACTTAATTTTTTGTCATGATGAGTACTCCCTTTGGTTTAATATGCGTAAAGATTTAAAAGTATCTGAACAGGACTTGCAAAGCCCCATCTGTGATTGTGGAGTTCATTTAACTTACTCAAGAACACGTATTGGTATGTTAAATGATTTCACCAGAACAAAAAAGTATCTATCAATAATTGAAGATAATATAACATCGGAGTCTGTTGTTTTAATCTTAAGCCATGGGCTATATTCAGCCTTAGCTGCTGCAAAAACAGCAAAATGGGTTTATTGTCTGGAAAGCAACATGTCATCACGACGAGTCATGCAGGATTTTATTGATACTAATAATTTAACTAACGTTGAAATTATAAAAGATCAAAAACACTTTATTCCTAAGGAAAAAATTGATTTTGTGATAGGAGAGCCTTACTTCATCAGTAGTATATTACCATGGGATAATTTGCTGTTTTTGTATTTGCTGAGAGATATGCAACCATATTTTACTGACAATGTGAAGATATTTCCAAAAGAGGCTAAAATTAGAGGAGTACCGATGGAGTTTAATAATTTACATAAAATAAGGGCCCCACTTGGGAAATGTCAAGATTTTCTAATGGAACCTTTTGATAAATTGATTTTGGTAAGCATTCATCTCTTTACTAAAATCTCTTATGTTACATTCCCATGAACAGTATTTTTTAGAGCTATTCCATATTTAATTTAATGCAACATCATTGTTGAATAGTTATTATTGTGCTTTTATTATTATTATTATGATTATATTTATAATATATCTTATTTTAACACTTACATAAAGCTTTTACTGTAGAATATTTTATAATGATGCTAATAAATATATTTTATTTTAAAGTCTTCAAGTGATATCAGTGATGAAAATGTAGAGGCCCAACCATTGTGGGAATATCCTGGCAAAGCACTTGCAGATGCAAAAGATTTAGCAACTATCGATTTAAGCATACCCAAAGAAGGTTTCACACTTGAAACTCATGGAGTGTTTAATACTGATGGGTAGGTGTAAATATTTTATACATTATATTTTTGCATTAAATATATTTGTACATTTGTTTATATAATTTTAATTTTATATGAATATATATTAAAAACTAATTTTTCTCACGCTTTTAAATATATTAATAAACATTACATAAATAATTATTTAGAATTATAATACAGGATTCAGTACCGAGTAATACTATTAATTCAACAGTTTATTTTTATTTGATTGTAGAGTCATTTACTTAATTATACATTTTAAATATAATGAAAACAAACATTACTTTTTATTGCAATATTTCTGTATTTAATAGTGTCTATTAACTCTTTATAATTTAAGAAGTATAATTTTATAGAGTTTAAATTTTATGTTGAATATTTATATAATTATTTGGTCATCTATAGATAATCCTTTTTTTCAGAATTGGAACATGTAATGGTATTGCTCTATGGGTAGATTGGGTATTGGATAAGGATAACCCAAGGAAAAACACAGTGACTACAGGACCTATAAAACCTATTGAAATTGGTGAAAATGTTTGTTGGGATATGCATACAAGGCAAGGCGTTTGTCTATTAGGGCATTTAAATATAAACCAACATATCGATTATACTTTTAAATTTAATTTTGATACAGGAAATATCAGTTTTAAAATAAACCCTTAAAAATAATATGTAGTTCATTATTGTTTATGTAGTTCAAGTCTCCTTTATTTATTTACATGTAAAATTTGTGCTGTTAATGTTTATCTCATACATTGCATTAATATAATCGAAATGAAGTTAAGAGTTATGTATTATATCACTTAATGTGTAGTATTTAGAAGCATTTTTTCTTTGCTTTATTGAGTTATACTTAAGATATAAATTAATTTAATTATATGATGGTTATTATTACTTATTATAAGATATTAATTGCTAGTTTTTCACTTTATTTTTAATTTATATTTTAAGGAAAACTTAGCAAACCAAATAAAATATGTACCTAAATAATCCTTATTAAGTGATATAATAACTCTAACTTCATTCCGATTATAAAAACCCAATGTATGAGATAAAAATTAACAATACAAATTTTACATGCAAATGCCCTATGATACGTGCTCAGATATGTATATTTTCCATGTGCTCATCTGAGACATACGGTATACAATTGTAAATCCAAAACATTACAGTGGTTGGACGTGGAACTACAATACAAGAAGAATGTAGGGATCTTCTGTCATGTTGCTTTTTAAATTTCTAACCTATATTTTAACGACCCGGTAACGTAATTTAAGAATTGTTTTTTACTCAAGAAACCATTCTATTTTATTAAAATGTCTGTAAATAAGTATATGCATCCAAGAAATATATACAAAACACCCCCTAATTTCAAACAGCTGGCAATAGATTATCCAGAATTTCGGAAATGTGTAAATATGGTAAGTTAAAGATACAATTGTTTTATTATGAAAAAAGTTATTTAAAAAATGATTGTAATCATGAAGTCACCTCCTTATAAATACAATTTAAAATCGTTTTTAGATACTTATAATATTTTTATTACATGGTATCCATATATTATATTTAGCAGAAACCTTTTTTGCAATTTTTATTAAAAATAGTTTATTATTAAATATTATTAAATAAATTATTTCTCTCTGTTGGCATGGTAACTATAATAAACTTTATTACGTTCTTTCAATACTGCAAATTGTTCTTAGAAAACTGATGTCTGGGATACTACTTCGTCGTTAAAAACCGGCATGTTTTTAAAGCTGAGGATTTTGCAATAAGTCTTATTACAAAGCACTGAATCTTATTTTGTTATGTATTGTCAAAAATACTACATACTGCATAGTCTCGAATTTAGCTATATAAACTAAAATACTTAGGGGTGTTTAAATAAAAAAAAGGTATAGACCTGAGCACAATTATTCAATTGATTAACAAGCTGGAGGATTTCCTATTCCAAGAACTCTTTTGGCAGTGACGAGACCTAGTCCTTCACAGCGACCTTGAGTTCATTGTGAAACTTGAAGCGCTGCCCTTTCAGATTTATGTTCAGTTGACCAAACATGAAAATCACAAGGCAATATATCTAGGCTGTAGGGTTGATAGTCAAGCTGCTTCCACTTGAATTTGGCCAGTTTCGTGTCTGTGACCCTGGAAACGTACATATGTGCGTTATAATAGAACAGAACCTCCGTGAGCAGGAACATACGTACTACATATAAGATCAACAGAGCATTTCAAATAAAAATATTGTGTACTGTTTGTATGAACCAATATTGTTTGCACGTCTGCTTTTTCACAGAAACACAAACGACGTGCATGATGGGCAGGATTATTTGCCTGAGCACAGATTATCATTGCACTGCGTAGCAGCAACTAGAAGAAAGAAAGAAAGAAACCTTTATTTGGCATTATTACATATACAAACTCAACTAAACTATATTCTAATAATAAACAAACAAAAAATATAATCCTTCCATATCTTTCACTCCACTCTTCTCCTACCCCTCTCCCACCCTATTTTCTTAAGCACATTTACCCTGGCCCCATCCTCATTCATCCAGTCCGTCACCCTCCTGCACCCTTCCACCCACTCTTCACTCACCCCCTCGCATTCCTCCGCCAAATGCCTCCAAGTATCCCTTCCATTCTTACACAAAACGCACTTCCCATAACTCTCTCCCATCCACCACTTTCTCCCTCTTTCATCTGACCCACACCTCGCCCTTGCCATTGTCACCTTATCCTCTCTCCCCATTCCGCTCTCTAAATACTTCGGCTTTCTTCCATGCACCTGCCATCTCCCATATCCCTTATTGTACTCACTCCTCTCTATGCAGCCTTGCCTTTCTTGTCTCTCCACTTCTCTTTCCTTCTCATATATCCAATCAGCCACATTCACCCCTTTCTCAAGCCATTCATTCACCACCACCTCCGCCAAACCTACCCTTTCGTACATTCTCCTTCTCTCCGCTCTCCATCTACCCTCCACTATACTCTTACTCATCCACCATACCTCCTTCACCAATCTCCCTTCTTCCAGCGCACACATTCTCATCTCGAACCTCACCACTCTCTTCACTGCCTCACACCCTAAGGTCTCCCTATCTAGCTCCTGTAACAATATATATTCCGGCGTCGACCTCTCCACCCCTAACACTCGTCTCATGCACCATCTTTGTTCCCGCTCCACACACTCATACCTCTTTGTTCCCCATACCTCCACACCATACAACAAGATTGGCTTCACGCACGCATCCCACAATCCACACATCACCCTCACATTATTTTCCATACATCTCCCCCACCTCTCCCACACCACACCCCACGCTCTTCTCGCCTTTCCTTGTACCCATTTCATGTGCTCTTCATACCCTCCCGTACACTTAAAAATTAATCCCAAGTATTTGAATACTGTCACCCTTTCAATTACTTCCCCTTTCCATTTCAGCTCTCTCATTCTTCCTTCCCTTCCTTTGTTCCTAAACCTCATCCATTTCGTTTTCCCTACATTCACCCTTAACTCCCTCTTATCCATGTACTTTTCCACTCTTGCTAACATCTCTTTCACCCCCTCCCAGTCTCTCGCCATCAGTACCATATCATCCGCATATGCTAACATCCAAACTTTCTTCCTCCCAATCACTACGCCACCCGCTTGCCCTCTCCTCAATATTTCATCCAATTCACTTGTATACAGATTAAACAATAGAGGGCTTAGCGGGCATCCCTGTCTCACTCCCATCCATGTTCTAAATTCCTCTGACACTCTATCCCCCACCTTAGCCACACACCATGTCTCCTGATATACTCTCCTCACAAACTCAACCATCCCCTCACTCACCCCTCTTCTTTCCAAACACTCCACCAATCTTTCCCTAGGTACCGAATCATACGCCTCTTTCAAATCTAGGAACACCGCATACACACTTCCTCTCTCTTCTACTTCTTTCACAAGTCTATTTTTTACTACTGTCATTGCTATTTTGTACCCTGAGTTGGTAACGGTTATCCCCCTGTAGTTCTCCACATCTCCTGTGCTTCCTCCTTTATGCACCGGGCACACGGCCCCAATCCTCCAAGACCGCGGTATATCCTCCTCCCCCTTCCATATTTGATTTAACACCTTTCTATACGTTCTTCTACCAGCAACTATATAGATAAATAAAAATTTTAACCCATATTCTAAAATAGAAAGTGAGTCCCAGCGAGTTACACAGAAACGTTCTGGTATACGCCTTGATCAATTTATTGCCAGGCAAGTGGTTAAAAACTATATATTTATTTGTAATATCAGTATAATCAACCTCAAATAATAATAAACATTTATTCAAACCTTTTATTTATTATATCAAACTGTCCTCACTTTTAATACAGTGTTGTAAAAAGGAAACAAATTTTTACTTTCCCTATATAGTATATATAGGGGAAGTATTGTTTTCGTGCGTGAAAATGTCTGTGGGCGCTGTATCTCAAAAACGAATGATCCGATTGAGATGAAACTTTAAACTTAAGGTTTTATAGTTAAAAACTGGAACTGAAAAGCTTTTGGTAAACATTCATAAACCGGAAGTGGTTGTTTACTCGAGGCGTTTTTTGTTTTTTCATGATATTTTTCTAAATCTGAAAAATTTTAAAAAACGGTTCAAACAAAAGTTAAAGGGAATAAAAAACTGAACAAGTTTTATTCGAATATGTTTTTCATAAAATTATTAACATTCGAGAAAAAAAATAAGAATTGAAAATTTTGATATTTTTTGCCAATTGTTAATAAACTATTGGAGTTACATAAAATTTACATAACAAATAATTGTAGAGAATTTAAAAGTGCACATATTATTAAGAATAAAATTTTTGCGTAATCCTCATAATTTTCGAGAAAAATATAGGGAAAGTACTATGATGGCCACATCACCATTTTATTTTCTTGATTTAGCTTTTTATGTACAATATGTACATTTAATAGTGTTCAATTTAAGAACATAAGACCATATTTGTCCCTTTAACTTGATCAGCATGATTTAACAGAAATCTGTTTATTCTCTTTTTTTTCAATTCTGCAGAATCCTTTGTTTTATCTACCACACATTCTAAATTGATTGATTAGCATTGTCTCTCTTTGTGCAACACTATTTTAGTAGTTATCCATGTAAATATGATGCCACACATTCTCAATACTTTTCATTCGATCAGATGTAAGATTTAATGATATAAGTAACTACTTTCAGCCTCGCATAACGTTCTCAGAAGAAGTATGTATTTATTAATTTTTCCTTCGCTATAAACTCAAAATGATACTCCACGATAGAGAATTATAGCGTATACCGGGTTGTGTGTCGACAAACGCACCATAGGAAATTCAATGTATTTTTATAAATGTGCAATTTTTTTCTCCCCAGGTCATTTTAGCAGAAAACACAAAAGAGCAATTTTGTAGATATTAACAAAATACATTTAAATCACCTATTCATAGAATATCACAATTATTTTAAAGCGAGATATATAAAAGTATAAATATATAATTTTGTCCTATTTTTTATAATTTAAATAGCATAGCCAAGGAATATCGATGCAAGGCATCAATTTTATTGACAGCTAGGTTATTGCCAAGTCGTGAATGTACATTTATTTGAACATATCTTATAATTTTTGTTAACCCTTTCGCTGCGCAACACATTTTGAAATTTAGCAACCGCTGTACGCATATATTTCAGTTGTTGCGAGTTTATTTGTGTTGAGCAGTTTGACGTATACTTCGATGTAGGGAGTTTATTTGTTTTGAGTTTAAGAGGGAAATATATTATAAAAAAAACAAAAAAAATATATTTCCAAAGTGTTTATTCAAATATTTACTTATATTTCAATTTTATAAACAATTAATATTTTTTTTTTGTATGAAAATAAAGAAGCGTTACTGGGTTCACATATACAGGGTTGCTGATATCTCCTAAAGTAAGATAGCTAGCGAAAAATGTTAAGATACAAAAGTTGTACGGTTTTTTAAAACCTATTACAATAAAGATAAATTATACACCCTGTATATTATTCCATATTTCAATTCATCTCAAAATTCTACACAATATTGGTATAATACATTTTAAAGTTAAACTTGACCGTTTTAGAGATATTGAACTTTGAAAAACATTTTTTTTAAATAAATTATACGAAAATAATTAGCCATCAAGTTACCTTTCAAAGATTCAAACGCTGCCTCATTACATACAAAAGTACATTTAGTTTGAATAATTTTCGCGCAAAAATGGTACGTTTAAGTGAAACCGAGCAGATTGACGCAACATAACATTGTTATGGAGATAAAAACTTTGAAAGGTAACTTGATGACTAACTATTTTTGTTTATTTTATTTAAAAAAAATGATTTTCAAAGTTCGATATCTCTAAAACGGTCAACTTTAGCTTTATGATGTGCTATACCAATTTTGTGTAGAATTTCGAGATGAATTGAAATATGCAATAATATACATGGTTAAATTAATAAGCACTAAAAAAACCTTTCTTCAACAATTTTATTTAAATTCACAGATATATATGTATTTCGGACATAAAGTGACCATTATTAATGTTTTAATACTGTATTAAAACATTGATAAGGGTCACTTTGTGTCCGAAATATATATCTATGAATTTAAATAAAATTGTGAAAAAAGGTTTTTTAGTGTTTATTAATTTAATCAAATTTATCTTCATATAACTCACAAAAATCAAAAAACTAATATACATGGTGTACCATTAAAGAAAAAGCAAGTTGGTTTCGTCCTGACTTTTTGACTGATCCTATATACTAAATTTGTAATAGTTTTTAAAAAACCCTAAAACTTTTATATCTTAACATTTTTCGCTAGCTATCTTACTTTAGGAGATATTCCACCTTTTCCATACATATCAGCAACCCTGTATAACGAGATTCCCTTCTCTTTTGCTTTTTCATGCATACAATAAGTCTTCATGGGTTATGTTTTGATTCTGTTGTAGGAAGGAATGTTGGAAAATGTCTAGCTGGTAAATTTAATGGTGAATTGGAAGCTTCTGCAGATCACCTACCAGCATGATTGCGTTGTTGGGGTGTATGATATTTATCAAGTAATTGTTTGATTAAATTTAGTTGAAATTGTCCTACTGGATGCTTTTTTTAAGTCAGCTGATCATAAAGCATAGATGCATTCAAAACTGCTATGTCAAATAAATGGAAAAAAGTTTTCTTATACCATTTTATAGTTTTCCTCACGGTTTTAGTTGTACTCAGTATCATATCACTTTTATCAACAGTGCCCATATTTTTATTGTAGTCTAAAATTTACATTGGCTCAAGAACTTTTTCACCAGAATTTATATCAATTTTATCAGAAGGGACCAATTGGTTGGTATGTAATGTAGACAAAAGTCTAACATCTCGCTTGTCATGCCATTTGATTGCTAGTAGATTTTTACTTGCTTTACTTTCAATTTCACCAGATTTCAATTTCTTGTTCAAATTGGGCATAACCTTATGATTGACTCCGACTGCCACATGCATTGGTTTTATTTTCAAATAAATGAGAAAACAGTGCGGGGCTTGTATACCAATTATCGACATACACAGTATTGCCTTTATTCAAATAGTCTTTCATAAAAGTTAGCAGTATATTGCCAGATTTGCCAAGATTCTCTATATCAATATTTGCAATTTCTGTTGTTCCTCCGGTCTATATGATGAAATCTAACACGAAACCCGTCTTACAATCACACATTATAAATAGCTTTATACCAAAACGGTGCCGTTTTGATGGAATCTACTGTTTGAAAAATAAATGTCCTTTAAATAACATAAAACTTTCATCTATAGAGATGTTTTGAAATGGGATGAGAGTTTGTATAAAGGTATTTCTTAAATGGTCCACAATAATTCTGATTTTACGTAAAGAACCTCCCTGAACGGGCGCTGATGTATTGTCAGTGAAATGAAGTAAACGCAAGAGTAATAAATAACGATTTCTTGATATTATTTGAGCAAAAGCTAGGGTTGATCACAGCCACTCGCATGACCAATAATCATTTAACGTTGTTTTTTTTTACCTGTGACATGAGCATATTTATTGCAAAGAAACAATACATTTCTTTGAAAAAATGTGTCCTTCCATCGCTTGAGACGAGATTTATCTTTTGTTGAATCTTGAGATATAATAAATTGGAAGTACAAGTTCATTTGTTCAGCTATTTTTCTCACTATAGTTTCTGTGAAAAATATTTGAAAGCACTCTAATTCTGTGGAAGCAGCCCTCGTGGGTCCTGAGTGTATATTATTGAAATCATGAATTATTGAAATGTAGGATTCTGCATCCTTCCATTTTTTCTCTTTATTGGCCAGCTTTCGTTTCTTGTGTTGTGGCTGATGTTGTTCTTCAGTGTTGTCAACTGTATTATCAGAATCATTGCTGTCTTCTTCTGAGAGCATCAATATTTCCTCCAAATCCGCGTCAGTATAATATTTTTTTGTAGCCATCTTCGATTAAAAATTTAAAAAATCATAATAAATTAAAAATTATATAAAATAGATTATACTGAATTGAAAAATTCACTAGGTTTTAACCACAAATAATTATTATACAAATATTATATGTATAACATGTAGGCACAATTATATAATTATAAATGCATATCAAGTGATAATGACGATAAAACGTCGAAACTCGAGTCGTGTTGTGTTGTTTAGATTTATATAATTATATAAATCTAAACAACACTTAGATTTATATAATTATATAAATCTAAACAACACAACACGACTCGAGTTTCGACGTTTTATCGTCATTATCACTTGATATGCATATATTATTATATAATTGTGCCTACATGTTATACATATAATATTTGTATAATTATATAAATCTAAACAAGAACAAATTTCCACAGCTAATTAATTATTGCAAAAATATTATATTACGTGTATTTTTGTAATAATTATTTGTGGTTAAAACAGTGAATTTTTCAATTCAGTCGCAACCATTCTCTTTATTAAAATATATTATATTATGAGTAAAATACTTACAACTAATGTTTACAAAAGTAATGTAAATATACACTTGTTGATGTCTTTACAGAGTTCTACAAGCATCTGAGCATGATGCATGGCTAAGCCAACGACATTGCAAAATATCAAATATGCAGGGTAGCACACGCTTGTAGATTTCCATACGTAAATAGTCGTGTTGAACATATTTTTTTACAAATATATACGTGTAGAGCAGCGAAAGGGTTAATATTGTTTTAATTTAAAGGTAATTAAATGAGTTTTGTGTTAAGTATTTTATTTATATTATTAAATTTCTCCTAGTCGACGCTGCGATTGACATTCAATGGCTATGCATTTTTAATTATAAAAAATAGGCATAAATTATAGTTTTATAATTTTAAATATCTTGCTTTAAAATAATTGTGATGTACTACAAATAGGTGATTCAAATATATTTTTTTAGTATCTACAAAATTGTCCTTTTATGTTTTTTTGCCAAAATGACCTGGGGAGAAAATAATTACACATTTATAAATTTACATTGAATTTCCTATGGTGCGTTTGTCGACGCACCACCCTGTATACTCTACCAGTTTTTCCTCAAAGTATTTCATTATTGTATACACTTTGTATGTTTAAGAGGCATCTTCAGACATTATTATTATTAGTGATTGTATGATTTTTCAAAAATGATTTCGAGTCATCACTTCGTCAAAAATGGATGTTTCAATTTGTGGATCAATGGATCAGTTATAATTTTTAATGTTCACTTGTTCCATTTTTTTTAGTTTTTTTTAAATTTTATATTTATGCAAATTTCTAATAATTGCATAAAATAAAATCTCCGCCAATAAACAAATTTACAGCTTCTAAAACTTTAAAATAATTTGGAAATCATTTATTAGGTGTATAAATGAAAAATCCAAATTATTTTAAGCAGTCAAGAAATGAAATTGAAAACTCCTGTTCTTTTGTGGTTATTTAGTGTTGACACATAGTGATTAAAAATGACAGTTGGTATGCTCGAAAGCCTACATGAGATCCAGAAAGAAGACGGTTCTGCATAAATTCACTGAAATCAACAAAAATCAACGATTGGGGGAGTGTCGAAAGTCTTTTGTAGAAAATTGTTACAGGTGATGAAAAATGGATACTCTGTGGCAATCTGAATTACAGAAAATCATGGGTAAATCCTGGCAAATAATTACAATTGCAAAATAAAATCACTTAGGACTCATTATGACTTGCAAGCAGATGACACAGTTACTGCAGATTGCTACCAACATCAATTAATCTGTTTGAGTTAAAATAAAAACGGCCGAATACTGGAAAAGGAGAAAGTCCAATAAAATTGTTACAACACCAAGCCACAAATTGCTTCCAATGCAAAAGACATCATAATGAGTCTTGGTTGGGTGTTCTTGTAGCATCTAACATATTCATCAGGCATTGCTTCATCCGAGTACTACTTAATCCGTTTGATGCAATATGCCTTGTCCGATATGCATTTCCAATCAGGGGGCGTCAGAAAATGGCTCGATAATTTCATTGTATCCATTTTTCTGAGATGGAATTAATCCGCTGCCTAAAAGATGGCTTGATGTTATAGAAAGCAACAGAATACTTTGAACAATTTAATTTGAAATATACCTTAAATGTAGCTGAAAAATTGTTCTTTTCATTTGTACACCTAATTTCCACATCTCCTAAAATTTCTTCTGGTGTGGTATTTTTTTTATGTTTGTCTTTATTTCAAATAAATAAAGAGAGATGTCAAAAGTACTTAACTTTTAAATGGCTTCAGTTTTGAATGTAGTATTACATCAGCAGACAGCAATGTGTTAGAACACTTTTAGTTGAAGTAAATGAAGGTCATAAATGTTATTAATATCCATGTTTTTCTTAGTCTAGAGATAATTATTTTTCAAAAACTGTAACAGCTTATTTATGGATATTAAACAATTTTGAAAAATTGACGTAAGCTTATAAAGTTCTTTTAGAAGTTAATTTATAATATATACATGATTTATATCCAGATTTGTTCATTATGTCAATCTCAGTTTTTCAATTAAATATCACATTACATTATCATTGGAAGTGATAATATTCTATAAAGCCAAAATTAATCATGACATGTCTGTATTAAAAAACCAAATCGTAATGTAAATACTACTTTTCATTTGTTTCATATAAATAAGGAAATAATTTGTAGTTTATTATCCTTTAAAAATATGTATCTTATATATTATTAAATTAATGTTTTCATTATTCATGAAATACTACCAAACTAAAGGGATAATGTTTGAAATAAAATTAGTTTGATTTAAATATGTTATGATGAATATAGAAGTGTTTTTTTTTTATAGGATCTTGCTGGAAAAGTATCAATTGACTTTAAAGATTTAACTTCACTGAAAACCCTATCATGTACTCTGTTAAAAAAGGATTTCAATTTAGAAGTTGAAATCCCATTAAACAAATTAATACCAACCATACCATTGAGACTAAATTATATATTGTGGATTGAAGATCTCCTGGAAATCTCTGGTAAAAAGGAAAGTATTAGAGGCATCGATATAGGAACTGGAGCTTCTTGTGTCTACCCTCTTATTTCTGCTAAGAAAAATGGCTGGTCCATGCTTGCTACAGAAGTAGATGAAGAAAGTATTAGGTATGCTCAAGAAAATGTTAGTAGAAATAATCTTGAAGATAAAATAAAAGGTAGGAAAACATATGAATTTCTACATATAAAATTAGAAGTTAAGTTATCTTGTATTTGATTCTCATTTTTTCACTTGGTGAAACATTATGTTAATAATAGGTTGTTGAAAAAATTCACTTGGTTTGTTTCACTAAATTTAGTGAAACAAACCATTATTATTATAAGTTAAGTATTATTTTGATTCTAACATTTATTATTACACATAATTTTCCTTCCCATTTTATACACATCACATTTCAAAAGATTTTATTTAAATTTGGAGTTCTATGACCTGGTACAGTATAGCATTTATTTATTTAATATACTTCATATAAAACAATACCATTACCATTAGAAAATGACATGTGTTCTGCATTATTTATCATACATAACTTCAGTATTAAATTTAATTAAGAATACATTAGCGGATTTTACTTATTCAATAAAATATACCCTAGCTTTCTCTTGGTTAGTCAAATCTTCTTTGAAGAATAATTAAGTAGGGTTTGTATTTAAGTTACATAATTTCTTTTCACTTTTTATGAATTCATTAAATTATAGATATGTTTTGTTTAAAATTTGTACATTTCTTTTATACAAAGAGTAATATAAGTAATTTAATTGCAGTAATAAAAGTGAATAAAACAAGTTTACTCACTGAAGCAGTACAAAATGATAACTACGACTTTTGCATGTGTAATCCTCCATTTTTCTCATCTCAGAAGGAAACGTTATTTGAATTTAAGTCCAGAAAGGAGTCTCGTCCACGCCCAAAAAATGTATTCACTGGATCTCTTGGAGAAGTTGTTGCAACAGGGGGAGAAGTGGATTTTGTTACAAGACTCATCCATGAAAGCAAAAAGCTAGAGAATAATATCAGGTAATATAACATCACATAACATATTAATTGATTGTTGAGGCATTTAGGGAAATTTCAATAGTAAGATAACGACACTGTCTGATATTCAAATTTGGTTTCTTTTTAACACATGTAGTTTTAGAAATACACTTGAGTAATTTTCTATAGTAAAGGGTCCGCCAATAGGGACGCGCGAAGTTTGCCGGAAGGGTGCGGCCATGTTGTTCGAGGTAGAGCTGTCAAAGTTGCTGTCATTTGTTCAGTATATAACCCCAAATCACCATGGCAAGTTTGAGTGTCGAGCAGCACGTGCAAATTATTAAATTGTTTTACGAAAATGGGTCATCAGTTCGAGCAACGTTCCGCGCACTTCGCCCATTTTACGGTCGCGATGATCGGCCTGTAGAGTCGACTATCCGTCGATTGGTGGGCAAATTCGAGTCGACTGGTTCAGTAAACAACCAGCCAACACTGACACGTCGACGAAACGCCCGATCGAACGAAAATATCGCTGCTGTCCGTGAGAGTGTGCGCGAGAACACGAGGCAGTCCATTTTTTGTCGTGCACAGGAACTTGGCCTTTCGGAGACATCAACTCGCAGAATTTTGCATCTGGATTTGGGTCTGCACCCGTACAAAATCCAATTGACCCAGGAGCTCAAGATAAACGACCACAGACAGCGTCGGGCGTTCGCTGACTGGGCTCTGGAGCAGTTGGAAGCAGACCCCCATTTTGTCCGAAAAATCATCTTCAGCGACGAGGCTCATTTCTGGATGAACGGGTATGTGAACAAGCAAAATTGCCGCATTTGGAGTGAGAACAACCCACACGAGGTCCACCAAGTGGCAATGCATCCCCAGAAAGTCACTGTTTGGTGTGGATTTTGGGCCGGCGGCATCATCGGTCCGTACTTTTTCGAGAACGAAGCTGGGGCGGCCATAACCGTCAATGGCGAGCGCTACAGGTCGATGATAACCAACTTCTTTTGGCCTAAACTGGATGATATGGACACGGACGACATGTGGTTCCAGCAGGACGGCGCCACGTGCCACACAGCCCATGCCACAATGGACATTCTGCACGAGCGATTTCCGGACATGGTCATCTCGCGCGGAGGCGATATCAACTGGCCACCGAGATCGTGCGATTTAACGCCTTTAGACTTTTTTCTCTGGGGCTATCTCAAGTCGCTGGTCTACGCCAACAAGCCTCTAAACACCGATGACCTCAAAGTCAACATACGCAACGCCATCGCTCAAATTGAGGCCGATATGTGCTCCAGAGTCATCGAAAATTGGACCTCCCGGATCCGGGCTACCAAACGGAGCCGCGGTAGTCATTTGAACGATGTTATCTTCCATACTTAATGGGGTCGAATACCCTTTCGAATGAAAAATAAATTTCGTTTCTACCTCACACACAACTTGTTTTATTCAATTTTAAAGTTCACGCGCCCTTATTGGCGCACCCTATATTTTTACTATTATTTATACTTCTGAATTTGTAATAATTAATTATCTGTTATATTTTAGAATATTTACTACAATGCTAGGTCATAAATCTAGTCTGGCACCACTGAAGACCTTATTACGTGAAATGGACGTTGTTAGTTTCAAGCAAACAAATTTTTGTCAAGGAAATACTACCAGATGGGGATTGGCATGGACATTCTTAGATATAGATTTACGTCAAATACCAGAAACTATTAAGGCAGCTTCTAAGAAGCAAAAAAATAAACATCCGGTTCAGTATACATTGCCTCCTGAATGGAATGATGCTAACATAGAAGAAATTGGAAATAAGTTAATTACCATCTTTAATAACTTGCAAGTGAGTTAAACAAAGAAAAAAAAAACAAATAAATGTGTTATCATTAAAAAATGCAGGTTTCAAAAAATAATTTAAATACTAAAATAAAATTAGAAAATTATTCTAAAAATCTAATGAAAAATTAATTTTTATGAGTTCCAGTATAGAATTTTTACTTTCCCTATATGAAATATCCGTTTTGAGGTCCCCTGAGTCCATTGCACTAATTTCTGGAATTTTTTTTTTGTGTCTGTGTGTGTGTCTGTCTGTCCGTCTGTCTGTCTGTCTGTCTGTCTGTCTGTCTGTCTGTCTGTCTGTCGGTGGGTGCTGTATCTCAAAAACGAATAATCCAATTGAGATGAAACTTTAAACTTAAGGTTTTATCTTTAAAAACTGGAACTGAAAAGCTTTTGGTAAACATTCGTAGACCGGAAGTGGATGTTTAGTCGAGACGTTTTTTTGTTTTTTGGTAATATTTTTCTAAATATGAAAAATTTTAAAAAACGGTTCAAACAAAAGTTAAAGAGAATAAAAAATTGAACAAGTTTTATTTAAACATATTTTTCATAAAATTTTTAACTTTTGAGAAAAAAAAATAAAAACTGAAAATTTAGATATTTTTTGACAATTGCTAATTAACTGTTGGAGTTAAATGAAATTTATATAACAAAGAATTGTAGAGAATTAAAAAATGAATAAATTATTAAGAATAGCCTTTTTGCATAAATCTCATAGTTTTCGAGTAAAATATAGGGAAAGTACTATGATGGCCACATCACCATTTTTTGCATTTATTGGTTAACTTAAATTAAAATGTAATTGTCATTTGTATATGTTATTTTAGATAAACTATAAAATATTTAAACACAGCAAAAATGTACTGGGGTACACGATTACAGCTAATTCTAATACATGGTCACATCAGAGGAGAAAAAGGAGGGAACAACAAAGAGCTGTTAATAAAAGTGACAGCTCTGAAGCATCAACAGCTATGGAGTTAGGAGATGAAGTATTAAGTAATAACAACCATGATGATAATTCATGTGAAAATAAAGATAGTAATCAATTGAAAGGTAAATAAATATAATAAAAATTATTAAATATCAACAATGATATTTTCTTATATCTTAAAAAAGACTGGTTAATTATATTATAACGTTTCTTTCCAATAATTGAAAGAAATTTTTTTACATATTACTTTCATTTGCTTTTGTATAGTAATAAAACATCTTAAAATGTGTAAATTATGTAATCTGAGTTCCAGGAAAGAACAGACGCAATAGAGTTAAATTTGTTATTAATCAATTCGTAATTTTCGTACATTATCACAGAATAGTGATAGCTCATTTATTCAGCTAGTTGATTAACTAGTTCCGAATTTCCATAGGTTGTTTTAATCACCTGATTGTTTTATAGTTTAATATACATATTAAGGAAATAAAATGTCATATGTAAAATTATTATTAAATTATTAATATAAAATTTTACAATTCACACAAATAGTATAATAGCACTACTGCCAACTAAGCATATTTGCATATTTGTGTGTTACTTCATTAAGGTTGAATTTTACAATTAACATATGTGAATTGAGGGTTTGTAAATATTTCATTAATAATTGTTATTTTATATTATTTTAAAGTTTTTGTTTTCAGATAAAAACACAATCCTTAACGAAGAATTCAGGTCAAATAGTCCTAATGTTGATGCTACGACAAATTTAATTTCAGAAATGAATGTCAAAAGCCCTGGCCAAAATAAACGACATTTAGAAGAAGATGATGGGTACTACAATAACAAGAAATTTAAAGTAGATGACAACAAGTGTGAGGATGTTTGCACAATATTTATGGAGTGCAGTGCTATGCTTAGAAAGGATGCAAACGGAATTCATTTTGGTTTAGTATGGGGTTATGGATCTGCATCAAAAGATGTGATGCATCAAATACTGCAACATGTTAAAAATAACTTATGTAAAGACTAATTTAAACATAAAATCTAATATTTATATCAATAATAGATGGCTGCTTTTAAATTAAGTATGCTGTTTTTTTTTGGATCAAATTAATAAACAAAACGATAGAATGATGAATTAATAAGTTAATTGAAACTGAAGATTTTTTAGTTTTTTGTCAAATTTATTTACAATATGTAGTATGAATTAGATGAAGATGAAAATTTAATCATTATTATTGGTTAACTGTTTTTGCTAGAATGATTTTTTGTTTGTATAATTGTTGGCTTGGATATAATTACAAATAGAGGAGTGTTTGGATTTTTGAGTTATTTTTATACATTTACAACATAATTGTAGTTTTGTTATTATATTTTTCTAAATATATAAACTTGTTAAACACTTGTTTCATTGATTGATTAATTATGGAAATAGCAGAAAAAATGTTAAGTTAGGATAGTGAAGTTTTGAGAATCAAATATTTTATACATAATTGTGAGATATTGAATTTTGTAATTGTTTTTTAGAAAATTTTTCTGTTTTCAAAAGCATAATATTAACTATGGAGAGATTCTAACAGGTAAACTGCAAGGCAGATATTGAGAAGTGGTTTATGATTTTTCAGCAAGTAACAAACTACGCCATTGAAGTTCTCTTATGTCAAATATAAGGTTAGTACTCATTTGAACGGATTGTGATATATGTGGTGTACATTCCATATGTTGCCTGGTACCTATACAAAAACTCAATGTTACCTTTGATTACTCTAGACTGGTTGATTGATCAATTCTCATCTTTTATATTTTTCCAGGGTAGGTTCCTGGAAATTAGAAAAAACCTTGTCTTAAAAATAATTCTGTATTTAGAAGTTTTTTTATAAATTATAAAGTTATACCAAAACCTTTTCAGCTCTTCCGACAAAGAATAAAAGTTAAATTTCACTTTACATATAAAGACACAATTCAAAAATGTTCCAATTGGACTTAAATCCCTCAACATATTTTTATTTTGGACTCTGATTTGAAAAAATTAAGATCATAGTTCCTGCAGGGAAAGTAAAAATAAATTTATACCGATGTCTGGGCGAATTTAAAATGTATATAATTTTTTCAGATTACAGTAATAACGAATTCTGAGGCAAGACATATGAGAGTGTATGAACTGTATGAATTATTTTTCAAGTGAACTTGAATCTAGTTTTGGGCAGACTCTTCATCAAAGACATGAGTATTTTTTCATTCACTACTTTATGGAGAAAACTCTTTAAATGTAGGGAGGGTGTTGGTGAAGTGGATTGTTCTTCCAAATCGCTGAATATTTTCTCTCTCCAAAGCAATTTATACTACAGTAGACGCCGCTTATTAGAATCACGGATAATGTTATCAATCGGATATTGTTATCACTTTTGCGAAGAACGGGCCGGACGTGTAATACTACATACAAAAATTTTCGTTTATAGTAATCATGATTTCGGTTTATGTTATCACTTTTTTCTTAGAAATGTTTTCGTCATGAGCAATTAATCAATCATCAATTGAAAATCAAGAGCCAGAGGAAGATGTAGATATAAAAACAATGCAACCCCCAACAATTAGCGAAATGAGAAAAGCGCTGGAGGTTTTGCGAGGTGGTGTGCAGCACAGATCTGATTTTCAGACTTATTACGACTATAAAATTTTCGTTAATAACTTGCTCCGCGAAAATCAGAGACAAACAACGCTGGATGAGTTTTTTTTAATATGAATTTGTTTTTTATTTTGTTTCAAATTTAAATGAAATATATATTGTATGTAGTAATATTTTTTAAGAGTTTATGTTACGTTATTGTAGTTTGTAAAGTTATATATTTTTAATTAAAATAAAGTTTTGTTTTTTCGGCTATTATTATCAATCGGTTATTGTTATCAAAAACACCGAGTCCCGTTGTGATCACATTAAGCGGCGTGCACTGTATTTGGACATAGATGCATTCCTACAGCTTTTGCGAAATAGCTTTTGTTTTTGTTTTTCTAGTTTCACCATCTGTCAGGAAGGCGCGCAGCCCTTTCTTCACAATTAATTTTTATTTTAATAAAAATTAATTGTGAAAGAAAGTGTCAACATTTTTATAGCATGAATAGTATGTAATAATACTAGAACTGAATGCTATCACCTAATAGCGTTCTTACACATGCAACCATTTAACTATCTTGCTGGATCTGAATAACTCAAGCCATTGTATTTCAAACTTTGTGTTGAGTATCTTTTACCATATTATGGATTTTATTTAGCCTTTTAATCACAATTTATATAAATTTGGAATTTTTAATTTTCTTTGTATGATAATTATTGAACATATTGTTATTTTGATTGATAGTTCTCTTCGTGACGATGGATGAATTCCTAAGCTCAATCATTATCTAAGTTGTATTTACAGATAAACTATAGTTTTGAACCGTAATAATGTAGTTATTTGAATTGAAGCTCCTCTTCTTCATACAAGCACTTCCCATAATATTAAAGTATACTTTGTTTTAAGGGCACATTTGACTAGAATATGGCATTATGAAGATGCTTAGTGAATTCACAAAGTTTTGATTTTATAGCTTGCCCATTATAAATATTCTTACATATAGTTTCCATATAGTAATGTGCCAAGATTTGAAATGTATTGGTTAATTTAAGTCTTAAATATATGAAAAAGCTAGTGTACAAAAATCTTAGGGCTTCAGAGTAACTTGAGAACAGTTTGGTGCTTCAAGAATTTAAAGTAATTACTTTTTTTTTTTTTTTTTCTTGAATTAGTTTCTCATGTAGCACGTGGTGAAACATTTTGTAATATAGAAATAAGACAATTTACACTTGGTTTGTTTCACTGTTTATTTATTTAATCTGACTAGTTTCGACAATTATGTCATTATCAAAGAATGAAATACAGAGATGTTGTATTGTTATATATATACTTCCAGTCAGGTAATAAGGGATGTCATAATCGGGGAGTTCCAAATCTCTTCATTATCATTTACGACAAACATTGCATTGAAAAAAATCATTTTTTCAACGCAAAAGAATTTAAAATCTTACACTCAGGTAATAAGGGACGGCATTTAACGCTGAAGGAGGGATTAGAAATAAACAAAGCCATAAAATCCGGGAAATTTGTCGTAAATGATAATGAAGAGATTTGGAACTCCCCGATTATGACATCCCTTATTACCTGACTGGAAGTATATATATAACAATACAACATCTCTGTATTTCATTCTTTGATAATGACATAATTGTCGAAACTAGTCAGATTAAATAAATAAACAGTGAAACAAACCAAGTGTAAATTGTCTTATTTCTATATTACAAAATGTTTCACCACGTGCTACATGAGAAACTAATTCAAGAAATATTAAGTGCCAGTAAAGCAGATCTCATATTGAAATACAGAAGACACCTATTCAAGTTCACAAAGGCCAACAATCATATATGGTTTAACTCAACGTGCCTCAGGGAAAAACTAATACCGAAATATATGAAAATTCACACCAACCACCACTCAAGAGAAGCAAAAGAAGCAGTTAATCAAGCATACAACAAGTGGATTTTCCTGGAAATGAAGAAATGGTATAATACAAGGGATACATTATCACACATCTTAAAATTACTACACTCAAGACTCGCAGCATGCCTTCATCCAGTCGAATTCGACTCAATTGACGCCAAGCTGAGGGAAGAAGCAAAAACCATCGGTTTCGAGCAGTATAAAGTCCAACTTGTAAAATTGAAATATCTACGGGAACAGAAAATTGCCAAAACAACGCATTTAAACCATTCACGTACACATAATCATATTCATGGTGAGTGCAGTAATATTAAATTCTATCCGAGACTTGTAAATCTATCCAACACACAGTTCAATCAAGCAGAAATATCATTATTAGAGAAAGGCTTAAAATATTCCCCTAATTTACACTCTAACTCATTAACAGAATCAGTAGGAATCGATGCAGAAATAACGTGCAATAGATTAAACTCAGACCAAGACAAAACATTAACGAAAATTAAAATTGCAAAATTAATTACTCAACATAAAAATAAATACAATTTAAAAAATCAGTCCAAATCAGAATTAGCAGTAATCAAAAACATCAAAAATAAACTTAAAGTTAATAATTTAGTTTTGACCAAAGCAGATAAAGGTAACACAGTAACAATTTTAACGAGACAAGAATATATTGATAAAACAGAAATTTTACTTCAATCTAATAGTTTTAAATTGCTTACAAAAGATCCAACAAATAAATTTCAATCAGAAGTTAAAAAAAACGTTAAAATCATGCGTCAATTTGATAAAAGAATCAGATAGATTTCGACTAGTAAAGATGAACCCGAGGGCCCCAACACTATATGGACTACCGAAGCTACACAAAGACCAAATACCTATGAGACCTGTTGTGTCATACATATATGCACCTTCATATAATGTATGCAAACTAGTAAATCAGTTACTCCCCCACTTTATTAATTTCAATTCACCATACGCGATTAAAAACTCTATAGATTTAGTCAACAAATTAAAACTAATATCAGTCCCTAATAATGCAAAATTAATATCATTTGACGTGAAAAGTCTTTTCACGTCAATTCCAATAAAAGAATTAAAAGAAGTGTTACAATCATTAATAAACACAACTGACGAACAAGAAATAAATAAGAAAGAAATGATGGAACTCATCAACTTATGTCTCAAACAAAATTATTTTGAGTTTAATGATAGATTATATACACAAAATGATGGTCTACCAATGGGATCCCCGATTTCACCTTTACTAGCAGAAATATTTATGTCAAATTTTGAAAAAACTATTTTCAGTAACATACATTCAAAAAATATATTATTTTGGGCTAGGTATGTAGATGATATCTTCTGCATTTGGATAGGTACTACACGACAGCTAAACTCATTCGAAAGCTATCTAAATTCTATAAATGAAAATATTAAATTTTCTTCTGAATATGAAACTGATAATAGTCTAAATTTCTTAGACCTAACTATATTAAAATCACAATCTAACAAATTAGAGTTCAAAATTTACAGAAAAGAAACTTTCACGGATACAATTATACCGGAAGACTCCAATCACCCAAATCAGATCAAATATAGCTCATTTCACGCTTTTCTACATAGATTAATAAATATACCATTAAATAGGGAGAATTACACAGATGAACTAAACGTTATAAAAACTATCGCGACAAACAACGGTTATAATAATACATTAATAGATAAGCTACTGAGAAAGAAAAAACAAAAAGAATTTCTAAAATACTTTTATCCGCCACAAGAACAATGCAATAAATGGTTTAAAATCGGATTCATCAATGAACTGTCACATAAAATTATGAACTGTTTTAAAGGGAATGAATTTAATATTATTTGCACTAATACTTTGAATATTGGTAAATTATTAATTAATAACAAAACAAACATAGAAAATGTCAAAAAATGTGGTATATATGAGATTCATTGTGATCAGTGCGATGCAATTTACATTGGCCAAACGGGAAGATCTTTTGAAGTGAGGTTAAAAGAGCATAAAAAATCAATCATGGATAACAAATATGCCACAGGTTTTGCTAAACATTGCATTGAAAAAAATCATTTTTTCAACGCAAAAGAATTTAAAATCTTACACTCAGGTAATAAGGGACGGCATTTAACGCTGAAGGAGGGATTAGAAATAAACAAAGCCATAAAATCCGGGAAATTTGTCGTAAATGATAATGAAGAGATTTGGAACTCCCCGATTATGACATCCCTTATTACCTGACTGGAAGTATATATATAACAATACAACATCTCTGTATTTCATTCTTTGATAATGACATAATTGTCGAAACTAGTCAGATTAAATAAATAAACAGTGAAACAAACCAAGTGTAAATTGTCTTATTTCTATATTAAAGTAATTACTCAGTAGTAAGTAGATGTTAATTAATATACTTCTAAATATCTGACAGTCGTCACATTATTTAATTGTTCAGCATTTAATTTTTTGGATATAATAGTTTCGTTTGTAATTCTCAAATTTTGAGAATTGGTTTAGCACTACAGATGTTTTAAAAAATAAAATAGTCTGTCAGTGTATTATGGTTATCTCTTTTTGTGGTACTGTATAAAGAGGTATGAT
Source organism: Ontholestes murinus (assembly GCA_963969525.1). Classification (NCBI taxonomy): domain Eukaryota; kingdom Metazoa; phylum Arthropoda; class Insecta; order Coleoptera; family Staphylinidae; genus Ontholestes; species Ontholestes murinus. The sequence goes on along the minus strand of OZ018398.1, from coordinate 4,719,195 downwards.
TGTTGAACATGTTTAGTTGTTTCCTTGAAGCTGCATTAAGACTATCAGATAATTTTATATTCACAATTACAAAGATTGGAAGAGCAAATGTATGAAACCAAACACTGAAAAGGTAGTTTTGCTGGCATCTGTAGCAAGGGCGTTTCCAGCCAACTGGCTTAGGGGGGGTAATTTTAAAAAAACTTAAATATTTTTCCATAAATATAAAGTAATCAACATCAAAAAATATAATTTATATAATAATAAAATATAATTCTATTATTTTTAAATAAAAACTAAATAATATCACACACGAAAACAATATAGGACATATAAAAACATCAAATAAGATATTCTGTAAAATCTGAAACAGATTTTTCTTATTAAATTTAGTAAAAAATCGATTTTAAAGTGATATCCAAATCTTTGCCAGTTTGTTGTCAATAAAACACTAGGTATTATTGTGTTAAAATTGAACAAATTCATCGTGTCTTTATTAAATCTGTATTGCAGATCTGTAATAATATTATTCGGGAAAGGTAAATATATATTAATTCGATAATAATCCTCTGTTCAGTTCATAGGAACCTAAATCAGCAAACCACGCACATGCAAAAGTCAATAAAAATAATAAAATTCCACTTTCAAAGTTTTTAAAAAAGTCAAGGGTAACTAGATATTTTGAAAAAAGTAAAAAGTATCAATTTTTTCAAATCAATATATCTCGGTTATTATAACAGATAGAAAAAAACTGTAAAGGACAAAGTTTTAGATAATTTTATGCAGATTAATAAGAAATAAACAGAAAATTTTTATCGCCATTATTTTCCGAGATATGACGCAAACTTACATTTTTAAATGGAAACCATAGTTGGCTGTGACCTCATTCAAAAGGTAATTTTTTTCTCTTTAATCCAATATGGCATACGACATAGTTATTTCTAAAAATAAATGAGTTATAGTCATTTTAAATTTTATTATAAATAAAAAATGGGTAGCCATGAAAAAGGTGAAAGCAAAACAATTGCAGTTATTTATAATAATAGCAATATTGTAATTATTAGTTTTACAGAGATAAACCAAAATGAAACAACAGCATAAAGTAATTCTGTAATTATCAATATATCAATGGGAGAGAAATTTTAAAATGAAAAAAATATGGTCAAAGAGTCCACTATTAATCCTATTATGACATAAATGATATTTTTTTAAAATGTATGGCTTTTTTAACTATTCTCATGTAAATTGAATTAAATGTTTCAATAACAACTAGTTTATGATCCTCCACGAATTGATATGATTTTTCATATACTTTGTTTTTTACATAATCCCACAGAAAAAATTCTAAAACGCGCAAATCGGGAGATCTAGGTGGCCCTGGGATTGGTATATTTCTTCCCACTTATGAATTAGGAAAAGCATCATTTAAATAATTTGTAAAGCCAACATGTTATGAGGTGGAGCACCGTCATATTGGAACCATTTCAAACTTGCTTGTAATGATAAATTTAAACAATCGAGCGTATCTTCAAATGTTTTCTGAAGAAAATGAAAGTAATTATTTTCACTTAGTGAGCTTTCAAAATATATGGACCCAGAATTATTAATCCAAACACACCATGGATTAAACCTAAATTTAATTTGTAGTTTTCTGTGAAATTTCTCGTGGATTCTCTTGAGTTCATGTATGTTCATTGTGGCGATTAAAAATACAACAATTAGTGAATCGCGATTCATCTGTTCGTAATACAGAAGGCCATTTGATAATTACAAAATTATTATTCTTATGCTGGTTTTTCATGTTTGTTTAATGTTGTAAAACTAATAACTACAATATTGCTATTATTATAAACAACTGCAATTGTTTTACTTTTATCTTTTTCATGGCTACCCATTTTTTTTATTTACAATAAAATTTAAAATGACTATAACTCACTTATTTTTAGAAATAAAAATTACCTTTTGAATGAGGCCATAGCCAACTATGATTTCCATTTAAAAAAATGTAAGTTTGCGTCATATCTCAGAAAATAATAGCGATAAAAATTTTCTGATTATTTTTTATTAATCTACATAAAATTATCTAAAACTGTGTCCTTTACAGTTTTTTCTATCTGTTAAAATAACCGATATATATTGATTTGAAAAAATTGACACTTTTTACTTTTTTCAAAATATCTAGTTACCCTTAACTTTTTTGAAAACTTTGAAAGTGGAATTTTATTCGTCTCATAAATCTACACTTCTTTCCCCATTTAACCGTTTCTATATCTCTTATAGTTTCCGAGATCCCCATAGAGAACATAGAAAAAAACTCACCCTGTAGATTATATTATATATTATATTATATTATTTACTTTACAGGATTTACTACAAAAAAATATAAAAATACATACATAAACACTTAAATAAACTAAAAATGATTAAATATATGTTAAATAGTTTGTAAGTGATTAGGGTATGACAGATTTACGAAATGTTTTCGTGTTTTTTCTAATTATTAGTTAATTTTCTACAATATAAGGATTTTAATACATCTTTATTAAGGCAAAAAAAAGATACAGGGGAAAGTATGGAGATGAGAACAGAAACGAAAATGGAAAAAGAATTATAGAATTATTTATAGCAAACAAGCTTATTGTGGCAAACACAAAATTCAAACACAAAACTATGGACAAATACACTAGAGAAGTTGATAGAAATAATAGACTACTCCTTGATAGACGCAGAAGAATGGAAAAAGGTGAAAGATGTTAAAGTTACAAGACAAACTACTTAGTAAAAATAGAAATTAAAACAGGGGCAGAACAATAATAAACAAAAAGTCAAAATTTGAAAAGAAAGAAACTAGGAATAAATACTAATCAAAAATAGAGAAAAGGACAAACAGAAAGAAATAGAAATTTAAAGAAATCATAACTGAAGTAGCTCAAAAAAGCTCTGGAACAATCACTATATCAAACAAACAGAGGAAGAAAAACAGGTGGTGGTCAGAAGAGGTAAAATAATTTGTAAAAACAAAAAAAGAGAATTGGTAAACTTACATAAAGACAAGGAAAAAACAAGATTTTAGAAGATATAAAATATCAAATAAAATAGCGGAACACAAAATCAAGATAGCAAAAAAGCAATCCTGGGGGCGGTTCGGTAAGAAACTGAGAGAAATGTTCACAGAAAACCAAAAGATGTTTTACAGCACAATTAAACAAATGAGGAATAAAAGGACACTAAGCCAACCAAGTATAAAAGACAAAAACGGAAATATATAAAACAGAAATAACGAAGATATTAGAAATATGGAAAGAATACTTTAACAAAATAACCGAAACAGACCATAGTGGAGATGATGAAGGTGAAACAAATGGAGGAAACAACGAAATAACAATCGAAGAACTGGAAACAGCAATCAAGAAAATAAAACTAGGAAAATCTCCAGATATAGATGACATCATCAATAATAATAATAAGAAATAGCAAACAAAGAGCCGAGAACACAAGGATAGGGTATAAAATTATAATGGAACTATTCAAAATGCAAATATTAATGTTTGCCAACCACATAACACTAATAGCAGATTCCGAAGAAAAACCTGTAAATATACAAAGAGGAGCTAGAAAAGACAAATATAAACAAATGATAATATCATCCAAAGGGAGCAATCACAAAATAAAGTTAAACGGAAAACAGATAGAGCAGGTTAAGCAGTTCAAATACCTGGGATCAACAATAGAGGATAAAGGGAAGATAGATTCAGAACAAGATGAAAATTATGCAAAGCAGGAGTGATCTACAACACAATCGAGAAAACATCCTTAGAGAAAAAGAGGTTACAAGAACAATAAAAGAAGAAGAATATAAAAGAATTGTAAGACATTCACAGCTATATAGTAGTGAATCATGAGTAACCACAGAGAGTAAAAACAGCAAATCCAATGCAATGGAAATGTGAAACCAAAGAAAGATAGAGGGAATTACAAGAAGAGACAGTACGAAATATAGAAGTAGGAAAACATCTCAACAGCTCAATATTAAACCAATAAAAGAGGGGCAATTAGGATGGTTGGGTCATATATACAGATTAGAAGATACTAGATTAAAAATGAATCACGAAGACCAGGGAAGGGTTGGAACGAGCAACTACATCAAGCAGCGAAAAGCAGAGGAATAAACTGGAAATAAATAAGACAAATGGCGTAAGATATGCAACAGTGGCAAAAAGTGTAAAAGAAAATAACTGAGACATATTGTAGAGAATAAGTCCGACACCCGCAATGGATAAAAGGGGAAAAGATAAATAAAAATAATCCTCTATAATAGGTTGATCCACGATTGGTATATTTCTCTGGTATTTGGTAATTCGAGGTGTCATTTCAATTTGTAATTCGTTTAAAATTTTGACTGCAAAATTATAAATTGTTTAAACGATGTGGCGGTATTTTTCTTCTTATTGGATAAAGTTACAAGTTATTAGCGTAAGATTTATTCATTTACTCAAAGTTTTCGTATTTCGTCGTATTTCTAAAATTATCGGAGCATAACTGTGAAAATTGGGAGTACAAATCGAATTTATTGTGAGATCAATTCCAACAACTCCACAATGTTTAAAAATCGAGTTTATCACATGGTATCTTTTGGTCGAGGCATTAATAATTAAATGACTTCTTTAATGGTCCAATTGCATTGCGAGCAGCCTGTATTTGCATACAATTTGATATGGACAAATTTAAAGCATGGTTTAATCATGGTGCTCTAAAAACGTTGGATAAGGGTGACTGCAATACAGCATCCTTCAATTCTTCCATCATAACGGAACATCTGTTCCAATTCAAGTATAGGGTCATGAGTAACACCATTATAATTAAATTGTCCTTGTTTGTAATAGATTTTGTATTTAAGAGAGAACCAGCGTCACGATGATCTCGTAAGGTTCCCCCCCAAAAAATATACATTTGATTATTATTTTTAATCTATTTTTATTTTCTTCAATTTGTCGAAGGTTATACTTAGTATTTTTATGACTTATAGAAACAACATATTTACCTGATAATTTTGAATATTGAGATACTGGCTGAGATACTAATTTTTGCAATACTACTTGTTGGTGCACCCACCAAATTTTGTAAAAAAGCAACATTTGCAACAGATTTCGTTTAAATGATTAGAAAAAATTAACCAATTAAATTGTCTAAAATGTTTTTCAGACAAGTAATATTTAACATCCTTTCCCCCTTTTTTTATGTACAGAATATGGTGACACAAAAGTATTATTTTGTTTCCATTAACAATTTAAAATTAAAACCAATTAAATTGTCTAAAATGTTTTTCAGACAAGTAATATTTAACATCCTTTCTCCCTTTTTTTATGTACAGAATATGGTGACACAAAAGTATTATTTTGTTTCCATTAACAATTTAAAATTCGAAGTTTCTAAATTTCATCAACATTAACATTACTAGATTTAACTTTATCAATGTAAATTTCAACGTTGCTAGATGTACATGTTGTTTGCTCCTTTTTCTCTTGCTGGGAACAACCTAATGAAGATCCTGAAGATTCTCCTCTGTATTCGGTAAACGTCGATGCAGTTGTAGATGGATAGTTTAAATTGACTGTTGACATAGATTGATCTTTATTTGTTGAAGAATCGTCAGTTTTTTAATTTTCTGAACAAATGAATCCAACGTGGATTATCGATTTTTATTTATTATATTATTCAACAAGTGGTAGTTTAGGCAATAACTCACGCGGATGAAATTTGCAGCACGAGCCGCTAAGCGAGTGCTATAATCATCCAAGTGAGTTATTGCCATTGTCACGAGTTGAATACTATACTTTATCTAAGACAATAACAACTTTTAGTAAAATATTTAACTTAATATAATATTTTTTGACATTTGTCAATTTTCAGCTAACTTAAAAATATAGATTCAAAGAAAAAAACATGACTACCTGATCGATACCAGTGCGTTATAATTCATAGCGTGAGTTATGATTTATAACTCACACTATTTAATTATACTGTGCGTTTGAAGACACATCATAGGGAATTCCCATGTAAAATTTTTTATCGCCAATCGGCACTAAATACATCTAACGGGTGTCCAACAATTATTGCAGTCCCGGGTGGCGTTGGAATCAAAAACGTAGGTCAATTCTTTCATGTTAATTGTCAAACATAACCTAAATGTGCATTAAAAATGTCAGTTTATTTATTTGCAACATGTAAGAATCGACCTACGTTTTTTATTCCAACGCCACCCGGGACTGCAATAATTGTTGGACACCCGTTATTATTATCGCCATTTGCGGCACTAAACCGTCCCATTATTTTACTACTTTCAACAAGTAACATTATGGGACAATACTAACAAAATCTAAGGAGGTCGAATCCTGTCAGTTTAGTTGTCAAAAAAAAACATGAGTAGTGAAGAGTTTGAAATACCATGTACTCCACCAGAAATACGCGAAAGAGCGATAGAAACAACGCTCGAAATTCTTCCAAATAAGTCTAGACATATTTATAATCGTCAACACGATTTATTCACAAGTTGGTGTGACAGAAATAACATTAAAAAAATTAGCGAAAACGTTCTCTTGACATATTTTTCTGAAAAATCCAAGGAATATAAAGCAGCAACATTATGGTCATATTATTCTATGTTAAAAGCATCTCTTTCGGTAAAAAACGACGTTGATATAAGCCAATATAAGAAACTTACGGCGTTTTTAAAACAGAAATCAAAAAATTATACGCCAAAAAAATCGAAAGTTCTCACACAAGAAGAAATAATACAGTTTCTATTGAATGCACCAAATGAAATATATTTAATGATGAAGGTAAGATAGTAATCAATTATCGAAGCATATTTGTTATTAATGTAGATATTATTTTAGATTTGTGTTATTTTTGGCGTTGCTGGAGCCTGCCGTAATAATGAATTAGTAAATCTTAAAGTTGATGATATAGAAGACAAGGATACTGTATTGATTGTGCATATAAGACACACGAAAACTAATAAACCAAGAGTATTTGTCGTAACATCAGAGTTCGAAGGACACGTTAAACCGATTGAGTTATATAAAAAATATGCCAAACTTCGTCCCGCACAGACCAAACATGATAGATTTTTTATTACATATAGAAAAAGTAAATGCACAGTGCAGCCTGTGGGTATCCACACTTTTGGAAACATACCATGTAAAATTGCGAACTATTTAAATTTGCCAAATCCGTCAGAATATACTGGTCATTGTTTTCGGAGGTCGTATGCTACTTTGTTTGCTAATGCAGGGGGCAGCAAAGAAAATTTGAAACGTCATGGAGGGTGGAAGAGTGGATCCGTTGCTGAGTCCTATGTTGAGGAATCAATATTGAACAAAACGAAGATTGCAAAAACGATTTTGGGTGGTGATCAAATTGCGCACCGTTTTGATATCAATGACAACACTGCCACAACTTTACATCAAAATGATAATATTCATTTTCTTATTAATAACACCGAATTGCATAAAGATGAAAATACCCTTTTAAATAATATTCCACAAAATTTTTCCGTTGATGGGTCAACATCAGGAATAAATTTAAATATTGCCACAGGATGCACCATCAATTTCAACATATACAACAAATAGAGTGGTTTAATATCTTGATTAATTCGTAGTGTTTGTTTAAATAATAATACATATTTTCTGTTTTTTTTTTAATTTAAATAAAAAATCCTATACTTTTTCATTTATTTTTAAGATTGGCGATAAAATTTTGTATGCACCACGTCAGTAAAATATCTTTATCGAACTCGTCTTTATTCACCTCGCTCGCTCCGCTCGCTCGTCTCATAACCTCAGACTCGTTCGATAAAGTCTTATTTTACTGACTTGGTACATAAATAATTATAATTGCATTTTGTATCTCCATTATTGAACGAAAATGATCAGAATAAAATTATAATAATTCCTTCATCTACTAAAGTTATTTTGGAGGTTTTATTTTTGTTTAATCTTTAGTATTAGCCGAAATATAGCTTAAAAAGTTTGAACAAATATCGGATAATAAAATACTCAAAATAGTATAATAATAGATAATAATATAGATTTTGAGGACTTTACTACCGAATATTTGTTCACACTTTTTAAGCTGTATTTCGATTAAAACCAAAGTTAAAATAAAACCTCTAAAATAACTTTAGTAGATGAAGGAATCATTTTAATTTTATTTTGATAATTTTCGTTCAATAATAGAGATACAAACTGCAATTAAAAAGTTTACATGGGAATTCCCTATGATGCGTCTTCAAACGGGACACGGGGTATATACCATTATTTGTTCTAATCTAGATGAATAATAAATATTTAACCCAATAGGAGTAGATAAATTAATTTAAAAAATGTATATATTATTCCTAAAATCAAAAATTACCTTATGTATAATTGATTGAATTATAAACAATTGGTAATTAGTCAGTAACCACTAAAAATTTACGATTTATATGTGACGTGCAAACAGTTTCGGTTTTAATCTTTTACATTTAAACCAAGTAAGACAAGAAATATTATAAATTGAACTAAGAGATGTGATTCGCGCTCTCTTAATGTAAAACAATGTAACGATTAACGATACCAAAGAGGCGAATAGTATCAATATATGTCGAGTATAATTAGAAAATTATTTAGGTAAGAGTCGAGCCATTTTAAAGCCGGACTCCTAATTTCAATTCTTTCAAATTTGTATAATAACATATCGTGTTTTATGCAGTCGTATGCTTTGGATAGATCAATAAAAAACGTCATAAAAACGGGTTGTTGTAGATTTTCCTTTCGTGTAACCACATTGACTACTATTTAGCATTTTATTTCGTTTTAAGAAGCTTACAAACCGATCTATCATAATATATTCAAATATTAAAAAAAAGAGAATCTCTAATAACCATGTGCTGGCGATGCCTGTCTGATATTTCTTATTAAACGCTACGTTTAAACGACCTAACTATGAGAATTACTATTAGTACAAAAGTTATACCCGCTATCCTCTATTTGTAACAGAAGCAGCGTACCTTCTAGATCGACTCTTCAAAGTTTGATGACCAAATTTGAAATATTCCGTTAGATAAACAACCACCTAATATTCATATGTCAAAGGAAGATCAGATCGGCCAAGAACATAGCAGCTGTCCGTGGAAAAGCGCTGTAAAACCCGATTTCTTAATGAATGGTTATATTAACAAACATAATTGTCATATATAGACTCCGTCAACTCATACGAAGTTTATAAAGTGGAAACGTATTTACAAAAAGTTACTCGCCATTACATCAACGGCGAGAGCTATTATAATTGAGCGATGTGTCTATGAATGGCATGTGATTTCAGCAGTAAGGCTGGGTGCCACACAGTGAATGTTATAATAGGCATAGTTCATCATTTCAGGCTTTGCTTATATCTCGTGAAGGTAACGTAAATTGACTACTAAGATCATTTGATTAACCATTTTTTCTAGAGGGGTATTCTTAAGTTGTATATTTATGGAAATAAACTGTAAAGGTTAATATAACTCAGATTAAGCCGTATCTATGCAACAAAGCATGCTTGAGTCGTGGGAATAGGAAGTAGTCTGGAGGATTAAGATGTGACAAGTGGATGTTTTCAATGCACCTTGCAGCATTGAATGGAAAGAGCCGTGACGAGGCTTTTGTACTAGATCCCAAATGATGCCTCCTTGAAAAGTTTTCAGGACATTCATAGCAGATCCCAGCGGTGCATAGTTATGGGAGGTGACTTTTTCGAGTAATAGTAAGGTAACGTTCGTTAATATTTCATCTATGTTACAGGATTATTCACAAGTAATACCATAAGTGATGGCAATTTACTCGAATAAATTTTGTTTTTGCATGAAAGTTTGTTGCTTAGCGATTTTAATGAGAGCAACTGTCACGAAAAAATCACGAGCCGCCAGGCGAGTGGTTTTTTCTATCAGTTGCTCGAATAAAAATCGCGATTAAGCAACAAACTTGAATGCGCTAAAAACAAAATTTATTCCGATTTAATTGTCATCACGAATGGTATTTGGAAAGACTATTCCACAACTTGAAACGAATATCGGTGAATGGTTCAATGTTTATATTAAAATTTTTATGATATATCTCCTGCAGTATTTTGGTCGAAAAATTCGACATTGATTAAATAACACCTCCCTTATAATCATTTGCATTTACCTTCTTTATATTATACGCCCAGTCATCATAATCGCGGCAAGAGTTTCCATTAAAGTTTTGCTAACAACTGGTAGTTTTTATCGGCGCAGATTTCTTCAAATCGTTTCCAAACACACGATCTCGTTTAAGTTTGATTTTTTGGTGCAGAACTTGTCACCGTCGCATTTATTATGGATGATGAAGTGTTACCAAACCTTTTGATTTTATAACCTACTTGCAACTGACATACGTAGAAACAACGTTTTTCGATTTTTTATCAAGGCTAATTCAATTCATTTGTCGGGAAATAGCTAACTTCAGGTTATTCAGGTGAATAAATAGCAACTTGGTGTTTATTCACTTATAAATTGACGTGATTGGCTAAAAAATATCACATGCCTCATTTTCATTGGCTACATGCAATAGGAGTGGAATAGTCACTTTTATTGTTAGAGGTTGTAGGTAGGTATAAGGCAATGTTAAAATTTTGTTTTTAATAAAGATATCCCGACAGGTTTTCATTTTTTGTAAACCAAATATGAGTCGAAGTATTCTCTTTTGTGTCACAAACTACCCCATGCTAAGATGTTGTACGAAATATGTGAGTGGGCTAGTTCATGATAAGCTTCTAAAATCGATAAATGATTTAATTTGTTATTTAGTTTTAGTATGACGCAATAGGTACTGTTAAGCTTTGAAAACACATGATCTATTTGCCGGCTTTTCGTCGATGTAGCTAGTAAGATACCTAACGAAATGAGACGTATTATTCAATGAACTATTTGGTGGCCTCCTGTTGTAAAACTGTATAATTTCTGTTTTATTTACATTAAGTAAGAGCTTATTTGCATTGCACCAATTCGACATTTCTTTATTTGTTATACTGATTTTACAAAGTAGTTGTTCTTGGGTATCGGCAGTTATATGATTGTAGTATCAGCAAAATTGATCATGTGTCCCATGCTTATGTGGACCTTTAGATCGTTAGTAAATATGATGAATATCAGTGAGCCTAGAGTTGAAGCTTGTACAATTCCCCTGCTTATATTCTTTTTTCTTAGAAACACTAGAATTCATTTGGAGAGAAAATTTAGGGTTTGATAGGAATGACACAATAAGATCCGACACTGTGCCCTGAATTGAGAGAGAAAACAATTTGATACTCATAAATTCTGGATCAATTGAGAAAAGTCAAAAACAGTCCCGTCACGGAATCTATATTTTTCGACACTTCATGTAACAAATTAACATTAGCAGTATCTGTTGAACGTTTTGCCCTGAATTCATGCTGTGAGTCATTCAATAACTAAAAGTTCTCTGGTTAGTTTATTGACTATAATTTTCTCTATTATTTTTGAAAAGGCATCCAGTAGTGATATACCAGCCGATAATTATTTAAACATTTCGGTTTTCAAGCCATTTTTACATTCCGGAATAATTTTTGATGCTTTCAATCATGTAGGGAAAACTCCAGATGTAAATGATAAATTTATTATATATTTTATAGGCTCTATTATTTCGGGCACTACTTGCTTTCCTTTCAGTAATTGCTGTTGTAAGTGAATAATTGCCAAAAAGTCCAGAAATGCACATCTTTTGTGTAAACGAAGTTCTCAATCCGGAAGCGTGCAAGCGCTTTAAATGTGCTTAGATCGTCATTACACCGTATTATGCACAAAGACCTAAAGCTGCACCTCTAAAAAATTAAATTGGTATAAGAATGAAAAAGCCTCAGGATGCTGTTCAAAGATTTGACTTTGTAAACCAAGCTATTAAGGGCATTTCAATGTTTACTAACTTGTTTTCTTATTACGGACGAAGCGTCCTTTCATCCTAATGGGTATATGATTAAGTAGAACTACCGGTAATGAATTGCAAAACTTCCTTGGTTATAACCAAAAAAATATTACAGCAGGACTGAGCAACGTCACGCACGTCCAACACGTCTCTGTCACGGATTCATGAAATTATCCCTGGGCATAAATTGGCCTCCATGTAGTCCTGATTTAACACCTATGGACATTTTCCTGTGGGGTTATATGAAATCTAAAGTTTACGACAATAAACCCACTACTCTGGCGCATTTGAAAGAAAATATTCAACACAAAATGACAGCCATCATAGAATTTACGTATCGAACAGTCATAAGACATTTTAGTGTTCGATTATGTGAGTGCCGTGGCCGCAAAATTGAAATTTTTAAGAAATAGTTTAATAATTCACTTTCGATAGAAGGCTTACCTTTTTTAATTGGTGCACTATAATAGTTATTTAAGGTACAAGTGTAAAAAGTGATGCTTTATAAAGAAATAAAGAAACTTTTTACACGTGTGCCTTACAAAATTTTATCTTCGATCGTAAAGGATTTTAAAGAATATATTCTTATGAGTAATCTTTTAATGTCATTTCAATAATTCAATTAATGAAAACATATTTTACCCGCAGTGCACTAATGAAAGCGTTACTTAGCAACCAATAAACAAGTTGCACTAATGTCGGCCGCCATTATTATTTATGGGAAAAATGTTCGCTTTATTGTAATCGCTTCGACTTGCATTAAATGAAATCTTCAGAGTTCTTAAATCTGCCATTTGGTTTGTATTATATATTGTATTTATAGTTTATTAGTTATTTGTATCAATTAAAAAAAAAATAAGTTTTTCGTCGAAAATTTGTGCTATAATATATGCATCTGTCAAATTTGACATTTCTGTGCAATAAAAACAGTTTGACATTACCGTGCAATAAAAACGTAAAAAAGCACTAGTGCTTTAAAAAGTCACTTTTACAATGAAAAATGATGCAAAAAGCGTGTACTTTCTGTACGATCGTAGATAAAATTATATAAGAGTGCAACATAGTACTTTTAAGAGAAATTCTATGAATACTTGGTTTCTGAGGTATATGATAACGCAGTTATGATGACCCAAATAAGTAAAAAAAAACCTAAAGGATATAGCAATTAGTTATTTAAGGTACAAGTGTAAAAAGTGATGCTTTATTGCACGAACTGGCGTTTAAAAACACGAGCGAGGAACGAGCGAGTTTTTTTAAAGCCAGGAGTGCAATAAAGAAACGTTTTACACGTGTGCCTTACAAAATTTTATCTTCGATCGTAAAGGATTTCAAAGAATATATTCTTATGAGTAATATTTTAATGTCATTTCAATAATTCAATTAATGAAAACATATTTTACCCGCAGTGCACTAATGAAAGCGTTACTTAGCAACCAGTAAACAAGTTGCACAAATGTCGGCCGCCATTATTATTTATGGAAAATATGTTCGCTTTATTGTGATCGCTTCGACTTGCATTAAATGAAATCTTCAGAGTTCTTAAATCTGCCATTTGGTTTGTATTATATATTTTATTTATAGTTTATTAGTTATTTCTATCAATTAATAAAAAATTAAGTTTTTCGTCGAAATATATTCATCTGTCAAATTTGACAATTCTGTGCAATAAAAACAGTTTGACATTACTGTGCAATAAAAACGTAAAAAAGCACTAGTGCTTTAAAAAGCCACTTTTACAATGAAAAATGATGCAAAAAGCGTCTACTTTCTGTACGATCGTAGATAAAAAATATAATTCCGAAGAGACTATTTAAGAATAATGTTTCAGTATTTTTTGACAGTGAGGTTTTAAAAATAAATTAGGCGTAGGAACAAAATACGAGTGTCGATCAATAACTGTGTTGGTCAAAGAGGCAAGTTTATCAAATATTTTTTTATTTTTAACGTTATCTTCTTTCAGCACAATACACTTTTCCCAACGTTTAGCCAATTGTTTAACTCCCTTAAAAACACAGTTTTATGATAGGGATCAGAATAAAGTAGCAGAGTCGGGCGAGTATGGTGGGTGCGGCAGCATTTTGTAGTGTACTTCATGCAATTTGGCCGCAACAATTCTGGATGAATGTTCTGGTGCGTTATCGTGATGAAACAGCAATTTTTCTTAACCAAATGGGGCCGTGTCTCCTTCAATTTTGTATCAAATTGTCCAATAATTCACTGTAGTATAGACTCGTGAACGTTTTTACATTCTGCAAAAAGTCGGAATAGATTCATCCAAAAAATCCATTTTTTACGGTCGCTTGGTATTAGGTGTATACTAATGGATCCAGGCTTTCACCGTAAGCAGCTTGTCATGTAAAATATTAATTACGGTTATAATAATTGTGAAGGATTCCCATAGACAGCATTCAATTTTGCTTTTGTTTTTGCATGTTTTTCAATCCAAAAATAAAAAGAGAATTACGAAAATTGATCTTTTTTCCATTTCATCAATAATCGTGAAACACATGTATATAACTGGTCACCCAAATAAAAAGTAACCTATATATCTGTCTGAATTTACGGATTATAGGTTAAGTAAGTTCATCTATTGTTCTACCCTTAACTAATCCCTTCCCAAGCAGTTGCACGTCCTCCATGAACCTGGTGACGTTTTTGGGGGTGATACTGCTCACTTCTTCGTCCGATAATTGGTCCCTGTCGAAGTGTAAAAAACGCTTGTGAACAATTGCGACACAAGTGCATAGTATGTGCTCGGTCATTTCAACTGCCGAATCATATAGTCTGCAGTTTCCACTTTCCTCTTTTCGCATTTTCCACAAATGATATCGGAGGGCACAATGCCCTATCATGAGTCCGTGGAAGTTCTTAGCTCGTTACTTGTGAGTTCAAGCACCTTATGGCTGTGATCGAGTCTGATGAGCCGTTTTGATTGAAGTAGGCCTGGTACATTGTTCCAGTGCTTGCGTCTTCTGTCCTCTTCCCATCCACGGAGAGTCCGCAAAAGCTCTGGTCCGAATGGAATTTGCACCTCTTTTGTGAGTTCATCTGTCACTTTAATATCCCCGTGCCCTGGGACCCACATGGTGGTCAACGAGTTGTTCTGTGCCAGTTACGAGAGGTATCGTCGACATTCCCAGATAGTCCGTGAGCCGTGGCTATAGGCTTGAACGGCCTTTAAGGTGGCTTGGCTGTCTGAGCAAATGTATATATGCGCACTATTTAGGTGCATATCCAGGCACTCTCTGGCGCACATATTAATTGCAATTGCTTCCGCTTGCAGAATCGTGGGTGTCGCTCTCAGAGCCATAAAGTTCCTGTAGTTTTGGTTAGGGCCATAAATGCCTATTCCAGTACCTCTGTTATTCTTGGCACCATCCGTGTACAAGGCTGATATTCATAGGTGATAATGGGTACCACCGCCGTTCCATTCCTTGGTCATGATTTTATCGACATGGTGATTCTACGTCAGTTTGGCATTCAGAATTATACCCAGATACTTTACTTTGTTGGAGGCGACTATAATTATTTACATTCCATTCAGCGAGACAGCTTCCTCCTACGCGTGAATGGAAATATGATCGTTTTATTCGTGTTGCCTTCCGAACACACCAGTTATTGATGATAATCAGTAATTTTTGCATTAGGATTGTAAGAATGCCTTCATGCTTGCCCCTGATTATTACATTATTACGGCGATGTCATCTGCGTAGCTTTGGACCTAGCCTCCACTGAGAAGGTAACCTCTTGGGTGGGTCCTGCGGTCACCCTCCTTAAGACCCTCCAGTTTGAGGCATCGCATCCATTCTGGACAGCAATCAGTTCCAGGATGCGGGCGTCCCTGTACTCCGGCGTGGCCGGAAAACATCCCACTCCGGTCCAACGACTTTCAGTCTCCCTCCCAGGAGACGATTTTAGCCTGATGCAACTTCAGCATTTTTTTCGGTGATTTTGCTTCCCCTCTATGACGCCACTCAAGCTTGTGCTTGCGAGGGCCTTGCTTTGCCCCTGCCCCCGGTTGAGTGTTGACACGCCGCTCATGGAAGTCTGTACAGGCCGTTTCACCCGCTTGGCTTAGTCTGTTCCACCTGAGCTTGAGGAATATTTTATTGTGGCTCTCTTTTACTTAGATAGATAGATAGATGTTACATGGGTGGCACCAGCGCCTATTCCACTGCGACCTTTTCAGGTCTATTGTGGATCCTTGTTTATCTCAGATGACCAGCTCTAGCTTTGCCTCTTTGATTAGTCCTATTAGCCCTACCAGAGGGGCTTGGGTATAAGTCTCCGCGCTTGGGTTTGTAGTGCCCAGCTTTTGATATCTAATCCTTGCTAGACCCTCGCAGTGGCATAGGATGTGGAACGAGTCCTCTTCTTCCTCTAGGCAGAATCTGCATGGTGCTTCTTCCACCAGGCCTATTTTGCTCATATGTTTGTTGAGCTTGCAGTGTCCTGTTATCAGGCCTACTATTGTTTTGACCATTTTCCTGTCTTGGTTCAGGAGTTCGGTCGTGAATTTTGGCGATTGTTTCTTAAGGAACTGTTTCGCCTGTCTCTGTCCTGGTGAGTTCGTCCACCAGGTATGGGCCTGTGTCTCCACCCATTTTTTTATGGATCGTTTGACTGCGGTTTTGGAGATTCCGCAGGAGGGTTCTGGGCCAATTACTGCTGTTGACGAGCCTTGTTTGGCCAGTTCGTCTGCTTTGTCATTCCCCGGATGTCCTGGGACCCATGTGATTGTTACTTTTTTGTGACAGCCAAGTTCATTAAGAGCACGTATACAGTCCCACACTATCTTACACCGTGGTGTCCTTGGTGAGACTGACAGAAATCTTTGTCTCGGGTTTTGTGCCGTACTTCGCATCGCTGTGATCGCGATAGCCTTCAGCTCGTCTTCTAGCCGTTGGTGTGTTTTTCCGTGTGATCGAATTATGGGCGTCTGTCCTTGCATCAGTCTGTATGAAACGGACCTGGCTTCTCCTTGAATGAAGATGTGTAATGGTGGTATGTCCAATATGGCTTCTAGGGCTGCTGTTGGGGTGGTGGGTATTGCTCAGGAGTCCTATCGCCCCCTTTTGCTTTGTCCTAGTCCACCATATCACTGCTCCATAGGCTATCGTGGGTCTTATCATCCTGGTGTAGAACCATAGAGTCATTTTAGGGTTTAGTCCCCAATTTTTCCCGCACATTCTGCGACACCTGCCCAATGATATTGTTGCTTTTTTGGTGGCTTTTGTGATGTGTGGTCTCCACGTCATTTTGGCGTCAAAGGTTACTGGTTACTCCCAGGTACTTTGCCTCCCCTACAAAGGGGATTTCCGTACCCCCGAGCTTCAGTGGCTTTAGGCCTTACAATGCTCGTCTTTTTGTGAATACGACAATTTGTGTTTTTTGTGGATTGATTGTCAGTCGCTCCTGTTTGCACCAATTGCTGCAACTATGTTTAGGGCTCTTTGTGCTCGCTCCGAGACAACTCCCGCGAACCGGCCCCTGATGACAATGGCTAAGTCATCCGCGTACCCTAGGCAGTGGATATCCTCTTTGGACAGTTTTCCTAGACGGTCATCTACTAGTGTAGCCCATAGCAGTGGAGATAGCACTCCTCCTTGTGGGCAGCCTCCCCCTGCCTTAGCCTTAATGGTATGGCCCCCCAAAGTGAATATGATTGTCCTTTTCTCTAGACTGGCCTTGATCCATTGGCAAAGGCTTGGCGGGACTCCTTTCCTTGCTTGTGCCTCCACGAGAGAGGTTGTTGTGACGTTGTTAAACGCCCTTCTATATCCAGAAATTTGGCTTTGGCTATATCTTTGTCTTCCATTGACTTTGTAATGAGCCTGTTTAGTTCGTCCAGCGCCGAGTCCGTCGACTTATCCGGCTGATATGCATATTGCCTGTTGTTGAGGGGATCTTTTAACAGTATCTCGTCCCTTATGTACCTATCAATCAATCTTTCCATTGTTTTTAGTAAGAATGAAGATAGGCTGATAGGTCGGTATGACTTTGGCGTTAGGTCAGCTATTCTGCCTACCTTCGGCAGGTAGATTACCCTTACGCTTTGCCATGATTTTGGTATATATCCCCATGCCAGGCAGGCTTTGAAGATTTTTGACAGGTGTGGCACCAATTCCTCTATGCCCATTTGTAACAGAATGGGATAAATCCCATCCGGTCCCGCGGACTTGTAAGGTGGGAACCTGCTGATGGCCCATTTAATTTTAGTGGGTCTTGTGTCCTCCGTGGCTAATCTCCAGTCCTTTCGGTCGGGCCTTTTAGGTCTTTGGCTGGGATTGTCTGGCTTGTTATGTTCTGCCAGAATTGTTGAGGCTGGAAAGTGGACTTTTAATAGTTCTTTGAGACTTTCCTCTATTGTTTCTGTGTAGATTTCTTCTGGTTTCTTGAGGAAGCTTACCTCTCTGGCCGCACTGCCGTCCTTAGCCAGGACTTTGTGAATTCTTGAACATGCTGGAGTGTCGTTAATCTCCTCGCAGAACTTCCTTCACGAGTCCCTTTTGGCTTTTCGGATTTCTTTGTTATATTGAGTGAGCTTTCCTCTGTAGGTGTCCCAGTCCTGGTTGTTTTTGGCCCTATTGAATAGCCTTCGAACCTCGATCCTCATCTTTTCGAGGTTCTTGTTCCAACAGACTATTCCGCAGCCCCACTGCCTGCTCCAGCCCATCCATCTCTCTTGTCGATGCTGTACCTCCCTTGAGAGCTTCTCTGAGGGACTCTTTATATCCTACCCAGTTCGTCTCTCGTGAGTTTCTGTACTCTTCATGAGAGATGTGACTAGATCGAAGGGGATTTGCCTATGGTCGGAGCACGATGGTTCTTCTGACACATGCTAATTCGCTATACTATCACTCACTTTCCCGGTACATATCGGTAGGTTTAGTACTTCTTTACGGTTTTTCGTGATGAACGTGGGCTTATTGCTAATATTGGTCACTATAAGTCCCTCTGTGGAGATAAAGTTAAGTAAAGATTCACCTCGTTTGTTGATGTCCGAGCTACCCCAGAGCGTGTGATGCGCATTGGCGTCGCACCCTATTATGAGTTGGTATACCTTCTTCGCGCAGTATGCAACTATGTCGCTTAGTATACGCGGAGGGCATTCTCTCTCATCTCCTGTGAAGTAGGCTGAGCAGGTGACCCAGCTCCTCTCTCCTTCCTCCGTCCTGGCCGACATGATGCCTGTAACAGAATCTTCAGTGCATAATTGCGGTATTAGTGTACACTTGACTCTATCACTGTGAATTATGCTGCCCTTGGCCTTTCGGCATTTGGGCATTTGGGCAATGTTCTTGCAGGAGGGCTATGTCAATGCCTTCTTTGTTGAACCTCTACACAGCGTTGCCGATGCGGCTTTTGCGTGTTGAAGGTTCACCTGCAGGATTTTTATTCCTCTTCCGCTATTGAAGAGGAGAGACATCATCAGGCTCTTCCTCCATGGTCTTGTCCTCCTCCATTGGAACCGCCCCCCCCCTTGGTCGATGGCCTTAAGAGGGGACTGATCCCGCTGGCGGAGGGTTGACCTTCTTTGGGAGAGTCTTGCCCTAGTTCTACGTTCTCCCCGGCCTCACTGGTACCTTGGGTCTCCGCTGGTTTCTCAAGGGTAGGGGCCTCGGGACTCCGCCTTGTTTTATTCCCTTCCGTTGTCCTACTATTCTCCTTAATGCGCAGCCGAAGCCTCACGTATCCGAAGAATGGGTAGTGGTCCAATTTAGATAGCTCCTCTTTGGACTCTTTATCAATGGAGAATGTCCATATCACACCTTTAGCCTCCGGGCTTTTCCCCCATACTGTCCACAGATGTGTGATTAGGCCCCGGTTCCCGATTCTCAATCGTTTCAGGATCCTGTCGGCCTCCAGTCTATCCTTCCCCTCATCCGGGACGTATGCCGTGCACACCCATGGCTTAGGAATCTCGTCCCCCTTCAACATTCAACACCCGGAGAGATGCTCCCTCCCATGGTGTCAGGATTGTCTCCCTTAGCCATTGTGCGCTGGCTTCCTCGGCGCAGGTTATCATTAGATACCCCGGTCTCTGTGTGCACTTCGCGAAGCGGACTTGTGGCCCTTGCTCCGGTATGTGCTCGTATGCCGTCATAATGGCGTCTTGGACTGCCTTCAGCTTGTCCTTGTCGAGCTGGGTTTCTGGGAACCCCTGGCACGCTATGGTAACCTTGACCGATGTTACGGGCTCCATAAAGGTTGGCCCGTCCCTTTTGGTCTTTTTTGTCTTCCTAGGCGTGCGGCTATCCTATCTTTTACTTTGTCTACACATTTAGGCCCAGATCCTCTTTCGCTCACTGTCAACGAGGCATGACCATATACAGCAGTGAGTTAAAGATACAACCTGCCTGGTGGCTTTATAGCCAGTCAGAGCAGGGCATAGTATAAGCTCTAACCCACGACACGACAGCTGAGCAGGGTGTGCGTGCTGGTTAGTCAGATCCATCATCTAAGTCTTTTCCAACATTGGTGCCCCTACCGGGAGCTGATGCTCCCGGTGTTGTAGCACTGAGGATCATCTGGATACGCATGCTACCCCACCACGTCAAGGTGAGCACACACGGAGGAGAAAAAAATTACCGGTACTTATATTAAAACTAAATACAACTCTTATATTAAAACTAAATATATAAATAATCGAATCTAGTTAGCTAAACAAATAATAAAACTACGCCGGTGGTGGCGGAGTCAAGCAACGTTAGTTCGGGTCAGCAGTTGGATGGGTGACCGGTACCATTTAGCATTGGGATATAATTAATGGTGCTTTAGAGTGACGGGGGCGATCCTTTAAAGTAACAAGCTCATTTACACACACATATACACAAATAATAACACATGGCGGAAGGACCACGTGGTCGATAGCCTATCACTACTACTACTACTACTAATAAAAATAGTAAGAGTTATTAAAACATTATATGTCCAATTGCCAGAAAGCAGTATGAACGTATCCCATTTCTCCATCCTGCTAGAATGTTTAGGGCTAAACGGGCCTCTACCTTAGAAATTTTCTCGGCAAAATCCAAATTTTTCAGGGTGGATAGCTCAGTTTTTCAAAAGGAAGAAATTAATGCAATTTACATAGCTGTTCTTACACTCACCTTGTCATGTTGCCATAAATGCGAAACAGATTACTTTTGTATACTATCAATTGATAAACTACTTCTGATGCCAGATTAACAAGCATTTATCTTTAGGTTAATTACATTTTAATTATATTGTCATATTTTAACATATATCTAATATTTTAATTTTCACTATTCTATTCCATTTCTCCAAATTTGAATTAATAATAATAATAATAATGTATTTTATTTTTGTATGTACATTAATATTAATTAATTTTTATAATGAACATAAATAAAAAAACACACTGCTTCATCTGTCCGTCCTCGCCTCGGGATTGGTAAATTTGATCTCCATCGGGATATCGGTATTGAGAGCTTGCATGGGGATTTTTTTAATATTGTTGTAGTTGTGCCTACGCCATTCTGTCATTGATTAGTAAATGTTTTATTTTCAATTTGAATAGTATGTATTTTAAATGTTTTCTTGTTTTGTAGTTAGGTATTTCCCTGTTTAGCGTTAAAGTTGTATTTGTTTTTAATTTTATACAATATGAGTATATTGTTCAGTGTAAACATCTTATTTATATTTAATTGTTGTAGTTCTTGGTAAATACGGTGGGTGTGAGTTCTTCTGTCCAACGAGTATAGCGTCTTTAAGATTTTATTTTGTTGTCAAAACCATCATTAATTTATTTTTTTGTATTTGCAGTGCAGATAGATTTTTCTTTGAGGTATTTCCCCATACACTTATTAAGTAGTTATTGGTAGACGTGAATAGTGTATGTTATTAGCTAATAAATTCAATTACACCTTTACTTTGCATACTGATATTATTTGATTATAATTATAAAATTATAATTAATAGTATAACTTAATAATATATTATGTTAATTTAGGACAATATTGCACAAATAAATAAAAACCTTCTTGGTTATATATTTAGTTTAATAATTTGTTAATCATTTGCAATCATTTAAATTAATGTAAATTGATAAGAACCGCATTGTATAATTCAAATATATAATAAAATAATAAATTATAAGTACCCATTCAGGTCCCTTAATATTTAATGGACGTGTTTAACTGTATTGAACAAAAAACACAAAATTTACTGCTGTAACAGTAATTGAAATAAAACTACTTTATTTTCATGTTATGTTTCTTCATGTAGCCGCCTCGTCAATTCATAACTTTAACAGTAATATTATAATTTTATCATATTGAAAATTTTCCTTGACGTTAAGGTAAACAAATCTTACAAAGTACTTTTATTTTAGAATAAAAATGTTATCTTTATCTTTATAGGAGTACTTACGTTTTATATATGAATTAACAACAATTAGTAAACGGTTTTCATTTCGGTAATTGGTAGAGTAGGTAAGTTCAGTTCGTTAAAGAAACGACCTTGCGCCATTATGCATACAAATGTGCTTTTACACAATCGAACAGGTAAATGGGAAGCACTAATTGCAATTGTTCCCTAAATACAAGACGTAACTAATGTAATTGAGTAATGAACAAAGAATCTTGAAACAATTACAACGTGTCTTCGTGACGCAAGTATAATACCATAATGGTAAGTTTTTATGACACAATTATTTGATATGTGTTATGTAAAAAATACATTGATTTAATTTTTATAATTTTGTAGTAAAGCATTTTATTTAAACGTACTCCTGTGACATAAAATAATAAATATTTTAATGAAAGGAGTATGTATAATAAATGTATTGCTGCAAAATTTTCAATCAGCACAGTTTGTTTCTTAATTGATTTTACTATTTTTATTCCATACTATTTTAAAATTATTTAAATGAAATAAATAACAGTTAACAGTAATTAACGATTACCTGGCTGTGCTTTAGTAGGAGGAGTAGTTGTTTTAAATGTTAGCTGATTCGTACTTTTTGTATTGCTATAATGTAAAACTACGTTGCAGAAACGCTCAAAATAATTTATATAATTTACTTTTATAAATAAATTTCCTTTACTCAAAATGTATTTGTATAAATTTAGTTAAAATGTAAAATTTTATACTAATGTTTTTAATTTATAATATGTGTAAATTAATATTTTATTCTGTTTTATATTTGATGCTAACATTTAAAGTTAGAATTTAGTGAATATATTATCGTGGTGTTTATTCTCACAGGTTACGTAAAGCTCCGCTGAAATACAATTCATATTTATTAATATTTCACAATTTAAACAATTTCAGAAATATCTCTGTCAATCTTTTAAAGGTCAAGAAAAAAACAACAGATAATAAAATATATAAAGTATTTATTTAGAGAATGAACTGAAAATTCATCTTAAATAGAGATATTTAAAATGTAATCCTATGTTTTATATTACCAAATGCTTTTTTCGACGATCTAGGAAATATCGAATTTCATACATTAGTAATTGTATCCATAAGTTCTTCTATTGCATGGAAACGATATGATTAAATAACAATTACATGACTTCAAATCTATTGTCGCATTTCTAAACCAGTTCTGCTAATCATGTTGTACTATATAAGAATCTGTTTACCCTGAATTGAAAAAATCACTATACTTTAACCACAAATAATTTATTTGTAATTTACAAAATTCAGTGGTAATATCATTATTTTTTTCATTAACTTATGTTTGGTTTCACAACATCTTTTTTTTCTTATGTTCTTTCAATTGTATTTCCACTTTGTTAATTTATTGTGCTAATTAAAACATAACAGCAATGCAATCAATAATTATACATGGAACGACAAATACAATGGGAAACGAACCGAAGAACAAGAAATAGAAAATCTAGCAGAAAAAAGATACGGAGGCAGTAAAAGATATGCAACATATGAATAAGAAAATAACAAAGAATTTACCACTGAAAAGGAAAATAAACACTAAAACTATAAAATAAAACATTCTCAATACAAATAATGATGATTACCGAAACAAAGAAAAAAGGAAGAGGCATAAGAAGCATAGAAAAAGGATATAAAGTGATATGGTAAAGTGTGGAGACATCCAGCTTTGTTCAATCTCGATTGGGGATGCTTATAAATAAGGAACACGCAAATAGTATGGTAGATGTAAATTTTGCAAACGACAGAATATTAGTAATCAAAATGAAAATAAACGAAGAAGAATATGCAATCATAACAATATATGCACCATGTGAAAATGCAGAAGCAGAGGACAAAAATAATTTCTACATGCTACTGCAAAGAGAAATTGACGAAATAAGACATAATACAAATCAATAATAATTGGTGACTTTAATAGACGAGTAGGAAACCACAATAATAATATGTATTGAAACGAAATGATAAGCCAAATACAAAATTCAGAAAAAATGATATTCAGAAATACACTAGGGAAGTACAGAGTAGAAGAGAAAAATCGATTATTGACTACTTCCTAGTAAATAGATATAGAAATGGAGAGAAGTAACAGATACAACAGTAAAAAGAGGAGCAGAACTGAGCCGCGACCACTACCTAGTAAAAATGAAATTAACAGTATGAAAGAAACAAATAGTAAACTGAAAAACAAAGCAAATTAAATAAAAATGAAAGCCTATAAACGAAAAAACGAAAGTATAAGAACAATATAATATGAAAAACTAGCTGAAAACCATAAACCAGGAGATAGGTAAGGAGATATGGAAGCAATATGGGAAAATTTAAAAAACAGGATAAAACACGCAGCAAAACAAGCCGCGGAATAATAAAAATTGAAAATCATGAAAGAAAATCGACAGTGCGGTGGAATGAGGAGATACAAAAAGCAGTAAGGATGAAAAAAGACAAATGGAAGAAATATATAAGTAAAAGGGGTTCAATAAACTACGGTGAATACAAGGAAGAAAGACAAAAAGTCAAACAACTGATAAAAGCGAGCAAAACCAAAAAGTGGGAAGAACTGGGATACAACCTAGCGAAAATGCATAAAGACAACCATAAATTATTCTATGGCACTGTTGTATCTGGAGCACGTGGGAAGAAGGTATATGTTAGGTTACGTTAAATGATGTGTACCCCTTGACTGATTTAATTTGATTTATGTGCCTGCGACAAATCACTCTTCCTTTTGTTTCACATTCATACATCACTCTCCCTATCCGCGATGCGATGGTGGCTTCTACCCAATTTACTTTATTTATGTTGCGTAATCTCTAATTACGATTCTATCGCCTATGTTAAATTTTCTGATACCATCTGATCCCTTATTTTCGGTCTTTAACTCGTCTTGATGAGAAAACAAATCTAATCTGTTTCTAATTTGTCTTCCCATTAATGCTTGAGCTGGGGCTATGTTAGTAGAACAGTGAGGTGTGTTACGATAAACAATTAAAAATCTAGCAAGTAGAGTTTCCAATGGAATATCGAAATTCTGTGGGTCGTTAATTGGTGTTGTTAAACCTGTTTTAATAGTTTTAACTGAGTTCTCGGCCTGTCCATTGCTCTGTGGTGAATATGGTGCAATTGTTAGGTGTTTAATACCATTATTCTCAAAGAATTAGGAAATACTTTCGGCTTTGAATACCGAGGCATTGTCAGAGACTACTGTATGTGGAAGACCGAATCGTGCAAAACAATCTCTTAACTTATTGATTGTTTCTTGATATGTTATGGATGTAGTTCTATAAACCTCTAGCCATTTGGTACACGAGTCCACTATAACTAGTAAATGACTATTGTTTATATCGCAAAAATCTATATGTATTGTATGGAATGATATATTTGACTTAGGCCATGGGCTAATTGTTTTATTAGGCAATTGTTTTGCTTTTGCACAAATTATACATTCTTTACACATTTGTTTGATTTGCAAGTGCTTTGAATTTGACAACACCTTGGTGTGTTGCAACTTTTGCATAACCTGTTTTTGTAACTTACTAGGAATAACAATTTTAGGTCCTACGAATAAACATTCTGAATTTAATTGCAATTCTAATCTTCGTTCATAATATGGTTTAATGATATTGTCAATTTTGTTGGCCATGCAGTCCGTATATATTTAATGACTGATTTAATTATTTTATCTACTTTCGTTTCACTACGTATTTTATCAATTTTGATTGGTGAATTATTTGCAAAATAAATTCCCTCGTCTTCCATGTCAAATGACTCTATTGATTCTACATTTGATGTCAAACGTGAAAAACAATCAGCTACTGCGTTGTTAGTTCCCTTTATGTGTTCTATCTTATAACTAAAATTTGATAAAAATAATGCATAACGTTTTAATCTACTACCATACGTTTGATTTATGCATCTTTCATTACCTAGAATAGCTAATAATGCTTTTTGATCTGTTCTTAGCGTGAAATTTTGCCCATATAGATACTCGGAGAATTTCTTGACTGCAAAAATGCATGCCAAAGCTTCTTTATGTACAGTAGAATAATTTAACTCTGCTTTTGTAAATGTGCGAGATACGCAGGCTACTGTTTTCTCTGATCCATCAGGCATAATATGTGATAGAATGTCTGCTATCCCTGTTTGGCTAGCATCAGTTGTTACAATGATTTTGGATCAAAATATGTTAACACTTGGTCTGACAATATAGCCTTTTTCATTTTATTAAATGATTGCTTACATTGTTCATCAAAGCTGAACTGTTGTCCCTGTTTTAACAATTTGTACATAGGTGTTAGTAATTCTGTTATATTGGGAATGAACCTACTATAATAATTAACCATACCAATGAACGATCTTAATTGGGTTATGTTAGTAGGATATGAAATATCCTTTATGGCTTGGGTCTTTTGTGGATCTTTTGCTAGGCCATCCTTTTTAAGAATAATCCTAAATATTTAATTTGTTTTTGCAAAAAAACTGCATTTATCTATATTTACCTTAAGTCCCGCTGTCTTTAATCTATTAAAAACTTCTCGGATTAAAATAAGATGATTTTCACCTAACCCATTAATATGTCGTCTTAAAAAACGAACACATTATCTACACCTTGAAATAACTGTTCAAAGTGTTTTTGAAAATAAAAACCACTACATTTAACACCGAATGGCATTCTGTTTACTTTGAAAAGGCCCCTGTGTGTCGAAATAGTTACAAGCTCTTTTGATTTTTCAGACAATTCAAATTGTAGGTATGCATCAGAGTGATCGACTTTAGAAAATTTAACATTTCCCGCAAGACTACCATATATTTAATCTATACCTGGTAATGTGTAGTATACGGCTTCTAATTGTTTATTTAGTTTAACATAATTACCGCACTGTTCATTTTTTTGCATGACTGGTACAATCTGCATTGACCATTGAGATGATGTTACAGGAGTGATGATTCCACTTTGTTCGAGGCGATTGAGTTCATCCTCAATTTTACTCTTCAATGTGAAAGGTACAGGCAGTGGTCTATTGTGGTGAGGAATGGCATCAGCTTTCAGATTCAATGTTATCTGACTGTGCTTAAATTTTCCCAATTCTTCATCCACTACTTCTGGAAATTCAGCAGATATTGCTCTCTTCACATGATCAAACCTTCCATAGTTTTTATCCCTGAAACTTGTACATGAATGTTAAATATGGTCATAATATCACGCCCTACAATATTAGTTTCCCCTCGATCAATTATATAAAATTTAATTCTACCTTCTATATTTTGAATGTTACAGGTACCTCAATAAAACCTAATGGAACAATTGCTTGCCCCTGATATCCATGGAATATAACATTAGTTTGTTGCAGCGGTACATCTTTAAATTTATTTTCGAATGTTATTTTATTTAAAGCACTAATTGAAGATCTTGAATTTAACAATATATTATATTTATTTTGAAATATAGTTACTTCTACTGTTATTGGCTTACATGTATTTGGAGTGTTTGTGTTATTTATCACTACATTGTTGTCTTCATTATCGTTTAAACTTAAGACTTGGTTTGACCATACTTTGCATACATACTCTAGGTGTTCTTGCCTGTTACATTTGTTGCATTTATAGCTGATGTACTTGCAAACTCCTCCATGCTTCTCTCCGCACGTTTTGCATTTACTGGTCTGCTGCTGGTTTCTCTTGACTGACTGAGGCTCCACTTTGTGTCCGGTTAGGTGGCTTTGCTTTTCCCCATGTGATTGGAATCGCTGGTTTGCAAACTTCTGACTACCGTTGATGGCATAAACCCCTTCGCTGCTCGTTGACGCTTCTTTAATCGCAGTTTTTTTGGCAATTGCTGTTTCCACAATCGTCTTGAGATCCTCGGTTGGGCTCTTTTCCATGATTTTGTCGCGAACAGGTTCTGGCATCATACCCGTGACGAATTTGTCCTTTAATACTGCTGATATGTCAGTAAACTCACAGTTGATTGATAAACGTTTCAATCATGCAAACCACTCTGCACACGACTCATTTTCCGTCTGTGTGGCTTTGTAAAATTGAATGCGCTCCCTAAACGTATTTTTGGGTGGCGTATAATGATCACGTAATAACTGGCACAACTCAACGTAACTCTTACTGTTGGGCCTATCTGGGAAGCATAAATCCCTTAGGGTCTTGTACGTGTCATCAAACACTAAACTAATGAGCATTGCAACCCTTCTTTCTTATCCTATACTGTTTACTATGCAGTACTGTTCGAATTTTTTCCTCGTACATTTGGAAATCCTGACCGCTTTTGAATTCGCGCACGTGGCCTATGAGAGGTTGGAATTCACCCTTGGCTGTCGCGGCGGCGTTTTTGGTTGTAGGCATTTTTTTTCTGATGCGCTATTATAACCTGGTAGCTAAGTTTTATCGTGGGAAGAGTGTGCATGTTAGGTTACGTTAAATGATGTGTACCCCTTGACTGATTTAATTTGATTTATGTGCCTGCGACACATCAGGCACTAAAACAAATGAGAAAATCTAGAGCTAAATCTATGAACCATATAAAAGATAAAAAAGGAAACATACTAACCAAACGAGAAGACATAATGAATTGACGGTGAGAGCATTTCGAACAGATGCTACAAGGATTGAAGAACGATGAAGAAAAGAAGAAGAACAGAAGGAAACCCCAAGCGAAACCAGCATAAATTATATAACAAAAGAGGAACTTAAAGAAGACATAAGAAATTAAATAAATCATATGTGGATATGACGGGAAAGCGGGAGAAATGATTAAGTACTTGGACGAAAAAGGAATTCAGGAATTGCTAGATGTAATGAATTATGCAATGAAAAAAAAATAAGACACCTACAGACTCGCGAATAGGAATGATTACACCATTAAACTCGTACAAAGCAGGGGATAGCACAGATAACAAAAATTATAGAGGAATAACCATTACAAGTACAGTAGGAATACTATAGGCATCAATTTTACTACTAAGACTAACAGCACAAATTGAGGGTAATATGTGTTGGGAATAGAAGTGGCAACGTAGGTTGCATATGTATGTTAAGAATAGAAGTGGCAACATAGCTTGTGTCAGCACTCTCCTCTGCAACAAGATGAAAGCATGTAACGAAGTTTTGAGTTAATCAATATATTATTAGTGTAAAGTGTTCAACCCTTATTGAAACCACCCAACATCCCCAAAAATATGGAGAATACTCAGAGCGAATTTAGAAAAAAAAAAACTGGGGAACACGAGATTAGATATTTATAATAAGACAAATAAGCTGTTAAAACCAAAATAAATAATACACATATGCTTCATAGACATTGAAAACGTTTTGACAGAACAAAACTATAAGATGTATGAGACATGCTAAAGAAGAAAGGGACTAGTATGATTTAATCGAACATATAAAATACCTATATGAAGATACGATGTTCTATGTATGCAAAAATAACGAACAGTTGGAGATATTTAAATATAATATATGTCTAAACCAGAGATGTATACAAAGTGCCATACTCTTCAATGAGACAATTAAGAGATGCAAGGAGAAACTAAAAAAAATACCATGTAGAAACTAAAAGAGATAAAAGTAACAGGACTAAGTTACGCAGATGACATGATAATACTCGCGAAAACAGAAAAGGAACTACAACATAACCCATGCACAATAAACGAACAGCTAAAAAAGCTACCATGAACAATAACTTACAGCAAACAAAAATGATGGCAATAGGATCAAGCGAAGAAAACCAGAACATCAGAATAAATTAAATGGAATACAATTAGAACAAGTAAAAAAATGGTGATGTGGCCATCATAGTACTTTCCCTATATTTTACTCGAAAACTATGCGGTTTATGCAAAAAGGTTATCCTTAATAATTTATTCAATTTTGAATTCTCTACAATTATTTGTTATATAACTTTCATGTTGCTTCAATAGTTTAATAGCAATTGGCAAAAAATGTCAAAAATTTCAATTTTTATTTTTTTTTTCTCGAAAGTTAAGAATTTTATGAAAAATATATTTTAACAAAATTTGTTTAGTTTCCCATTCTCTTTAAATTTTGTTTGAAAAGTTTTGTAATATTTTTCATATTAAGAAAAATATCGGAAAAAAATAAAAACTGCCTCGAGTAAACACCCACTTCCGGTTTATGAATGTTTACCAAAAGCTTTTCAGTTCCAGTTTTTAACGATAAAACCTTACGTTTAAAGTTTCATCTCAATCGGATCAGTCGTTTTTGAGATACAGCACCCACGGACAGACAGACAGTAAGACACACACACAGACACAATTTTTTTTTTCCAGAAATTAGTTTAATGAACTCAGGGGACCTCAAAACGGATATTTCCGCAAAAAAATTAAAAAAAAAATCACGATCACAATACTTCCCCTATATATACTTCGTATATAGGGAAAGTAAAAATATAAATACCTAGGCACAACAATAAACAGCGAAGGAACGCTAGATGCCGAAATAAATGAGAGAATAGCAAAAACAGCTAGGCTATTTAATGTAGTAAAATACAACATACTATGAAAAAAAGAAATAACGGAGAACACTAAAGTTGAAGTAGTAAAGTGAATAATGATATTAATATTAACATACGGAAGAGAGTTATGGACAACGAAAAGTGTACAATTGAGCAGACTAACAGCTATAAAAATGGGATTCCTAAGGAAAATAAAAAAAATAGAACAAAACTAGATAGGATAAGAAATGAGACATATAAAGTGGGACTTGGAATAGAGTCAGTAAAGATAACAGTACAACAGAGCCAACTAAGATGGTTAGGTCATATAACAAGGATGGGATTAGAAAGAATAGTAAATAAAGGATACAAAGCGAGGGAGCAAAGAAAGAGAAAACGGTCCTAGAAAATCTTGGGGAGAAAAAGTGCGAAAAGCAGCGGAAATAAGAGAAATTAAATGGGATGAACTGAAGACCTGAAACAAAAAAGAATGGAAAGAAAGCTGCTCTATGAATCCTATAATTTTGTAAATGGATAATTTATTTTGTATATAAAAAGAATTAAAATTCGACACCGAAACGTAAACCGAATATGGAATAAAAATAGACATATGTAGCTTTTTGTGAAGAATTTTAATATATCATTGTAATATTATTAATGTAAGAAAATAAAACTTCTAGCAATTTAAATACTCTTTCTTGTCGCAAAACAATATTGCTTATGGTAACTGCTATTAGATAGTTGTTAAGTTTCTGAGATGGTAAATGCTCCCATTGTTTCTTATTTGTATAGTTGAAATAATTTCAGATACTTATCGTGTATGTTTTCCTAATTATTTCCGTATATACTTTGGTGGATAATTATTAAATTGTGTATACTAATCTAGAAAGAGTAATAGATATTGGCCACATAGAGTTTGTTGACATCCTCGCGAATCCATCCATACATTTTGTAATGTTCTAGTTCAGTAACAGTTTTCCAGTGTTCAGTTTATGTTAAGATTTGTCCATCAAAATTAATACTTCATGATTAAACATGTTGATAGAAGTCTAAATCGAATGTACATTCTGTTTAAAAATGTGTTAGCATTTATAGCTTCCTTATTATTTGTTCTGTATGAGTATTGTCTATCACTCTTTTGATTGACACATGTAATAAAAACTATGTAAAGTACACTCTTTGGCTATAGATTTTCATTTTGGATATAATTAATCCTACTCAAGGGCGTTGAAATTTTAAATCCGTTATTTGTTTCGAATTTAATTGCTCACAAATAAAATCATATTTTTCGAATGTAGAAATGTATTTAATGTTGTTTAATTTAGTTCTTACGTCTTATTTTTGGTGTTTAGATTTCTTCGGCATCATTTTGTTTATTTGGTTGCACTCTACTTTGATGTAAAGCAGGTTCTCTGTTAAGATTATCATTACCATTTCAATTGTACAATAATTTTTGGTTCTATTGCACAATTATTTAAATTGATTAGTTTTACAGATTTCATTCTTGTTTAACCTGTTAAGTAAATATGTTATTGCATTATTAAGGCTTTTAAGTCAATATTTTGGTTTCCTCTTCCAATTCTTGTATTACTCCGAGTAGGTGTGAAATTCTTAGCAATTCAAATTCTTTGCCGGCATTTGTTGTTATTGTACACATTTGATCTGAAGATGCATCGTTTTTGCTTGAAAAGCAATCTGGATGGAATTTTGCACCACAAATCACACATTCTACGTTCTTATGAGCAATATGCTGGCCACACAAATTATAACTAGAGTAAATTTTATTACTTTCCAAGAATTTTTGTGTTCGCAGGTCTTGAGATGACTTAACCATTGTATTACTTTCCTTGTACATCGTATTGTCCTTTGAGATGATTAATATTAAATTATATAGCGTTTCAGATTTTTAGATGAAGCATAAAAGCTTGAGTTAAAAGTGAAACTTTAGTTTAAATATACACATACAGACACATTTAAAAATGTTAATATATTATCTAGGGACCTCAAAATGGATATTTTTGTGAAAAAATGTTGTTAGAAATTTTACGATCACAATATTTTCTCGTGGTTCGCCTAGAGAAAGTAAAAAAAAGATGCCGCTGATCAAATGTCAATCAAACTGATGTAATAATGTATTCAATAATTAACATATGCAATATATAATACAATACTGAATATTTTGATCACTTTTCTGGAAATGTTTGATTAAATTCGAATTAGGAAAAGTACTAATAAAAACTTATTAAAACATTTGTGCAACTGAAAAAATTAAATCTATTGTGATCTATATAATAGATGCTTATTTAAGTAGTTAAGTATTTTTACTATAATAATTTTACAAAATTAGAATGATCTGTTTCTGTAATAAGTGACCTATTGATAGTGAATAGAAATTCGAAACATTTATTGTAATTTAAATTTGTTTGGACAATATTTCAAAGTAATAATTTGAAAGTACATGTATGTTCTTATTTAATGTTATTTTATAATATTTATTGTTTTATTATAAATTATCAATTAGTTTCACATCATTATGATATATGTTTAATATTCGGGTGCAATCCAAAATCATTTGAAATTTTTATACTACATTTATTTAAAGTTACACATAGTTTTTTGTAAAATATTTTTCTCGATTTAAAATTTTTATTCGAAGATGCTTTTGACCTGCAGCTAGAACACCATTCTATTAGCATCGAGTGATGCTCGTAGCACCTCAACGCAACTCTTACTTAATACCTCGAAACGGTGCATATAGTAAAATGAAGGCCATACACATTTGATATGCGCGAACATAATGGTTGTGCAAAGGCCGTCTGTCTCCATTGTGTAATCACTTAATTCCTTCGATAGTAGTAGTAAAACACCCCACCAAAAATTTGCCGCCACTACTCACTCCTCGTCAGTTCAAGTTTGATAATGTTACGAAGGTAATTCCAGTTGCGGTCAATAATTTCACTTGACGTCTTGTGAGTGTTAGTGAAGAAAGTACATAATTAAAGTTTAGGTGAGTATTCACATCGACTTAGTTGTGCGTTCATTTGTCAGTTTATTTTACAAATAAATGCATGCATTTCTTTCTGGAATTTTAATAAGTAAAAAAAGTGACGCGTGAAAATGTGGAACGACCGAAAGAAATTTAGGGCTTCATAAATCACGTCTAATTGCAGCTTTTAATTTAAGTGAACTTTTCATCTGGTGCCCAAGAAAAATTAAAAGTGCGAGAAAAAATATTCCGTGCAGTGTGATGTATTAACGTTCCTGCAATGAGTTTTTAATTATGTGCGGATGTAAATGATAAATTTAAACTAGATTTTTTTAAAGAAATAATAACATAAAAATATATACGTATGGATTTATATACAAAACACTTGTTTATTAAAATATATCTAAAAATGTTTATATTATAATATATTATAATATGTTTAGTGGATTTTGTGAAATTATTAAATTAAATTTTTTAAGACAAAATAATGTATACATTTTTATAATGGTACACATTTTTTCGCATGCAAAATATATTATTAAACACCTGGAAACAAAACATATCAAATTCTGAATATAAGTGCTCTAATCAAAATTAATCTCTTCAACTAGTAATATTAACCTATGCGTTCTTAACAATCTCTACCAACTTGGTAATTCTATTATTAACAAAAAAAAGCAAAAAAAATAATAAAATATGAAATATTATGCTCATTATGCACTCATTAATAAGTAAATCAACTTACTCAATTGAATAAAAATTAAATAATATCATTAAATTAAATTAATAAAAACAACATCTAATATTTTTCAAACAATTTCCTTCGCAGAATCCTAATACAAGCAAGATATCTGTTTGCCCCAAATATGAATATTTATGAAATATAGTAAAATATTTTTTAAACAAAGGCGGCCACGAAAAACATTTATTTTCGATTCGATGGAAAACTAGATTTTGTTTTTATTAGATAAAAAGATATACTTTATTTTTTTTGTGGGGAAACCGTAAAAGATATGAAATATTATTAAGAGACAAAAAAGTTTTTAAATTAAATGGTCTTTCAAATAGTATTTTTTTAGTTTTCAATTAATAGACCAATAAAAAAATATTTTAGTTTTTAAGTGGTGGTACTACTGTTTTTGATACTTCTTGTTAACCAATAATAGCCATAATAACTGAAATGATGTATTATATTGCGGTAGTTATTAATAATAAATTTCATTCAAATCGAATGAAGCGTTCAATTGTTATTAACAAAAGAAATACATTTTTTTCGAACTTGGAAGATAAATTCCGGCTTAACCGTAAATTTTTGGATATAGATAAGTTGTGTTAAATCGTCATATTTTGACCCCAGGAATCTATGGTCCAGCCATTTCCCCACATTAACGGGACACCCTGTATATAATATATAATTTCTTAAAATTAATGCACTTACTGCTTAGAAGGTTTATGTGAAATCGTTTGCTACAATGAATATAGAAAACTTTTAAGGGTTTGAATCTGTAATAAGTAAATATATCTATTACAGTGTGTGAGAGAAATTGTTTGTTCAAAAACATGTTTTTGAAGGTACACAAATATAAATTTGTTCTAATATCAGAAGCTATGGACAAAGGGAAACACGTTGATGTTGTGTATAAGGAGTTAAATAAACTGCTTGACAAACTTAATCATATTTTAAAAATAAACGTTTTGTAATTTTAACTTATTAATCATAATTTTGATTATCGAATTATTCAAAATGAAATTTCTGTAATTATTCCATATTGAAAGAACCGACAGTGTTCGGCTGATAATAATGGTATACGATCTCAAAGATATATAGCAAGCAGTCACGTTCCTCAGTGGTCCGACTTAGGTCATCTTTGTTTCTTTTATATTTTGATTAAATTTGCATTTAAAATCAAAGTATTAATAATTAACGATTAGAAAATTATATTGTTCTAGAATATGATGCCGATTGCTTGAAATTATAAAAATATCTCATATTTTCTGTAATTGTACAATTGACGTTTTTATTATTAATCGATGCACATAAGTGGAAGGTATGGGCATTATATTCGAAAGTAGAATAACTTTTAGAATACATATTAACAAGTTTGTTAAAAATTGTCGTAGAATTTGGGAGTTCATAATACGTAACTGGGGGAAATGTTGAACCATAGTTTCCTGGGATCAAAATATAATGACTTAACACACCTTAATATTTCTTGAATTAGTTAGGTGAAACATTTTGTAATATAGAAATAACACAATTTACGTCTGGTTTGTTTCACTATTTATTTATTTAAACTGACTAGTTTCGACAATTACGTCATTAGCAAAGAATTAATACAGAAATGTTGATTTAGAATAACTTATTTATATCTAGTAGTTTACGGTTTAGCCGGAATTCATCTTCTAAACAATATGATTTATTTTATATAACAGTCAACTTTATAATCGTCTGCCAGCACGTGTTTAGATCTCGAAGCAAGTTAATTTATTCACAAATTATTATTTTTCAGTATATATTGATGGCACACAAAATATTCTTAGATCTAATTATAAATATTTAGCCAACACCTACCTTATTTCTATTACGACGACTGATGTTTTTAATGCAATTAATAATTTAGTTCCGATTCCGACCCAGATAGAATAGCACTGTTTTCTGTCTGTGCTCATGTCAGGAGAGCTATCTAGGCTACAGTGTCAAAAATATTTGGTTCTTCTCATAATGTTCGACAACTATCGATTTCAATGTTAAAAACTTCTTCATATCCAAAATGATTGCTTTAGGTTGTATTTATAGTTATCTTAATGACAGAGCACAATATGTAAATATTGATAACCATATATTTAAAACATTAATGTTACTTCAGCTATTCTGCAGCAATTTCACGATGGACTCATGTATTTTTTATTATTTATTTATGATATTTTATCCAACTTAATTTAGTAGTTGTCTGTGTATGCATATCATAAAATTTTTAACATAATACCTACAACAGAAGGCAACCAAAATATGAATTTTTTAGACCTTTTTAGAGGAAACCTAAAAACCAAGGCCACATTAATACCTAACTAATCTGAATTATTCTTATTCCATATTCTAACGAATACATAAGAAGGAAAGTTAAATCATACACTTGCTATTAGTAACTGTTATCATTATAACAGATTAAATAAATTAATTAGTTCATCTCAATACAAAAATACCCGAACGCCTCTATTAAAAAAACAAATTCAAACTTTTAAGCATATCAGACAGAAGCCTGTGAAATAAACAATAGTGAAATGGAACATAAAATAACATGTTTTATTTGTGATTCAAAAGTACATGTATCATTTAAGTGGATATGTGATGAGTGTATAGTTGAATTCTCAAAATGTAGGTTTAACCAAATTAAATCAGTAAAAAGTGAAAATGTCAGTACCGAATAAAATAGTAATCTCTACAACAAATTGGCGGAACTATTTACATTGGTAAAACAACTAGAACTTGATGTCACAACCCTAAAAGGAACCAAACAACTAAAATGTAGAGAAATTTAGAGACGAAGGAAGTTCAACTATTAATAGAGCCACAAATACCAAATCAAATTAAAAATTATAAAGCTAAATCTTAAGGCAACACAAAGGTACCGCATAAGAATAGAATAACATCATCGGAGGAAATTCAATCCAAAATCAAAACAAAATTGTTAACGACGGTGACTTATAAAAAGGACACAACAAATTTATGGCGCATCGTATTGCAGTTAAAACAATGTATTATACGTTCATATGTATATTTCGATACCAAAACGATAACGGAAAATTGAAACATTGTGGTAAAATATTTTTTCCAAAAGTAAGCTGTGGAGAAATAGAATCAAGAAATCCCTTGGAATATGCCTCATAAGGTGAGGGTTTCTTCAATTGATTTAAATAACCAGTTGGTAGGATTTTGTGATTATCTTTTTTTTTCATTGGAACTGAAAATAAGCGATGTGAAGTAATAAAAGCTGATTTTAACCAAATACATATACTGCACCTAAACATCCAATCAATTGGAAATTGCACCAATGTTTTAGAGAAAGTCGCTGTGATAATTTTGTTTTGGCAATGATTCAGAATTGCCACTGTTTTACGATGAGTTTGTATTTAAAGAAAATCGTGATAATTATTAGTTTGTGCGTATTTGCGCTTGGGATTTGTTTTGTTCGATTCGAAGTTTTATTTGCGAGTGTCACGTTATCGTTGACGTTCGGTGTTAAACTTACAATTTGTTTAATCCATAATAAAATTTGAGTATTAAATTATGTTGTCGGAACATCGACACAACATTGATCAGTTATAAATAGAGAGCGGATAAAAAAGCTTAAAAAATGTGAAAAAAAAGCATTAAAATAGCATAAAAACAAAAAAAAAGCATAAAAAAGCACTAAAGAAAACTATATTTTCTTAATATGTTACACGTTTATCAACATGTTTTACATAGAAATTTTTCTTAAAACTAAAATAAACATACTTTCTTTACGCAATATATAATATTATAACGGGTGTCCAACAATTATTGCAGTCCCGGGTGGCGTTGGAATAAAAAACGTAGGTCGATTCTTACATGTTGCAAATAAATGAACTGACATTTTTAATGCACATTTAAGTTAAGTTTGACAATTAACATGTCAGTTCATTTATTTGGCACATAAAAGAATTGACCTACGTTTTTGATTCCAACGCCACCCGGGACTGCAATAATTGTTGGACACCCGTTATAAGTATTTAAAAATTAAATTGTAAGTTTTGTATACAATACACAATATTTCAAAATAACTAAAATCTATTCATGAAAACAGTAGATCATTAAATGTTGTTCTAGGGATTTAATTGTAAAAATTATTACTTCTGACGCTCAATAAATTTTTTAAAGTGGAAAAGCTTCTCTTTATTTTAAATTATAGCTGGATCCATTTGAAACTTGCCATTCAAAATCAAGTTTACTTTATTTAATATTAAAAATCCTTCATTTTCACCGAATACTTCCTTCGATATTATTTTGATTTCTTGGCCAATGCGTCCAGATATTTTCTAAATTGAATCTGCTTTTATAAAGATTTGATTGTGTTGCTCACAAAATTTAAACGCGATTTTATGTAACTAAATTGTTTTGAAGGAAGCTCTTGTTTCTTAAGAACTGTTTGACAGCCATTAACTGATTTGCTTGTCGTTTTGGGAAAGTTGTATATAACCTTATTAAATTCTTTAAAATTGTTCGCATAATACATCGTAGCATATAGCAAAGTTCCCCATTTTGTTAGCACTGGTTTATGGGGCAGAGATATCAGGTAATGACTCCTTAAATAATTGCACTCATAGAATAATATAAGAACTATTTTTCCATATTTAATTAAATCTATAAATGGAATTTCATTCCCTTAGTTTCAGAAATTCGTTTCTATCCATGTGCTAAACTTGTACAATGCACAAAATGCATTATTAGTAAAATTTTGTAACTTGGTATTGTCTATGGTAAAAATAAGCTTGTCAGTCCATCTTTTATGAATTTGCTATAATGTTATTATCAGTTTTCTTCAATTCTTGTGTATATATCAAAATACTATTGGTCGGATGTCTTTATGTTAAACTCCTATTATTAAATTAAACAAGCGTCTATGGTTTCATCCATACCAAACCATATATAATTATTGTTAATAATATCTTTAATTTTTTGTAAGGTTTCATAGTACGCAAGAGCTACATAATTTTTTCTTAGGAATGCGCATTTTACAATATTTTCCCAAGAAAGATTTAAATGCATTATTTTGTAATTTTCTTAAAGGGATATTCGAATGTAAAAGCATTTTGCACAAATGTGAATTTAATTTAAATTGTCCATCGTTTGTTGAAGGTGATGCCAAAGATTGTGAAATTATGCTGTTTTTTTTTTGTTCAGCTTTGAACTTTTTCAAACGTTCTTGTTGTAGTGTTGTTATAACATGTTTTACATACTATTTTTAAACATGCCTTACAAAATAATGTATTATTTTCACTTGTTAATTCTGGATAGTCTCTAATTAATTCTTGTATTGTGGTTTTCACCTTTTGCATTATGGGTTAAATATACATGTGAATTATATAATATAATTTATCTGTGATTCCTCAGGTTAATATGATTCACGCATATAGTAATTTTTGATAAATAAGCAAAGTTTTTGGAATGCCAATTCAATAGTACGGTTTTTGAATACGAGTTTGTATATGAAAATTAACGAAAACGATAAATATTCGCCAGTCGTCCCATCCGTATTTTTGCCGAGAGTAGAAAATTTATACGGTTGCAGAACACCTAATTATTAGCTATCACTTAATTTTGTTTACATTTAATACTTACTGGGGCCCCTGTTTGGGCCTAGTTTAACGACGTTTACATCCGGAATATCATAGGTGTGATTCTTCTTCAAGAAAATGCTATAAATAAGCATCAAAATCTAAAAAAAGCATGAAAATAAGCACAAAAAGTCAAAATTAGCAAAAAAAGCAAAAAAAAAACTTAGCGCTAAGTAATCACATTCTTCAAGATTCGTATAGATATTTAGAAATTTTTTCGATGCTATTAATATTATGGATAAGCATAATGCTAGAAATCCGCTCTCTAGTTATAAACAAACAAACAAATTTAATTGTGGCCATTTATTGCGATAATAATCTGGATAATAAAAACAGAGAACATATAAATTGCCTTGCGGTTCCAAATATTTTGAATAGACAGAGATAGATGTCAACATAAATTCTAGAGAAATAACGATGAATTAAGTATAACAATTCATAATATTAGTATAGCCATTATATCAGAAACTTGGCTTAAACCTCAATCTATATTTAGTGTTAAACACTATAAAATAATTAGAAAAGATATACTTGACTGGAAAGATGGAGTTATGTTGATGGTACATTACATTTAAAGAAATAAACACCTGGACTCAGTACACTGGTATATAATATTGTCGTACAAAGGTCAAATGTGCTAACTCCGACATTCACCTATTTTTAGATCATAAACCTCCATCAGTTAAGACTAGCACTAAATATTGAACAGAGTTGTTCCATCCATACAAAGACGCATGTCTTATCGGCGGTGACTTTAATGCTCACAACATTCTTTGGGGATCAGCAGAGTGTAACAACGAAGGACTAAACGTACTCAATGCACTAAATGACCTAAGTCTATATATACACAATGATGGAAATGGTATCAGACTTGCTTACCCAAATCAAACGTTTCATAAACTTAAGTACAAATATTCATTGGGAACTGCTGAGTGATACTCTTGGATCTGACCACTATCCAATAATATTCAAGCTACAGACGTCGAATGTACTACATAAACGTCCTTCCACTATGATATAGAATTCTAACTATGCTGACTGGAACAAATATATTAGTAAAATTCATAAATATATTATATTGTATTGTATTTAATCTTTTTCTAACATGGATTACATTAATAAATATACATTTGTACTAACAATGTAAGAAAAAATATATACAAATAATTGAAGAACAGCAATTAGAACAGTAAGAAAATCTAAAGGTTCTTCTTTTATCCATAACCGAGGCTGCAGATACATACATTTCGAGGATCTAAATGACAGAAA
Source organism: Ontholestes murinus (assembly GCA_963969525.1). Lineage (NCBI taxonomy): Eukaryota > Metazoa > Arthropoda > Insecta > Coleoptera > Staphylinidae > Ontholestes > Ontholestes murinus. The sequence continues at coordinate 4,677,731 of OZ018398.1, read as the reverse complement.
GCTAATATACAGGTTGGGACAGAGAATGCTAACTAGTAGTTGACAAAAAGAGGACCTTCTACAATTATAGAACGATCAACACACAATGTAAAACCTTCTAGAAGCTAACAAAGAAGCAGCCATAACTAAACGGCTATTCAAAGCCAAAGCTAAAGAAAGTTGGATCAATTACTGTAATAACATTAACAAAAACACGCCGATTGAGCAGATTTGGATCAGACAACATACCACACATACTAATAAAACAATACTTTAGCCACAAGTGTCCCTACCAAAGAAGCAGAAGAAGAAATAGAACAGGATTATATCCTCTATAAACCACTCAACATGACAGAAGTAGAACATGCAATTACTATGTTCAGGTTTTGCATTCGTAGTGCTTAAAATTAGTATGAGATTAATTTTAGGCACTACGAATGCAAAACTTGCACCCTTGAATACATGTTGATTAAAGAAACGCTAACAATATTTACAACTGAAGCACTGGCAATACTTCATGCAGTACAATGGGCCATCAAAAATTTACATAAAAATATAGTCATTCTAACCGATTCCCGGTCGGTAACTAAATAAAAATGATGTAATATCCCGAAATTAAAATCGCTCTTAAACATTGAAAAAGTGAAAATATTATTGTTAATTTCATTTAGACAAAGGACATTCCAAAATCTCTGGTAATGAAGAAGCATTACTACAGTAAACTTAACAGTTTAAGTCATCATGGGAAATATTTTTGATTAAATGTAACCATGGATCATTCCCTTTCTATTTATATAAAATAGGTCTAAAATATGACATATACTATTAATGTGGAAAAGGTGATGATTTAAATCACATCTTCTTAGGAAGGGAAACAATCGTACACATATTAAATAATTTATTAAGTTAGTTTTCCTTCATTGTAACCTATCCCTCAACATATTGCATATTATATCCTTAAATAAATCTGAATTACACCAAGGTTTACTAAAACTAATAATAGACACAAAAAAAGATTTAAGTAAATATACCATAATAAATCATCGTAAATAGCCCTAAAACAAATAGCAAAAGTGCCGTCAACTCTCAAGTCAAAACAAGAAGCCACAGTATAGCAAAACTATTGTAGTGACTTTAATAAAAATTGAAAATCAACCACTTATTATTAATTATATAAAATAAATAGTAAGGCGTCTGGCATGCAATTAGAGATATAACAACAGCTATTGATAATTCAAGATCCTTTGGGTCGCAGATACATGTAAATATAGATAATGACCATTGTGCAAATTGAGCAGCAAAACTATTGAACACATTACCAGCAGTTAATAATATGAATACAGTATTACGAGGGTAGATTGAAAAGTTTCCGGAATGGGAAAAAAAAGGCGCGCGTATCGTGAAATTGTTATGATGGTTGTCAAGGCTAACCTATTTTAGGTAAGCTGTCAAATTTTCAGACACGTGCGTCGTTCCGTTTTTGTTCACTAGGATATCTTGTGAAGCAAGTCAGGCACTTTTGCAAAAATGGATAAAAACGAATTTCGTGCAGTCATCAAACATTTCTGGATGGATGGGAAAAAGGCGACGGAGATACGAGATATTTTGCAGAAAGTTCATGGCACATCCACACCTTCATTTTCGACTATTAGTTTCTGGGTGAGCGAGTTCAAACGTGGCCTTACGAGCACCAAGGATGAACCACGCAGTGGACGTCCAAAAACGGCCACCAATGAAGAAATAGTCGACAAAGTCCATGATCTCGTGTTAGCCGATTGACAAGTGAAGTTGCGCGAAATAGCAGAGACTACGGGCATCTCATATGAACGTGTGCAAAATATCGTGCACGAACATTTGGGCATGAGGAAGCTGTCGGCGCGATGGGTGCCGCGTTTGCTGACTATGGACAACAAGCGAAATCGTGTGACCACTTCGAAAGAGTGTTTGGCTTTATTAAAGCGTAATTCAACGGATTTTTTTCGCCGATTCGTGACCGTGGACGAAACATGGATCCACCACTACACATCAGAAACCAAATCATATTTTTCTGAAGGCTTAAAAAAGTTGGAGCGCCACTGGGAAAAGTGTATCGCCCTGCAAGGGTACTATGTTGAAAAAAAAACCTGTTTAATTACTGCGTTTTCTTGTCCATTCCGGAAACTTTTCAATCTACCCTCGTAGATGTAGTGAAAATCACCAACAAAAAATAGTGCTGGTATCAACACCTACAAATCAGGAAAAACATGTTAGTAACAACGCACCCATACGTAAAACTATAGTCTGTTCGTAGGATCTTCCGTCGTACGTCACAAACTATCGCTTCAAAAAACGACGAAAGTTTTACAGTGCGTTCTTTTTCTAGCGCATTTGGTTTACTTTATCAGACTGAGTGTTTTTGCGTCGTTTCTCGAAGCGATAGTTTGTGACGTACGACGGAAGATCCAACGAACAGACTATAATTATGTTTTATTCAAGCAAAACATTTTGTGATTTAACCTTTGAACTATCACGTTCGGCAAAATTTCTAGGTTTATTTATCGATGACAAATTAAAATAGGCTGAACATATAATCGAATATTTCGTAGTTTGTAATATGTTTTGTTTTATATCATACGACATTAAGAATTATTTTAAGATGACTTTAGTCAACAGAACATATTGGTGTTCAACTTTTTCCATTAAAAAGAGAGATTAATTACACAATGCAAGACTTCAATTAACTCTCATTATCTTTAACACATTTTATTGTATTATTTAATGTATTAATATTCAAGGTAAGATAATAACCGAATTTAATTTGGCTATATCGAGGTATAAACCTGTTTTGAATACTTCCAGAGATTGTCTTATTTAGTTTATACAAATGATTATCCTGAAAGTCGTTTATTAGCATATTTAGTGCAAAATGAAGGAATGCTGCGTTCTTAACTCGCAATGACATAAAAATAGAATTAATGAAATATTGCTGAAAAGAAATCTTCTAAATTGTGATAAAAAGATTCGAAGAGATTTTGTTTAACTATTTAAAAATTGTTTTAATTGGGCCATAGATTATCTAATTTCTGCGTGATGTAGTCTAAGCCTAATCCGATATTAGTGCGACGCGATTTTTAGTACCAAATTCTGAAGCCCTTGAAGATGAAATTGTTTTTGTAAAGAGGATGAATTTAACACAACCTTGGATTGGTTCAAGAAGAAAATATTCGGGGTCTGTTCTTTAGATCTTCGGTTGATTAATCGTAGAAAGGCAAAGTATGGTTTTATATTCACTCTTGATATTTTCAACACAATCCTACCGATCGCGACAGTTAAAATTTAAGATTTTAAACTGAGTTTTTGTTTGTTTGATATTAATGCCAGATCCTGCAGATTATGTTACTCGTTTGCGTTATTCGAGAAAATAATACTGAGAATAACGAACACTATTTTAAGAATCTATTGTCTAGCAAATACTTTTTTTTTGAAAATGTTTTTAGCCATTCTCTTATATATTTAGCTTCTCATAATATCCGATCTTTATGAAGTACATGTTGGTACATTTCGTCTTTGAAGTACGACTTCGTCCCTACTTACTTTGAGAAATTAACTTGGAATTTTTTCGTTGCCCACAGAACTTGGAACGAATCTGATTAGGTTTTTCTGTTTTGCAGTTTGTAATTATTATCGCCTTGATAATTGAAAATGGATTTTTATGTTTGTAACAATATTTAAATTAAAAAGTATTATTTTGGCAGATCAATAAATATGTATTTGCAAATATGGAACGATTTTATTAAGTTATATAATATGTATAATTCTTTATAAAGTTTGTTTTTATTATACCATAGTTATTAGAATAAAACACTTACTATGTTTTAACCACTATAATGTATTATAATATATAAATATATTACAATATACACGACTGAAGTTTCGACTTTTGACGGTCTACTTGATAATGACCGTCAAAAGTCGAAACTTAAATCATTATATCGTAATATATTTATATATTATAATAAATTATAGTGAAACATATTAAAATTTATTAGTATTCTCTCTGTTGTAAACACATAAAAATAAACTGTTTTCAAATACTGGCAATAAAACCTGGAATGTATTTTAATCGTTCAATTGTAGGTTACTCAGTGAAAATATGGTAAATTGTGTTACAACAGATCGCAGCAATAATATATTCTAACGAGAATGTAAAATCTAAATAGTAATGTAAACCAGGTACAACAGAATTTCAAATAGATTTCTGTATGCGAATAAAATATTATGTAATTTCATTGATGAATTTATATCAATTGATTTAAATTAACTTAACAATTTCAATGTTAGAATAATAGATTATTTTGAGTATTAAACATGTATTTGCTTTAAATTAATATTACTTCATATCTATATCAAATATACATAATATATAAGCTATTGGAAACAATGAGGGTAAAAATAAATGTTTTCCTAACTTATGAATTGAATAAGGTACGATAAAATATGTAAGAATTATATACTTTAATTGAGTATATAGTATCTAGTTTTATTAAGTGTATAACAGTATTCAATACTTTACAAGTTAAATGATGATACAATGTGAGTTATAAGCCATTATGGCAGTTTATTTGGCCGCCCAATTTAATAAATGGCAATTAGCTGGTATCACGAAGCACGTGTAGTTGATTAGAGTTCTAGATCGATGCGTGCTGACCTGAAACTATAGCATTAGTTGGAAAAGAGTAATATAAACTCATTTGTCAGTTACCTGTCAAATTTTGTTTGGTAGAACATCCGCGGTCCACCGTCTTCATAATTTGGCGTTATATAACTCTCTAACGCCTACTCAATCATCCTAACCCCTAAAAAATTAATCGCATTTTAGTCTCGCCTTTCTACTCTGGTAATGTTTCTATGTCACATTACATATAATTATTTGTTTATTGGTAACTATACGCTTAGGAGTTTCACTTGAGTTTAACTTAACTTCTTTTTAAGAATTGATTTGATACATGTTTAAACGTTTTAATGTTAACGAGTTTTCGAGATAATGAGTTTTATATTTTATTTTAATGTATTTTTGATTAAAAATAAAAATATTAGTAATTAAAAACAAATAGAACACTAACTTTGAAATAACAAGGGAAATTGTAAAATGAAATGAAATATTAAAGATGCAGTATTAAACTAGTATTAAAATTAAATGTATTGCAAGGAAAAAATAATTTCTTTGTCTTGCAGTTATACAACTAAAAGCTGGCATTTCTTAACTACTCATTATACTAAAGCACAATGAAAATTTTAGGATCTGGGACAAGAATTGCAAAAATTTGGAAGAAAATTTGTGTAAAATATGACATTAGAAGCGTTACACCAAGAAGAAATAATTTTTTGGAATTCAATTTTTGGCAACAGAGTCACTACATTTGAAACATACATTGATAACAATTGGAGACTTGCGCCTTTTATATTTACTGTGATAAAAAAATATTTCACTTTTTCCTTTTTTAATAAAACTATTTATAAGAGCTGTTTAGTACAGATGTTTTCAGTTTTTGTGTTTCCGTTGACTGTGTTAAGCTTAAATAAAATGCCTGGAGTCCGAAGACGTCCACAATATCACCATTTTGATCGGGGTCGAATTGTTGCTTATCGAGATATCGGTATGTCTTATCGCCAAATTCCCCGCCGTATTAATTCCACTGCATCAACTGTAATGCGTGAGTGTTAGGTATGGACAGTAGAATGTAGAGGAGCAAGAAGATAATCCATCCAAATAGCCCTGCGAGACCGTTTCGCTACTACGCGTCAAATCTGTGATCAATGGTTTGGAGAAGAAGGTAGGCCCGTTAGTAAGCGAACCCTATATCTCCGCATTCAATCATTCATACCGTCCAAGATTAGTACTTCCCTTGACAGCGAGACACTGTCGCCAAAGGTTGGCAGCATTGGGAGGCAGAATGGTATGATGTCTTATTCAGCGGTGAATGCCGATTTTGTCTAGGCACGCGTGATGGCCGAAGAAGGGTACGACGCTACCGTGGAGTCGATCACCTCTTTTATTCGTTCGAGGCAGTATGACAGCTGTGCTTTATATTGAAGACGTGTGTTAATGTTTTGCCGTGCCCCCCCAACTGAAGGAATTTTGATTAATGGTTGAGGCGTTAACTTGTGATATCAACATATTAAAGTGTCATATCAACAAAGTAAACGTTTTTGTTTAATGAAGGAATTTTGTTAATATAATAAATTGTGGAAAATTCTAAAACATAAAAGGCGCGTAATTTGCGAAAGATACATTTAACGCCAATGTAATTGTATACTTTATTTACTTGTCACCTCATACCGAAAGTGTTTTTATGGATGAATATATTAATGAAAACTTGTGTCAACTATTACTAGAAATCGGTGCTACCAGTAACTACTATTATTCAACCTGATGTTCTATTAAATTCATTAAGTATTCCACCAACGTGATAATTATAAAATATAAAACATAAAAACTTTATATTATTCCTTCAAAATAAAATCTACTTTTACTGTAGACAACGAAAAGATTTCAAGTTGGTTTCTTAAATTAAATAGGAATGAAGTCGTACTTCAAAGATGAGATATCGGTAGACTTTATAAATATTGGCTACAGAGAGAGACTAAGTGATTGTTAATGGTACTTTAGAGGGAATCTTAGATTAAAGTGCACTATGATTATTTAAATCTTGGTCAATAATGACAGGGGAATGAAGAATAAGAGTAGTTATAAGCAAAGCCTTTGTTCTGGCTGATAAAACCGTACTAATAATAATGAACAGTATTGTTATGTAAATTTAAATAAAGGAATGCTGCTATGTTGCATTATTCGCATGCTTCATCGATACTCAAAAAGACTACAACAGATAATGGGACAGAAATCAGAAACTATCCATAGATTATTTTATTTGCCACTAGCCGAAAAGAACAATTCATGGGCTCCGCCGGTCATGCAGGTAAACGAAAGGGATGGATTGACTTGCTTTTGTGTTTTACCAAGTGAACACTTTTGACGTATTTGCTGATATTGGCAAGTATAAGTAGACTATGAGAAGACAGTTCTGAAATAGAAACAGGATTATAATAGACCAGCTACATTTAAAGTACTACAAGAAGAAGAGATCCTAAAAATGAGGAATTATTGGACACTTGGAGGCGGATTTGTTGGCCAAACAAGGAGCAGTACGTGAATTCATGGGACCTGAACCCGCTTTCGGAATACCCCACGAAACCGGAAAAGAAATAATCCGACGCAAACTACCAGAGGAGTACAAATAGGCATGGCACAGCCAAAAGGGAATGGGGCATACGAGACTCTTCCTAGATGGTCCGGTACCTGACAACATACTAATGCTCTCAGGACTGAGAAGATTGAAACCAAGAAAAATCTCAGGACTAGTCACTGTACACTGTGACTTTTTCAATAGATAAATAATTACTTTCGTGATATAAAAGATGTTCCGAATCCGAATAGATGCAGAATATAATTCTGCCCTACGGAATGGCCACCTTTCAAAGAATGATGTATGTATAATTTAAGCGAATTTTGTTCAGAAAATAAATGGTAGATAGGAGCTTAAAATAGGGTTTGTTACTCTTAGCAATATTTTCTAGAATAATGCAAACGTATTACATAATCTGCAGGCTATGGCATTAAATTATTATAATTTTGTTAACACATGAGGTTCATGAACTTTTGGGTGACTCTATAATGCAATCACTTTTCTAATTTTCTTCCAATTCGTCAGTATTCTCGTTGTCTGTCTAATTAAATAAGCGTATTTAGCATTAATTTTATGCCAAACCTATGTTGGTCGGTGCCTTTCGTCCACTATGAAATACATGCTAGTTTTTTATGATTAACTCACTTTTCAATTAGTTGCAGTTGTTACTAATTTTTGTAGTTCTGGGAAACATGTTTTTTGTTTGTATTATTGATGTAGCATACAAATAATATCCTAGCAGAATTTCTCTCTTATTAGTGTGATATACTATGCCTGGCTAGTTCTTTATTAATAACATCAACGGCGGCTTCAAATATCTGAGCTTGAGTTTATTTTATAATTTAATAATTATTTTACTTCACTTATTCAATAAAAAATTATAAAAATAATTCATTTTTAGAATCCGCTACCATAATTTGGTAATAAAATTATGTGTTGCATAAGGTTATTGTGAATAGTGGGCGATACTCTAATGGCATTTTATAATTTTCATGTCGTTGATCAAACATTTTGATAAAATATCAGATAGATAATGTCTTAGTTTTGATAACACCGGTATCTAGTAGTAGTCAGCATCAATTTCAGTCAATATAACCATCTATAAAAACAGTATCGGTATTTTTACAGTTCCATTTGTGATATGTCAGTATTATCCATTTTTATGCTATTTTTGGTAAGGGTTTTTCAGTTGTAAATGATAAACAAGTTAAAGGCATGTTTGGCTTTACTTTTTGTAAAACAATAATAATAATAAAAACGTGGTTAAATTCCTTTCTTCACTGTTTTTATTCAGGCACTAAATGTACATTTCGGAGACAATGTGTCCATTATCAATAGTTGATTAATCAACTATTGATAATGGACACATAGTGTCCGAAATGTACATTTAGTGACTAAATAAAAACAGTTGAGAAAGGAATTTAATCACGTTTTTATTATTAATATAATCTTCACAAAACTCAAGAACATATACATTTTTTGAAAAACATTGGATGCATCCCGACTTAGTTGTAGAGTAAATTATATACAGATATGGCTGGACCATAGATTCCTGGAATAAAATATGATGATGATACAACTTATCTATATCCTAAAGTATATGGTTAAGCCGGAATCAGTTCTAAAAAATATAATTTATTTTCGTATAAGCAATTTACTTCATTTATCTTTTCCTTGCTATTGTTTTTGTGTATTTTCTGCTTTATCTTCAAGATTTTTTTAGTATAATAAAGTAATTTCAAGCATTTACTATATTATTTTATCAGTATTTTCTAAAAATAGTATTCATTTTTTTCAATTTTTTTTTTACAATTTTCAGCATTTATTGTTCATTTTGTCTAGTTTTCAAACCAACTCGAATCCCTGGAACTATAAAAGTCAAAATTTATTAATTGGACTTTGGATTTATAACAAAATATAATAGATGCACGCGGGATAGATAGTAATTTTGAAGATAAACTTTTACAAGTAATTAAAATTAATTTTAACATGTAATTAACTTTTCATTACCATTACAATGTAATAACGGTTATTATAGCTATTGCTCTTAGGTAATATTGCAAATAAGTTTGGGTAATTTTTAAGGTTTTGTGGAATTTAAAAGTGACAAAAACACCAAAAAAAGACACACTTAAAGAAATACTGACACAGTATAGGGTTTCAGAATGTTTTTTAATATTGTACTACAACAATGTTTCACCACACAGTGGCTTCATCAGGTAGATCAGGCGTGTGTTCGACAAGTAACAGCCGCATCAATCCAATATTTAAAAAAAGACACTGTATAAAGTAAGAATGGTCAAAACATAGTTGCCACTTAAAAAAAACCTATATAAAATTTTGTATAAATAAAATTCTAAATAACATTTTGATTTTCAAAAAAGTGTTTATTTTTACAAGAACAGTAGTAGTGACATGACGTTTGAAGTGACATCAGAAATCTTAGAACTATATATTTATACATTTACATGCAATTATGAGGTTGATATTTTTAAATGGGGAGTTTGGCAGTTCTTTTTGATTGTTGAGTAGAGGACTGGGGTTTCGGTAATCTGTTGAAGCTTTCTAATTAGTTTTCTGTGTATGGAGGATCTGTAATTTCTGATTAAGGCTGTGATTTTCAGAAAACAGGTGATTCGTATTTTGTGTACTTTTAGGTTCCGCAATCCTTTCTTTGAATGCTCGTCCTATTTGTCCGATGTATGTTTTAAGGAGTCATTGCATATAAGCATATATATTTTACAACGATTTATTTTGTCTTTACTATTTTTAATTGTTTGCACAGGCTTTATTAATTTTAAATAGAATTTTAATATCTACTGTTTTAATTTCTTTGCGGATTTTGTTGCTTAAAAGTCTATTAAAATTAATGGAGATACAATTTCTATTATTTTTTTAAATTAATTGCCCTAATTAAGTTTTTTTTATTATTATTTAGTTGTCTTTATTTTTTACTAATTTCTCGATTTTAGGTTTGTGGAATCCATTATTCTCAGTTATTGTGTAGAGATAAAAAACTGCATTTTGTTTGTCACGTTTTCACTGTATCCACTGTAAATTTTATATTTTTAGGGAACTTATTTAGAATATTTAAAAAGGTATTTCTTTTGTTTCACAAAATATTTTATAGACTACACTAGGCCTGTATAAATAGGGTTTAATACTTGCATTACATGTATTATTACATTACTTTATTCCTATTTTATAACGCTATATTAAAAGAAGAAATAAGTACAATTAATAACATTTGATTAATCAGCTGTAGTATCAAACAATTAATTATGAATATATTTGTCCTCGTAAATAATTGTTTTAAGGGAGCTTGCAGTATAAATTCACTGAAACAAGTAATTATTTCATTATGTTTTGAACAAGGTCCGCGTTTAGTTAATTAGAATTGGGTTCGAATGAGGGAGGGTTGTCCCGGGATAATGATACATTTCGGATGTAGTAATTTATTGATAGACATTCCTATGTGAACCATTTTAATTGTGGAGAGTTGTGTTCGAATTTGGGATAAAATTAGGTTTGATGTATTGTTTAACTAATGTTTTAGGAAATGTACCACAAGACACGTATCAACTGAATTATAGAACGCGAGCTTCTATGTATTAGATTTGATATTTCTTACTTAATTTAATATATAAATATAATCAAGATTAATGGATATGTAATATAAAGAACACAAAGAAAAGATGCTATAGAATACTGTACACAAAATTATCTTAAATTTTAAATATCTAAATTTAGTTCTATAATATATGGAATGGTATATATTTTAAATATCTAAATTAATTAATTTTTTGAAGCTCTAAATATTCAAAAATATATAAATTTAAAACTACACTTAATAAGCATTAACAATTAAACTAGGCATTTCTTTTTATCCAAAATTTAGAATCTCAATATATTCAGAATGTGTTCTAAGTAAATATAGTTTATAAGGGGCTAATTCATATTTTAGAAATTATTTTTACATTTTCATGTTTATTGGATATTAGGACTACTCCTGGTTATAAAGCTAATCTTGATGGGCATAAAATCAGAAGTTTTTGTTGAATTTTTATTTTATTTTTAATTGATGTTATACTTTTATCCATAGAATTTCTCAATGGATATGAATTTTAAATTATATTGCAAATTATAGATTTTAAAAAATGAGAGTTTTTAATATATTTTAGAGCAAGTACTGTTAAAATTACTTTGAAATATTCGAATAACAGAAAAACATTTAACTTTTTTATACTACTTTTTATTTTTATACAACACTTTGTGACTAGTTTCGAATTACAAAGTAATCATTATTAAACTTGTTGTATAAAAATAAAAAGTAGTATAAAAAAGTTAAATGTTTTTGTGTTATTCATTCAAAATGTACTACGAAGTGAACGCCTCCAAGATTAAAATATCAGGTGAAAATTTTAGGCCATGTATTAATAAAGATCTAGATCTGTGAATTATATGTAAGTCACTCTGGAATGAAACGTTGATTAATGCGTTTGCCCTTCTAGAACAAATTATTTTGGCGTCTTAATCAGCCTTTCAAGTTTCTTCTTTTGGGTAGATAAAAGCATTTGCATATAATCTTTCTTGATCATCTAGGAGATCGAACATGACTGGGAGAAGGTGAAAAGCTTGTTCAGTGTGTTCCACCTTAATATATATCAATTACAAATGAAATCAATAAATATGACTTAGTTATCATCAGGGCAGCTAAAGGAATACGATACAAAAATTAATGATTTCCTAAATACAAAGGATATAATTGAGTTGAATTTCGATCCTACCTCCAAAATATAATCCGAATTAGAAACCTTCATTAATAATTTCAGATTTTTCCGAAGTCTTTCATGAAAAACTTTTGTAATGAATACCAACTTTTCAAAATCAAAATCTATAAAGAAAATTCACTCGTAAGGCCAGTAGTTTCTTAAGTAACGTCTCCCACATACCAAATATCAATTAAACTTAATAATACATTTAAAACATGAACTAAAGTTTCCTTTCGAAATTCCATTAATAAGGGTATTCTCCTTGATGATGACCAAATAATCTTTCTTGGTGGTGGGTCCTTGTAGCTGTCATTACTCGCGCTGGTAAAACTCGATTGGATACTCTCGAGACCATCTTTTCCATATATGTTGCCTCATCTTCTGGAGTAGTTGTCATCCGGAAAGCCTAATTTCCCGAATGTTTCTATAGTTGGGGTCCATAGACGATATTAGCGCTTTTACAATCAGAAAATGTATAGACGTCAGGGCGCTAAAATCATTAGAGTTTTCTAATAAAGGACATAATGGTCACGAATTGAAGACCGCTTCGATTTCTGTTCGGTGTGGAACTTCTCGAATATCAAGAGTGCACGTCCTACTATAAGGAGTAGATGTTTCTACATATTTTTAACTGCGGCTTCCCAGAGGCCTCCAAAATGTGGTGCCTGCGGTGGGATAAAGTTCCACTTCACTTGAATGTTTCGCAAGTTTACTTAAATCACTTTATGATTGTTATAATTTACCCAATTCTTGTAATTGGTTTCAGATACCAGTAAAATTTGTTGCGTTGTCACTGTATACACTAGAGCTCAAAAGTAATGAAGCACCCAGAAATAGAAATGTTTTAAATGTTTTAAAATTAAATTTATGTTCAGTTTTCGTGCCAGAACAAGCGATTACAACTAGGTGCAGGTTGAACAAAAAATTCTGACAAAAATTCAATAATGTGTTGGCCCACCGCGGTTGTTGTAGCATTTTATAACTCGGCAAGGCATAGATTGAATCAAGTGGTCGATGTCTTCTTGTGGCAAGCGGTCCCAGGCCTGTTGAACACAGATGTACAATTGGTCCAAAGTCCTCGGTAGCTGTGGTAATCGTGTTGTTCTAATGCTATCCCATACATATTTGCCATAAATCAGGGGATCTAGCAGCCAATCTAAAAGCTCTACGCCAGTATTTTGTTTGTAAGTCCATGTTTGATGGGTCGAATGCGGCCTGGCGTTTGGGATAGCCTCAATGTATGATATTGTATCAGGTTCTAGAACTTTAGCGATGTACCATTGGACTGTTAGATTACCCCTAATGAACACCAGGGCGGACCTACTTCCAAGTCATATAGTGCCCCATACCACGATACCAGGGGTATTAGCTGTGTGTCATTCTAAGGCAATCTCTATATTTTGCCTTTCACCGCGAAATCGACGGACTCTAAGCAGAATCTGGACTCATAACTCATCACTAAAGCAAATGAAGTTCCACTCTACATCCCAGTTGAATCTGGCTTGATACCATTCCAAGCGGAGTCATCGGTAGCACCCAAAACGGACGGAACGCATAAAGGCCCATGGCAAGAACTCTTTGATTAACTATTTTTCTAGAAACCACACGTTCTGTTGCTGCAATTACGTATCGCAAGAAGTCTTAGGTACCGTTCTTGACCACTCTGTATAATCCTAGGCCTACCAGAAAGTCTCTGTCGCTGATAATTATTTTCTTCAGACCATCTTCTCCATACTCGCATTACAATTGAGGGTGTAATTTCGAATCTTCGGGCTATTTCCCTCAAACTGAAGCCTGGCTCTTTCATACCAACAATGCGACCTTTTTGAAAATCACTTAATTGATAAAATCGACGGGGTGCACAAATTTTAGGCATTTTGGAAATGATTTTTAATATACTGAAGAGCTCAGAAAGAATCTGTGTAGAACAGGTGACTAGTTATTATCATTATTAAATTAGCTTTATTTTTCGGATAAGTGTAAAAATCCTACAAATAATTCATATAAAGCAGTAAAAACTTTATCGCTTTTTTTTCTTTCTAAGGTCAATAAAGTTCAGGACTGGAGTTCAGTATAGACTGCTTTCGTAGTGAATCTCACAAACACACATACATTCGCTTCTATCGTGCGTTGGATTTTCTTGATCCATCTTGATTTAAAAGAGCCCCGCAATAGTCAACACTAGTTCTCAAAATGATCGAAGCTGTTATCTCTTATACTATGGCAGCATAGCCATTGTTAACACTTGTTAATCTTTAAAATGAGGGTTTGCGCGTACATTTAACACATTCTGTATCATCAATTTTGTAATCCAATGTTTCGCTGGTAAGAAAATCGGACAGCCTCGATTTATGGGTAGATCGGCATTCTTTAGACGCCCGCCAACATGAACCAAGTTGAGGAAGAGGTTTAGTATGAACAGCTTGATCGAACGTTGCACGTGGGCTCCTGATTTCAATAATTTTATTTCGCATCCAAATGTAGAAAGCTGCAATCGTCTTATCAGTTGGACAACTAATACCTTTAGTTTTAGTGTGGTCTTGTCTGCTATTGTTTATAAAACTAAGACAGACTTTTCGTAAGATAAAGACTCGGAAATGATGTTTAAATCCGAATTCACTGCCAAAAGGTTGCACCTTACTCTAAGAATTCGTTCTCAAGAATGAATCTCCGCGGGGTTATCACATGATGCCACATGATGCGAATTATAAAGGAAATTTTGAATCTTCTTGATTCCGATTTAATCCAGGATAATACGTTTATTGACGTAAGTTAAAACTATAGACTGGAAAATTTAATGATGCCACGTGATGCGAATTATAAAGAAAATTTTGAATCTTCTTGATTCCGATTTAATCCAGGATAACACGTTTATTGACGTAAGGTAAAACTATAGACTGGAAAATTTAATGTTCAGAGATCTGACCATACGCATATAAAGTTCAGCCAATAGCATAATGGCACATTCGTTCGGGTCTAGGTACACTTGCCACTTTTACTGATGCTACACGAGATTTTTCACATAACAAACTGCTTGACATTTTGCATTAGCCATTCCATGAATTTCCAATTGTACTACGATCTCGGGGATCACCTTTTGTGGTATGGTGTTATATCTGCAACGTTGCTCTAGTAAAAAAATTTAAAAAACATATTCTCAAACTGGGCGGTGAGCAAAATAGGGTTGTAAAACTATAATCTACATAAAAGTCTGATAAGAACACTGCACTTTCAATTGAAAAATGTTTGTTTCCAATTGGGCGAGTTCACGAAGGAAACGAATTGCCAAATAGGCAACTGGCAACTCTTGGGTTTCTCTCCACCAAATCAAGGTCTTTCATGAATTGTTTGTTGAAGTTTGGCGTTTTCAGAAATTCCCTTTGGAGAATAACGTCGCACGGGTGTGCAGGTACATAACTTGACACAATCCATCCAAATTTTTCATTCCGTAGGATTAGTGACTCACTGTGTAGTTCTCTTTCACTCAAAACATCATCGAAGACTCCGGCGCCGAGAAGCAGGTCAATGTTCTGAGTCATTTGAATCTTTTAATTGCGGTCCTTGAGGAATCTTTAAATTTCTTATATTAATTTTACGAGTAGGTATTTTGCCACTAATGTTTGTAGCGCACTTATTGTTGTGTTAAGAGATGAGGTTTGTGACCCAGTCTTAACACGCACTGCACTTTTAATTTCGGTTTTCTCGTATGCCTGTGATTGGAGCACACGTAGGTTCTTGTTTAGGTCCTAAACGTTTTACATATGTCTTCGCCTAGCTAACGGAATCTAATAATTCACTCACAGATTGTCCTTTTTCGTTTTGATCTTTAATCAACACTGCATATGTCCACAAAATAGCATTTGTTGCAGTCGATGGCTTATTTTCACGTGATGGTGAGTGTAAAAGCGAATGGTACCTCCTTTACATTCTTAACAGCTTTCTACCTTACAATAATTAGCCATACGGTTTTCAATTAAACAATCGGAGCATACATTACTCTGCTTCTCTTTTTTTCTTCTCACTCCTATATTAGGTTCGGGAAGTTCAGGAAATCGCTGCATCGTGTGTATTTGTTTATACGTTTATTTTTCACGAAAGTTTTTGTAGGCTTCGTTGACCTTTTGTCACTGCTAACGTTTTGACGGCTTTTCATGACTTCCTGTTATTTACATTTCGACTTAAGAAAATGTTCCCGAATGTTGGAATGTGGTCACATGTGCTTTCTTACCTGTCTTTCTGCAAATTGGAATCAAGTTTTTCCAATAATGGTTCGATCATGATGTTACCCCAGCGATCAGTAGGCCGTTTTAGAGTTCCTACACGTGCTGATTTACGATTAAATGTTCATTCTGATAACGCTCTTGAATATCTTGCCAATCGAGTATGTAGCCCTCATTTGAGAGTTTCAAGGTGTACGGAACTAACGCTGCTTCTTTAATGCCGACTGTAGACAGTGAAATCTCTGGATGTTATTTAGCGACTGATTATTATGATTCAGTAAAGGAAATGAATCATAGAATCCCGGCCATTTTTCGTAAGATCGGAATTTCTATCGTTGGAAGTCTCATTTGTGGTATTTCGGGGTTTTCTGTATTGTGTCTCGATGCTGGAGATGTAAACAATATCCCTTTCTTCTGGATTGATTTTGCTCTCTCAGTGTGGTTATGTTATATTTATCATTTCCCCAGGTAAGATACGTTCTTGAATTAGGTACAAAGTTTTGAAAGCTATTTATTGAATATACATTTTTCGATATAACAATGGTTAAAAGTGTAAATATCCTATGATCTCTTTTCTTGCAGTAACTTGGCAGTTATGTTACTGATTGTTTTAATAGTATATTGCTCTGATTTATATTTACTACCCTTTTTTGGCAATAAAGCAATTTCATTAGTCTATGTATTGACATTCGATTCGTATTTTTTACCTTAGAAAAGTGTTCAAATAGTCTCAATGCATATTTTTATATTTAATCGTGTTTTCTGGTGTCGTTTATCCTATTAACGTATCAATTGAACAAAAAAACACGAACCTTGTTGTACGTACTGAGTCGTATCCTGTGCAGACGTTTCATGAAACGGTCCAAAATTTCAATGTACCTTGCAGCATTGAAAGGAAAGAGATTTGACAGCTATTCCGGAAATCCAACGAAATGTGACGAGACTTTTAAACTCCATCCCAAAAGTAGCCTTGTAAAATTTCCAGGACATTTATAGCAGACAATAAGGGGACAAGAAATTGGGCACACATTTCAGATATTAAAAGAAGATTATAACGTATTACAAAATTGAACAAATTTGTTTGTTACATAATCTTATGTAAACCCCCATTAACAACTCTGTTCCTAAACAATTACGAATGGAAAATCGATATTCATTTTGCTTTTTAAAATGCGTCTATGAATGTCATCTTATAAATCTTTTCGGTAGCCATGTATTTAGTACTCAAGACACCATCACTATGTATTTTTTAAGAATTGGTTACAATAAAATTAATACTTTCGCTACTATATTCTTGATGGGACATAATAACAGGGGTGGATTTGTTAATTGTCGAAATATATGTCAGGAAACTAATAAATTAATTATGGAACAAAACAAGTCTGTCATTTACAAATCGAATTGGTTTTAAATTAATATTTTCAGGTACATAGATAAATCATGTTATAAAATGGTGTGTAATTCTTCTTCGAAATGTTTATTATTTACTTACTTTAATTTCTAATATTTGAAATGCGCCCCTTCTTTTTTGGGATTTTTACGCAATAAATCAACCATTGGTATTAGCTAAATGGAAATTTATCGAATTTATTGTAAACATATATTAATATAAACATATTTCTTGTTTTCGCTTGAGTGAGTTGTACATAAAGTATTTCAAAATATTAACCCAGAATAACATCGTTACATTTATATGTTTCACGCGCATAAATGCAGAAATGCATGTTAAATTTCCTGGAATAGTAATTCACGCGAGGCACTTATTTGTATGTGTAAAATAGTGAACTCGCCTTCAGAGTGATGCATCTCATCTTTTATATAGTGCGGAAAACGGGAGTCGAGTTGTATTTATCATTTTCTGTCTGCATTAGCAAACCTCCATATGTAACCCATCACTGTCTGCGCCTATTATTCACTGTCTAAGCACGAATTGACAGCTGTGGAAAAATTAATGGAGGCACAGTGAAAAATGCTGTGATTGTATCTTAGCTTCAGTTTCCTTAGTGTGTTTTATATGTATTGTTACTGGCGTAATTAATTTAAGACTTCAAGAATTTTCATTAACTAAACAAGACTAACGTTTTATTTTCAATATAAAGTATACTATACACCAATACAATAATAATACAAAATACGATAATGGTATAAGTTATTGATCAAAATGCAATTAAATATCGACATTGTATGTGTAACTTTAGTGGAACTATTAAAGGTAATAAGAAAAATTGTTTTTTTTGTCTTTGTAGTATTTAAAATACGCGTAATTCGGATATCCAGTCATTATTGATCAGGCTGACCTAAATTTCTACTAAATACATTGTAAGAATTATTATAAATGTATGTAGTTATAGTAATTGTAAATATTAATTATTTTATAATAATAAGCAGAAGTGGTCGAAAGTATACTAACAACAACCCTATGCCAAGGATTCAAGATACAAGGCCAAAAAATAGCTTTGGGTGTATTGAGGCTTAATGAGATAAGTTAAATGCTACTGGTGAATACCTCATGATACTCTATAAACTGAAGATCATACTCTACCTCTAAAGAGTGATTGTAATAGTTAACTTTCATAAAAATAGATACGTAGGTTTTTATTGTTATGTGTAATTATCGATAAAAGCCAACACTATATTTTTGGAAGAACACAATTACAAATATTATTCAAGAATAAAGAAGTTACAAGTTAATATTGGGCATTTAAGTGTTTTTATGAAATATGAAAATCATTCATTAATTTTATTTATTTAACAAAATTATTAATCATTTAATACTGTTTCTTTTTTATCTTATTGCAAAAGAATGAAAGATATTAAATAAGTTTGAAAATGTATACATATAAAGATGAATAAACATGCAGTCCTTAATCTTAATAACCTTAGAAGATTGTAAATTAGTTTTTGAGCAAATTTTAGTAAACGAGATGTTTCGTAAATTAGTTCACTCTCTTAACACAAGTTACTTTTATAAAATAGTATAATTGACACCTATAAATTGGAAACGATACGACCTATGAACGAGACGCAGAATTAGAATTTCTTATCGTAGTTTAATCAAATCATTCGAAAATGCTAGGATTACTACAAAGTGGGTTCTTTGGTTGTCTGATATTGTTAGATATTTCTTTCCTATAGCATACACCTTAGTTTTGCACCCTTTATAAATGAAGCTGCAGTATAGAGAATTACTTGAGGTAATCTAACCATTTTAGAATATTCTGTTTGGTCAACTGTTTAACGTATCAAGTTTAGATTTTGGATTTATTATGATGGGCTCCTAGCTATACAACCAGAAAATTAATTCCATCGTTTTTTGTGGTTTTAGTAATATGATCTTTAATAAGAAAATTTCCAGGAAGATAAGTGAGCAATTTTTGGTTAATATATATCTAACCTGACATATTTTCTCGGCAGCCGATTTACTATTTTTACTCCAGCGTTAAGGTGTGGATGCTGGCACATGCGAACGACATGGTTTTGATATGACGAGGGAGTGGGAGGGATTGAAAGAGCTAGATTGGATGAGAATTGTGGGTTAATGTTGGAAAAACAAAGTGGATGCGATTTTAGAATAAAGGAAGAGAGGAAAGGACAAAAGAGCTAGAATAGAAGGGATATGTGATCGGAAGGATGGAAGCTGGGTTTCATGTTTAAGAGTTCGCGATATTTTGAGGAGCATGTAGGGCATATACAGGGAATGCGAGGAAATCATGGGGACAATAGAGTGATGTGTGACCTCGGAGATGCGTGCGAGAGATTGATCTTCATATATGGGGGATCAGGAGGTACAAAAGGTTGAAGAGAGAGAGAGCAGTGGTGGTTCCTAAGACAGGTTGGGGGTGGAGAAATCGATCCCGGGATACATATTGCTATAGGAAACGAATAGGGATAGCATATGTAGTTAAGCGATAAAAAGACTGGCTGGGTATGAGATGAAGCAGTGTGGATTTGACAATGGGAGATAAGTAAAGGAGGTGTGATAGGAATGCGAAGAAGCGGTGGGATGGATGCACGAGGAGGTGAAGGTAACAGACAAGTATATGTAAAAAAAGAGCGAATACAACGAGTGCTATGGGGATTGACATCTACATGGGAGGAGGCTAAAGAATACCTGAAGGAGAATGAAGTCTTAATGACAATTAATAGTTTCCAGATATTGAATAAGTAATGATAACTTTGTTTATATAACTTGAAAACTTTTTTATTGCGACTAGTTTTGACAAATTTAGCTTGTCATTATCAAACACCCAGTAATTTAAAATTCGGTTACAACAGGCATTCCCGGATTAAGCCTGGCTTTATGTATTTCTAGGGATTCTAATAAATCCATTTTACGTTCTTTTTCCGCGAAATGTAAAACCGAAAGTACATTTTCACAAAGAGAATGTCTTACCTTAAAAATGTGTTTCGCGAATGCCGATTTTTCTTGTTGATTGAGGCGAAAAGAGCGTAGATGTTCGTCGAGCCTAATTTTTAATTTTCGACCAGACTGGCCTATGTACAGTCCCTTACAAGTTTCACATGTTAGACTATATATTCCTGATTTTTTAGACACTGGTGTTTTTGTTATAGGGTTAAAAATAGTATTTTTAAGTTTACAAAATGGTTTCAGAGCTACAGTAATATTATGTTTCCTTAATATATTATTAATTTCTAAGCTAATGTTTGGTTGTCTCTCAAGATTCGTATTTCATGACCAAGATATGTGTACTTATCTACCATTTCCACCTCAGTCACCAGTAGTAATATTCCCACTATGGACCAGATTTGTCAAAAATTTTGTTTTTGATATATTAACCTTTAGCCCGACTTGGGCACATACTTCCTGAAGATCTTCCAGCATTTTCCTGATATCTTATAGGATTTCGAACAGAAAAACTATATCATCCGCGAAACGCAGATTTGTTAGGTTTAGACCATCTATATTTAAACACTTTCCTCTCCATTCGAGCATCCCGAAGACGTATTCCAGAACAGTGATAAAGAGTTTGGGTGACATAGTATCACCCTGTCGTACTCCTCTACCTATTCTTATGGTCTTGGTGTTTTCATGCAGCTTTACCATCATGGTAGCATTTTTATATATGTTATATATTAGTTTAGTGTAGCCTTACATTTTTGTAAGGACTCCAAAGGCCTTGTGAATGGCCACAAAGGCAACGACAAGCGGTCTATTGTCATCAATCAATTGATTTTTCAATCACAGTTTTGATGCTGTGAATAAGGTCATTGGTTACAAAACCTCGGTAGAACCCGCCCTTTTCCATTGGTTGATAAAAATCTAATTTGTTTTCCAGTCGTGTGGTAATAATTCTCGTGAAGAGTTTATAAAGGTGACTAAGTAAGCTTATTGGTCGATAGTTGTCAATTAAGGGTTGTTTATAGAAAGGCACTTGGTTGGTTTCACAATTTTTTACGATTTATTCCGACTAGTTTCGATTTTTACATCATTATCTAGGATGGTACAGAATGTAAAATATTTTTGCTTAAATACTAAAATTTTACATTTAGCTAATGAGGGGAACTACAGATTTCATCGTTTTCGTTTACGAGATGTTTTCCCCGCTTTAGCGCTTTGTTAATTTCTAATCCCTCTCGGAGATTTAGATTACGGCTCTTGTAACCTGCATGCAAAATCTTAAAATTACTTTCTTTGAAGAAGTGGTTATGTGTGATGCAATGTTTGGCGAAATCGGTGCCTTTATTATCTAATATGGCTTTTCTATGTTCCTTTTAATATATACTGAATGTTCTTCCGGTTTGGCCAACATATGTGGCATCACATTCACTACATTGGATCTCGTATATGCCGCATTTGTTGGATTTATCTATTACTTATTTGTTATTTATTAAGATTTTGCCGATATTTGTTGAAGTTGTACATATAATGTTAAATTCATTCTCAGTTAAGCAATTTTTTATTTTATTTGATAGATCATTGACATATTATAATTTAATCCGGTTTTTGTTTTTTGTTCATATTGTAGTGCATAAAAATAATACACAACCACGCAGTTCTCTCCAGGGGCCTTATTGTTTTTTGTTCTCCTTAATGCTAGATTTATTTCGTCCAGAATAATATCAGGCAGGGATTCTGACCCTTGATTAACGATGCCTTTTTTACTTGTCAATATCTCTGGTTCTGTTTCTGAGTCTAAATTAACTTCATTGTGGCTTTTATATAATAGGTGATGAAAGTCCTCAACTACTTTTAGAATACCTTCCCGGTTACAAGAAACAAACACAAATATCAACGATGTGGATAAACGGGCACTTTTGTAATTGAATGCGTACGTCTAAAGTTTAAGTGAGTCTAAAACTACCGAAAACCCTCAGCATAATTAACCTCAAAACACATTTTTATATAAGGATTAGTGATTGTGATTTTTAAATTGTCATAATCGATGAGTTCTCAAAAAAGGATTAATTAAGCACTTGGTGCTTAATTAACATAAAAATGTTTCACCACGGGTTAAGTGAGAAGTTAATTAATCGTTGATGAGTTCTCAATTTATGTTTCCTATAAATATGACTTTAAAACGTCTTTTAGAGGGTATAGAGTTTTCATTTGGTTTCATTAGCAATAATTTAGACAAGTAAAGTAAAGGGTCTAATCACTTCGGTAAATGAAATACGATAACACTTTCAAATATTTATTTTGCCGTTCGCGACAATTGTTTCCACACGCTGTGTCTTCTTCAGGTGAAGAAATGATACAAAAATTTTACAGTTATCATTTCTTCGCCTAAAGAAGAAGAAGAAGTGTGTCGAAACAATTGTCGCGAACGGCAAAATTAATATTTGAAAGTGTTATCGTATTTCATTTATGAAAATTTACCAAAGTGATTAGAATATGAACTTTCAACAACTAACAGCCTCAACTATTCAGTTATCAGTTAACTAAAGGGTCTTCCAATAGGCACTTCTGAATTTTGACAGTTGATATCCAAGATCCAAGAGCGTCTAATGCATCCCGAAAAGGTCACCGATTGGTGTGGATTTTGGGCTGGCGGCATCTTAGGTCCATATTTCTTTGAGAACGACGCTTGCCAGCCTTCACTGCCAACTGCGAGCGTTATAGGTCGATGATTACCAACTTATTTTGGGCTAACTTTTTGATATGGACACCAACGACATGTCGTTTAAACAGGCCACATAGCTCATGCCACATTGGACATTCTGAACGAGCTATTTAAGGGTATCTCACGTGGAGGTGATGTGAACTGTTCATCGAGATCGTGCGATTTGGCCCCGTTAGACATTTTCTTGTAGGGTTTTAAGTGCCAAAGTTATGGAAAGATGGACATTGGAAATGTCGTACTTTTCTTGTTTTTATTTTTTATTTTAAAAATTATCAAAACTTATTGATTCTGTTTAATACGACCCAAAGATGATATTAAATTACTTTAAGTACAAGTCGAGTTTATTTAATAGATCAATTTTAGCGTGTGTGAAATCTTTTGAGGATGTGAAGTATATAAAAACTATTAAAGAAAAATAGTAATTGTACTTAATATACATTACATGGTTATCATGACACGCCACCATACGATGACTGTAAAAGGCATATTAAAAGGCATTAAGAATCAAGTATACTTCGAAGGACAAATTGTGAATCAATTCAAGAAATATAATAGCTATTCAAGTCGAAATAATATAGCCAACACAGATGAAATTCTAAATATTATTGTAGTCCACCCAGTTTAAAATAATTTAAAAGAAAACATGCCACCACAAGGGAACTTTTACTAATAATAATATATTAGTGAATGTAGACTATTCAGTGTATTCAGAGGGAAAAATATATGTCTTATTGTTAGAAACACTTTTGCTGTGAGTTAATCTAAACATGTAAGATTTGATACCATTTATAGTTTCATTTCTAGTTTCTTTTTGAACTTATCTAGTTAAGTACATAATTATTCTAATGTGATGATATTTTATTTATTATTTATTTATTATTGTAATTCACAATTATTAAATGAAGAACAAACTATACTGAATATGTAAGTTTTATAAGCTTACAAGTTGTTGATTTTTAAGTAAAAACCGAACCTATTAGTAAATATATAGCACTTCTTTAGTTACATAGTTATTTTTAATATTAAAGTATGGTTATATGTGTTATATAATAAATACCATACTTGTGAATGTTGTAAATAGGTTTGTATAAACAAAAAAGGTGTATATAAAAGTGTGTAATAATAAATAATGCATCAATTCGTGATTTTTATTAGAAAAGTAAATGTAAGAGAGGCGAAGTATTTATGGCGTATTAATTTTCTGTCACTTTATAATTTAATAAAATCAACGGGTGTCGCTAATGAAAGTAGAAAGTAGAACGAAACAAATTGTATATAAATTGTAATAAATTAAACAAAAATTTAGTCTCAAATATTTAATTAGGAATTTAGTTCTATAAAATAATTTGCTTCTTCTATAAAATTATTAGTTTTATAATTAACCATAGGTGACACAGATTATGCTCATTAAATTATTGTAATGTGCTATGTGTTTGCTGAATCTACATAAAATTGCTTGATTTTCAAATTTTTATTTAACTCACTACAATTGTTTCACTTAAAGAAGCCTCAGCGTGGCGAAACAATTCTATTGAGATAAATAAAAATTTGAAAATGAACCACTTATTATTAATTAGTTATAATTCCACTATGTTTTCCGACGGTTATAGTAAATAATACACCTTGCTTATAGATATTTTTAATTTCAATTATATTTTCATATTTATCTATAAATGTCTGCTTAATACTAAATATCGTATTAAATGTTATTGACTGCATATTGTTTAAGTATGTAATATTATTGTTATTTGGTTAAGTTATTTACGAACAATGGGCAATAATAAAATAATTACATTGATTTATTGGCCAAGATATAGACATTTAGTACTATTTATTATTATTTGCAAATATGCAATGTACAATCAATGCACTAAGAACAAACTTCATGTATCCATTACCAATTTCACTGCGGTTTTCTGCCCTAATTATTAATTAACGTGAATATTGATAAATTTAGTAATGTAATTATAATATACAAAATAACTATAGTGTTGTAATTTTATAATGATATAATCTACAAAATTTAAGTTTCATATAATTGCTCTTTTATATAAAATAAATATTTTTTAATAAAAGGATTAATTAAGCACTTGGTTATGTTTCGCTATTTTTATATTTCTCTGACTAGCTTCGACCGTTGGTCATTCTCAAGAAGTTATGTGATATTTTTTATATTTTGTTAGTAATATTCGGAAGTAACAGGCTTTATTCGATTTATTATAATTAACAATATAAATGCATTTCGAGAAAGAAAAAATGTTTTATGTAAGCGATGCAAATATGCGAATAAATTTTGTGTTTTATTATCCGCGAATTTCAACACGAATTGTCACGGTTCAAAGAACCAGAAGTTCTGCAAATAGAAAGTGCATAGGCGGCGCCTATGGAATTTCAAAACGGCGGCAAACAATACCATCAAATACACCCAATAAGTATTATAAGGAAGTGCAGCTGCGGGTTGCATGCATATAAATTGAAACGTGTGAGGAGAATGGTATAAATTTAGATATTTATCTAAAATATACATTTCTTGATATACACATAAAAATACTTATTGTTAGTATATATAAAACTAGAAATATTAAAAATAAACAACAAAAATTCTAATAAAAGCAAACATATTTTAAGTGTATTTATTTCTGTTAAATAATCTTCAAGACTTTTAAATTTACAAGAAAAGATTTTTAGTGAATTTGATGTAAAAAATGTGAAAAAATAAATTATTTTATGATGATTTTATTATAATGAAAATGACAAAATTAAATTATAATGAAAAAAACAAGTTTAAAAACAACTGCAGATACGTGTTTCTACCTTAGATCTCATCAGCACAGTTTTGTTAACTATTTATTTGACTATTATTAAAATAAATATAATGAGAAATTAAAAAAAAATTTACTTCTAAGCTTTATTTTTACATTACATTAGTAAATCGGTTACTTTTTATATTTTTTACACTAAATTTACTAAAATTTTAACAACATAATTAAACTAATGTTGCTTTGAGTTGTTAGTTATTCTATTTAATAGAAAATTATTTTGCATAATTCAATATTTGTCATGGTATTAGCCAGGGAAGAATTTCAATAAATTATTTGTTTTGTAAATTCATCGTAAAAGATTTACACGTATCGTATTTTTAAATTAATTGTTAATTTACCACAATACCGTAAACACACAATATTAATTATGCTGTTTAAAATAGGAAGAGTTAATTGTTACTGCAATTATTTAGATGTCACATTATTAAGGTCATTTCTCAAAAACAGAATAAAAACCCCGAATAGTATGTTTACATGCATTTTTTTATATAATAATAATAATCAGATTTTGAATATATTCAATATGGATACTATAAACCGAATAGCTAGTTTTAATTTTTAATTACATATATAATTTATCTATATTTCTTCTACTTTTAATAATTTGTGCGCCTTTAATGAGATTTTTAAGTAAAACATTTTACTTAAATTTTTTTATTTCTAAATACAGTCCACTTTCGAACCTCTACTTACAGGGTCCATTATAAAGGTAATGCACATTTCCTGGATAAAATATATTTATTATTTGTACCTGTGGAATTGTTTAAAATTCTTCAAATTACTCTCCCCCAGCATCAACATACTTGCGGAAACGTGTCTGCCATGCCTGGATTCACCCTGAAACTTCTCAACGAGAATGTCCCTTAGGAACGTTGTAACATGCTTTTGGATGTTTTATACGGACTCTTAATGCTATTCTTTCAGCTCTCTTGTTAGCCGGGGAAACAAAAAAAAAAAAACATCGCATGGTAACGATGAAGGCAGTGTGGCTGGGGGCATTGTCATGGTGCAGCCATGTCTATAATGTGTTATCTTATGAGCACCTGCATGTAAATAGCTGAGTTGGCAGTTTCTTCCTGTGGTATAAACTCAATGTGGACGCCAAAAAAGACAGTGAGCACTTTCTTGGGGGTATGATTTTGTGTGCAACTCGCTGCTCTGTCTTTT
This sequence comes from Ontholestes murinus, assembly GCA_963969525.1. Lineage (NCBI taxonomy): Eukaryota > Metazoa > Arthropoda > Insecta > Coleoptera > Staphylinidae > Ontholestes > Ontholestes murinus. The sequence continues at coordinate 4,650,466 of OZ018398.1, read as the reverse complement.
CAATTCTGGGTCGTACTGGAACAACCAGGATTCGTCTCTAGTTACGACAGAGTAAAGAATCAAATCCAGCAATTCTCGACAACGCGAATATCGATCTGATCTTCCGTCAACAAGCTTGCGCAGATTTTGCACATTTGCGGTCACTATCCCATGCACCGTAAATTTGTACATGTTTAGGGTGTCAGCGATTTGTTGGATGCTCAATCGCTAAAGCGCATTGGAAGGACAGACCACCACATTTTCCCACCGTTTAACCCCGCTGCTATGGATAGTCACGTCACAATAAAATTATGCGCATTAATTTCATAATAGATCCTGTATATATTTTTTCTTTTAACGAGGTTTTTGATTGTTACATCAACGCTTTTCTTAGGAAAAAATAATGTTTATAACAAGATAATTCTAAAATTGAATGAGTTTGATGATTCTTCAAAGTTGCAAAAGTAATTGAGAGTAAAGAAATTATTCTAAATACTGTTGTCTAGTAGTACAAAATACTGAGATTATAAAGAAATATATGAGAAGGCCGTTAACATTATAAAGGGTGTCCCAAAAGAAATATTATATTTAGTGGACTAATCAAAAAAGGTAAAAAATAAAAACTATGTTTCATATTTATTAAATTATACATTTTGGGAATTCATTTCTTTAAATGCTCCTGATGGTCAAAGGAGTTGGTCTATTGACGTAAATTGAAATTTAAGATAGGAAGAAGACAGGAAAAAGTCTATAGGACGTATTTTACCTCTCCTTGAGATCACCCGGTCAAATGAAAAATTTTACTTTGACCGGTTTCCTAAGGCATGATACAGTGTAATGACAAATTATAAGCGTTCGCGCGCTTCCGAATTGACTCGGTCGACCCGTTTTTATTTTTTCGGTGTCTTCAAACATTTCAACATTTTAGAATGAGACTTATGCTTGGCGAAATCCGCGAATGTTGTAGAATCATCTACGCACTGAAGTTCTTCAAATCACAATTTTTGCAAATTAATCTCACGAACAACACGCGGGTCATTTCCGAAAAACGTTTCATAGCTAAATTTCCAAGAGCCAAGCTACCGATTTACATACCCTCCGTGTACCTCGTATTCGTTGCGTTTTCGCAGGAAGCTAAGGAAATATAAACTTTTACCACGGGTTGATAGCCCTTAGACACAAAAAAATAATTGTCACATATTATTATTATATTATTATTTTTTACATGTTTATACAGGGTAGGATTCAAAAGTAACGAGACTTTGTTCAAAAAGACTGATTTATTGAGCCGATCGGTACAACTGACTAATACTCTTCAAAATAGGAAGCAGGAGGTTCCTATTTTGAAGAGTATATCAATAAACTTTTGTAGGGGGCTTTTCCATGACTCAAAATATTCCGCGAATTCTTGTTTCGGGATAGCTGCAAGGGCTGCCTCGAAACATTTTCCTTTCAGCGCTGATTTTAAGCGTGGAAACAAGAAGAAGTTAGGAGGCGGCACGTCTGGACTGTAGGGAGGCTGGGCGACCACAGAAACGTTGATTCGGACCAGGTAGTCGGTGACGATGGAGGCGGTGTGGTTGAGGGCGTTATCGTGATGAAGCTTCCAGCTGTTCTTGATGTCCCTTCGCTTGCGCGCGATGCTACTTTTCAGCCTTTTCAGGATTTCCTGGTAGTAAGCAGCGTTCACAGTCTACCCGGACAGGACAAACTCGTAGTGGACGATCCTTTAACTACGAAAAATACGATGAGCATTGTCTTGGGACGGGGGTTTGAGGTGTGCCACTTAGCGCCATTCAGTCACGAACGCCTGTTGAAGCTTTGCGAACGTCTCAGAAGGAGTCTTACCCAACTGAAAGCAAAATTTGATCGCGTATCGTTGCTCTAATGAACTTTCCAGTTCGACGTATCACGCACCTCCGTACAGGGGCTCCTGTCAAGACCGATGCAACCGTTCCGAAAGCTCGGAGGCAACTAACCCGCATTGCTAACACCCCCTCCACCATCGCTGTCAATGTCAGTATAAAGTTAGGCTCATTACTTTTGAAACTTACCATGTATATTATTTTCCTTTTTCTGTAAATAAAGATAATAATTATTTAGTATAATTTTTTTTTGGGACAGCCAGAATAGAAGTATATTTTGCATGTGGTTATTCAATTATTAATTTTGAAATTAAAATTAAAATTCTTAAAGAAAATACTGACGCTGTATATAGTTTCTGAATAATTTTAATAGTGTACTTCAACAATGTTTCGCCACACAGTGGCTTCATTAGGTATATGAAATTAAAAATATTCAGAAACCATATACTGCGTCAGTATTTTCTTTAATAGTTACTATGGAGTTCCGGCTTAACCGTAATTATTGATTATAGATAAGTTGTGTTAAATCATAATATTTTCACCCCAGGAATCTATGGTCCAGCTACTTCTCCACATTAACAGGGCACCCTGTATATTATATATTTCCTATATAAATAGCCCTAGATATTTATTTATTTCTCAAATTTTTGAACGTACAACTGGTTTTATTTTTTTTAATATAGTGGCTTTCTATCACTATGCACTTTTTTAGTAGTTTTCATTTATTCTCCTTCATATGATTTTATTAATTGAATTAATTGTGGTTTCAGTTCGTTCTAAATTTTGAAAATAATAATTTATTGCCTAATGGGAGATTGCAAAACTTTATTTTCAAAACTTTGTTTAAATATAGAATATTAAAATATATGTTATATGCAGCCTTTTATATGTTTCAATCAACGGTATAAATACCATACATCATCAATAGGGAACCGTAGTGGACCTAAATTTGATCCCCTTACCTTAAAAATAACAGAATATGAGTAAGAATGGCGTAAGCAATATAAAGCGATGATCAATTGATGGACAATATATATAACTTTTTAACGGTAGACAGTGATGAGGTGACCAGTGGTTGCGTGGTGTGATGTGGCGGCTGACGTAATATTTTTTTTTATCGTTTTTGTAATTTGATCGCGTACTTCTTATGGTCTTGTCACCTCTTTTTGTGCGCCACTTACCAAACTAGCGCGTGACATTTGATCCTTCGTACAAGATGAAATATTACTCCATAATCAACAATATACATCTGTTCGGTTAAATACCTCTTAATTACTGTTAATATATCTTTATTAACAGACATTGAATTAAATCAAGAGATGCACAGTCAAGTTTTATATATAAATTATATCAGTTACTTATAATACGTATAAATATCATATAAAATAGAAGCTAGCCATTTATTCTATCCTCACATAAAATATTTGATTATTGTATAAGTATTATTGTAAATCCATTTTTTGAATTTTCATGCAAATTTGGTGAAGAAATACTCTTGATATGCTCTATAGTTTGGTTTTTACCAACTATGGAACATTACAAGGGTTATTCTTCACTAAAAATTGAATTTTATCTACACCCTAAATTTTAGAGTCTTCATCTGTTTTAGAAAAAAAGTGCTGAACATGACATCCTGATATTTTATTTCACCTGGAATTCGTGTAATTTATAATTACATAGAGCAATTCAAAAATACAAATACAGAGGAGTTGCTTTTTATATTCTTCTGTATGCTTTGTTCTGAGTCTAAAATAAATATAAATAATTATTATGGTGAAGTATATTATCGATCCATAGGGACATTGGATTCTCCATTCTCTGAGTTTGTTATCGATAGTATACTTTACTGTAATAATTATTTATATTTATTTTTAATCAAAAGAATAAATTAAATAAATCATACCATTGGCAGACTCACTATATATGAATCATTAAACATGTAAGAATTTTTAAAAAATGAATTTGGTTTTAGAAAGAAAAAAAGTTTAAAATTAAATATTGAAAATATTGATAGTACTCTCATATTTAGAGTTTTGTATTAAATTCAAAAACTTCAACAATTTTGTTAAAGCTATATTAGGAATAATTTTTAAAAACAGTCTTTGATTTAAGATTTTCAAGAAAAATAAAAGTAATATGATTATCATATTATTTCTAAATTATTATGTTGCATGGTACCGTCTGTAAATTTTCAATAAAATTGCCTATATTAAATATAAGATATTGTTTTCTTTCCCTTTAAGTTGTAATAATAATAATAACAATAATGATAAATACAAGAGGTATCCATAATAAACAATAAATATCTTATAACTAAACTTAAAGGTAGGGGTCCTTAATAAATATTTAAATTTGGTTCTTAGTTAAAAATACTAGCCAAAAAAGGCTCGTCAAAACCAGTCAAACGATCTATAATAAAATGGGTGGAGACACAGGCCCATACCTGGTGGACGAACTCACCAGGACAGAGACAGACGAAACAGTTCCTTAAGAAACAATCGCCAAAATTCACCACCGAACTTCTGAACTAAGACAGAAAAATGATCAGAACAATAGTAGGTCTGATGACAGGACACTGCAAGCTCAACAAACATATGAGTAAAGTAGGTCTGGTAGAAGATGCACCATGCAGATTCTGCTTAGAGGACTCGTTCCACATCCTATGCCACTGAGACGGCTTACCAAGGATTAGATATCAAAAGCTGGGCACTACAAATCTAAGCGTGGAGACCTATAAATAAGCCCCTCTGGCAGGGCTAATAGCACTAATCAAAGAGGCAAAGCTAGAGCTGATCGTCTGATATAAACAGTGATCCACAATAGATCTGAAAAGGTCGCGGTTGAATATGCGCTGGTGCCACCCATATAACATCTAATCTAGTTAAAAATAATTAAAATGAAAGTTAATATATAAAACTTAATTACCAGTAAGAAATATTAATGTTTTTTTTTAACCTACACATGCCCTCTCAAAGACCTGTAGAACCTTGACGTTGGTGAGAGGGCTTGAGTGGTCCTATGAGTGTTGGGGCGAGAACCGGCTGTTCAGTCGAGGGGGAGGCCCCTCCGTACTGAACGGATAGCCGGGATGCGGCCTGACATGAGGATCCAGACGAATAACAGGTCAACCGCGCATCGTTGTGGCCGCGATGCGAGGATGTAAGGCAGGACAAAGGGAACCTGGTGGCTGAGTCGCCCTCGTGATGCGTCACGTACGGCGGCAACACTCCACTTTGGCCCTGAGTTCTCCCTAAACGGGTGGTCGGAAATAACCCACTCCGATCAATCGGCTGCGTTGTAAGGTCAGGCTTACGACAGGGTGAGCCCCTGGGGGCGGAGGGGCGCTCAACGGACCCAGCACATGTGCCAGGCACCCGTTCGAGTGCAACCCGTCCTTGGTGACTATATCCCCTTGGTAGCCCTGGCGATCAATTATCGACGTCCCCAGTGCGGGCTCCGTGGCAGGTGGGGAGCCAAAGGGATGAAGTACTATCCACTAGCATGGACAATAGAATAAACAAAATAACGTTAGTAGCAGGTAGGTCGCAAGATCAACCTGCTACTACGAAGAAGACAACTAATGTGGGTGAGTCCTTGGATTCCCCGCAACAAACAGTGGCTGCGGGCGGATCAACTGATCCACCCGTCACCACAAAAGAAGCCGGCCCACAGAAGCAACCCCCAAAAAGGAAGCGCATTTGTGGAGCCGAGCTAAAGCGCAGAAGGAAGGTCAGGGAGGCATTGGCTGCTGCAAAGACAGCCAAAACCCCCAAGACCCCTTCTGGTAAAGAAGTGCGCCCCCCAGGGCAGGCTGGTAACCCAATGCCCAAAGGCAAAGGGATGCTGCCAACTGGCAGCGCACAGAAAAAGAGGAATCGATCCGCTGCCTCTGAGCCATCACCCGGTCAGCCCAGGAAGGTGGCAAAAAAGGCAGACGGGAGATCCTCCAGGAAAAATACTTCGAATCCACCTCTCTCGAGAGTAAGGAGCGACGGGACCAGCTACAAGGAGGCTGCCTCTAGGCACCTCGGCAGCACTGCCCCTAAACTCAGTTGGACTCTGGTACAAAGGAGGCAGGGCTGGCAGACACTATCACCTTTTAGAGGAGGCTGTCAAAAAGACACCCCTCCTTGGAAGGAAGACAGACAACCTGCCACCCTGCTACGTCTTCAATAGACCCTATAATGTATCGATAAAAAGAGGAACCGGGAGTGCAGAGGGTGGGGAAACCCTCCGAATTTACACCGATGGTTCTAAAACCAAAAGAGGATCCGGGGCGGGAATTTACTCGCAACAAATAGACCTCTCATTAGCTATACCCCTAGAGAAGCACACAACTACTCTGCAAGCAGAGATCGTTGGCATCATCCAAGGGGCGAAAGAAATCCTACACCGAGACATCCGTGATAGGCACATCCAAATCCTTACAGACAGTAGGGCAGCAATACTAGCAGTGAGTAGTCACAAGATCACCTTAACACTAGTAAAAGAATGTCAGAACACCCTTAAACAAGCAGCACAATCAAACAATATTGAGCTGCGCTGGGTCAAGGGACACAATAATGAAGAAGGCAACAGCAAGGCAGACGAGTTGGCGCGAGCTGGATCGGTTCTCAGTGATACCACGGACGGGCCCCCGATCGCGCCAACACCGAAATGCCTCACTGATATCCTCAAACAGAATACTCTCAAGATGCTAAAACAACGTTGGGACAACATCTCAGGCTGCAGACAGGCCAAGGAAGCAATACGCTCACCCAATCTGAAAAGAGCTGAATATTATTTGCACTATCCCGGGGGAATCTGCGTCTTATCACAGGTATCCTTACGGGTCACTGTCAGCTAAGGAAACACTTGTTTACTATGGGACTGGTGGAAACCCCCATATGTAGAGCATGTGAAGAAGAGGACGAGACAGTGGAACATGTGTTAACCACCTGCCCGGCTCTCGCCCACCTTAGAGAGTCCATGCTAGGGGAGCTCTGGCCGAACATGGCCAACATAAGGGATAACCCTCCAAGCGTTGTGCTGTCCTTTGCTCGCCACCTTGGGTGGCTAAATGAGTGATAGAACAACGCAGGGCTGTCCCAGTCAGGGGGGCACAATGGGCCTAGTGAGGCCCCTGGTCAATGATTTGATCACCCTTGGCAAACTCAATCCAGATCCAGATCCAGAACCTACACATGATTATTTTGAAAATTCCTTATTGAATTATGAAAAAATCAGTAGAATGAAGTGCTGAAGACGTTGTATGTGAGTAGAAGTGTCTGGATCTTCTTTATAATGTTCAGCACATTCTCTTCCACTTTTACCGTTCTTATAATCTCTAGCCTTCCTGGTCTTCCACTCCGTTGGAATGTGCTTGTTTTATGAAGACGTTGATGAATACTTTGGAAGGTTTTTCTATTAGGAACATTACGCTCAGGAAATTGTTCAATGTACAAACATCTAGCTAATAATGAATTGCCATTGAAAATGTTTAACTATTAAAGATAGAAAATAAACGTCAAATAATCAAATGTCACTCGGTCTCAATAAATTTTACAGATACCAAATGATAAACCAAGAAACGTATTGAAAGAGAATCGAAGTTTAAACTGTAATTCTATTCGATGACAGTACGTGCTTGCAATTAGGGGTTAAAAACCTTACTTATTAATTAACATGTTGTTTAAAGATATCAACGTATTGTATGCGTGAATTGATTGTAGTACGCCATACTTTAATTTCGACTACATTAATATTTTTAGAAATACCAAAAATGGCTTTGATGAAAATTTTGATCGCCCTGAATCCTTGAAAAGGAAGTTTTTTAAGAAATGATTAAACGTTTTAATCAGATTCTCAGAAGAGTTAAATAGGTAGCATCTTCATATAGGTCCTATCAAAGGATAGGATCAACAGGAAAGTTTAGAGCTACTCACTCTCCGGAATCAAAAGTAGTGACTAAAAACACAATTGCGCCTAGTATCGACTCAGTAGCTCACTGCTCCAATCGTGACAGTAGCTGCTTAGCGGAGAAAATATTTACGATAAGCAAAATGACTTGGGCCATAAACAGCTTCCAGGCATATAAATCCCCAGGAATGGACGGTATCTACCCCGCGCTACTACAGTGCGGCTTGGATAGAATTGCTCCACGACTCAGGGAGATATATAAAGCAAGCAATGCCGGTTGTGGAGGGAGGCAAAAGTGGTATTTATACCTAAAGCCTCTAGATGAACCTAAATAATATCGACCCATCAGCCTAAAGGCTATGAAGAAAATAATCGACGAGCACATAAAGGGTGACTCACTTATAAGAACACCATTAAATGCCAAGCAATTCGCATTTCAAGCCGGCAAATACACCGTCGATCCTCTATATTAACTCGTCAAAGAGGCAGAACGAACCATCCTATACAAGGAAATAGTAATCGGAATATTTACTGACATAGTGGGAGCCTTTGACAACACCTCATTCTCTGCAATAAAACGAGCAGCTATAAATAGAGGATTATATCCTTCCACGATAAGATGGGTGGAGGCAATGCTTCAAAGAGGACTAGTAAATGTTTCTCTAGCAGGATCCACAGTATCTATGACTGTAAAAAAGGGGTGTTCTCAGGGGGGAGTTTTGTCCCAACACTATGGTCAATAGTGATGGATGGACTCCTGGATGAACTGCAAGGTAAGGGCTTTATAACCCAAGGCTACGCAGGTGACATCGCCGTAATAATCAGGGGCAAGCATGAAGGCATTCTTACAATCCTAATGCAAAAAGCACTGAATAGTATCAATAACTTGTGTGTTCGGGAAGTATCAACCCGAATAAAAATATCATAGTTCCATTCACGTGTTCAAGAATACCAGAGGTACTGGAATAGGAATTTATGGCCCTAACCAAAACCACAGGAGCTTCATGGCTCTGAGTACGACGCCCACGATTTTGCAAGCGGAAGCGATTGCAATTGATATGTGCGCCAGAGAATGCTTGGATAGGCACCTAAATGGCGCGCATATATACATCTGCTCAGACAGTCAATCCGCATTAAAGGCCGTTCGAGCCTATAGCACGGCTCACGGACTGCCTGGGAATGTTAAAGATCCCTCTCACAACTTGCGGACTCATGACAGGGCATTGTGCCCTCCGATACCATTTGTGGAAAATGGGAAAAGAGGAAAGTGGAAACTGTAGATTATGTGATTCGGTAGATGAAACGACCTAAAACATACTATGCACTTGTGTCGCGATTGTTCACAAGCGTCTTTCACATTTCGGTAGGGACCGATTATTCCAAGAAGTGAGCAAAATCACCCTCAAGAAAGTTTTCAGGTTCATGGAGGACTGATTGGGAAGTGACTGGTTAAGGGTAGAACAATAGATCTTTTAGGTCGCAGTTCAAGAGAGGCTAACACATCTCACTAGCACCCTATGTTAACCTATAACCTATCTTCATATAGTTTTCTTAGTTTTTCTTAGACAAGAGTGTTGAGTGTTGAAGAATGTCGTGGACTCTCCCCAGAGTACAATTCCATAGCTAAATAGAGTAGGGACTATTCAACAATAGCCAGTTTTCAGCTCAGCTTCATTCAAAATATGCTTTAGCTGTAAAAGTGCATAATATGATTTTTAATATGCGTTTTTAATGATAAATGTTTATGTATTTGTATGCCCAAAAGAATAGTAATTAAGGTACCAAGGGCATTATTTCCTACAACACCCGTGGTGCCTTCAACATTTTATGTCCCCGGAAATATGATGTAATATTAAATTCTATTCTATTTTCATATTATGTAAACAAAAATATAAAGTCAATAAATCAATGAAGTCTTGTCTGTCACTAATTGGCATAATTTAAGTTTACGTTAATTAAGAATCGCTGCTTTACCAGAGGCAATAAAAACCAGAGCAGACAAGACAATGCAAACGTTACTGCCGAAGAAATCGTCACCAGTGTATGAGAAGGAATACATTTCTTTCATAAATTGGAGAAAGATACACAAAATATAAGTAATAGAAGTTTAAAAACGGAACTGTTGGCATAATTTTAAGAGATATCACAGAACTCTATATGGACCAATTTTTCAACGTTAAGGAAAAAGTTATTATTAAACTAGTTTTGTTATTTGAATGAATTATGAAAAATAACGCCCTAGGGCGTATTATAAACATTCTAATTCCCTAGGGCGTTATAGGGTTACTAAGGTACCCAAAATCAGGGTAATTATGCAACAATTTTGATGATTAATAAAGCTATTAATGTGAAATGTATTAAAAATGATATTGGTTGAAAAATCGCCATTTAATGGTTTAATAATTTAATTTAACGAAATCGTTATTAAGTTTCTGTTCTTTTGTAATGGAGATACTGATTTTCAGTGAGTATGCGGTGTAGAAAGATCTTTAAAGTTTGTTATTCTTATTAACGATTTTTCTGTTTGTGAAAACATCCCGCGCTGCTTCGATATTGACTTTTGAACTGTTCGTTTTTAGATGATCAGTATTTTTAATATCACCAATTGACCCAATATGCCTGAAAATTATAATTACTCTATTCTCAGCTGATTAAATTAAATCATTAAACCGACCATATTTTGTACGTAATATTCAAATTGTGGCCGCCAGATTTTATTATTTTCGAAATATTGTTCAACAATAAAAATATGCGTAACGCATAGCTACTTAATATCATCTTATTACACTTAAATAATCACTTCAATTTCAAAGCAAATTATGTCAAGAAGAAAAAAATGCAAAGTTCTAATCGAGAAAGGGTGAACGTTCTGGACATTTCCAATACAAACATTTATTATATAAATTTATATAAACCATTTAAAAATAAAATGATTTAAATTAATTTAAATCTGGCATATTATCTTGGTTTAAACAAAATATCACTTTTAGTTTAAACTGATATAATTTAAAAATGTTTCACCGCAGATTAAGTAAGCAATTAATTAAATAGCACGTATATTATCGATTACTATTATTATTTAGTCTTTTTTCTAATAATTTTCTAACTATCGAAGTTAAGGCTCGCAGGTATAGACTAATTAGTTTAATATGTAATACCTTGCGGTATTATATATTACCATAATATGCACAAAATGTATGAAGGGCAATATATCAGACATTCCTGGAACACGGAGGGAAATGTTATAGGATAAAAACAACGAATAGCTGAAAAAATATTTTTAGATGGTGTTAGCTTAAAAAGTAATTTTCAACATATTTAAATAACCAATCGTGTTTAACAGTTAGGTATTGAATTTATTTGTATGAATTATGTGCTATATAATAACAGTTAATGTTTCTTCATAAATAAATAACTTCTGAAAAAATGCAAGAGGTAAATAATTATTACATAAAGGTTTAAAAAAAATAACAACAATAATATTTTATAACATGGTCATTCACTTTTATATTGAAAAACGTAATGGATATTTATAAGTACTTACTACCTTTAAAATATTAGCTTAAACTAAATCAAACAGAGCGGTATCATTAATCTTATCGTAAAATTTGTATTATGTTTCAGCGATGCAACTGTTAATAGTGGTTTTCCTTTCTATGGTGGTAATTTGCGGTTGCCAATTCAACCCGGATTCAGTGCGCCACAGGGCGGTAATCCAGACGGCTGCGGAAGAGTCCCGACTGCCACCACATCTCCTTAACCCCTTTTACAGAAATCCCAGGATAAGAGACGCTTTGGCAAGAAGCTCCTGGTTCGGGTCGGGGGAACGACCCGTTTACAACAGGGAGGCCGACAATATTTCCAGGCGGGAAATATTCCTGGTGCTGAATCACGCGGGGCTTTTACCCCAACAAAGGCAGTTCTAACAGTGGGGGTGGTGATCACGAGGAACGCGGGTGTAATGGGGACCATGGGTTTGATGAATGTTTGTGTCCTAATTTCCAATCGAAACTGGGGCGCTTTTGTTGTGAAGCGAACGTGTGAAATATCTTTTATTGCGGTTTATAAATGATTAATCCGATTTATTTTTATTTATTCGATTGTATATTTACCATTGTATTTTTTTGTATATTTGTAATTATATAGAAATATGTTATTGTTTTATTTGTTTTTTGATTAATAATACAACTTTCTTATATATTACATTATTTTTTAGATAATCATGGACAACAATAATGATTCAATCATGATGGTTGCGACCGTTACCCCGTGCTAAATTAATAATATAGGCAATCAATAAAACATTTACTATGTTTTATTTAATGCATAAATAATGATTTAATTTGATTTAAACATAAACTATCAACTTGATAAGAAAGATATGTCATAACAAACAAGTAAAAATAATACAAACAGTTAATATACATTACAAATTATTTGCCAAAAATCCAAATAATTAAATATTGAAACAAAATATCGTTTTTACTTATCCTTTTATCTTTTGTATATGTACCATATTTAATTATAAGTACAAAATTGGATGCTTTGACTAAAAATTATTAATAGCTTAATTGGCAATTCATTATTTGTTAGAGTAATGAGATAAATTATAAAAAGTAAAAACCACACAAAAATAATTAACTTTTAATAATATATTGAGAGTTGGACTCTTTATTAATAGTGTGTCACCATTCATTTTGGATCTAGGGGTTATCTTCAAAGAGCGTCTAGTATACAAAGGGTTACAAAATTATCAGAGGCTAAGATGAGAAATCGTTTATATCAATAACTAGACAAAATATCTCCGCACTACATTTTTAACTTTATTGTATGCATAACATTGAAGCAATAATTGCTATTAAAACAGGTAGAACAGCTTATATTTATTTGTAAGATTTTCAGTTTAGAAATATGGTTTTGTATTGAATTGGTTTGCTCTTTAAACATAATTAAAAACATATATTCATTTTAAAATTTCGACAGTTGTAAGAAGAAAAAACTCCACAGTTTTCCTAGAATTATCCCTCTAGAATTATGTAATTGTTTTGAGTTTTAGAAAATGAATAAATAAATAAATAGAAATTACTATCAAAACAGATAAAACCAACTATACTTATCTGTGTGATTTTCATTCAGAAATATATTATGTGTATTAAATCAGTTTCCTTTTAAAATAAAATTATTAAATCATTATTTATTTGAAAACTTCAACAGCTTTACTAGGAGTAAATTATGCATTCTATGTATAAGTATAAGAATATATAGTGGTTAGAGTAAGGATTAGAATAAATCATAATTCCTAAATTTAATCACAATCATATATCAGTTCAAAATAGTGACTTCATTGTATTCAATTTATAAAATAAAATTTTGCGAGCAGATGGTTTTCTTAATGAATTTATTTAAAAAAAATGTATTATCCCCACGGGTATTTCTCGAGCAGGGATAACTTTAATAATCGCGTTTTTGACAAATTAATTAATAAGTGATTAATTTAAATATTTAGGATAGAGTCAGTAGATTAAAAAAATGAATAAATATATTTATTTGGCGAAACTTCTAAATATTTAATAACTGATCTAGAAAAATTAATCAACATAATTTTAATGAATCGCTATCCCTTATATTAGAAGAAAGGGTAAATTGACATATAGTCTGTCCGTTGGATCTTCCGTCGTACGTCACAAACTATCGCTTCAAAAAACGACGAAAGTTTTACAGTGCGTTCTTTTTCTAACGCATTTGGTTTACTTTATCAGACTGAATGTTTTTGTGTCGTTTCTCGAAGCGATATTTTGTGATGTACGACGGAAAATCCAACGGACAGACTATATAGTTGAAATTATTAAAATTTTCGAGTCTCGTAATATTGGTGTTATACCTCAAAAACTATTTGGTTAATCTGGGAGCCCGGGTTCGCGAGCACTCAAGCGCACGCCACACAGTGGTTCAGAACGCGAAAAACGTGATCGAAAATCAAATTTTCAACTTCTTCGTACAAAGTTAAAATTGCACTAATTTAATCTTGAATATTTGTGCTATTTGATAATATTAATAATATGCATCTTATTTACATAAGTTTTTCTATATTTGCTTTCAAAGTTCAGTAAAATTGAGATGTTGCAGCGTATAGAAATTAGGGTGTAATTAAAAAGACTGTACCACAGGCAAATGCGGTTATTTATTAATCTCATTATAATATTGTTATAGATTGCTAAGTGTATTATTAAGTAACATTACTTATTATTGGATAAAGTTTGCCTAGTACAAGAAAGTTTATTGCTTGTAACCGGTAACCGGATTATAAAAATTTGCCTTAAGTGAAGGATTACGTTTAGTTCTACACAACCCTACACGGAAATTACTTCATTTATGCTTAAATTAGCTACTTGGCTTTGTAAATTCAAAAAAAATAGCTGCCAATATTTGCCTATTCAAAACATATAAAAGAAAATCCCGCACGGTTCCCGATCTGTTGAAACGCAACTTTGAGTCGAACCTGTATGCAGATTATTCTGGGCGTATTTTGGAAATTTGTGACGTTGTAAGAGGTTGTGTTTTTGTTGCAGTAGTTCTTTTGAAAATTTGTAATATAATGGCCGCGAAGAAAATATGTCTATTGGTATTAGACGAAGTCTCTATGATAAATGATGATAAATCGACTGAAAGTAAGAAACGAGCAATTTATCTGTTTATACTTGACACATACGGACTTGCCGAAGATGATAAATCAAGTAAAAATATTTTGTATTGGCTTGAACAAATGTTTTTTCCTAGATATTTTAAATATTGGAAATCGTCCAATAAAATATCTAGTGTTTTTATGAAAAAGCAAAATGTTTGGCAAGAAGAACAAATTATTTTTCCTTAATCCATTTACTGCGATCGACCATCAACTTCGGGTATTCGAGGTCGTACTTAAAAGAGTTTTGCTCAAAGTTCTGCTGTTATAAACAGGCGTAAAACCCAGGAGCTCAGAAAAAGTACTTCCGTGAAAAAACTTGTGCAATCAAAGTACGAGAAAGTGAAGATATTAGTATTGCCGATTCGATAATTGAAAGTACTTCAACTACACCAAGTAGAGGCAAACGAATAATGAAAAAATGGATTAGTCCCGAAAAAGAACAAAATGCCATGGCACCTGAAGAGGCTTTGTCATTTATTATCTCGGGTGGTTTTACGAAGCAGCAATATATGCTTATTGGAGCAAGAGGTTTAAAACCTGGTTGCAAATTATATCCATGTTACCACGCTATTCTACAAGCAAAAAGACATAATTTTGTATTTTGGACAAAAATTTCTACAATATAATTTGAGGATGTTTTGAAGGTTGTTTTTTTTTATTAACCCAGTACATACTACTAAACATGTAAAAGCCATTGCATTAAGGGGTGCTTTTGACAAACAAATACTTCGAATTTGCAAACTAAACTTTATAATTTGTATAAAAAATATTCTTCGTACTTGTATTAAGTGATATCAATTTTTCTCATTTAAGGGTTGTATTTTTGGATAGTTTTAACAAATACGGGTTTTTAATGCATAATTTCAGATTCAGCATACCCAAAAACATAAACTTACTCAACTTTTAATGTAAAATCTGTTAATAGTAAAGAGTAAACAATTTCGATCGCGTTTTTCGCGTTCTGAACCACTGTGCGCCAGTAACATGGACCGTCAACAGTGGGCAACGAAATGGTAGCGGCAGCCGTGGCGCGCGCTAATATGTTACCCCGCCAACAGAGGGCACCCCGATGATCAAGCCGACGCGAAAAACGCGATAGAAATTGTTTACTCTTTACTTTTAATAGATTTTACATTCAAAGTTGAGTAAGTTTATGTTTTTAGGTATGCTGAATCTGAAATTATGCATTTAAAACCCATATTTGTCAAAACTACCCAAAAATACAAGCTTTAAATGCGAAAAATTGATATCACTTAATACAAGTACGAAGAATATTTTTTATACAAATTATAAAGTTTAGTTTGCAAATTCGAAGTATTTGTTTGTCAAAAGAACCCCTTAATGCATTGACTTTGACATGTTTAATAGTATGTACTGGGTTAATAAAAGAAAAACAACCTTCAAAACATCTTCAAATTATATTGTAGAAATTTTTGTCCAAAATACAAAATTGCTTGTAGAATAGCGTGTTAACTTGAATATAATTTGCAACCATGTTTTAAAGCTGTTGCTCCAATAAGCATATATTGCTAATTCGTAAAACCACCCGAGATAATAAATGACAAAGCCTCTTCAGTTGTTATAGCATTTTGTTCTTGTTCGGGACTCCTCCATTTTTTCATTATTCGTTTGACTCTACATGGTGTAGTTGAAGTACTTTCAATTATCGAATCGGCAGTACTAATATCTACACTTTCTCATACTTTGATTGCACAAGTTTTTCCACGGAAGTACTTTTTCTGAGCTCCTGGGTTTTAAGCCTGTTTATAACAGCAGAACTTTGAGCAAAACTCTTTTAAGGACGACCTCGAATAACCGAAGTTGATGGTTGATCTCAGTAAACGGATTAAGGAAAAATAATTTCTTCTTCTCGCCAAACGTTTTGCTTTTTCATAAAAACACTAGATATTTTATTGGAAGATTTCCAAAATTTAAAATATCTTGGAAAAATATTTGTTTAAGCCAATACAGAATATTTTTACTTGATTTATCATCTTCGGCAATAATTGACACATACGGGTGTCAAGTATAAACAGGTAAATTGCTCGTTTCTTACTTTCAGTCGATTTATCATCATCTATCACAGAGACTTCGTCTAATACCAATAGACATATTTTCTTCGCGGCCATTATGTTACAACTTTTCAAAAGAACTACTGCAACAAAAACATAATATCTTACAACGTCACAAATTTCGAAAATGCGCCCAGAATAATCTGCATACAGGTTCGACTCAAAGTTGCGTTTCAACTGATCGGGTACCGAGCGGGATTTTCTTTTATATGTTTTGAATAGGCAAATATTGGCAGCTAATTTTTTTGAATTTACAAAGCCAAATAGCTAGTTTAAGCATAAATGAAGTAATTTCCGTGTAGGGTTGTGTAGAACTAAACGTAATCCTTCACTTAAGGCAAATTTTTATAATCCGATTACCGGTTACAAGCAATAAACTTTCTAGTACTTGGTAAACTTTATCCAATAATAAGTAATGTTACTTAATAATACACTTAGCAATCTATAACAATATTATAATGACATTAATAAATAACCGCATTTGCTTGTTGTACAGTCTTTTTAATTACACCCTAATTTCTATACGCTGCAACGTCTCAATTTTACTGAACTTTGAAAGCAAATATAGAAAAACTTATGTAAACAAGATGCATATTATTAATATTATCAAATAGAACAACTATTCAAGATTAAATTAGTGCAATTTTAACTTTGTACGAAGAAGTTGAAATTTTTATTTTCGATCACGTTTTTCGCGTTCTGAACCACTGTGCGACGGAATGGTCAGAGGCAGCCGTCAAAAATAATGGCACGCAGCTGATCGGACTAAAATGCAAATTGCTCATTATAACCAACTTAAAGGTGAATTAGAGAAACACATGCTTGAAATTGAAGTTAATTTACGTATTATGTATCGAAATGGGATACCTTACTTGTTAAAGGCAAATACTGAACAATATAAAAAGCAGCATTATAAAGGTGAACTGCAGTTGTATTCGAACAAAATTATATGTTTTTCATACATGTTAATTATACCGATTGGTATTATTATCAAAATTTTATTCTACAAACAAATAACTAATAGTTATTTTGAGTTAACTAATTACAATATTTTTAGGTCAGATTATTATTATTATTATTATTTATTATATTAAGCCAGCATCTGTAATCGATAAATATCAAAAACACTGCAATAGTATTGAACAGCTTTGTGAATTATATAAAATATTAAATATTTAATATCTAAATATTAAATGGAATAATACAAATCATTTTAATCCCATTGCTTATACGTTAATCATTTGTTATACTTTTTAAATGTTCACTCGTATTTAAAAAGTATATATGATTAGTATTTACTTTTCTCAACTATTGAACAAGTAGTGTTCATCATTATCACTTTTTACAATGAAATATATTAGAAATATTATTAGCTCTGAGAAAAAGCATATGTTTTAGTTGACAAACTTCGATTTGTTGAATATTCATTATAATTCAATAAATTGGGATTTCATATTCTTGTTCCTCATAAGTACTGTTATTCATATAACAGTTCGTATCTACTTCGGGAGCTGCAAGAATTAATTTTGTTAATGCAACAAAAGAAAGCTTGGGTATACAATAAAAAGAGTGGTACATATTGTGATTATTATTCTTTTTTAAAATTCCTTATTTGTTATTGAATTGTCACTTAAATCTAATCCAAAATATTTTTGGCAATATCTTAAACATCTTAAAAGCGAAGGTGGTATTCCGAACGAAATGTATTACAATGGCAATATGTGATATATATGCAACGTTCAATTATTGGTCAGATTTAATTGATGAATGTAGTTATAATTCAATTCAGAACAATAGGAGAACCTAGTAGTTTCTGTTCAAGTTGTTTATTTATTTTGTATATATCTACATTTTATACACACGTATAAGGTCCTGATGATATTTCAAGTTATTTCATTCAAAGATATATTTTCTCACTATGCCGACCATACAATAGCTTATTTTTGAAATCATTAACCTAAGGGATAATGGAATCAAAATAAAAGGTTGGTAATATAATTCTATTCGGTCTATAATTTCAAAATTGCTTGAACGGTAAATCATAATCAGTATGCATTATAAGCAGATTTTATCAAATGCTTTCAAATCACCTTTTCAAGTAGATACAATTTACAGATTTTTCTAAGCCATAAGAGACTAGGAGACTAAGTTAAGATTTAATTTTTAGATTTTAATTTAATTAAGATTAACAAAAATATCTTAAATTGACTATTTTCGTTTTTATCCCATCATACACAATTTGCGGTTCTTTATTGTTATTTTTTTAACGATCTAGGTAATAACATTAAGCACTATTAATTTCTTTGATATGCGGATGATTTAAATTAGGCAAAAATGTAAATAGTTGCTTTAAAATACAAGAATATTTAAATAATCTTAATGATTGATGTATTAAAACAAGATTGTTTCAAAATATTAATAAACGTTATGAGTAACGCATTGAGATGCCAATTTCCAAATGTGGAAGTATTATTTGCATAACTTCAATAAACTTTGGGTGAGTTGATACAACCAAAGATGTGAGAATGAATTACGTTTGTCTTTTATTAGCAACTAATAATAAATTCCAAAGGATATTTATTAGAAATGATCGAACGCCCAGACAATTAGAACACGATCAGAAAATACGGTCAGAGTTCAAGCGGAGGAAAGATGCAGGGGAAACAAATTTAAGAATTAAATATAACCAAGGCACACCGTCCATCATTTCGGAAAACTGATAAACTCCCAACGTGATTTAAATAAATTTGGTATTGATATTTTATATCAAAATGTACGTGGAATGTCAACAAAAACCAATGATGTATATAATAATGTTGCAATGAACAATTTTGATGTGTATATGTTGACTGAAACTTGGTTAAGGGATGGCGTGTATAACTCTGAAATATTTTCAGATGACTACTTAGTTTTTAGGCAGGACCGTGTTAATCGTAGAGGCGGTGGAGTTCTCATTGCTGTAAATCAAAAATATTCGTGTACTAGATATAATTTAGTTTTACCAGTAAACTTAGAAATTGAAATAGTTTGCGTTATTATTACAGTTAGAGGGAAATCTTTATGTTTAGTATGTTTGTATATACCACCTTCGCAAAACCTAGATGTTTATCAACAACTTTTGGAGATTATAGATAATTGTATTACATCTTATGATAATGTCTTAATCAGTGGCGATTTCAATGTACCTTCAATTTATCAGTTCTTAACAAATAATACTAACGGGACCCAAATTGCCACTGAATTAAAACATTTTTTGAACGCTAATAACTTGATACAACAAAATAATTTATTAAATGTAAATATGCGTCTACTGGATCTAGTTCTTACGTCGCCTGATATCAGCTGTAATATTGATAATCTTACACATTTAGTAGAAGAAGACCCCCATCATCCAGCGTTAAATATCTCCATCGAATTATTAACGGATACGGAACCATATTTTAATGAAAATATTGTGAATCGTAAATTTGACTTTCGTAAAGCAAATTTTGTGTCTTTGTACAATCAGTTTAATGTGTGTGGTTGGGATCACATTACAAGTCTTACAGACGTTAATCTAGTATGTAATGCATTCTATGATACTCTCTATAGTATTATAAATGTTTGTGTACCTTTCCGTAAGGTCGTTAATAGAAATAGACATTTTCCTGTTTGGTTCAGTTCTACGATTAATAAAAATAAAATATCGCTACCGCAAACTCTATACTAAAACAAAATTAAACTTCTATAAAATGAGAATTTTGAAATTAAAGATTGAAATCCGAAGAATGCTAGAATTAGATCACAAGCAATTTATTTCAAAACTCTGTATACAGGAGTCATACAGTTAACCTGCCAATCTCAGATCCAAAAGTAATAAATAATAATATGTTTATATTACAAGCCATAACTGAAAATGATATTTTAACTGCCGTAAAAAAATGAAAAAAACAAAATTTACCTCAGGTCCCGATAAAATCCCAGCATTCTTGGTCAGTGATTGTATATCCTGTTTTCTCACACCATTACGTCATATTTTTAACTTATCGCTGTCAAGCGCAACATTCCCTGATCTGTGGAAAGTAGCAAGCATTACACCTGTTCTCAAATCGGGCAACAAAAATGATATAAACAATTATAGGCCTATATGCATTATAAATAATTTTGCAACAATATTTGAATCTATATTATTTATAAAGATTTACTCCCACGTTCAAAATACGATAACAACAACACAGCACGGTTTCATGAAAAAACGCTCCACCGTATCGAATCTATTGTACTTCACGCAGTATATATCAAGCAAGTTGGATGATAGAAAGCAAGTAGATGTGATCTATACTTATTTCCAAAAGGCTTTCGACTCTATGGATCAACGTTTATTAGTACATGTGTACCGCGTCAAAAGCCTAAATGTAATAATTTTAAATATCCTTGTTGGTTCAGCAATGAAACGAAACGACTAATAAGTAAAAAAGAGTACTACAGAAAATTACTTAAGAAAGATAAATTAACCCTTTATAAAAATAGAGTTGCTCAACTTCGTCGCGACGTTAGAGCTTACATAAAGAGAGATCAAGAAATCTTTATTCGAAATGCTGAATATTCAGTACGTTGCAACTCCAAAAACTTATGGAATTATGTAAATTCTCAGAAACGTCAGACGCGTATACCTGGTATTATGGACTATGATGGTACAATCATTAATGATCCCTATGATATAGTGAACACTTTCCAAATATATTTCTCGTCTGTTTATACCCCCGCTTCAAATTTATCATATGCAAATAATGTTAACTTAAACTATAACAATAG
This sequence comes from Ontholestes murinus, assembly GCA_963969525.1. NCBI lineage: Eukaryota > Metazoa > Arthropoda > Insecta > Coleoptera > Staphylinidae > Ontholestes > Ontholestes murinus. The sequence goes on along the minus strand of OZ018398.1, from coordinate 4,629,173 downwards.
TCTAAATATAAGTTCTATCAATGAAACGGATATATTAAAAGCTTCAAAGCGGCTTGGTAATAAATTTACATCTGGCACTGATAAAATCCCTTCCTTTATTGTTCGTGACTGTATTCTGAGTTTCATTAAACCATTAATGCTCATATTTAATCTCATACTAAGCTCAACACAATTTCCCAGTATATGGAAAACCGTGTATCACCAGTGCATAAGACAGGGTGTAAAAATAATATTAAAAACTACCGTGCCATTTGCATTTTAAATAATTTTTTCTAAAATCTTTGAAATTATTATGGCTGATAAAATATATAATCATGTTAAAGCCCACATCACAACAAAACAGCATGGATTTATGAAGAATCGTTTCACGCAAACGAATTTAATAAATTTTACTGAATTTACATCTTATCAGCTCGATCAACGTTTACAAGTAGATACCATCCACACAGATTTTAGCAAGGCATTTGACACCATAAATCACAACCTATTGTTGCATAAACTCAAAATGTGGGGTTTCAGTAATAGCCTAATAACCTTAATGAAATCCTATCTATCAAACAGAATACAATATGTCGAATATAATAACTATAAATCCGACATATTCTGCCCGGCAAGCGGGATACCCCAAGGGTCAAATCTTGGACCCCTTTTATTCCTTATTTGTATTAATGATATAGTTGATAAAATACAGTCTAATATTTTAATATACGCGGATGATGTAAAAATATTTCGGTGCATTAAGAATGTAGATGATTGCCAGATATTACAGAGTGACTTAAATTTGATCTACTTGTGGAGTATTAATAACATGCTTCCTCTTAATATAGCTAAGTGTAAATTTATTTCCTTTTTTAGAACGGCAAGCTGTATTAAATATAATTACAGCTTAGACAACACCATATTACAAGAAGTTGTAGATGTAAAAGACTTAGGTGTCATATTTGACAAAGAATTAACATTTGTCTCCCATATTCAAGCTGTAAAAACGGAAGCCATAAAAATGTTAGGATTTATTAGGCGCATTTGTGAACCATTCCGTGACATTTACACAATTAAAAAACTGTATATATCTTTTGTGCGTGCTAAATTAGAATATTGTGGAGCCGTGTGGTCCCCTAATTATATAATACATAAGCAGGCTATTGAACGTGTACAGAAATTATTTGTTAAATACTTATATTATAAAACATATTCAATGTATCCAGATAACACCTTAAGTTATAATGACCTATTGTGTATTTTTGAAATGAAGTCATTTATTTATTTATTTATTATTATAATTCTTTGGATTACCTGTTAACAAAATACATTAAGAGATACATACATAAATACAATAAATTTTGAGCACAGTAATCGCAGGCGGACTTCATTCTTCAGAATGTTCTTCCAGTCAGACCCTGATGGAATGTTCCATATATTCCAGAATTTCTTCGGATGATGCAAGACGAGAAATAATTTTATTAAAGTGTTTATATCACATTATTCACGGCGGTATAGATGATTCAAATCTACTAATGCAAATTAATTTATATGTACCCAGAGTTTCAAGTAGAATTGCTTCCACTTTCTTAGCTAATAGAAGTAATACTAACGTATATTTTTACTCACCTTTAAATACTATGAAGCGTTTATATAATAACATTCAACATTCGGTTGATATCTTTCATTGTAATTTTAATAACTTTGTTGATTCTATTATTAAATTATATTAGCAATTGTTTGTATCACACTTTTAGTTTTAAAACTAGGCAATGTAATTATTTTCTGTTTATATTGATTTATTGTATTTTGGATATTAATTTTAATTTATGTATGTTCTTTCAATTCAAATTTAAATCTTATTTTTATGTTTTCCCTGTTATTAGAGATGTATATTTTCTGTTGGGAAATAAATTATTATTATTATTATAAGTTAAGTAATTTTGGCCTTGGATTTAATACTGTACAATTAATTAATTCATACCTAACAAATAGGCGTCAATATGTTGAACACAAAGGTCACTCTTCTAATATTATTTGTCCATCTAGTGGGGTGCCACAAGGATCAAATCTCGGACCTCTTTTATTCCTTCTCTTGATTAATGATATTGTAGATACTATAGAATCTAATATACTTATATATGCTGATGATGTTAAGCTATTTAAGACTGTAATAACTGAGACCGATTGCATAGTACTTCAGCGTGATCTCGATCGTATAAATACTTGGTGCATAACTAACAGTATTTTACTTAACATCAAAAAATGCAAATGCATAACTTTTGGCAGACGATCTAATCCTATTCTTCACAATTACAATATCAATTATACATCTCTAGAACGGTGTGAAGTAATTAAAGATCTTGGAGTAATATTTGACAATAAGCTATATTTTATACCCCATATTTCACATATCTGCAATAGTAGTCTTCAAATGTTATGTTTTATTAAAAGAACTTGTCGGGATTTTAATAATATTAATGTAATTAAATTACTTTACTTTGCCTACGTTCGTTCAAAGCTAGAATATGCCGCTGTGGTTTGGTCTCCTACTTATGCTATTCATGTTAAAACTATTGAAAGGGTACAGAAGAGATTTGTTCGATTTTTATATTATAAAAGTGTTTATGTTTATCCTGATCACACCATTAGTTATCACGATCTTTTGTCTTTTTTTTGATATTCCTACGCTAGCAACACGACGTGATATTTCGAAAATGGTTTATTTATTTAAAATGCTTAATTTTCAAATTGATTGTCCAAAATTACTATCTGTTATAAATATCTACACCCCACGTATAACTTCTAGAAACGCGGCTCTGTTCCGTTACAATAAAAGTAACACACAATCATACTTAAAACTCACCACTTAATTCGATGATGCGCCTGTACAATTCGATACATCATTCAATTGATTTATTTGATTGCACTTTATCCTCATTTGTAACTGCTCTTAGTCATCTCTGTTAATTGATTAAATAATGTATCTTATGTAATCTAATTATAATTTTGTTTTAAGTTAATTTTTTTCTAAATTATCGTTTTTGCGCTAAAATTTATATTTAGTTATTCTTAATTATATCATATTTTTATTTATGTTTTTTGGCGATATTGTTTATATATAAATTTTCCCTGTAATAAGATGTAAAGATCTGTTGGGAAATAAATATATTATTATTATTATTACCCTCAATTAAAATATTGTTTAAAAGCTTTACGAAAAGCTGTATGAAAAATTTATACTGTTCACTGGTAAGATCTCACGTGGAATATGGATCAACTATTTTACGCCATCTACAAAACTACAAAATAGAAAATGCAAAAAAGAAATTTCTGCGTTTCATGGAGCATAAAAAGAGTTTTCAACATACTTCTGATGAATAAGAGGGCATCATGAGAGAAATGAATTGAATTCCCTTATAAGGTCGAATAATGTTAGAAATTTGTGTCCTCGGTGGGATAATTAATGGCAACTTGGACTCACCTTTTTTGTTAGAGCAATTTATTTGTTCCAAATAGATCATTTTAGAACAGAAGCAGGTTTATAATGTGCCTTTATTTATAATGGGTCAAATACAAATAGTTAAAAACGACTTTAACAAATCGCTACAGTTCGGTTTCGTGTGACCCTCTTCCAGTCCATTGGCTATACCCCTACATCTGATAGCTAAACCATATAATTACTGCGGAATCTACAAAATTACAATTTCAGACCGATACTTATGCAATGACACTTCATGATGTTATGCACAATTGTGATTGCACGTTATTTTCAAAAATTGATTTGGTTAAGACATACCTAATTCCCATTTACACAAACGATATTCCAAAGATGAGTTTCGGCTTGAAAAACCTCGCTCTAATATTTTAAAGGTGATGGATTCGGATTAGCATTTTGTTTGTTTTTAGCAGGGATCAACATAAACACGTTCATCATTTACAACAAAGTAATTAACTTCATTTGCAATCAAACTTAACAATAACAAATGTATTTTCGGTAAAATAAAATTAGACTTTTTAGGTTATAGTATTAGTGCATTTGCAGTAAATGTTATGGACAGAAACGATTGTATTCCGATCTATCGGCTCAAGCCTAGCTATACATTAAATTTTTCAGTTATTTCCCTTGCATAACAATTACATTCTCCTTCTTTACACATTAATTTAGTCTCTATTAAGTCTCTTAAGCCCATTCTTTAACATACCAAAAAAATTATCCATTATGCATGTGGGATTTTTTTGTATTTATCTGTCAAGTTCTTGATTTTTGTTGTGCTTGTGAAGGTCGTTATAACGACCTTATCATCATCATCATCATTAAATAATTAATTATAGGCAATGACATCGGTAAGAACTTTGGATACGAACTATTCAATCACCTTTTAATAATATTTAAAAAATCTAACATTTAAATTTCAAAACTGCGTACTCCTACGAGAAGTTTCCCCACAGTTACGGTTAATAAGTGGTTTATTAACAAATCTAACACAGACATTCCAACCGAAATCACATAATGTTTAGCACTTGGTCCGAATTTAGCCTCCTAGTCAGGAACAAAGACATTTCTATTTACAAACCTAATAACGAATCACATTAATTTTAGTAAATCACATAAATCTGAATTTCTCAATAAACAAATAACTACAAATTAATTCCTGAAAGACAACCCTAAATTCCTAATCACCAAATCAGACAAAGGTAATATATCGTAATCATTAACTAACATCTAATTATTCCTTGAACAGCTGAAAGACGTTGAATATACGGAATCAGCCATTGATTCAGTAACTCTAGTTGGGGACATAAATATTGATATTTTGGATGAAACTAAACAGATAACCCAGAAGTACTTAATTTCTATTCACCTCTCTTTAAACAAACCAACTATGCTAACCACACACAGTATATTGTGTTTGGACCATATTTTTATGAAACTAAATCTGAAATATATTGAAAACATCTCATTCATTGTTTATACCCAAATAACGGATCATTTCTTAGTTGGATACCAATTAGTTATGCCAACTGAAATGGCAAATTTAAACAGCAAATGCAGATCAAGGAAATAACTTAAAATAAAGTAATTAAAAAATTCCCTTCCGCGATTAGACTGGTCTTTCCTGTACAGTAATATAAACTTAGATATGAAAAGTGACTATTTCATACAAATATTGACGATGAAAATCAAAGAATGCACGAAGTCCAACATTCCTACGCATAAATTTAAACGAAAGTACTGGATTACAAACAACATTATCAAAAAATTAACTTCAAGAATAAGCTACACAAGAATCATTTAAAATCATCATAGAATATATAACTAGAAAATCAATTTAAAAATCTCAGAAATCTGGTGCAAATGGATATACGATGGGCTAAAATAGACTACTTTAAATACAAAATAACCGCCGGCGCCGGAAATACGAAACCTTTATGGGAAACCGTTAAAGAGGCCGCTGGGTCAAGACAATCCAATCATTCTCTAGAATTAGTCTCAATCACAAAGTAACATCCTCTTCCCAAGAAATCGTAGATTCTTTTAATGATTACTTCATAAATATTGGACCCAATTTTACGGCTACAATTAATAATCAGAGTGGCTATAACAATTTAAATAGACTTTCTAATACCAATTCATTATTTCTATAACCGATCTCCGAAGCTGAAGTCGTACTTATGATCTCAAATTTAAAAGCAAAAAAATCGTATGGAATGGATAAAGTAAGCTCATATCTCCTAAAACAAATAAAACAATATATTGCTCATCCACTAACTAACGGGTGTCCAACAATTATTGCAGTCCCGGGTGGCGTTGGAATCAAAAACGTAGGTCGATTCTTACACGTGCCAAATAAATGAACTGACATTTTAATTGTCAAACATAACCTAAACGTGCATTTAAACAACACTTTAAATGCACGTTTAGGTTATGTTTGACAATTAAAATGTCAGTTCATTTATTTGGCACATGTAAGAATCGACCAACGTTTTTGAATCCAACGCCACCCGGGACTGCAATAATTGTTGGACACCCGTTATAATAATCAATGCTGCAATATGTAAAGGAAAATGGGCATCGCTATTTAAAAATGCTATAGTTAAACCAGTGTACAAAAAGGGAAAAAACATTGTAATTGGTAATTACAGGCCGAACATGTCATTAAAGACATAATCACCAACCTTTTTAATAGAGACAACACCTTGAACAAACATCAGTATGGTTTTACAAAGGGGAATTGAAGATGCATTAAATATGCTACTTAAGAAGGTATATTCATGCAAAAGCCGGGAATCCTTATGTGTGTTCTTATATCTGTAAAAAGGTTTCGACACTGTAAATTACTAATACCTTCTGCAATTTACTAGGATTCTATCTTAACAACAGAAGACAATGCGTTGAACTTTATGAACCCAGACGTACTAAGAAACTAGTGCGCTGTGTAGTTCCCCAAGGAATGGTTTGAGTTCTATTTTGTTCTTAGTGTATGTCAATGATATATTTGATATTAAATCAGAAGAAACCTTGGTAGCTTTTGTAGATGATACCGCCATATTTTAGAAAAATTCGAGATGGGAGGAGTTAAAAAAAGGCTGAAGTAGATTTGCGAAAAATATTTGAGTACCTGGACTCTAAACTAAACACCCCCAAAACCAAATTTATACCTTTCACCTGCCACGCTAATAATCTTCCAACATTTCATGAAGTAGCTACAAATCAGAAACTTATAATATCGGGTCCACTACAAACATAAACTACTTAGGAGTTGTTGGACCAACACTTAAGATGTGACAGGCACTTCAAATATGTACTAAAAAAATTAAGATATACAAAGTGCCTCATAAAAGAAATTTCTAAATACCTTAATTACGAACAATTAAAAATAATATATCATGCTCAAGTGGATATATCATGCTCTATATTACGGTATTATTTGCTGGGCTTCGGCTAGAGACAATTAATTACTCTATCTGAAATCGATTCAAAGAAAAATTCTTAAATGTATGCTGCAAAGACTAAGAGAATATTTAACTCACCTATTGTTCCAACAGGCTAATGTATAGAATATTCATCAACTTTGCTTATATAAAGTAGGGACAAAATTCTTTAAAGACAAAACATTCTTAGATTAACATGACCATATGTACACCACGAGAAATAGAGAAAATACAGTGGTTCCTAGGACGAGATTAAGCATAGGTCAATGATCCATTAGTTACTTATATAAAAATGAAGTTTAAGCGTAAACTCAAAAAAATATATTAGACAAAATTATGATGTTACCGGCTTTTTTTTAGAAATTTCATATAAATAGTTTTTATAAAAATAATTTAATACTTAGCTAAATTTTTCATGGTAAATTTTGCCTTCCTTTTTTGAACGTATTGTATTATAATTTTAAAGATGTATTTTGATTTGTATTTTTATATTCTTACCCACTCAAAGATTTATCTTTTGTGGGCTCTTGTTTATTACTTGTAAAATTTCTTCTCCTTGATATTTTACATTAATAAACTTATTATAATTATTCTCTTCTTCACTACGTCACCAAAAAAGTTAATTCCACCTTCCCATTTTTATATTAGTACGTCGATGATATTCACAGCAATGCCGTCCTCACAACTAGATATCATCTTAAATATTTTTTAACTCTTTTGAGAATTTTTAAAGTTCTCTATCGAAGAGGACCAAGAAATTGTTCTTGACTGGTACAGGAAAACAATTAACTCTTACCATCCAGAATAACAAAAAGACCTCATTCTTTTTTAAAAATTGAATTTTCCGGCTATCACACCTTTAGTTTCATCACAAAAATCCTAAATTATTGTACAACATTTTTCTTGATCTATTGATTCCCGACCACCTTAAAAAGCCCTCTCTTCCATCCCAACTTCTTCCTTCTACTTCCGTCGTTACTTCCGAGAAGGCCAGACCGACTTTTGGGTTGTATGTTAAAGTGTTGTAAGAACTCAGTAAGATATTCTTTTCCGTGTCGCCAGCCTTTACAATAACAATGAAAATAAACAACCTGACAAATAAAAATTAAGACGATATGAGTACCTTGTAAAGATTGTATCCAAATATATAGGACAAACAAATAGGCGAATTTCCGCAAAAATAGAAGAATATAAAAACTCTGTAAAACAGAAACGGACTACGTTATCACTGGCACAACATCACCTACAAACGGCCGTAAAATAGATATTACAAACTCCAAAGCTCTTGCCAAAACAGGTCATTTGAGCACACGAATCATTCGAGGCAATTAAAATTTAAATTCGCTCAATATCAATGAACGAAGAGATGATTAACAACGCCTTCCGAATACCTGGAAACCGGTTCTTAAAAGAAGAAAATACAGATCATTCACTAATGACCACCAAGATCATCTGATCTTACACCATTGGATTTCTTTTTATAGGGATATGTGAAGAGTACTGTATACAAAACTATACCACGTGATTTAGATGTCTTAAAAGAACGCATCACGCTTGCGATTAGATCCCTGATATGTTAAATAAATTTAGAAGAAACTTTTGACATTCATTGACATTCATTTTTGTTTGTTTTTTTTACATTATGAACAATACTGAGTGTATTGGAACGAATTTCAGTAATCAGATGATTTATTTTTTAATGTTGATTTTTGCAATAAAATTCAAAATAATAGTATTTTTGAAAAGAGAATGAAGAGACTTATCAAACGATATATCTTAATTCCATACTTCCTATTTAAAAAAAAATGGGTGTAGTAACTGTCTCCCGAAAGGGGTTGAAGGTAGGGATCACATTTTCACGTTCAAGAATGTCAATTTATAATTTAAATTTGACGGGTTTCGAGATTTTCCATAAATATGTACAATAACAGAAATAATGAATTTATTCCATTTGGATGGATACTTGTATTCATCAAGTACAACACACAAGCAACCATAAACAGGCCAGTGACGCACAGCCAAATAAGAATGAATGAGGAGTGGTGAGTTGCGATACATATATAAATATACCGCCAGCTGGACAACAGATCAGTCCCTTGATAGTCAATTTACCCTTAACAACTTCGATTTCAACGCCGAAGTTACAGAAACCGCTGTGAATTATCTCCTTAAGTTAAAGTTTTTGGCCTGGCATATAAAGAGCGCGACAAACTAAAAATCCTTATATTTCTGACATAATCATAACTTTGATGGTGGAAAACATTCATGGCATTTCATTGAACCGTGTATAAGTCATAGCTTTTGAAGTGACTGTTGTGGTTTGATTAATCATTACTTTCTGTTGCAAAGCCACACTCTTAAAGCTTGATAAATATTACGGCGCATCGAATTCAACCATTAAATGTATAAACACTTAACTAACGCACTTACTATGTTTTAACCACTAAAAATTATGTAATATATATACATATATTACAAAAACGCACGACTTAAGTTTCGACGGTTTAATGTCATTATCAAGTGAAGCAAATTAATGAAGGAGTTCTATTTATACTAATGTGTAGTGGTTTGGGGGTAATTATTGTCGGGTATGTAAAAGAAGGGGATTACGCATCGTTAACGGATTATAGGTTTTTGAAAAGTGGCGTGTACATTAAATCTGTTTGCTCGTTAAGCAGATTAACGTGAGGATTATTACTTTCTTTGAAAATTTCGGCAAATTCGAGGAGATTAAGCTTTGTACCTTTGGTACAGTGATGTAAAATTTTTAGATTTTGGATTTTGGGAAATTCATGTTTACATTCTAAAGAATGGTTTGAAAAAGTGCTACTGTTTTGATTTAACCTATACGCTCTGAAATGTTCGGAAAATCTAGTTTCGAAGCTGCGACCTGTTTGACCTATATAAGTAGAGTTGCATTCGGGACACGAAATTTTATAAAAACCTGATTTTTTTAGGGAACTGATTTTATCTTTTGCGTTAAATAATATATTGGACAATTTACCGCTGGCTCTAAATGCAATTCGATGATTATGTTTTTGAAAGATATGAGCAATTTTCTCGGTAGTTTTACCGTGATAGGTGAGTGTAATGAATGATTGTGTATTGGAGTCTGGGATTTTTGGATAGATATGGGTTCTTGTGTTTTGGTATCGCTTTTTATTGATTAGATTTTGAATTAGGCTAATTGGGTATCCATTGTTTTGTGCAATCTTTAAAATTTTCTTTAGTTCTAGGTCTTGATTTTTTGGGGATAGCGGAATCGAAAATGCTCGATTAATCATTGAGTGGAATTACCACGTAGTAACGGTCACCACAATCCTTATCATTAAATGTATGTTTGCTGGGTTTCATCGAAACTGTACGTGCACGAAAATGAACTTCTTTCAGGAAGGAAAAATGAGCCAGTTACTACAGAAAACATAAAAAAAGTGTCAAATTACCGCAAAATGAAGTGAGTTAGATATTCATATTCATTAACACATGAAAACATTTGCGCGTCTTGAGTGCCTTGTTTTTTGACAATTGACTAAAAACCATCCAAAAACAAAACAATCAGCCGGTAAGGTTTTGGCCAGTATTTTTTAGAATGCGCATGATATAGTATTGATTTGACTATCAATAAAGAATATTAATCTGCATTACTGAATTAAATTACATTTTTTGACGGACTTGATACGGAAAACTACAAAATGAGCATAGAAATGTTTGCGAACCTTTACACATATACTCTATAACTCTAAATTATGCCGAGGAGCACTTAAAAAAAGTAATTATGGAGGATTTCACTTTGTGATACGTTTTTGTAAATTATAAACACGAATGCCTTTTTTAATATCACACACTTTCTATTTTATTAGTGACTATAGTTTCGACACACTTAAGCTTATCATTCTCAAACTAGATATAGCACATCGCTAGTATAGTTTCTACTGTCTTTTAATACTGTCTTCAACAAAATTTTATTATATGCGAATGATCTGAAATTCTAAATATTATTGACACATATTCTAATTGGATACATTCAAAACGATCTCCAGATATTATGATAAACTGGTCTCACATGAATACATTGAACATTAGTATTAGTACATATACAGTTTTTTATAGTAAAAAGCTTAATGTAATCAAACATATCGTTTTGCATGTAATAGTACGCTGCAGATTATTATGTACAATATTCTTAGGCATCGTTATTTAAAACTGTAAATCTTTCAAGAGTATTCATTTCCTTAAAAAGTTATTTGATACATATGTACTTAGCAGATCGTCTTTCTAATTGGTGATATCTTCGCTATATTATTATAAATATATCATTTCATTTAAACATGTATAAACGAGATTTTTGAGATACATTTATATTATTAAAAGTGGAAGGTATCATTTTGATATTCTGAAATTAATCATCGTATATCAGTTTATTGTTTTTTTTTTAATGCCATTGGCTAAATTGTCCGGTGAGGATCTTTAAACTCATTTCCTGTTGTGAAAAATGCTTTAAGCTGAATAGGAGTAATGTCGAGAAAGGCAAAAGGATGTCAGTTATAGCCCAACTGGAAATTTTTAATAAAAATAATAATACGATACGATACGGTTGCTTACTTCATGCTTTTAAAGTGATTTTTGGTGGGTTGTTTTTGTCGAATAAACGCGAAATTTGTTGTGGTGATAACGTTTTCTATTTTAAATACGGTGAGTAAAAATTAAATTATTTCGTCAAATATTAATCTCTATATTTGATATTTTACTTTGGTGAATTTCCATCGTGAGTGCTCGACACGTCCTTGGGTCGCAAAAAGTATTTGCGTACGGTCTTTGATCTGAGTATTTTATATTCAGCATTAAATTTAATCCTATTCATTCTTATATTCCATTCATCTCTAATTCCCTATTTTCCAATATTTTCTTCCGTGGTCTACCTTGTTTGTTCTCATAATGTCCTCACAAACGACCCTGTGAGGTGAAGCGTGTGTTCTCTGTTTTTTTGTTGTCTAGATTCCACTGTTATTAAATATTATTTGTGCCTCAGTAATAATATTTTACACCGTTACGGACTCATTTCAAGTAATTTTATTGTAAAATGCCTGCTACTAGTGGAAGTTGCAATGTTAATCTTGGCCCTCGTTCTAAAACGTTAAAACGTTTAGAATGCCGTAGACGATATCCCGTTGATTGTCTTGATTTGTCATTAAACGATATCAGTTATTATGCTGCGAAGTTTGAGAAGGAAGACGGCGACCATTGGATTTGTGATTCTTGCAGACCACCATCCGTCCCAACATCCACTGCGCGCGTTGCCCCAGCTCGTGCCTCCGTTGGAAATCACGTTTTACCCTCTGCTACATGTGAACGGGTCTCTAATTCATCACTAGCGGATACTATAAGAGCGATATTTATTGATGAATTGATGTCTCTTTTCAGAGCTGAATTTCAAAATGCTTTATGCGATTTGAAAAATGACATAAAATCGCTTGATGCAAGAATAACTGTTCTCGAGAGCGCTGCCGCGAACTAATGATAATCCAAATAATTCATTACCGGGTGTTATACTTGAAGCGGACGCCATACAGGAAATTGAAGACAGACAACTTTGATCGCGAAATATAATAATATATAATTTGCCTGAGCCTACTGGTCCTCTTGATCAGAGAGTCGAAGAGGACACCAAAGCCTTAAAATCCATTATTGACCCAGCTGTTACATTTGCACCTACCAAAGTTATGCGCTTAGGTAAAATCGGCAATAAAATACGGCCTGTAAAAGTGTCTTTTACTGATCGTAGAGAGGCAATTGATGTCTTAAAGGTTACTCGTGCTCCTGATACTGGTAATGTCCGGTTCAATAATGATTTGACACCCATGCAGCGAAGTCACATAAAACAACTAAGAGAGGAATTGAACCTGAGGAAGTCTCGCGGCAAAACTGATTTAACAATTATGTACAAAAATTGTTATCCATCTTTTGTTAAATCTGTACCTGGGAAGAAAAAAAACTAGATATTTATTATCACAATGTTGGCGGAATTAAAGGAAAAATCAAATCGTTTATGTTCAGTGCAAATGTATGTGTTTACGACGTAATTATTTTGGTAGAAACATGGTTGGATGATAGGGTATGTGACGCCGAATTAGGTTTAACTGAATTCTTAATATACAGATTAGACAGATCCATTCTTACCAGCAACAAATCACGTGGTGGTGGCGTTCTTATTGCCGTAAGGAAAATTGGTCCTACAAACGAGCGACTATGTAGAACAATTATTTGTAAAAGTGATGGACAAATTAATTATTGGTTCTACGTATATTCCGCCTGCTTCAAATATATCGTTATATATTTCACATGCTGATGAGTTAGAAAAAATCTGTACCGAGAATTCATGCTGCGAGTTCCTGTTTTGCGGCGACTACAATATTCCTAACGCGGTGTGGGATAACACTAATGGAGACTTATTAGGGATTAATAATTATAGTTATCCGGCAAGTATTCTTGCAAATGCTATTTACTACCAACTACAACAAATAAACAATATCCCAAATAACATAGGTGTTTATTTAGACTTATTTTTTGTAGCATTTGCGATGCGAAAGTGAAAGTTGTCATTGTGTGAAGAAAGTTTACATCATATTCCATATGCGTTGGATTTAACATTATTCGCAATTTCAGATTTCACCAGTGGTGATTCTGAGTGGGTGTTTAACATTAAACGTGCTAACTATTGTGCTATTAATAATTACCTAGCGAATATTAATTGGGAGCAAGTTTTTGGTTCCTCCGTCGAGGAGAACGTTTCTACTTTTAATAATATTTTATGTTCAGTGTTTGTCCCTATTATGTTTGTAAAATCGTCAAATTATCCTAAGTGGTTAAATACTGAATTAATTAAATTAACTAAATTAAAAAAAGGAGGCGCATATGAACTATAAACGTTATGGCTCTCGATTTTATTATGAATTATTTAAAAATTTAAGAAAACAATGCAAAGATATAAACGATATGTTATACAAAAACTATATTGCTCGCGTCGAAACCCAATTAGACAGGAATCCCGAACAATTTTGGGATTATGTCGATGTATGCCGTAAAACTACTGGGTTTCCCAAAGATATGCACTTAGATAACGAGGTTAGTCATAACATTGAATGTAGTGTGGAACATTTTTCTAAGCCATACAATATTAAACAAACTAATACACTGCCTTATTATCAGGAAAACGAATCGTTAGATCTTTGTAATTTTAGTATCACTCTATACAATCTTTTATCCCCAAACTTTTAGATCTCTTAGTATCAGGACGATTAATGAGGGCTTGTTCGCATGCAATTATAAATGAACAGCACGGATTTCGAAAAGGCAAATCAACTGTGACGAATCTGATGGTGTACCAAGTCAATCTGATAAATGCCTTGGAGAATGGATCACAAGTTGATTCAATATATACTGATTCTTCCAAGGCATTTTATCATGTGCAGCATGATATTTTAATTAATAAATTGATATTAATGGGGTTTGGCACTAATGTCGTCTGGTGTATACGTTCATATTTGCAAAACAGGAATCAATGGGTACGCATTAAAAAACATTTGTCTAACTTCATAAAAGTCACGTCGGGGTGCCTCAAGGCTCGCATTGTGGTCCCCTTTTATTTCTTTTATTTATTAATGACATCGGGTTACAAATTAAACACAGCAACTTTCTTCTTTATGCTGACGAATTGATAATTTTTAAAAGCGTTAAAATCATTAATGATCAAATTCTACTTCAAAATGATTTAAATAGTGCTGCACTATGGTGTAAAGATAATATGCTGGACTTGAGTTTAAATAAGTGCGTCTATGTCCCATTTTGTCGAGGTAAGATGAGAAATTCTGAGATCAAGGACTTGGGCATAATTTTTACAACCAAACTAAATTTTTCTAATCATATTTCATATATATGCAATAAAGCGCTAAAATTGTTGGGTTTTATTAATAGATTTTCAAGGGACTTTAAAGTGAGTACGATTAGAAAACTGTACGTGTCCTTAGTTCGACCTCACTTGGAATATGCCTCGAGCGTCTGGAATAAATAATGCTATTACACACTTAGAACGAGACCAAGACAAATTTTTAAGACTTTCGCATTATAAAATGGGTGGTAGAAGCACAAATTTTAGCCATAGTGCAATGCTAATCCAGCTCAATATCAAGTCGTTGGATTTATCACTTTTGTATAAACTTATTAACGGTCTAATTGAGTGCAGTGAATTAATTACATGCCTTGATTTTAATATACCACGTGGCCCTCAGTCACTGGTTTGTGTTTCGGATTGCTTTCCATCCTACTCTATATGGCATGTATAACCCCATTGTTCGTATGATGCGTTATGCAAACGATTTAGTTAAGGACAACAATTTTGTTTTATTTCATCCGTCTTTTGCTACTTTTAAATCCAGGCTCCACTCCATTAATTTATCCGATGCCATTTCTTTGTATTGAACATAATAGTTTTTTTATTCTATTCTCTGTTTTCGCTCTATGTTTAGTAGTAACATATATTTATTGACAAATTTTGTAATATTTACATTGGAATAGTGAATAATGAATAATGAGTGAGGTGTTAATGTATTAATTTGTCAAAAAGGCTGTCGAACAGAGGTCTTTCTGCCTTGTGCTGTCCAGTCATATGGCGTCAGTTGTTATTGCGTAAAAGCTGCACTTTTTAAAGAAACCGAACAATTTTTTCAGTCATATATAAGAGTTAATTGATTGTAGTAAGTAAGTAATTTGTTAAACCTTTATTTAGAGAAACATAGAGAGGAATTACTATGATATATATATTTTTTAAATGGTTACCAGACCTCTCAAACATTTTTCATGACAGTGTCTCGTACTTCATATAGAAACATAATAATACTCCTTTATTAGAGGGTACATCATTATTTTAATGAACAATTATTGTAATTGTTAATTATGGTGTGTAATAATTGGAAATGAATAGAATAGAATTGGTTTAATTCAGTGTAAATTTGATAATATTTTTACCTTGATTCCTTCTCAACTATTTCGACATAAAACTTATAGGATGAATTTATTTTGCATCTCATTTTTAATAAACTAATTAAGCTTAGTAATTATTCGCCTGACACGGTTAATTCCCACAAGTGTTCATAATTAATTTTCGTGCGATCTTCGTAAATAATGCCGCCTCATCCTTGGACACAACACCTCCTTCAAGGATTTAAATGGCGTCAGAAATTCTAATTAGGTTAGGGGATCGAGGGGGGATAGAAAAAATATATGTAATAAGTGTAGATAATGATGATGAATAGGCTCCCCCTCTTCTACAATATATAATTTTTCTTTGGCTCCCGATGTATATAAATACCATAATGATTCTGAGTAGCAACCAGTTTCTCCCAATTCCACAATTCGGCTCGTTTATCAAATCCGCTGATATGGCCAATCTTTTTGTGAGTATGAATTGATATTTTTAGCACTGTAAATGTATAATCATTAAAATTTATGTAATTAATTATAATACTTAATTAGTTATTAACTAAACCATTTGTGACTTTTAATTAATGAATTAATATTGAAGACCTTTCAAGTGCATAATTTCTAATTAAATAAATTTATTATTAACTGCTTCAAAAATGATTTAGTTTTATGTTTATTAGAGCAACCTAATATTTTATGTATATTGTGGTTATATTTTAATTTCAGATATTATTAGTGACAGCAGCTGTACTTGGTTACGTCCAAGCAGGTTACGGTGGTAGTGGTAGCGGATTCGGCGGATTCGGTGGTGGGGGATATGGCGGTGGCGGATACGGAGGCAGCGGATTCGGCGGTGGTGGCCATTCAGGGGGTTTCGGTGGATTCGGCGGAGGTGGCTACAAAGGAGGATTCGGCGGAGGTGGCCACCAGGGAGGCTTCGGCGGAGGTGGCCACCAGGGAGGCTTCGGCGGTTATAATGGAGGTTTTGGAGGTGGATATAACGGAGGAGGTTTCGGCGGTGGCGGTCATAATGGAGGTTTTGGAGGTGGCGGACACAAAGGAGGTTTCGGCGGTTTCGGTGGACACGGTGGATATGGCGGTGGTGGATTTGGAGGCGGCTCCGCAGGCGGCGGACACTTTGGAGGTGGTCATTACGGCAGAAAATAGTAATTTTAATTTATAAATTTTATTTAAGTGATATATAATTTTATGTTTTATGTTGATAATATAAACTGTAAATTAAATTATTTTAACCAAACAAAACAATTCAAATTCTTTACATGCTTGCAGAAAAATGAACAAAAGTAATTTAAAATAATATTTCAAACAAACTTAATACGGAAATATATTTAACAAGAGATTTTATTAAAATTTATTTCTGCATCGAAGGACATAATTATTTTGAGATGTGAATCTCAAAGAAAACATCATATTTTGAGACTTAATTAATTTATGTTTATTTTATTTATTATTCTCCTTATAAATATTTGCTTATATGTTGTTTTTCTCCTCGCTCTTCCTGACTCTTATTTCTTTTCTATCAATGATTAAGTACAGACAATTAATTATCCTTTCCTTTCAATTGTTTTTATGCAATTGTTTTATAGGAATTCATTTATTTTTACTTCTCAATTTCTCCATCAACAAACAGTTGATGGAATCATTCTAGTATTATATTTTTTCCACCACAATGTAAAATAAACAGTTGGAATAAATCCTAAAAAATAGATAAATATAGTAAATAACAAATAAAAATAAAAAATAATAAGATAATAAAATAAAGTTAAATTAAATAAGTTAATATTCACACCAATTATATATCGCTAGCTAATAAACGTGTAACACGCATTTTTCATGTATTAGAATTATAATAGAATTTATCAAACATATAAAAAACAAATGAACAAAAAAAAAAAATAGAAAAATCAAATGAAAATTAATGAAAGACTTGAGTTTGAGGGTCAATATCACTAGTACATAGGCTCAAAGTGTTTTCTAAATTAACATCTGTAAGCCGTGATTTTTTTCCGAATGTGCAAATTATTTTTCTTGTAAAACTCTCGGCTGTGAACACTTTTCTTTGGAAAGGTGTGTTCTGTAAAATTCATTTAGCTCCACATTATCAAATTTTAACTTCAAATATGAGTCTTCTTGAAGCTCGATCAACTCCATTTGTAGGTGAAGCGGAGCATCTTTCACATTACACTTACACGGGTTTGCGAAAATATTGAAAGTGCTATCCATATTCTTAAAATTGGAAAACCGATCAGTTAATTGCTCTGACAGTAGTTTCAGTTCTTCAGCATAGCGAGCGTAATCAATATTTTTGTGACTGCATAATGTTACAAAATGAAAATAGTTTTTACTTCTCATTTGTGTTTCCCACAAACTAATTTTGTTTTGATTTACCAATTGCCCTTGATTTGAACATTAAGTTCAAGTCGTTTAAGTGTCCTGTTATGTCTACCAGATAACAAAGCCATGTTGGATCACAGATTTGCGGCGTCAGCTATTTCTTTTCTAAGGTCATAACGTTCTTCAGTCGAATGAACTTAGATTATAAGTTTTTTTGGTGAATAATGCAATGCAGAATTTTTAAATCACTCACATTCACATTCATAACGGCTGTTATTTTTTTTTTCAGAATTCAGATGAAACCTTTTCGTGAACCGACCATTGAAAGCGCATCATCTGTGTACCCTCCAACTAATTCACACCACTGCAAACCATATTGCTCAAAAGTACTTTGCACCTCGGCAAAAATATTTTTTCCCGTAGTGGTCCTTTGTAGTGGCCGTAAAGCCAGTAATTCCTGGGTCACTACAAATTTTTCATCAACACGTCGTATAAAAATAGCTAACTGGACTGTGTCAAATAAATCTGTACTCTCATCCAAAGAATTAGAAAATCAGCCAATATATCAGTTAATGTTTTTTTTTTGATATCACTAGTCATCATATCTATACGTCGAAAAACAGTACATCGCGATAAGCTCACGTTCTTAAACTCTTTCTTCTTTTCTGGGCACAAAAGTTCTGCAATATCTACTAGGCATTCTTTAACAAACTCTTCCTCAGAAAATTACTTCGATGTTTTCGCTATTTTGTAACTAACTATAAAAGTAGCTTTAACAACACTGTCTAGATTTGATCATTGTGATTGGAACATTTGTTGCTGTTTCCCTAAATCAGTAATGAGTTTTTTAATTTTATCCTTTCTTAAGGTCCGTAAGTAAATTATAATGAGCAAAATGCTTGCTGGAATAATGCCGCTTCATATTGTATTCTTTTAAAACAGAAATTATTTCATTACACAACAAACACATAGGTTTACCACTGTGAATGATAAAAAAGTATTCATCAGTCCATTTGTTTTGGAATTGTCGACAATCGATCATACGCCGATATGCGATGCTAACTGCGTTATAAATAACAGTCGACTCTGGAATGCTTCAAGGTCATCGGACGGCTTCCCGAATGCTTATCTGTTTGTATCCTAATGGCGAATGGTACCAGTCACCCATCCAATTGCTGATCCGAAGTAGCGTTGTTGCACTCTGGCTATTGCTAGTTCAGCCGCAACCGTATTCGCCCACAACCAATATTAATTGACTATGTAATTGCAGCATAGGTCAGTTGCTGCCGCGGCATTACGTTTAATTGTTAAACACTCAGGGATTCAGTCACCCTCGAAAGCTGTTTGTTATCTAATGAAGAAGTCTGCCCGAAAACCAACCTGAGAGAGTGAATGAATGATGTTTTGTTCTTCGTGGTAGAGCAAAATATGACTCAATACAATCTTCTTCACTGGCTTGTCTAACACACTGAGCAAGCTAAAGTAGCCACGATTAAAGATGCTAATTAACCACACGCATTACGGCATTCGCAATATTCATTCGTGTAAATACCGTCGATACGTGAAGCGTTTAACTTCAGAGGTGGGCGGATGATAGGTTGTTAAAATTCTTTAGCTAAATTGCGACGGTGTCACTAACATCGGTATTAAATTCGAGGCTATCGCTAGAATCAAGGGTGAATTGACGTTCTACAGAGCCTTCAAGTAGCTCTGCTTTGTCAGATTCGGTGTTAACGCTTGATTACTGTAATTTTGGCGCTTGAGCGTCCGAAAAAACTTAAAAACTTCTAAACAGAATTTGGTTGTTTCTTAATCGACCCATAGCGAAGATCCCAATGATATTGAGCGGCGAGCGTTGTTTTTCTCTATTATTGGAGACTTTAGTTTAGAAGGAATGGCCAAAGTATTGACCAAGAAAGTTCTACTGGTCGCGGACTCGTTAACACCCTATGGACGGGTCGATTCTCGAAATGCCTCCTATGGATGCTGACGGTGCAGGCGGAGTCACGCTCGCTACGAAAGTTTTAACCAAGGCTCAAAAGTTGCATTTATTTAGTCTTGTTTTCATGCATATGCATATAGGAAAACATGTTTATCATTTCATAATTTTTCAAATAAATAATCAATATGTACCCTGCTCAAAGATTTTTCTTTCTGCTGAGCTTCAGTTTATGATCGTTAATGAGCGTAGAAAGATCAAATTAAAAACGTGGCCTTATTACAATAGATATAGAGAACGAAAGTGAAAATATCGTGTACGCCGACAATTTTTCAGACGATGACGCAAACGATATTGTCAATCAAAATGATAGTGACAGGGAGGACATATTTCGCGTTGTAAGAAGAATAGAGCTGTGCCATTGTCGTCAAGCAGTTCTGATAGTTACAGTGATGATAGTAATAGTGTTGAAGACTGGTACATGAATGATATTCACCAACAACCATTTCTTGGTTAAAGGGGGATCAACATTATACCCAGCAATGCGGAAAGTAACATGTGGGTTGTAAAATTTATAGGCGATGATTAATTTGACTTTTTTGCGCAAGAAACAAATCAGTACCATGAATACCCAGTATTGTCATCGATTTAAAGTTGGAGCAAAATGTTGGGTTTGCTCTTGATAAAGGAAAGAGTGTGAAAGGAGTCGAGGAAGGAATATTGGTCCACGGACTTCATAATAACAACCCCTGTTTTTGGCAGTGTTATAAACCGAGGCCCCTTTATTCAAATTTGGCATTCCTGGCATTTTTCTGATAATGCTAATTTGGACCCTAATGGCGATCGATTGCAAAAAGTCCAATCACTTCGGTTTATATTTGCAACTTAAAAATTTACTGCGGGAAAGGACATCGTCTTTAAGACATTATTAGAAATCTACTGCAGCCATATCTAAATTTGTGGCATCATGTCTACTTTGACAATTATTACAATAGTGTTGATACGGCTGAAGTGCTACTACAAGCTACTAAAAAATAAGGTGTGCGTATGTAGTAAACTTCGCGTAAATAGAGGATTTTCTCCTGCTTTAAAAACTGCAAAATTAAAAAGTGAGAATCAATGTTTTTTCGTCGAAAAGATGCCTTATTGCATTGCTTGGAATCGAAAACAACGTTACGCATAATATTCACAATACATTCTGCTGACATTATCGAGAGCCATAAAACAAAGGAAAAAATTTGGAAATCAATTAGTGTAATCGACTACGATAAATATATTAAAGGGCTGGACCGCTCAGATCAATATTTATCATACTATTCGATGGTACGTCGCACAAAAAAATTGGGCTGCCATGTTTATTTTGAATTGTGCATTATATAATGCGTTTCATGTTTATACAATTCTAAATACAAATGTAAATTTAAAATATAAATCATTTCTATTGGATGTAGCCAAAGAATTGATTAAAGATAGTGAAGAGACTGGAAGAAGGGAGATTGGTGAAAGAAGTATGGTGGATGAGCAAGAGTATAATGGAGGGTAGATGGAGAGCGGAGATAAGGAAAATGTACGAAATGGTAGGATTGGCGAAGGAAGTGGTGAATGAATGGCCTAAGAAAGGGGTGACTGTGGCGGATTGTGTATATGAGAAGGACAAGGATATACAGAGACAGAAAAGGCAGGCTTGTATAGAGAGGAGTGAGTGCGGTGAGGGATATGGGAGATGGCAGGTACATGGAAGAAGACCGAGATATTTAGAGGAGAGCGGAATGGGAAGAGAGGATAAGGTGACAATAGCAAGGTCGACGTGTGGGTCGGATACGTGGGGACATTTGGCGGAAGAGTGCGAGGTAGGTAAGTGAGGAGTGGGTGGTAGGATGCAGGAGGGTGACGGACTGGATGAATGAGGATGGGGCCAGGATAAATGTATTGAGGAGAACCCATTATCTTATCCAGTGGGAGAGAGAGAGGAGGAGAGTGGAGTGAAAT
This sequence comes from Ontholestes murinus, assembly GCA_963969525.1. Taxonomy (NCBI): domain Eukaryota; kingdom Metazoa; phylum Arthropoda; class Insecta; order Coleoptera; family Staphylinidae; genus Ontholestes; species Ontholestes murinus. Next base: position 4,606,999 of record OZ018398.1, on the reverse strand, counting down.
AATATACCGAAGGATTGTATTTTTGTTTTTTTTTTGTTTGTTTTTGTTTAGAATGTAGTTTAGTAGATCTAAGTTTGTATGCTTAAAGATGCCAAATAAAGGTTTAAAGGATAGTGCAGAGACAATGGGTGTGGAGCACATCACGAAATGTAATGCATCACAATACACCAGACAGACGGTCCAAAGATAGCAAAAAACACAAAATTGCAAATACAGGGTGCAGCAAAACAGACAGTGCAGTTTTGAAGGACTATTAAAAGAAAACGGCTCAATTTAAAGAAATGGGGTTTATTTTATCTCAATGGGTACATCATGCCGTTTTATGCATTAAGTCCGGAAGATGACACCAGAAAGATGATGACCCCCAGCAGCGATATATTGATGAAGGCGATTTCTGAAATTTTCGGCCGCATTGTGGCACATCTCGATGGGTGTAGCCGCGATTTCCTCCCGAATTCGATCCCTGAGTTCTTCCAAGGTGCAAGGTCGATGCCTAAAAACCTTTTCCTTCAGGTAGCCCCACAGGAAGAAGTCGCAAATGCTCAGATCAGGGGAGCGTGCGGGCCACTCCACATCACCTCTCAGAGAAACAAGGCGCCCAGGGAACACCTGTCGCAGTTTCGTCATTGAAACATGAGCAGTATGGGCCGTAGCTCCGTCCTGCTGAAACCATATGTCTCCCAGATCTGCTTCCCCCATCAGCTCTTCCAAACAAGGAAAAAAATTCCAACATCTCTTTAAAAAAATAAGGCCCAATCACCCCAAATTTGGAAATCGCACACCACACGGTGACTTTTGGGGAGTGAAGTGGTCTCTCGTAAAGTTGCCTTGGGTTATTTACAGCCCAATATCGAAAATTTTGTTTATTCACCCCTCCACAGAGATGGAAGTGGACCTCGTCACTACTGAAAAAAGTTGACCTCGCATGGATCCAGTTCAACATTTCTTGGAAGCGTTCTCCAGACCAAACCATGGTAACGACTAAAAACGGCACGAGCCCCCCCCCCGACACAATGAGACCCCTCCCAGGTAGGTACCCCCACCACACGGGATGTACTGGACATTCCAAACTGCACTGTTTGTTTTGCCGCACCCTGTATAGTTACTGGCGGGACAAAAGCTAAGCCCCAACGGCAATGCCGTGTATGTGCCGCGCATAAAAAGAAGAGTTTAACTTGTTTTATATGTGACTATTGTAAGGCACTCTTCCACAAGGGTGATGGATTTTTAATATTTCACACCATACAAAAATATTAGATTTAGTTACCATTACTTGTTTCCACTGTATTTGAAAGCGTTGCTTATTGTTTTCATTTTTTAAATTATTTAAAAAATAAATGAATAATATACCTTCAACACTGCTGTAACCTTTTATAATAAATATTATTCATTTCTTGATTTCAACTTTGTCTTGAAGCAAAGCGTTCGAATTTGCGTGCTGATGCTGCAACATCGACCCGGCCCGCAAGTCTGGCGCTCAAGGCACCCATCCATATTGTGTTAACAGCAACAATAATGGCAAAAGAGAGCTTCCCGACGGCTGCTTTAAAGTCTGATGATCTGAAGAGAGGAGATAAAGAGCTTATTATTTCTCTCGTATTTATGCCAATTCGTTGATGAAACCTTTCTCAACCATCTCTTGGTTTCGAATGCAAGGTAACGTTTTTTTATGAGAGATGAGGAAATCTATCATGACACCCTTACAGTAGAATAGTAGAATAGTGTCGGACTTTTACCGACTAAAACCATTCCTTCGCCATCGCTGCTTTCACTAGTGCAGACCAAAAGGTCTTCTCTAGTCTGGTATTAAGCGAAATGATCACTAAGATTTTGGTTGATAGGGTAACCCTTTAAGGTATCCGTAACACAAGATAATACTATTGTGGTACCATCTATTGCATTGGGGTTGCACTATGATTCCCTAGTTGCAGAAGAAAACTTCGTTTACGTTTCTTTAACTATACTACGTTAATTAGATCCAAAATAGATCGAAACTTTCTGTCCATTATATAAACTTTGTCTATATTTGTTGATAGACACCTTATTCCGTAGAATTTTTACATTTCAGGGAGCATTTTTAGACTTGAGGCGATGTTAGATTTTTGGCAAGGACAGTAACATTTAAGAATGACAAATTTAGACGGATTTGATGTTATTATAGGTGAAAGGTAAATAAATAAACAATAAACAATAAACAATAAGCGATAATTTATTTATTTGGGAGAGAGTGCGCAGGGAATTACTTTCTGATTTTGGATGGTTGGTGGTGAAGATTAGAGAAAATTATTGGACCATATTGTAACAAAGGTTGACATATGGTTTTTAAATTAGGTAAAGTTGATAAGCTCTCATTCTTGAAGATTAAATTTAATATTAATAAAATTTTAAATCAAAATTCCCACATATTAGATGCCAGTATGATGAATACTTACACTTTATTATCCCATTCAATAATATAAAATTGAACATATATTTAGTTTATATTCATCTTCGTGAATCCATTAAAATTCATTTTGCCAATAAAACAAATGATGAATATTTGTCTTGTATTAAATATAATATTTGCAATATTTTAAAGCACATTGAGAATATTAATTTTAGAAAATTTAATTATTGCAAATCATGTAACAATATTTGCATGATTAAATTTAGAAGTAACACAGGGATTTTTAAGTGATTAATGACTATTCATTAAAACCATATCTAAACAAAATAATGAATGCATACATAACATGTTTCACGAATACAAATGGATTAAAACATGCGAGGTTATTAAAAATACACGTGTACAAAAATTTTGGTACTACATAAAAATATCAAAATAAAAAACTACATTCACCTCACCCTATTAAAACATTTAAGGTATGAAATAACAATGCTTTGGACAAAAACCATTATTTTAACTTATTTATTATTAATACTCAGAAATAAATTTATTTCTCGCATAATATAGTATAAAATTTTAAATAATATTAAAAAAATAATAAAATGTATTAAAGTTTTTAGGTCTTTGTAGAACATTAACTAATATTTTTTAATAAAATGTATTAAAATCCTTTAGTTCGTTGTAGAAAATTAAATAATAAATTTAAAAATACGAAAACATTTCGTGAATCTACAACAGTGAGTCTTACTAAGACTACAAAACAAATTAATTTGAAACAACTACTTCTCTGGCTAGTACCTCGACAGATGTTGAATAAAACAAAGTTAATTTGCGTGTTACGAATAGTACAACTATCAAAGCAACACTAATTTGAATGAAATTATGTTGTTTTGAAACACGTGTCTGCAGATGATTATAAACTTGAATGCTAGATTTTTTAATTGCTTTTGCTAATTTAATTCAATGAAATCAGTTTAAATTCATTTTTGTGCATAATTTTCCATGTTATAGTCATATTTAAACAATCTAAAATACATTTTATCATCTATTAGTTTATTCAACAGAAATAATTTCATTTAAATTAGTGTTGCTTTGATAGTTGTACTATTTGTAACGCGCAAATTAACTTTGTTTTATTCAACGTCTGTCGAGGTACTAGCCAGAGAAGTAGTTGTTTCAAATTAATTTGTTTTGTAGTCTTAGTAAGACTCACTGTTGTAGATTCACGAAATGTTTTCATATTTTTTAGGTTTATTTGACAGAAACAAATACATTAAAACTAGTATTGCTTTTATATCTTTTCTATTGTAACATGCGAAGAGAAGTATTTATTTCAAAATGTGATTTGTTTTGTAGTCTTAATAATTTTGTAGTCTACGACAATGTTTAAAATTTACAAAATGTTTTCCTATTTTTTAAATATAAAAAAAAAACAGTAAAACGAGATTAAATATGCAAGTAAAAAATAAGTAAATTTAAATAAAAGAAGAAATTATTAGATTTAGAAAATTAATAAAACTGTTTAGGGAGTTTAAAATAAACAAAAAGTATATTTTTAATAATTAACGGTTTTTAAAATCTCACATGTCGTCTCCATTTTCTCTAGTTTTAATCCTGTTATTAAGTGATCTATCTGATATGTATATTTCGTGACTAGTAAGACCTCACTAAGCAATGCACCTTGGTATGGTGCGAGGGCTCAGTATCCTATCTCTTATGAACCACTTGGGAGATCCCAGCAGGACGTATATTAACATGATCGTCATTGAGGTAGGAGACAGTTTACTGCCAAGAGATTTACAGACCTATCACAGCTTGCAGTGGGGGTCTCCCATTAATAGAGTCACTATTCGCTCATCTTTGAACTGTCGTTCACCCTGGGACAAACTACGGCTGCACTTGATCCTTTTCGGTTCCTGAGTATATTAGGTTACGAGGGATAGGGGGTCACAAATCTATTTCCCCTGCCCGGACATAGTACCGTGGCTTAGGGCTAGCACAAGGGCGAACGATGCCTGGTCTATTTACGGACCTATAATACTGGGTCTGCGGCCTCTGTCCAGACCAAAAGGTCTATGGTAATGTCTCGCGGGTGGCTGTAGGACTTGACTTAACCGCCTGAATCAAGGTTGAGAGGGAACCACTAGAAAAAATATCTCAATTTAAGGCAAAAAAGCGCAAGACTGAGGGATACGTGGCTAAGGATACTCTTAGTTTTTACTATGCGAACTCTGGGTACTGTGCGACACACAGTTTTTTTTAGCCTTGTGACTTTGCCGTGATCAACCAACATTGATTTTCCTAGCTTCTCGTGGGAATAGATATGGAAACTACAATAAGCAAAATTAAATCAGGATAGACCACAACGACGACAAAGACCGGTAAAAAAGCGATAATAGGAGACTTCGACAGCAAAAAAAGCAAGGTGCAAGGTTTGGCTAAGCTGAGAAAACGAGCTATAGCACACCTACAACATTGTTAGAAGCCAATATTGGGTATGAATACGATTACAAAAATGCAATTATTAAATAAAAACACGACTGTTTAGCGTTTTGCTTTATTTGTAGATACACTGCTACAATTGTTTCAACACACTGTGGCTTCATCAGGCAAATGAATAATAAATAATAATTAATTATTCATCTGAGGGAAACCCAGTTAGGTAAAGAAAAACCTACAAAGCTGGTCGTAGTAGCGAGGAGATCTTCCTATGTAGTAGCATTGGCAGGCTGAAGAGGGGGTTATTTCTAGGGCCTGACTCGACCATCACCTCACCTAACAGGAGCAAAGCCGGGAACATAGTCCTTGAACTTAGGAGGGGGACTAACGGCCAAAGATGAGAAAATTAACACATTTATGCAGGTAGGCAAAGATAAATTTACAAGAGGCAGCAAGGCGGTTGCAAAAATTAAGTTTCTGAAAGATGAAGATCACGTCGCGGAGTTGTGCGAGTCAGAACTTAAATAGCGAGAATGGGGAAGCACCAGCGGACTATATAATAGACGAAGCGAGCTGCCTCAGCTACAGAGAGGCAACAAACAAAATAAGGGCCCCTAAAGAGGTGAGGCGTAGGATGGGGAGCATGAAAGGGCGCAAGGCTAGTTGAGGGCCGCAAAAAGAGGTATGAGGGCACCATACTTAAAGTGGTGCAGGTTAACCACAAAAGATGCTATGCAGTCCACAACCCGAATTTTGCAATTGTCTTGGGACATTGGAAGTGGGGGAGACCAAAGGTAAGAGAGTTGCCAACGAGAGTACCGACCCGACGAGGGTGAAGCGAAACGCGAAGCCTATAATACACCTGACCCTGACAATTTTAGCGACTACCGTTTCATTATTTATAGGGTGGCAGGGCGGATTTGCCCTGCCAATGAAGAACCGCTTAGAACCAGGAGACGCTATCTATAGCTATTTACGCAAGGAATGCGTTAAGTTAGATGCCGTGGCACATTCTACTACAGGCTCTAGTCCGAAGGGGAATGCCGAAGTGCCTGCTCTGCTCTGGTATCTTAAAGGCAGCATGCTGAAGTACGAAGATGATGAGGGCAGCAGAAGATGGAAGAACTGACTGGGGGCATACCGCAGGGGCCGTTACTGTTAAGTGTCGACGAAGCTTTCCCTCTTCAACTGCTGAAGAGAGCCGACCTGATTGGTTTCGCAGATGACCTCCTTGGTAAAAAGATGAAAGATCGAGTAGGTCAAGGTCGCGGTCAGGACGGCGGCAACAAAGTTATTTATAGTTACTGTTATTGATGTATATTATATTGTATGGCTTATTTTCTTGAATAGGTAGGTATGGGGCACCAGGTGAAGCGTATCATTATTCCGGTGGTGTCTTCGAAATTCAGAGAGGCCACTATTAGTAGTATGCGGTCGCCATGTCCCCTTTATTTAATTGTGAGTCCAGTTACATCTTATTGCGTTCCTTTTTCTAATTCACTTTTTATTTTAATATGGTTCCGCTGCAACTGAATTATCGTTGTTAAATGACTCCAGGACATTATAGATTACTGGGACTTACCGCAACGTTACTATTGGAAGAAGAGGAGGGGTGATATTGCCAAATACTTCAAAAATTGTTACAAATGTTAGTGTTATAAACCAAGTAAACTAAGGCCCGTAGTATTAATTGAAACTACAGCCCCGAATGAGCGATTTGAGATGATCGGTCTGTATTTTTTTATAATTTTTTAATTTTTATATGGTGATGATAGAAATTCTCATTTAAAGTTAAATCGCTTTTGAAGTTAAATTTACATTAAGAAATATTATTTGAGATTTGAGATATGCGTTTGCCTTTACTAATCATTTTGGATCGTTATTAAAACTTTATTGCTGCGAATCAATCATTGTCTTGTTTTAAGATGCAAGTGAAAATACTCTATGTATTCTTCTCTAGAATGATTTGATTGATTGATTGGTATTATTCATATATAAATTACCATAATTACTATAATATTCATTCTTGTGCCTTTGACCACATGGGATATGGAATTGCCTTTAAAAGAATCGTACTGAGAATCATAAAAATATCTTGTAATATTTGTTGTTTATTGTCATGGGATAATGAAAATTTCTATTGAAACAAAAACTTTTATTGGCATTAAAACTTTTATAAATAAAAACAACATTCTATCCTTCTTGACATATGAAAATATAAAAACACTATATTCTACTTTTTTCTTTATTTTCGTCTGCCACTCCAGTCTGGCCAAAACCTCTGCATCAGCCCCATTCTATGTTATCCATTCTGATATTTTCCTGTTTACCCACAAACACTCTTTACACACCCTTTCATACTCTTCTCTCAAATAACTCCATGTATCCACCCCATTGGCGTACAGAATACACCTACCATATCTTTTCCCTACCCAAACCTTCCTTCCTCTCTCTCCCATCTAGCTTGCTCTCTGGCATCCTCCCATATACCTGCCACATTTCATACCTTGGATTGTATGAGCTCCTCCCGGAATACCTTTGCCTCTCCTGCATCTCAACCTCCTTCCACTTTTCTTTCATCCATGCCTCCACATTTACCCCATTCTTCTAATAATAATCATAATTTCTAATTATTTAAAACTACAAAAACATTTTATAAATCTACAACAATGAGTCTTACTAAGACTACAAAACAAAATCACTTATTGAAACAACTACCTATCTGGCTAATACATAGACAGATAATGAATTAGACAAAAGTAATTTACGTGTTACAAAATATCAAACCTATTAAAACAACACTAGTTTGAATGTATATATTTTTGTCAAACAATCTTAAAAAAATAAAAACATATACGTTATAAGTTTTTAGACGCACATGGTTTGAGAAAATAAAACAACTAATTAAATTTAGGCTAATTTAATTATAATGATCTAGTTGAAGTAATTAAACAATGTAGCAATCAAGTTTATAAAGATCTGCAGACACGTGTTTCGATCTCATTTTGTTTTTTGTCACATACGCTAATCATTACCCGCTATACTCTTACTTTTATCTATAACAATAATTACCTCATCTTGATTACTAAGCTCAACAAATATGACAACACAACAAATCAAAAAGTATAAATAAATTAAAAATAAACAAAAACAGACACATAAGTATGATCTCTATAGTGTGCTATGAGCCAACAATATTTACCCAAGATGTACTAGTTTACTCTAACGGTCTTACTAAATTTAAATTGATATGAAATAGAAAATAACACAATAATCTTTAATTTTTTTTCTAATATATCTATTCCTATAACCATATTTTTTTAAATTTATTATAATGCCTTTGGAGTTTCTATTAACACTTTTTCATAACTTGCAAAAAATCTTCTCTTTCTTGCCAATTTAATAAACTCTTGTTTAACTTAAACATTGAATTGAATGTGTCTGCATTTGTTCCGACGAAAAAGCATAACAAATGTAAAATAATACTCGCAACTGGACTCAAATGTCCATTACAATTGAGAAAAGTTACATAAAGTTCACAGCACCCAAAGAAGACAATTTGATGGTGGACGACTTGAACTCGTCAAGCGAGATAGTGATTGAAGTGGATCTGAATAAAGGTAATTCATCATTAATAAAAGACTTAATTAAACACAACGAAAATCTTATTAGTGAAAATAAAGTTTTATATAAATTAGTAGCTGAAATGTAAGATAAACATGTTTTACTGAGGAAGATCTATGTACTAGAAAGAGATGCATTAAATTCCAAAAATGATAACTTCTCTAAAATATATAAACCAGCCACAAACTAACGACACGTTCTCGATTAATTACAAACAAGAACGCATTTCTGATAATCCAAGTAAGAAGGTGAATGCAAAAACCATAAATAGCTCTTAAAATGCTAACTACTATAACTAGAGTTAGGAAACCGGAAAAAGATGAAATAATCTCTGCTACTCCAATGAAACTACTAACTTATCGAATCGATATGTAAGCACTAAAGAAGATAGAAGATAAAGTTCTCGAAGAAAAACTTCTCCGTTGCGATCATTTTATGTTAATAAATTAGAAAGTAAAGTCCAGTTATCACGATATATATATATATATATATATATATATATATATATATATATATATATATTTATATATATATATTTATATATATATATATATATACAGGGTGTCCCGTTAATGCGGGGAAATGGCTGGTCCATAGATTCCTGGGGTCAAAATATGACGATTTAACGCAACTTATCTATATCCAAAAATTTACGGTTAAGCCGAAATTTGGCTTCAAAGTTTCAAAAATTTGTATTTCTTTTGTTTATAACAATTGAACGCTTTATTTGATTTGAATGAAATTTATTATTAATAAGTACCATAATATCATACATCATTTCAGTTATTGTGGCCATTAGTGATTGAAGGAAGTATAAAAAACAGTAGTACCACCACTTAAAAACTAAAATATTTTTTTATTGGTGCATCCAATAAATCAAAAAAAAATCTGCTTGAAAGGGCATTAGATTTAAAAACTTTTTTGACTCCTACTATATTTTGATATCTTGCACGGTTTTTGCACAAAAAAATAAAATATGAATGTAGTATACTCACTATGCACTCATTAATAAGTAAATAAACTTACTCAATTGAATAAAAATTAAATAATATCAATTAATAAAATAAATCAAAACAACATCTAACACTTTTCAAACAATTTTCTTTGCAAAATCCTAATACAAACAAGATATCTGTTTGTTCCAAATATGAATATTTATGAATTATAATAAAGTTAAAAATTAATTGTTAAAAGACACTAAATAATTATTATTATACATAATTTACATTTTTTAAACAAAGACGGCCACGAAAAACATTTATTTTCGATTCGATGAAAAACTAGATTTTGTTTTTACTAGATAAAAAATATACATTTTATTTTTTTGTGGGGAAAACCATAAAGATATAAAATATTATTAAGAGATAAAAAAGTTTTTAAATTAAATGGTCTTTCAAGTAGTATTATTTTAGTTTTTATTAGATCCACCAATAAAAAAATATTTTAGTTTTTAACTGGTGGTACTACTGTTTCTTATACTTCTTGTTAACCAATAATAGTCATAATAACTGAAATGATGTATTATATTATGGTAGTTATTAAAAATAAATTTCATTCAAATCAAATAAAGCGTTCAATTGTTATAAACAAAAGAAATAAAAAATTTTGAAACTTTGAAGCCAAATTCCAGCTTAACCGTAAATTTTTGGATATAGATATGTTGCGTTAAATCGTCATATTTTGACCTCAGGAATCTATGGCCCAGCCATTTCCACGCATTAACGGGACACCCTGTATATATATATATATAATAAAATATTATAAATGAAAAATGTTTTAGAATAAATCTATTTCATCAATTTTTCCCAAATCTAATATTTTTTAATTGTTTTGTTTTAATTATAATATTTTATGTTTCACAGAAACTTGGCACAATGAGACCCAACTTGATGTTTTTAAAATACCCGGATATGTAATGATAGCTCACTATTGAAGAATAACTAATTAACACGGTGGACCTGCAATTTTTGTAAAATCAAATCTTCTACAACGAACCAAACCATTAAAAAATATAAATATTTTTTATATTTTGAATGCTATGAAATATCGGTAGATAACTTCAAAATTTCAATCAATTAAATCAGAGAGTGCAAATCGACAATTTGAGACAATTTTAATTTGTGGTGACCTAAATATTGATAACCTAAATAAAGCTAAATTATCAGATTCTCTGATATAATAATTATACATAACTATAATACAGAAATTTCCAGGTTTAGGTAAAATATCGATGACATCGATTGATTACATACTTAATATAGATATTATACAAGGTGGCGCAAAAGTATGATTTAGATATATAGAGAATTAGTTGTCAACAAGCCATGGAGCGATACACACCTCAAGATCGTGGATTTATTGTAACTGCTTATTTGACAAATTTTAAGTCTGTTGTTTTAACGCAACGAAAATTTCGCCGTCGTTTTCTCTGTTTCTGGGGCACAGAGAAGCCACATGTAATGGAAGAAGATCCATTGCAACCCCTTAAAGTGAATGTTTGGTGTGGCATTTGGAGTAAAAAATAATGGGTCCTTATTTTTTGAAGACGCCGATGACGTCGTAACCGTAAATGGCGAGCGTTATAGGCAGATACTAAACGAGTTTTTTGGCGCAAATTGTTGCATTGGGTCTCGATCATTGTTGGTTTTAACAGGACGGAGCAACCGGTCACACAGCTCGGGTAACTACGGAGATTTTGACACACCAATTTCCAAGTCGAGTGATCTCACGTTTTGGAGATTTGAATTGGCCGTTCAGATCGCCAGATCTAACAGCACCAGACTTTTCCTTTATAACTTTTAAAATCTCGCATTTACCATACAGAAATTAGGAACTTTGCCATACTTGAAAGCTAACATTAAAGAAGAAATCGCCAATTTGGAGCCAGATGTTTAGCGAGCAACAATTCAAAATTTCGTAAAACAAGCGCAATTATGCATCAACTCGGGAGGTTGCCATTTGAGCGATATAATTTTTTCCAAGTAATGTAACCAATAATACATGTTCAAATAAACTTTTGATGAAAATAGAGTACTTTTTTTTTCATTTATATCAAAATGGCAGTCAATTCAAACTATGACATTACTTTTGCGCCACCTTGTATATTTTACGAGTAATTTTCATCACGGTTTATCTGATTACTACGCACAGACAGCTGAAATACGAATAACATTACCATTCTAAAATAATTGTATTTATGTACTTAGTCGAGATTTCACAACATGATCGAATTTAGAAAACATTTTATGAAATAAAATGTATATTAATTGGTCGTATGAAAATGATGTTGATTTTGAATTTAATTATTTTTGTGTACTGTTTAAGTCGAATTTTAAAATAGTTTTCCCAAAAAGAAAAAGACGCCACTCTGCTCCCAATTCCCAACGATATAAAGTTTAGTTTCTCATCAGATTTATTAAATAAAATGAAAATTCTTGATCATTTAATTATTTCTGAAAAAATAGCATGCTGTCAATTATATAAAGAATGGAAATAATAAAATCAAAGCATTATGGAGTTTATCGTAACTAATAAAACAAAATGTAATTTAGAATGGCATAAAAGCACTCAAGAAGTTTGCTAGGTTTCTCGAAAAATCTATTACGGACTTAAATTTTCCATCCGATAATACTGGTACAAATAACAGCGAATATTTTTGCAATACATTTTACTTTGCTCCTGTGTCTGAAAGTGAAATGTTTTCTTCCATATTCTTACGCAATATAAACTCTTCTGAAATTTACGAGGTTTCAGTTAGATTAATTGAACCAAATGCAGATGATGTAACCAATTATAGATCAATTTGTTTGTTAAGTATCTTTTCTAAGATTATTGAAAAAGTTATGTGTAATACACTATTGTATTTCTTTGGAAAATTAAAAATTTAATAACTCGGAAATGCCATAACAAAATTAAAAATCAAAAAGAGGTTCAAGTTATAAAATATTGTCTAAATGAGAAAATGAAAAAATAAACAGGGTCTTTTATTTAAAAAAATGTTTTTTAAACCAATGAATTTTTATACGGAACATTTTTCTATTTCTCACGAGAAAGGCGCTAGGAAAGCCCGACGCACTGTTGCAGAACCCTGTATATAATTATGGGCGTAGTCCAAGCAAATAGTCTCTCTGTTTGTGTATTGAACTGTGAATAAAATTTATACTAAAAACACTTAATCTCAAATGCATTAATTTCAAAACTTTACCTTGAAATTGCTCAACTTGTGAAATGGTATTATTTGTATATGGCGACCAAATTCCGGAGGCATATCCAAGGTGTGAACGAATCAAGCAGACATATAGTTTTCTTAGTGCGGTTACTTTGAAATCTAACGAAAATCTGTTAATGAAATCCATTAGATTCAGTGATTTATTGAATATATGTGTTATACAGGGTGAGTTTATTTCGATGTTCTCTATGGGGATCTCGGAAACTATAAGAGATAGAGAAACGGTTAAATGGGGAAAGAAGTGTAGATTTACGAGACGAATAAAATTCCACTTTCAAAGTTTTCAAAAAAGTCAAGGGTAACTAGATATTTTGAAAAAACTAAAAAGTGTCAATTTTTTCAAATCAATATATCTCGGTTATTATAACAGATAGACAAAAACTGTAAAGGACAAAGTTTTAGATAATTTTATGTTGATTAATAAAAAATAATCAGAAAATTTTTATCACCATCATTTTCCGAGGTATGATGCAAACTTACATTTTTTTAAATGGAAACCATAGTTGGCTATGGCCTCATTCAAAAGGTAATTTTTTTCTCTTTAATCCAATATGACATACGACATAGTTATTTCTAAAAATAAGTGAGTTATAGTCATTTTAAATTTTATTATAAATAAAAAATGGGTAGCCATGAAAAATATGAAAGTAAAACAATTGCAGTTGTTTATAATAATAATAATAATAGCAATATTCTAGTTCTACAAAGTTAAATAAAAATGAAAAACCTACATAAGAATAATAATTTTGTAATTATCAAATGGCCTTCTGTATGTGGTATAAACCCATTTGTCAAGAGGATAATACGTTTCTTACAAAAATATTATGAACAGATGAATCGCGATTCACTAATTGTGGTATTTTTAATCGCCACAATGAACATAGATGAACTTAAGAGAATCCACGAGAAGTTTCACAGAGAAAACTACAAATTAAATTTTGGGTTTAATCCATGGTGTGTTTGGATTAATAAATCTCGGTCCATATATTTTTGAAAGCTCACTAAGTGAAACTGATTACTTTCATTTTCTTTAGAAAACATTTGAAGATACGCTCGATTGTTTAAATTTATCATTACAAGCAAGATTAAAATGGTTTCAATATGACGGTGCTCCACCTCATAACATGTTGGCTTTACAAATTATTTAAATGATGCTTTTCCTAACTCTTAAGTGGGAAGAAATAAACCAATCCCAGGGCCACCTAGATCTCCCGATCTGCGCGTTTTAGAATTTTTTCTGTGGGGTTATGTAAAACACAAAGTATATGAAAAATCATATCAATCTGTGGAGGATCATAAACTATTTGTTATTGAAACATTTAATTCAATTTACATGAGAATAGTCAAAAAGCCATAAATTCAATTTTAAAAAGATATAATTTATGTCATAATAGTATTAATAGTAGACTCTGTGACCATATTTTTTTAATATTAAAATTTCTCTCCCATTGATATATTGGTAATTACAGAATTACTTTATGCAGTTGTTTTATTTTGGTTTATCTCTTTTAAACGAATAATTACAATATTGCTAATATTATAAATAACTGCAATTGTTTTACTTTCACCTTTTTCATGGCTACCCATTTTTTATTTATAATAAAATTTAAAATGACTATAACTCACTCATTTTTAAAAATAACTAGGTCATATGCCATATTGGATTAAAGAGAAAAAAATTATCTTTTGAATGAGGTCACAGCCAACTATGGTTTCCATTAAAAAAAATGTAAGTTTGCGTCATATCTCGGAAAATAATGCCGATAAAAATTTTTGGATTATTTTTTATTAATCTGCATAAAATTATCAAAAACTTCGCCCTTTACAGTTTTTTCTATCTCTTATAATAACCGAGATATATTGATTTGAAAAAATTGACACTTTTTAGTTTTTTCAAAATATCTAGTTACCCTTGACTTTTTTGAAAACTTTGAAAGTGGAATCTTATTCGTCTCGTAAATCTACACTTCTTTCCCAATTTAACCGTTTTTCTACCTCTTATAGTTTCCGAGATCCCCATAGAGAACATCGAAAAAAACTCACCCTGTATAACTTGAAAAAATAAGTTTGGGTGAAATAATAACACAAAAGTCCTTAATCGTTGATTTTTCTGAACCCTTGAAGTAACCCTGGTATTGCTGGACAGACGCCTCCCTACGCGTACTCGCATTCTGTTTTGTAAATAAGAACTTATCCCGCTGATAATATTAATAATATTGTTCAGGTCCTATTAGTTACAATTTATTTATGAATATATTATACTGCACACGATCAAATACTTTAGAAAAGTCAGTATATATTGAATCAACTTATGATCCATTTTCCAAGGCGTTTGTAAAATATGATTTGTACGCCATCAGATTAGTGACTGTAGATCTACCTCTCAGAAATCCATGCTGTTGATTAATGATTGCGTGTAAACAAGCCCTTATAAATGTTCTGTGACTAATAGATCTAACAGTTTCGGGATAAAGGATTGTATAGATACAATACAATTATCGATATCACTCCTGTCACCATTCTTGAATATAGGAACAACTCATTTGTAGTGGTAAGCCTTTTAAATTACATATATTTTTTTATGACAGTAAGATTTAAAAATTTCAAATTCATTAACCCAGAAAAGTAGAAATATTTCGGGCTGAAAAACCACCGGTCGATAGCCGTTGAGCATGAGTATTTTATTTATTTTCTGTAAATAAAGATGTTTAGTAGTAGTAAAAATATTTAAATTATTCTCTAGATTGCTTTCAAATTAATTTATCTTAAATAAAATGGTAAAACAAAGTCTTCGTATCTCCTTCTTCATTATATTTAAGATGTACCACAAAGTAAACGCTTTTACAATTAATAAATTAATTATTCAAATATATTAATGGGATTATTCTTTGTAAAATTAATTAATTGGCATTAATAAAGAATGAGGTAATTAATTAATTAAATTCTGCATCCACTGTACAAAAAATCTGCACCATGGTCTGAGAACAAGTATCATCGCTCTAACTCATACGAAATTAAAATAATATCAATTATATAGAATTATTAGTAATTCTAGATAACTAATTGAAAATTGGTGTTAAATTATTGAAGACGATAATATTAAAATCTCCATAATATACAAAAGAGACTGTGTGAATAAAGCAGTAGAGGAATGACTTTTCTTGTTCATTAATAAAATAAATATGAACAACTTTAGGTGAGCGGAAGCAAAGCAAATTTATTGGAGCTAGTTTTAACAAATATCCATACTAATTCAATGAATGTAATTAAAACACTAAATTCCTTTTTATAAGAGGTCATTTCTTAGCTAAACATAACCGTCAAATAATTAAGCGATCATGCGTAATGTTATATATAAGATGTATGAAATTATATTATACTATTGGAGTGCATCTATATTTACTTTCGTTCTAAGTTAGTCAGCTAGTCTCTGAGAGGCTGTAATTTCGGTAAAGTAAATATTGGAGTTAAACACACATAAACTTGACATTTACATTTCGAAACATTGAAACGTTTCCCACTTAGTATAAATTTCCGATACTACAAATAACCGAATAAATTTTCTGTAAACATGATTGTGATAATAATATTTAAGTTTTCAACTGTAATTAGATTAGGAAGCCATATTTATCTCTTATTCAGGTATCATCCATTAATCGCTGTACAATTTAGCAAGTTTGGTTTTCTACATACATATATTTATAGAAATATTAGAAGAAGAGAAAAGGCTAATAAATAATAAATTCATGAAAATTCAATGAAAAATAATCAAAAAGTGTTAATTTATACAAATAAAATATTATATTTTAATTATCCCTTAAAGGAATAATAAAGGAAGATGATATTGCATTCAAAAGTATGAAGCCATTAATATTTTAATACACCATTTAACGCTACTTGTTCTAAAGATTACATTTTTTTATTTATCAGATATTTGAGTATTTTACCTTTATATAAAAATATGTGGGAAAACATTGGGAACAATCGGGCTTGCAGAATTGACTATTGCTACATATGAGGGCGGAATTGTCCTCTGCAGGAAACCCTCTGTGACCACTCGTATATATTTTATTGCTGAAGGAAGCAAGGATTGAATAATTGAAATAGCGAGCTTCTCTCCGGCTACACATACTGAACGTATATTAGATCCTCGGCGGATTTACATCCGGCCCAAAAAAATCAATGAGACTTATTGACTGGTGCCCTTTAAAAGGCGCCGTTAAAAATATGACGGTATAAATTATGTCTGTTTTGGGAGAATCATTTCTGTTTGATAAGAATATTATGATGTATTCGAAAATTACCTAAGTAAATTTAAATATGGGGGTGTTAAAATAATAAAAATATATTTTGTAATAATACTGTTGTGTAATTTATTATTTAGAATTGCATTTTTAATTTAATTAATTTTAATTCCTTTCAAAATTAGGAATATTATTAATTAAGTTCATGTCAACAGCAGCCATCTAATTTAATTTTGGGATGAATATTGTTTAAGTGCTCGAGGAAATTATTGAGCTTGTCTTTCCTCGAGCACTTAAACAATATTCATCCCAAAATTAAATTCACAATGGAACTAGAACAAAACAACCAATTGCCTTTCCTCGACATACTTATCTATAAAAATTCCGACGGAACTCTCGGCCACACCGTATATAGAAAAGAAACTCATACAAACAGATATCTAAATGCCGCCTCTCACCATCATCCTGCCCAACTCCGTTCAGTGGCAAAAACTCTCCTAACTCGCTCTCTCCGACTAACAGACAAGTCCAATCTAAACAACGAACTAGCCACCCTCGAGACAGCTCTTGTCCAAAACGGTTTCTCGCCAGGTACTGTAACTCTCTTACTAAAACAAAAACCGAGCCCCAAAGACATCGACGAGTCCAAAGAATTACAAAATATAACATTTCTTCCGTACATACGAGGTACGACAGACAAAATCTCTAAAATACTAAAAAGACATAATATCAAAACAATTTTTACCACTTCGCGTAAAATTGGACAACTCCTTAATTCCCCAAAAGACATCATTCCCCTTGAAAATCAAGGAGTATACAAAATTCCCTGTGCCGATTGTAATAAAGTTTATATCGGACAAACCAACAGACGTATGAATGTACGGCGAGACGAACATATCAGAGCCGTTGAAAAAGAACTACCATCCTCATCTCTAGCCGAACATTCCAAATCCACCGGACACAAGATAAATTTCGACCACACGACTTCCATCGCAGCATTAGACCATTTCACAAGGAGGATTATCCGCGAGGCAATTGGAAATAGAAAAACACACCGATAATCTCAACAAACGCGACGACGCCCAACGACTACCCCCCACTTGGAAATCCATTTTATGCAAAATGCATATCTCTTCACCCGCTCCACAGATTTCAATCCCCACAGGTACCACCAACGCAATCCCGGTTAATCCGACCGGCCCTATTACAAGAAGCAGCACACGCGCCGCCAAACGTCAACCGCCAACACCGCAGGTATAAATAGCGCAGTTCCACTTAGCACGATCGCAGTTCCCCATCGAACACCGCCTTAAGAAGACCAATGCGACTTGGTCGAAACGTTGCAAATCGGTTCTTTTCAGAACCATCAAAACTTGCAAATTCGAAGATTAAAGCCGAACATTGACAATGTACAAAAATAATCTTCGCGAAACTATCCGCACCAACATATATATATATATATATATATATATATATATATATATATATATATATATATATATATATATATATATGTCCCGTTTGAAGACGCATCATAGGGAATTCCCATGTAAAATTTTCAATTTCAGTTTGTATCTCTATTTTTGAACGAAAATTATCCAAATAAAATTAGAATGATTCCTTTATCTACTAAGATTATTTTAGAGGTTTTATTTTTGTTTCATCTTTAGTTTTAATCGAAATATAGCTTAAAAAGTGTGAAGAAATATTCGATAATAAAATCCTCAAAATAGTAGTTGCTATGAAATGTCAGTGTTTGTCATCTAAATTGATTAAGCCACAAACTAATAATTCAATTCAAAATAAGTGCTTACACTACAAAAGAAAAAGTTCAGATCATCAAATTGAGTTTTGGCGGATATTTGCGACTTATTTAATATAAATTTTTAAGCCT